>CM077083.1:42957789-43557789 GCA_039513925.1 Platanthera zijinensis
AGGGTTCTGGGGATTCCTTGAAGGATTTTTTGATAGTTTTTCGAAAGATTTTTCAGATGTCCCTCAAGATTTCCCTCAAGTCATCTTAGGATTAGTGAGAAAATAGCTAGGGGTCCAAAGCACAAATTGCTCCTCCAGATTGCTTCCGGGCACATTGCTCCCAACTTCGTCGCACGGGTCCAGAACACTAGTTGCTGCTCCAGATTGCTTCTGAGCACTTTGCTCCTGACTTTGTCGCTCGGGTCCAGAGCACTAATTGCTGCTCCAGATTGCTTTCGAGCACTTTTCTCCTGGCTCCTCCGCTTGGTTCCAGAGCACTAGTTGTTGCTCCAGATTTCTACTGAGCACATTCCTCCTGACTCCGTCGCTCGGGTACAGAAAATTGGTTGCTGCTTCCGCTGCACCAGATTGCTTCTGAGCACGCTACTCTCTACTCACCACTCAGGTGTAAAGCATCGGTTGCTGCTTTTGCTACTCTTGATTGCTTTTGAGTTCACTACTCCTAACTTTGTTGCGTGGTTCAGAGCATAGATTGCAACTCTTGTGGCTCCAGATTGCTTCCGAGCACGCAACTCCGGACTCCGCTGCTCGGGTCTAGAGCAAAGTTGTTGATTCCACCGTAGATTCCGGAGCACACCCTCTTCCATCATGTCTTACCGACTCTAGTAGTCTGGGAGAGCAAATTGTAACGAGAGATAGTTTTTCACCCTCGAGCATTTTGTTACTTGTAACATGTGGTGACCTATCACCCTTGAGCATTCTACCTCTTGTAACTCACCAAGAAGATAGTGAAATTTAGCCGGCACAGACCTGACCCTGTGGTTTTTTCCCCTTTCCGGGTTTTTCCACATAAAAACTCGCTTGGCAGTTTTTTACGTGGCTATTTGTGCACTCCATTTGCTTACTAGCTAGGATGATTCATTTTTGATTGGTTCACACGAGCGCCTCGAATGACCCGCAACAAAAACCATCACCATAATGTCAATAACTATAGTCTCAGAGTAATGGTCACCTAATTTGCTTACCACGAATCAGCATCACCCACATTGGCTCCTCTGCAAGCCCTCAAGAACCTTGATAATTTGGTACGTATGCGTACCTTATACTGGTGCGCTAGCAAATCCGACCGTATACTCCCAAATATCAACGGTGCAGATTTGAAGTGACCGCACTACGGTCACTATTGGATACGACTATATTTGAAAATACAACTGTATTTTGCGGAGAATTATCTGCGCCGTTGAAATTTGCGATCCTACGGCCAGATCTGCTCGCGCACCTCCAAAAATAGGTATGTATACGTGCCAAAAACAGATTCCTTCAAGAATCCAAACTAGTTTTTTTTAGAAAAATCAATTTATTATTAAATATTTAATAAAAAATACTAAATAGATATTTTCAACAATCACAAAAAAGGCTACAAAGGCAACACTTCAATCCGCGGTGCCCACGCACACCAGACTCGGGGGGAGTAAAGTGCACCTCTGCACTTTACGGTAAAGTGTGGGCATCCAACGGCTCGCTTGGATGCCCGCACACATCTCAGCTCGCTTTGAGATGTGTGATAGCATCCAATGTGAACCGTTGAATGCCAGCACTTTACGGCAACATGCAGAAGATGCACTTTGCCTCACCCGGATTCGCCACACCCACTCAAGTGTGACAGATTTGATCAATCACATTCCCTATATGCAACACAAACTATAGTGCTGCTATTGTCAAACACATTGCAGTGATGATATCAAATAAAATAGAAATACTATTTTTTTGACCTCATGCAGCCTACAAAAAGCACATGCGATCCATGCATTGTCACAGGCTTACAAGAGAATCCACTATCATTCCTATATACATGACTTAATAATTATTAAAGAGAATTATATTTATTGCATCATCACAGTTGAACTCCCAATTGGAAGAGTAAATCTGTGGGATTATCTATTATGAAAAAATTATCACACTGCTTCATCTGCTGGGCATAATAAGCATGTGACACTATGCAAAAGGTGTAAAATTTTTTAATTAAAACACTATTTTAAATAACTCTTATTGGAGCCTTCATGATATTTGGTGTTTGGATTTCACATCATTGATGAGAAAAACATAAAACTAAATGGAGGAAAATTCAAATATTTTGAAGGGAAACTTTTAGGATGAATCTTTAGACCCACTTTGCCAAACTCCTCTTATTTAAGTGAGTATATAAATCATTTCACTCATGCTTTTGTTGAAAAAAATATGAAGAATATATGACAAAAAAATAGAACCACCGGCGGCTTAAGACCAGAAACATCACATTATAACAAATACATTTCACAGAAGAACAAAATAGTCAATGGAACCTTTTATCCGATCGTAAGACAGCAAACTTTATTTAATTGGCGTACAAATATCAAACGTATAATTTATCAACTTAAGCCGCCGCACTGTTGTTCGTGCAACTGCGCCGTCCATTCCGCCGGCCACCAATCGGGTACTGCTGTCTTCACCCTCACACTGGTTCTCTCTTTTTATGGACAAACCTAATTGCTTCTTTAATAAAGCTTCTTCCAATTTAAGCAATCCATTTCCCCTGCTTCCTACAGCAATGTTCACAGTCCCAACCTTCTTGTTAGTACCACGATCCACTACTTCAGAGCCTGGAGAAACTTCTTGATTTAACTCTGTGCATGAATTTCAAGGAAGAAAATGAAGAAACTGGGAGAATATCAAAATGGAGCGAATGTTTACCACGAATGAATTGGCGGTCGTACCTATTTCTCTGTCATCAGTGAATATCAGCGGGAGAAGGCGCTTCCGGATCACGCCACGGTGATGCGTTCGGCGACAAGCTCTTGGCCAACATAGCATCCCTTGTCAAAGGAGATCGCGTTCAATCCATGCAGATTGTATTCAAGAGGAATGGCCTCACCTGCAATCAAAACAAAATTGCAAGGAAGATGAAATATTTTGCAGATCAGCTGTAAACAATAAAAGAAACGCTCATTCATGTGCATGAAAATTTCAAAGCAGGGGCAAAGGATAATCCATAACAGTTGGGCGGAATTGAAGCTTTAGAATTGGATTTGGAGGTTAAATTCAATTGAAAATGACCTTCAATTATAATTTCAAGCCTCCAATTCCGTCCAAATGAGCAGATCGGTTGGGAGGAATTGAAGCTTCGGAATTGGAATTGGAGGTTAAATTCAATTGAAAATGACCTCCAATTTTAATTTCAAGCCTCCAATTCCATCCAAACGAGCAGACCCTAATGGGCCAACATGATCCCAGCGTACCCTTGGCATACATATGGAAGGTTCTCATATACGCAACTATTCTCAGTTGTTCATGCGAGTATACATCAGTGTGGGCACATGCACGACCTGTCTGCCTGACTCAATTTCAGCTAGTTGTTTGGTGGTTACTAATCACATCTTATCTGTTTCCATTGGTTATAAATAAGATCCGATGTAATCCAGGATTCTAAATTTTAATCTTAGCGTACTTATTACCAATTCGTAATTATCAAGCGCAAATAAACTCGGCGTCTTATTATGTGTCCGAAAAAAACATTAGGTTGTTGAAGAAGGAAGACATGAGTAAAGCCTTCAAGAACATAAAAATCATTCGAGAAAGGATGAAAGTGGCTCATGATTGTCAAGAAAATTATTTCAACGCCCATCATCAATACTTGGAGTTTGTGGTGGGAGATGTAGTGTATCTGAAGATAAAATATTTCAAGGGCTTGTCACATATTCTACATTTAAAGAAGTTGAGTCCGAGGTTTTTGAGTCTGTTCGAAGATATTTAATGCATGTTATAGCGATACATCTACCAGAGTACACCGCCTCGCATGAATCATGAGAGTGCATATGGAAGTCACCGTGATAATATCATGTAATATTTTGAAATTAATTAATCAATTATTATTAATTAATATTGCCTGAGTGAAAATATTGTACTTGGGTATTAGTGAGATTATGACAAATGATAGGGAACAATGGCGACAAAGGATCCATATAGCCGACCCCACTATAGTGGGATAAAGGCTTGAGTGTTGTTGTTTGCTGTTTAATATTGATTAAAGTGCCCTAGAAGAAGAAGCTCCCCTAGAGGCAGAAACTATAGATTATCGTATTTACGTAAATTTTGATGGATATTTCTATCAACCTAGAAATCTTAGTTTTCATAATCCCAATGCCCAGCTCATCGCCCATCTATATAAAAATAGCGCTAAATACTTTCTTCACCGCGTTGGGTTCAAAGTCTTCCATGTCACTTGAGTCCTATCTTATAACAGACACAAATATGCCTAGCTCATAGCACAATATGACACCATTCTCACCTACAAATACTCTCCTGGGTTCTATCTCCCTTTAGTTACTACACGAGTCACTCCCTGGAAAAACTATGGGGTAAAATTGGATCATCTCTCAATACCTATTTTTTTAAGTGAGTTACTTTTTCTTATGGAATCTCTCTATTTTTAGTAAAATAAAATGATTTGCTCTTTAAGTGCTTGCTTTTAACTAACTTTTTGAGTGCTTTAATTCTTTTTTTAGTGGAGGTGCTTTTGAAAAAACAGATGCCATGTTGCGATGTCGGGGGAGGGTAGGCGATGGTGGGGAAAACGGTGTGTGTGTGAGAGAGAGAGAAGGGAGAGGGGATTGACATACATTCATCCAAGATAAGAATTACATAGTCCGCTTGCCCTCTTATAGTGGCGAGAAGCGAATACAAAAGGAAATATGCAAAATAGGAAATACAGAAAATACTAAAAACGTCTCAAGCAAATAAAGCAACATATTTAATTAGCAACATATTTATTATTTAAATATCCCCCGCGCCGACCTCGGCCGGTCATCCTCGTCGGTCCAAGCCGCTCCCGAGGCGCCCGGTTCATCTTCATCGGTTCGCGCCGCATCCTCCCCGATATTTGTAACAATACTGCCGTCTAGGAAATATGCCTTGTCCCCAAGGAAGTCGTCGGAGTGGCCGCGTCCGAAGTGATCCTGGGGCAAGCGGTTGGCATCAGACTACGGACGGGAAGACCTAGCGACATGGACCATTTGTGATCCATAGTCCCCCTGAAAGTGGAAGCGGCGACCAAGTAGCTTGGTTGGGTGGTTCGGCGCTAGCTACCGTCTTTATTCCAGACCAACGAAAGTTGGGCTGGTGGCAGTCCCGTCGGAGGCTAGATAGCATCGGTGAGCGTGGTCGAAAGCTCCTGGTGGTTCGTCGGGAAAGGAAGAGGCACGGCGGATGTTCCCGTGAGGTCCCACAGCTTCGTGGAGAGGCCGACGTCCGTGGTCCGCTGGATCGTGCAGAGGGAGCTCAGAGAGCGTAGGAGGCGGAGTTGCCGTCGAGGCGACATGGCTGACCCTTCTGCAGGAACTGCATGGGCATAGCCTGCCAATTAACGCACACATCGCCGAGGGTAGCGAGCCAAGCCACTCTAAGAATGACGTCGAGACCGCCTAAGCCAAATATGTAGAAGTCTGCGGTCACGGAATAGGTCGCCACCGAGAGGGAGACAGCAATGCAACGACCTAGAGATGGACGGTGGCGCCCAACGCCCAAACAAACCGCAACATCCGGGGATGGAACTGAGAGCAGACGGAACTAATGCACCAGGTGCTCTGAGATGAGGTTGTGGCTTGCGTCGCTGTCAACCATGATGATGATCGGGTGATCCCGTAGTGTGCCCGAGAGATGCATGGTTTGCTGGCTAAGGATCCCGCACGTCGAGGTGCAAGATAGCTCCACCCGGTGGAACAAAGTTGTGGTGGACTCGAGAGGTGTGTCCTCCGGTAAGAGCTCCAGAGCCTCAAAGTCGTCCAAGGTAACCTCGGGGTCGACGTCGTCGATGATGACACGAAACTCCTTGACCGCGCAGACGTGGGTAGGAGAATAGGGCTGACGGCAGCGGAAACACAACCATTTTCTACGGAGATCGTCCAACTCGCGTTGGAGAGTCGCTGAGTAGGGGCTGGTCGGCCTGGCTGAGCGGCTGGAGGAGGCCGAGGGGGGTGTCTCTGGAGTAGCGGTTCGCCATGGTTGGTCACCCGGTGGAGGTCCGCCTGATGGTGGTGGTGGTTGAGGAGACAAATCAGCCTCCACGAGGCGGTCCATGTCGAGGGCCTCTGAAACCGTCCGGGGATGGTGAGTGTGAAGTCGGAAGCGGATGTGGGGCAAGAGGCCCTGCATGAAGAAGTCGAGATAATGATCCGGCGGTAAGACCGGAACATGGGTGACGAGGGCCATAAACTCATCGATGCATTCATCCGACGCACCGACTTGATGTACCCCCACACAGTCGTTCGATGGCAGAGCCGGAGTGACGGTTGTCGTAGCGGCGGATCATCTCCTGCTTGATCTCTGGCCAGGAGATGGTTAGATTGGACTGTCGTAGCCATCAGGCCCAATGTAAGGCGGAGCCGTCAAGTCCTACGACGGCGGTGGAGACCTTGTCTTGCTCGGGAGTGTGGAGAAGGTCAAAGTATTGCTCTGTCTTTGTGATCCACCCAATCGGGTCCACACCAGAGAAGGTGGGGAGATCCAAGGCAAGGGCTGGACGACCAAAGGAAAACGGGGATGCGGCCTCCCCATTGTGCAGGAGAGGTGGCGCACCGAGAATGAACGCGTTGTTGGCCGAGCATGCGTATTCGCTGGCGTACGAAGAAACGGAAGGTTGTAACGCATCAAGCTTTGCGTAGATGGCGAGCAAGGAGGCCACGATGGACTCCTGTGTGCTGACACGACGTAGGAGGGCCTCGTTGGCGCCCTCCGATGGCGCATCGGCGGTGGAACGGGTGTTTGGCGCCATGGCATGGGCGGAAGGTTTGTCGCAGCTGGAGGGCTGCAGCGGTGCGGCGCCGGGAAAAAATGTTTTACGGCGCTGGACGGCGGTCGGGAGAAGACGCTTGGTGGCGGATGCGGACTTGGATCGCGGAACTGAACTGGATCGCGGGTGCGGAAATCGGCCAGTGTCGTCGAACTATGTGAGGCTGAGGCGTCGTGGTCCGGGCAGGATCGCGGATGCGGAAGTCGGGCGAGATCGCGGATGCGGAAGTCAGGCGGGATCGCAGATGCGGAAGTCGGGCAGAATTGCGGAGTTTTGCGGCGAACGCGTTGTGGTCCGTGCGGGATCGCGGAAGTGGAAACCGGACAGAACCGCGAAAACGGCAGTAGATCGTTAGCGAGGGACGCAACCGGAGGGCGGGAAGGCGGGTCGGACCAAATTGTTGCGAACTTGCGATGTCGGGGAGGGTAGGCGGTGGTAGGGAAAACAGTGTGTGTGTATGAGAGAGAGAGAGAGGGAGAGAGAGAAGGGAGAGGGGGATTAGGGTTAGAGATTAGAGGAAGGGAAAAACATGCATTCATCCAAGATAAGAATTACATGGTCTGTTTGCCCTCTTATAGTGGTGAGTAGAGAATACAAAAGGAAATACGCAAAATATGAAATACAAAAAATACTAAAAACACCACAAGCAAATAAAGCAACATATTTAATTAGCAACATATTTAATATTTAAATATCCCCCGCGCTGACCCCTCCTGGGTCGTCCTCGTCGGTCCAAGCCGCTCCCGACGAGCCCGGTTCGTCTTCATCGGTTCGCGCCGCATCTGCCCCGCATATCTGTAACATGCCTCCTGTCGGTGACTCCTTAGCTCTCATGTAAGCACCCTTCCCATTTATATAAAGGGAGAAGGATGCCCAGAGGAGGACACAGAAGATTGGAGAGATAAACCTTGTATAAGCTCGTGTGGTCCATCTGAACTATATCCACCTTTCTTTCTGCATTGTCTCTCTACTCGGTAAGTATTAATTTTACATAAGCTTTGATTAAAATACGATAAGCCCTAATTTGTTTTTGGAGAGGACAAGCAAGCAGCTTCAGAGACGATCTGGCTGTCGAGGACTGGCATATGTGTTTTTTGTTGGTTTTGGAGAATGAGAACTTCATGTTTGGCATTCTCGAGATGACTGGCTTCATAGCAAAGAGGCATTGCCTTAATTCGTAACCTACAAAGCACGGATACGCCAAATTTAAGTCTTTATCCGTACCGGGTACGTTTCCAGTACCGGTACACATACTTCACGCCCGAACACACATAATATCGCAGTTTTAGGGTTTTACGGTTCATTTAATTTGATCCCTCCCTATTTCTCTCCTAATCCTGCATGATCCACGTTGTCGCCGCCGCTCCCACTGTCGCCGCTCCACGCTGTCGCCGCCGCTCCCACTGTCGCCGCTCCACGCTGTCACTATTATCGCCGCTCAACGCGGCTACCGCTCCAGAGTCCAGATTTCCCTCTGCTCACTCGATCATCAGCCCTACTCATAAGCTCCTCCTCCTGTTCTTCTACTATCTCCTTTTCTCCTTTCTCCTCTTCATCTTCCTCTTCTTCCTCCTCTTCTACTTTTTTTTCTTCTTCTTCCACTTCTTCTTCTTTCTCCTACAGCGCCTGCAATCAGTTTCGCTACAGCGCCTGCTGCTCTAGCTAATTGTCCACCCTTTCCAAGTGTGATTTCTATGTTATGTATGGTCGTGCCTAAGGGCATATCGGTTGAAGTAGATTCTTCTTTTTTATCAATAAAAACCCCTTCCCAAACTATACAAGCTTCTTCCAAAGCATACGGCTTTCTAGATGTATATGATGATATCTAGACAGATGGATCTTATATGAATCGTATGACGAAGTACCACATGAGTGGATATATAGGAATCCAAATCTGTCGAATCACTCAAGTTATGATCTTCTACATCCTAGGTCTCCATGTTCCGTCATCTGGCTTATGTTCTTCATGTAGCATTCAGACCGGATGACTCTATGAAATTACGTCTATACTTTCACATATTACGAGTAACGTAGGAGACATCTCTCATTTTCCTCAGGGGGTATTTCTAATTACCACTGCTTAGCTTTCAGCTTGCCTCTGACCATCAAATGAAATGTGAATAACCCGTCCTCCTCTCTTTGAAACAAGGGGTGCTTCCGGTTCTGTGCGCTTCAAACAATTTTGTCTTCTCCATATTACCATATCTCTGGAGTCAATAATTTTCTATGAGGAACTACTGAACTCAATCACTTGTTGTCGTTACTCAACAGTTTTTTGTTGAGGTCTATTCCATAGAGGTAATCCAATTGGATCAATGATTGATTTCTAGGTTTCGTCGTAAACCTAATTCGTTAATTCCAATTACGTAAACCAATAGTTCAAACCGCACTTAAAGAAAATATGAGATTTAAATCATTCTATTAATCTATTTATATAGGAGAATCAATATTATTTAGAATGAGATTCTATTTTATTTTATTTTTTCATTTATTATTTATCATATTAATAATTCAATACAAGAAATAAAAAATAAAATATTGAAATTCAATACTTTTCTGGTTATGATCATTTTAGAAAAATGAAAATCATATTATGAATAATTCATTTATTATCATTAGAATAATCTCATTCTAATCGTGGAACTAGAAAACTATACTTGAAAACTTGAAATTGATATTTCAAGCAACGAAACTATCTATAATCTCATTCTTCTACTATCTCCTTTTCTTCTTCTTTCTCCTCTTCATCTTCCTCTTCTTCTTCCTCCTCTTCTACTTCTTTTTCTTTTTCTTCTTCTTCCTCTTCCTCTTCTTCTTCCTCTTCTTCTTCTTTCTCCTCATTTTAAAAATTTTAGAAATCTCATAAACATGTACACACTTACAACAAATTTGTCCAGATTTCAGTTTATATAATTTGGACAGATTTGGATTTCGCTAAGAAATATGAATAGAAATCTTCCATATTTCTGAAATTTCTCTAAGAAATTTGGACAGAAATCTGTCCAGATTTCTCTAAGCCAGTTTTAGTGTTTTGAGCATTTAGAATTGCATTTGTTTTATACATATTTATTTATTATATTTAACACAATATATCCCACCGCACCCGTTGTTTTTTAAATTTTTTTGTGTCGTCATTCCGGATACGCATCGTACCCAATACCTGTACCCGTACCAGTACTTTCTAGTTCGTAACTCTGTGGTTTTATTCTTGATCAGAGCTTGTAAGACTTTTTCTATTAGTTGAGGGTTATCAGTATCCCTAGTTTTGAGAGGTTTGGTAAAACTAACTGTTAGATCCTAATTCCAAGAGCTTAGGGATAGTAAATGCTAAATCACCTATGTTTCTATTGGTCCATCGACTCATATTGATGGATGTTAATATATAGGAGAATTGTAGTTGGCTACTCAACCTTTCTCTGTATGTTACCACGCCAAGGACAAGCTCACTAAGGGTTGTCTCAGGTTGTAGTGTTAGCTGGCGAAATGCATGTTGGTAGTTGGCTACTTCATTTATATTACGTATTAATACTTTTGAGAGTACTACTGATCTAACTTTTTGTAGCTGGGTTGGGAATACCTGCTAGTGAGACCTTTAATTTGTGTACCTCGCTGTTTGTATGTGGGCGTAGGACAACTACGTCTTTTTCAATATTGGTAACACTTGTACTTGCTATTTGGGCATTCAAAAATGTTAAATGTCATGTAATAGCTTGGACCACATCATTAAAATTCATGAATTTGTGGAGATTCCAGTAAAATATTTTGTTATAGTGTGTACCCTCCCTCATTTATATAAAGGGGCGGAGTATTTGTGTTGGGGATCTTTTGGCTAGTAGTAGTTTGTGGCTCTCATTGGAGAGAAGTTCTTTGGAGGACCCAGCCTGTATAAGTTGAAGAAAGGAAGATAGTCTTCCAATTGTACCACATTCGAATTCAATGTGTAATGCAATTTCGCCATCAGTAACAACGGTCCGACCTACCGGCCTCCGCCCGCTGCCCTTTCAGTCGTCGGGTACTAGCACCTCCCTCAACGACCTTCGATCAGAATATAGCCCATCATTGTGCAATCATGATGCTCCTTTGAAGACTCCAACACAGTTAGGGCCTACTGGCCGAGGCGAGAACCCACCAGCGGCACCCCTGTCTGCAGCACATAAATCCCTATCTGATGACATAGCTACACACTCCCAACAGCTTTCAACACTATGCAAAGACAACACCCATCCACCGACGTCGGATGCCCCACCTACAAGTCTTCCCCAGCCCACCTGTTGCCTCGGGCGACCAACACGCCACCCTCGAGGGGTCCTCTTACTTTTTGGTGTCAGCTCTCCATAACACATCCATTTGTCGTGGCTGTCGGGCTTAGCGGTCTGACGCTTCCCACGGTCCTTGGACTTGATACCTCCTAGTTCCCCACCCCTCCATTCCCTCTCCCCAATGTCCTGGTCATAGCCCAGCAATGCAACCGTGCCCTCCTTAATGTTAACTTTTGCTTTCCCGTTTCGCCCACAATCGTACCCTCATTTGCACCCCCACATAGGCTGCATTCTTTGGGTTTATTCTGCCACTGCCTCCTTTACCTCTTTTCCCATTCACTTACTTGCACCCATACCATCTCCCATGCCATCCTCCCCACCCTTGCTGGATCCTTTTCTATACTTTCAATTTCACCCATTGTTGCACCCACCTCTCTTCTACCATTTTCTAATACACATTCTCTGTCATCCTCACCGCTAACTCTATCCCAACTTATATATGACGCCGACATTCTTAAAGAGCTAGACAACTATTCAACCCTTGACCTCAGGGCCAAGATCAATTTTCAAGTGCGGCATAATGTTACGACGATACATCCGCCCAAGTGCACCACCTCGCATGAATCATGGGAGCGCATATGAAATCCTTCGTGATAATTCCATGTAATATTTTGTAATAATTAGTATCAATTAATTAATTAATGTTTATTAAATTAATAATTTAAATTTAAATAATTTTTCATGGTGTGTGCCCCCCTCCCCTCATTTATACAAAGGGAAGGGGTATTTGTGTTGGGGATCTTTTGTCTAGTAGTAGTTTGTGGTTCTCATTGGAGAAGCTCTTTGGGGTACCTAGTCTCCAAGAGTTAGCGAAAGCTTGTCTTCTAATAGCATCTTGTTCGTATTCAATGGGTAATGCAATTTCGCCATCGGTAACAATGCACAAATGAGGTTGTATGCCATCTTGTGTTATCCGCAAAACTGAGTAGATTGCATGAAATTGTTAACGTGTCATTTTTGAGAATGGTGTTTCAGTAGCCTATACCGAAGGTTAGTATAGATTTTGCTGCAGTCTGAGAAAACTTAGAGATAGTGATTCGACCTATTGGTACTGAAGATACCGATGTCAAGAGACATAAGTAAAGAATTCAAGCTTGTGAAAGTTCCTTGGACAATTTTGATCTTGACAAGTTCTCTCAGGAGAAAGAGCTAGCTATGAGGGAGGAATATAGAGAATTATTTTGTTCAGGTGCATGATATGTTTTATTTAATTTTGTAGAGATTTGTAACACCATGTTTGGCCCTTTCTTCCGACTTTTAGTTACCATCTTGGCGACAGGGTTTCTGTAGCGTGCACTGAGTTATGCCAGGAATGGAGGACTGTTTTTGAGCGTTTTGGAGCTTACACGTCCATGGACATGACCTTGTAACGCAATTACATGTCCACTTTGGAGAAAGCCCACCAATAATAACCGTCAGATATCAGAATTTGGGCGTATCAGATGGCTTATGTATCTTGGGCTATACCCGAAGGGATGGTGGTGAGCTAATATAGTGAAACCCTCTACTGTTCCCTCAGCAGTGGACGAATACCTGGATGTCGTATCGAGGCCACAATAGATGGGATTCTAATTACAAAATTCTTCATTCTTGTTGCACATCAAACTTGTTATTCGTCACACAAATAGCGTGTGCTGAGCCATGGCTGGTCTGGAGGACTGTTTTTGAGTGTTTTGGAGCTTACATGTCCAAGGGCATGGTCATGTAATGCTATTACACGTAGGCACCCTTTCATGTTCCAGTTCCTCTCCAAGAGTTACACGGTCGTGTTGTCGACTGTGTAGATCTACACTGTCATGCGAAAGCAAGCTCAAGCGTGTGACTCACTTCGTTTCGAGCAACCGGAAATTCGAGGGTTATGCGATCGTGTCTGTGTAATCACCAAGATTTGTTACGACGCCTATACAAGCAGGTACACGACTGTGTGTTAGACCGTATATTTGGACTAATTTGTTTTTCAAGACTTATTTTGGCCCGCAAATCATGTTTTTAACCTGGTTGAGAGGCCCTAATCATCCCTATGATTCTAGGGCGTTTAACTCCTCTCACCTTTTTCCCCTCATTCATTATCTTCTATCATATAGAGTAAGGATGGGAGGACAGGGTTTTAGAGAGAGCCTTGGAACTCTTGTAGATCTTGCACTGTAATCGCAGATCCCACTCTGTGAAAACATGGAGCTCTGCTTTCCGATCGTGAGAGAGCACTTTTGTGAACACTCATAGTTGGACGAAAAGAAAAGAAGGTAATCCTTCTACTCTAAAATTAGGTTATGTTTTCTGTAACAATTTTTCTAGTTCTTGCATATGGTGATCGTAACAACAACTACTTAGTTGTGGCTTTGGAATCCATGGCTCATAGGATCCTAGGTATGTGATCCCATCATTTTGTAGTTGCAAGTGCTCGATGTTACAATTTTGAGCTTAGGCATCATGTAGGCTTGTGTATTTAACGCAGATCCTAAGACTTTTCACCCATAATCAATTGGTTTTGAGTTAGATGCATAGGTTTTAATACCTTCAACATGAGAACATCACAAGACACTTTAAATAAAACAGACTATTTGGCTTTAGATGGAAACCATACAAGAACAACACTCAAGCTTTTATCTAACCTATGCATCTATATGGATCCTTTGTCGTCATTGCGCCCTAACTTTTGTCATACTCTCACTAATGTCTAAGTAAAACATTTTTTTTCTTTATAGTTTCACTCCAAGTCTTTTTTGGTCTACCCCTCCTCCGTTTAACATGCCTAGTGGCTAAACTCTCACAACGCCTAATAGGTGTCTAATGGTCTCCTTTGTATGTGTCTGAACCATCTTAATCGAGCTTCTCGCATATTCTCTACAATTGGTGTCACTTTCTTCTTATCCTGGATACATTCATTCCTAATTTTATCCAGTCTCGTGTGTCCACACATCTGTGTAAACATTCTCATCTATGCAACTATCATTTTTTGCTCATGTACACAATTCACTGCCCAACACTCACGACTGTAGAACAACGCTAGTCTAATTGCAGTACGATAAAACTTGTCTTTAAGTTCTAATTGTACTTTACGATCACATAAGATCCCATACGTGCCTCTACACTTCAACCAACCTGTTTGGATTCTATGTATCACACGCAACAATACCTTTTGGAATTTCAGCTGATCCTTCTGGAACTCCTCTCTCTATTCTCCATAACAGGTAATGTTGTTCATCAGCTACCATGTCGGCCTCAACTAATGGGGCTACATAAAGAACACAAGCAACATATCAGAAAATATACTACAAAAAAATATGCATTTCATCTAGTAGCAGGCATCACAAGTCTTACGAACTATGTTGGCTGGAAAAATTCCTCGAAATCCTAAACATTCTAGCCTAGGATCTTTGAACCATTGCCAACCACTGCCATTTCCATGAGCGGATGACATACTAGAATGATCCATGGCACCTCCCCATCCAACTGAAGATGCCTCTGGCTCCTGAATTGGTTCACTTTCGGAAAGTTTTCCTCCAAATCGCTGCCAACAAGACAATTCTTCACTGGCATTCTCAATATCTACCTTGGACCTCAATTTATATCTGCAACGATAATCAGGTAACTGTAAGAATGATCACTTGCTACTCGGTAAACTTTTTAAAAACAAGGGAATGCCAATGTAATTTTATAATCAGCTGAGACAATTTCTCTACAATAGCAAGCATACAGCTATAACTACTATATAAGATTCTGGCTATAGACCAACAAATTGTTAGCTTGGTTTTGTTGACCGGGGTCAACATTTTTTATGCTGTTTAATTTTTATATATATATCAAGCATGGCGGAGGAGAGAGAAGCTTGGGAGTGCAATTAATGAAGAGTGATGTGGGTGACCAGGTGGCGCTGTATTATTGGTTAGTTTTGCCTATATATATAGGCTTGTACAAATGGTAATGTAAGTTGAAAAAAAAGGAGTTATATTCCTCATTTTGCTTTGTTTTTTCTGTGAGATAGAAGAGAGAGCGGGAGAGAGAGAGTGCAAAGCGAGAGAGAGAAAGAAAGTGTGGCAGAAATAGAGAGAGAGAGAAAGAGAGTTTGAGAGAGAGAGAGAGAGTGGCGAGAGAGAGAATTGAGAGAGAGGAATAGAGAGAGAGTGAGAGCTCACGGGAGAGAGAGAGAAACATAGCGGTAGAGAGAGAGAAGCGAGAGAGAGAGAAAGAGTTGTCAGTTCCCGCAGGAACTGTTTCCGCTGCCGCTGAAAGCTCTCGCCGGAGCAGCTCTCGCCGGCCCGACTCGCCGAAGCATCTCGCTGGTCTCGGCGTGGTGGTGCTTGCATCGCGCCGGAGTTTTGAAGCGCAGTGGAAGCCTAGCTGTTCTCGCCATAGCTGTTCTCGCCATTGTTGTTCTCGCCTTAATTATTCTCGCGTGTAGAAGTTTTGCCCGGACTTTGCTGCTCGCGCCGAAGGAGATCTCGCCGGAGTAGTGGAGTCTCGCCGTGAAGTGTGGAGCTTGTGGAGAAGTAAATTGTGATTGTTGCGTCTCGTTGGGTGTTGTGGACAGAGTGGGCGTGCTAAGCGTTTCCAACAACTGGTATCAGAGCCAGGTTGCGACCCTTGGAGTAGTTCAGAAGCGAGGTGACAAGTCGAGATGGATACAGGAGGAGCGATGCCGGGGCAAGTCCCCAAGTTGACGAAGACCAACTACGGCAATTGGAGTATCCAGATGAAGGTGTTGCTCGCCTCGAAGGAGCTATGGGAAGTAGTCGAGGACGGCTATGAAGAGCCTGATGCTGAAGCAGAGGCAGCATTGACCAACGCGCAGAGGACGGCGTTGAGGGAAGCGAGAAAGAAGGATAAGAAAGCATTGTTCACATTATACCAAGGAGTGGATGAAGCCACCTTTGAAAAGATCTCGGAGGCAGTGAGCTCAAAGGAAGCATGGGAGGTGTTGCAACGCTCCATGCAAGGGGTGGACAAAGCGAAGAAAGTGAAGCTGCAGTCTCTTCGGGGTGAATATGAAATGTTGAGGATGCAGGCCACGGAGAAGGTCGGAGACTTTGTGACCCGTCTGCGGACGCTCACAAACGAGATGAAGAGAAACGGAGAAGCGATAGATGATGTGAGTCTCATGGAGAAGCTCCTGAGGGTCATGTCAAGGAAGTTCCGACACGTGGTGGTGGCAATCGAGGAGTCGAAGGACCTCACCCAGATGACCGTAGATGAGCTTGTAGGCTCATTGCAAGCTCATGAGTACAGAATGCAGCAGGATGATGACGAAGCGAGTGGCTTGGGAAAAGCACTCCAGACCCAGTTGAACTTTGGGGAAAGCTCAGGAAGAGGAAGCGGCCAGCGTGGCCGAGGTCACCAAGGCAGAGGCCGAGGTAGAAGAGGAGGAAGAGATCAAGGAAGGAACCAAGGTTTCCAAAGAGAGGCGGAGCGACCTCAAGGTGGTTGGCAAGAAGGAAGAGGAAGAGGAAGAGGCCGAGGAAGAGGCCGAGGAGATATGTCCCAAGTACAGTGTTACAACTGTAACAAATTTGGGCATATGAGCTATGACTGCTGGGCTCCCAGGAAGAGAGAAGAAGCCAACCATTATGCGGAGGCTAGGAACAATGGGAACAATGCTGGGGGTGGAGACCCAATGATGTTCTTAACCTACCGAGGCGTGGAAGAAGGAAGGAATGAAGTGTGGTACCTGGACACAGGAGCGAGCAACCACATGTGTGGAGATAAGGAGATGTTCTCTAACCTTGAACCCAGTGGGGGTGAGGTTAGCTTCGGGGATGCTTCGAAGATTTCTTTGGAAGGAAAGGGTCTGGTTGTAGTGAAACTGAACGGGGAGAGAGTACACTTGAATGATGTGTACTACGTGCCAGGGTTGAAGACCAACATCTTAAGCATTGGGCAGTTAGTGGAGAGAGGCTACTGCGTGCAGATGAAGGATGGGTCTCTGGCAATGAAGAATGATCAAGGGAAGGAGGTCGTGAAGGTGAAGATGACGGCGAACCGTCTCTTCACGCTGAAGATGGACGCTCAAGAGACGGTTTGTCTCGCGAGAACAAAAGAAGAGGAAGAAGCATGGTTATGGCATCATAGGATGGGTCATTTGGGCTTCACAGGGTTGAAGCTACTATCCCACTCCAAGATGGTGGCGGATCTGCCTTTGATCTCCCCTCCGCAGAAGGTGTGTGAGGCGTGCACGAAGGGGAAGCTCAAGAGGCAGACATTCGAAGGAGGAAAGTCCTGGAGAGCAAGGCGGCAACTTGAACTGGTTCACTCGGACATTGCAGGTCCGTTTGAGACCACCTCAATAGGCGGAAGCAAGTACTACATCACCTTCACGGATGACTATAGTCGGAAGTGTTGGGTGTATTTTCTGAAAGAGAAGTCTGAGGCCCTTGACAAGTTCAGGGAGTTCAAGGCGATGGCCGAGAAGGAGAGTGGGCAACCATTGAAGGTGCTTAGGACAGATCGAGGTGGGGAGTACACCTCGAGGCTGTTCGATAGTTTCTGCAAGGAGAATGGGATATCACACCAGCTGACGGCGGCGTACTCACCGCAGCAAAACGGAGTGGCAGAGAGGAAGAATCTCACCATCATGAACATGGCGAGAAGCATGGTGAAGGAGAAGGGGCTACCGAAGATGTTCTGGGCGGAAGGAGTACAGTGTGCGGTGTATCTACTGAACAGATGCCCCACAAAGAGTGTGAAGTTCATGACGCCGTTTGAAGCATGGAGTGGCTGGAAGCCGAGTGTGAAGCACCTAAGGGTCTTCGGGTGTGTAGCTCATGCTCACATCCCGGACCAGAGGAGGAAGAAGCTCGATGATAGAAGCGAAAAGTGCATCTTCGTGGGCTATGCTCCGGAGAGCAAGGCGTACAAGTTTTACAACCCGGTGACTGGGAAGGCCATAGTCTCAAGGGACGTGGTGTTTGAAGAAGACTGCTGCTGGAGCTGGGATGAGGAGACAAGGAACATGAAGGGGATGTTCTTTGAAGATGAGGAAGAAGGTGGTCATGAAGCGGAAGCTGAGGTCGGTGGAGCTGAGCCACCATCACCACCGAGTGGGAGTTCAGGGGGAGCTTCTACCCCCTACTCAAGTGGAGCAAGTACAAATGGAGGAAGTCCTAGTGGAGCGAGCACTAGCCGGGGCAGCTCTGACCGTCCTCAACCTAGGATGAGGAGGTTGGAGGAGCTTTACGAGGAGACGGCACCGACACTTAACAATTTTTCTTTATATTGTTTGTTGGCAGATTGCGAGCCGCACTCCTACGACGAAGCTGCCAAGGAGAAATCTTGGAGAATGGCAATGGATGCTGAGATAGCATCTATCAAGAAGAACGATACTTGGAAGCTGGTTGATCCACCCGCTAGCCACAAACCCCTCGGGGTGAAGTGGGTCTACAAAGTAAAGAAGAACAAGGATGGAGCTGTGGAGAAGCACAAGGCTAGGCTCGTGGTGAAGGGCTACAGGCAAGTCCAAGGAGTGGACTACGACGAGGTCTATGCCCCAGTGGCGAGGATTGACACCATCAGGTTGATCATCGCACTGGCAGCTCACTATGGGTGGACTATCATGCAAATGGATGCGGTGGCGGCGTACTTGAACGGCTACCTGGAGGAGGATGTGTATATTGAGCAGCCTCCGGGGTATGTTGTAAAGGGACAGGAGAAGAAGGTGTGCAAGTTGAGAAAAGCATTGTACGGGCTGAAGCAAGGAGCAAGAGCTTGGAATAGGAGGATAGATACATTCCTCCAAAAGCATGGCTACGTGAAGTGCCCATATGAGTATGCTCTCTACATGAAGGTGGAGAAGAACGGGGATATCATGATCCTATGCCTATACGTGGATGACATGATATTCACCGGGAGCAACCCTGCGATGTTCGAAGAGTTCAAGAGGCTGATGAAGAAGGAGTTTGAGATGACAGACCTAGGAGAGCTGAGTTACTTTCTAGGGGTGGAAGTACAGCAAAGAGAAGATGGGATCTTCATCGCGCAGAAGAAGTACGCGGAGGAGATCTTGAAGAAGTTTAGGATGGAGAATAGCAAGCCTATCTCCACTCCTGCTGATCCCGGAACGAAGTTGAGGAAGGACTCGAAGGAGGAAGGTGTTGACCCAACCATGTTCAAGAGTCTGGTTGGGAGTCTAAGGTATCTGACTTTCACCAGACCGGACATCATGTATGCGGTGGGGGTCGTGAGCAGGTACATGGAAGAACCTAAGCAGGATCACTTCACAGCAGCGAAGAGGATCCTGAGGTATGTGAACGGGACCCGGGACCATGGTTTGATGTACTCATCTGGAGGAGAGTTGAAGCTAGTCGGCTACTCGGATAGCGACTATGGAGGAGATGTGAACGACCGGAAGAGCACTTCAGGGTATGCGTTCAACATGGGAACCGCGGCGTTCTCATGGAGTTCTAAGAAGCAGGCTACTATAGCCTTATCATCTTGCGAGGCGGAGTACATAGCGGCGGCGGCATGCGCTTGCCAAGCCATCTGGCTAAGGAACCTTCTGGAGGAACTACATCATGTGCAGGATGGCCCAACGACAGTGTTAGTGGATAACATGTCTGCCATCCAGCTTGCAAAGAACCCGGTGCTACATGGGAGGAGTAAGCATATCGAGACGAGGTACCACTTCCTTCGCGAGCAGGTGGAGCAGAAGACAGTGGAAGTTGTGTATTGCCCAACCGGAGAGCAGATCGCGGATATATTCACCAAGGCGTTGAAGGTGGAGACGTTCGAGAGGCTCAAAGGCAAACTCGGCATGTGTTGCCAAGTTTGAGGGGGAGTTTGTTAGCTTGGTTTTGTTGACCGGGGTCAACATTTTTTATGCTGTTTAATTTTTATATATATATCAAGCATGGCGGAGGAGAGAGAAGCTTGGGAGTGCAATTAATGAAGAGTGATGTGGGTGGCCAGGTGGCGCTGTATTATTGGTTAGTTTTGCCTATATATATAGGCTTGTACAAATGGTAATGTAAGTTGAAAAAAAAGGAGTTATATTCCTCATTTTGCTTTGTTTTTTCTGTGAGATAGAAGAGAGAGCGGGAGAGAGAGAGTGCAAAGCGAGAGAGAGAAAGAAAGTGTGGTAGAAATAGAGAGAGAGAGAAAGAGAGTTTGAGAGAGAGAGAGAGAGTGGCGAGAGAGAGAATTGAGAGAGAGGAATAGAGAGAGAGTGAGAGCTCACGGGAGAGAGAGAGAAACATAGCGGTAGAGAGAGAGAAGCGAGAGAGAGAGAAAGAGTTGTCAGTTCCCGCAGGAACTGTTTCCGCTGCCGCTGAAAGCTCTCGCCGGAGCAGCTCTCGCCGGCCCGACTCGCCGGCTCGACTCGCCGAAGCATCTCGCTGGTCTCGGCGTGGTGGTGCTTGCATCGCGCCGGAGTTTTGAAGCGCAGTGGAAGCCTAGCTGTTCTCGCCATAGCTGTTCTCGCCATTGTTGTTCTCGCCTTAATTATTCTCGCGTGTAGAAGTTTTGCCCGGACTTTGCTGCTCGCGCCGAAGGAGATCTCGCCGGAGTAGTGGAGTCTCGCCGTGAAGTGTGGAGCTTGTGGAGAAGTAAATTGTGATTGTTGCGTCTCGTTGGGTGTTGTGGACAGAGTGGGCGTGCTAAGCGTTTCCAACACAAATTACATTACTAGATAATCATTTGATCTACTCCAATGTGAAATGTTGAAATTTCAATTCAGAAATAGTTCTTTTCGCTTGAATCAAAATCTTCAACGTATGAAGTATAGAAAAAAAGGAGAAATGCAACTGATGCTGGTACTCAAAATATTCCAAACGTAAGTAAAAAACGAATGCATTATAAAATTAGAAAACAAAGGAGCTTACAAAAAATTATTATCCAACATATTCGAGTCTGTATCAAGCTCCTAGAATTGGGAAGTGGGATCACATGTTGCAATCTAAAGCCTGGAATTGTTACTGATGGCAAAGACAACAGCTGCTAGAGCGAACTAGAGGCAGACACGTGGCGAGATTACTCGAGGCAGATGGCAACACCGCTCATAGCAGGATCGTTGGGCACCAATACCCTAGCAGGGCACAAATGTCAATTTGTATTTTATTCTCCACATTTTATTAAATATTCACTGATTTCTCATTATTTACAATTATGCCCGGACTTAAGGGGCCAATATATATACAAAGTTTTGGATGGACTTGGGTATGTTTTAGATAATCGAAACTTGAGCATAGGGCTAGAAACGGCATTAATTTGGAGTTCTCTCTCTTTCCCCTTCTATCCTCTGTTGCCTACTAGGTTTTACCATAAGGATAACAAAAACTTTCAGGATAGGAGATGTTGGTCACTGTCACTGATATTATCCTTCTGGAAGAACAGGAAGCTTCCTGCCAAGCCAGCATTGGGAGGATGTGCCGGAATCAGATTGCTTCGACCTCACATGTCACGAGGGCCACCTCCTAAAGAAGAATAAGTCCTCTTGTCCCGAAGAGACACATCGTCGCATGCTAACCCCTACCACAATGCCTTCTTCATCAAGGCTATCATTAAAAACTTCATTGTTTCCCAGATCTTGGTTGAGAATGAGAGTTTGGTGAATCTCATCTTTAAACCCGATTTCAATGCGATGTTGGTGGAGCCCCAACGACGGTTTGACTTCTCTGGGAAGAGGAAGGAGGCTGAAGGATATGCTCCTCATCGTCACTATGGGTGGCGCGACCAAACAATATTCCTTTGTCATGGAAGATGTGTGCCCACAATTATAATGTCATATTCAGCAAGCCTCTCCTCAACGATTATTGATTCAGTGGTTTCAACTTGTCATCAGGTATTGAAGTTCAACGTGGGTGGAACATAATTCTGTATTTGTAGTGATCCTCGAGTCATTCGCGCCATCACCAAAGGCGTCGAAGAAGCTTTTGGTTGGTGGAAGGGAACTACCAGAATCTCCGAAGGTGCGTTAGAACCCCAAGGATTTATGCCCGAAGATAACCGAGAAAGTGTTGTGTCAGGAAAAAGAAAAAGCTTCAAGGAGGCTAGGTCTTCAGGAAGGGTAAACAGCATCCTGTTGGAAGGGAGAAATCACCCGCTGAAGCTCCAAAAAGAATGGGATCATAAATGGGCCTGCTGGGGAGGCCATTAGTATCCAGCAAGAGTTGGAAGAAAGGTTTCGCAACGGTACTCCAAAGGATTCCGGATCTCCAGAAGAAGGTCAAGGAGGTCGATCACCATGATCCCTTTGCTTCTACAATAAGGAGTTTACAAGACCGGAGTCTGGCATGCTCTTTGCAAAGAAAGATAAGATGAGCTCAAAAGGCAGGAGTCCTAGAAAGAAAGTTGATGTGACCCAACACTTTCGCAGGGTGAGCCATACCCCGGCCTTAACAATCTAGGCATGCCAGAGGGGTTAGGGTGTATGGGCCGCAGACCTGATGCAACACTCAGGGAATTGTTGGGGGCAAGGTGTCGTTCACCCGCGTGGTTAGGGCCTAGCCGCCCTGGGAAAATGTTGGGTCACATCAAAAGTTCCCTCGAATTCTGATTCTAAAGGAGAACATCAAGATGCCTAACACATGTGGAGGGGCAGGATGGTGGTACATCAAAAAAATACCTATAACACCCCAAAATTTGCTTTTAATTAAATGTTGGGGGCAAGGTGTCGTTCACCCGCGTGGTTAGGGCCTAGCCGCCCTGGGAAAATGTTGGGTCACATCAAAAGTTCCCTCGACTTCTGATTCTAAAGGAGAACATCAAGATGCCCAACACATGTGGAGGGGCGGGATGGAGGTACATCAAAAACATACCTATAACACCCCAAAATTTGCTTTTAATTAAACAAAAAATTTGCTCACACGAAAATAAAAATTTTAATCCCCGATGATGAGATCATTATGTTACTGTCGACATCTCATCACAACATTTGTTTTTAATTTTTTATGTGATTTTTATGCATATTGCTACTAATCCTTTTAAGTTTTGCATGCACGGCAGTTAAAGAGATAAAATTTTCATTTAGTTTTTTGTGACTAATGATTTTAAATTTTTAATTCTAAAATTTTAGGGAAGGAGCAACACCTAGTTAGACGCCAGTAGAAAGCTCTCTGAAGAATAGGAAAGCATAACATGCAATGTTTATCAAGCTCTTCCATAGGTATTACCCTTCAACGTGAAATGAAGATAAATACTAAATAAATAGAGTCCTAGAAATATTAATAGTTTTTAGCGGAAATAAAATTGTTGGGCTCATCGATCACAATGTCCTAGATTTGAAGAAGTCACACAAGTTAATAACATACACATGGATACATCTAATATATGCTCAAAGTTCATTATATGCAGGTTGTACTCGGTTACATTGATTAGACAAGTTGTCAGGGTCATAATGACTGGTATACCCAAGACAAGTTGCTGAACAGGCAGAAAACTGGCTAAGTCCAGAAGCGTTGAGTGCACTCACTTCACTCAACGCCAGAAGAGCAAAAGCGTTGACAGAACTACATACAGTCAAAGTCGCAGTGTTGCTGACAAGAAATCTGTCTAAGCACAGAAGCGTTAAGTAAAGACAGTTCACTCAACAGAAATTTTGTCTAAAGTATAGAAGCGCTGAGTGAAGACGGGTCACTCAACGCCTCATCAATAAGTCAGGCTAAGGCAGAAAGCGTTGAGTATGGAAGCTGCACTCAACGCCTTCATGCAGAAAAATTTCAACCAAGTCCAGAAGCGTTGACTGATGAAGGGTCACTCAACGCCTTAATAGTTAGACTATAAAAGTCAGAAAGCGTTGAGTGATGAAGGCTCACTCAACGCCTGAAGATGCAGAATTCTGCTAAGTGTTTCTGCGTTAGTGACAAGGCTGCCCTCAACGCTTATGCAGATTGTCTGAAATTTGCTAAGTCCCGAAGCGCTGAGTCATGTTAATGTCATCAAGAATTCAAATGTCGCGGGTTTTGCTCGATAGATGACAAAAGGTGTCGCTTGCCTTTGGTACAACATTTAATGCAAAAGAAGTGTTGCAGTTACCAACCTCGGTGGTCCATACTGCACAAAGAGCCGTTGGACGGCGGGATACAAAAGCCGAGTCCCGAGAAATTAAAAAGAACTTTTGGTCATCTTCTTCCTAGGGTGAAAAGTCAAAGAAGTGTTCAAGGAACTCATTCTGGAAGCAAGTCTGTGAACAATAGACAAGGTTGGCTGTTGAAGAGATAAAGATCTGAAATCTCATTCTGTCTTCAACGGCAAGTTCAGAAACATTTCTTTCTGAGTAACAAGAAGAAGCAGAGCAAGCTTAAAGTTGTTGCTCATCTTCAAGGCCTCTGCTCAAAACTCTACTACAATCAAGGCTTGAAGAAGCAGTGTTCTGCAGTTACTTCTCAGCACTAGCAGAACAAGCTTGAAGATCTATTCTTGGTACTGTGAAGAAGATATGGCTGAGTTTACTCAGTTTAGCAGGCAGGCTCAGAGGATACTTTCTCTGGAGTCAATCAACAACAACAAACTTGTTCATTCTGTGGGATCAGTCTTGATCTGAGCTGTAATCCTGAATTATAAAAGCTGAGTTATAGGATCCTGGGGTGGATCTGAGGTAAGGCCTGTGTTCCTGAGGTATGATCATTTTTGATCTGAGCTGTAGGAGAGTTATTCTCTCTGAGTTGTAGGGCTATCCTCATAGCCTGAGGAGTAGGACTTTTGATTAAGCCTGAGGTAGGTGATCTGTGGATCACTGAGCTGTGAGTAATATTTACTCTGAGTTGTAGGTCTTTGGCCTAAGGTAGGACTTGAAGGAAGTCTGAGAGATCCTGAGGGATCTGTGTTGTAAGCTCTTGGAGCTGAGATTGGAAAAGATTGTCTTGTCTAACACACTGTTAGAAAGATGGGAGGGACAGTGGATGTACTCATACCTTGGGGAACCACTATAAATACTTGTGTGTTGTGTCTCTTTCTTGAAAGCTAACTAAAATAATTGAACACTCAACATAGCTAAATAAATAGATAGTCTTAAAGACTAAGAAACTTATTCACCCCCCCCCCCCTCTAGGTGTATAGCTACTCTTGAAACAAAAAATTTCAAGTGCTATCAGAGGGAGGTTGCTTAATAAGGACTTAACAGTCTAAACAAATCTCCAAGAGTAGTTAAAGATTATCCATATAGGTTCAGGAGAGAACCATAAGGAGTTGAGCTCAATGAAACTTCCAGTCTGCAGAAAGAAAAACTTTGGGATTTGGAAAGAGAGGGTCAGACTATTCATGGAAACCTCAGACCCTAGGATCTTCATTACAGTCCAAGAAGGACCTTTCATCCCCACGAAGGTCTCAGTCTTGGATGTCAATGTCCAGACTCCAAAGAAGTATGCTGAAATGACTAAGGATGAAATCATCTTGGCAACCATGGATAAGAGGGCACAAAATATCATTGTCAGTGTCATAGATGACTTCACCTTACAGAACTTGGTTCACTGCAAGACTGCTAAAGAGATGTGAGATTCTCTTATTGTCTATATGGAAGGAACAGAAGAAATGAGGGATGATAGGAAATCTCTCCTGAATCAGCAATATGAAGCATTCAAGCAAGGGAAGAAGGATTTCATAGCTGAATGTTATGAGAAGTTCTTCGTAATAGTGAACAGTCTGATCACCTATGGCAGACAGTTCACTAATTATGAGCTGAATGACAAGTTCTTGAGATCCCTAAACAAAGAATGTGATATCAAGATCTGTGTCATCAGAGAAGTTGGCAACCTGGCCAACACTTTGCCTCAGAACTTATTTGGGAAGCTGTTAACCCATGAGATGTAGCTGAACTCCAGGAAGGCTGAAGAGGATGCAACCAGATCACTCAGTAAGGAGAAGTCAGTGGCCTTCAAAGTTGAAGCCACAAGAAGAAGCAGGGAAAAGACTCCTCCAAGGAGAGTTGCTGAGTCAGAATGCTCAGAACCCAGCTCCTCTGGGAATGAACTATTATATGGAGAACTATCAATGTTCTGCAGGCAGTTCAAGAAGTTGCTGAGCAGGAGGAGACAATGGAAGAACAAAGGCTCTTCTAGCTCCACCTCAAAGAAGCCCTACTCCAGCAAGGACAAATCAAGAAATGACCCCTCTGGGGAAAGGTATGACTTCAAACAGAACAAATCTGTTAAGAATAATGTTGTTTGTTACTGTTGCAACAGGAGTGGACATGTCATTGCTGACTGTCCAGTTAAGAGGAAGGAGCAGATGAAGTCTGAAGGCAAAAAGCATCACAGAGGCAAGAAGACTGAAAAGAGTTTCTTGGCCAAGAAGAAAGTAAGCCTATCAGACAGTGATTCTGAGTCTTCAGAATCAAAGGAAGAGGAGGTCTACATTGGTCTCATGTCCAATGAAGAAGAGGCTGAACATCCTGCTACCCCATCTGGCATAAGGGCTCCACTGTCCTCAGCTGACAATGATTGTGAAGAGGATGAGGAATTCAATCTCATGGCTCTATCAGAAGAAACTCAGGATAATGTTGTTCCTGATGAGGTACATTATATCCCTAGCTCTCCTTCTATCTATGAGTCTGGCTCAGACTCTGATGCATCCACTTCCTCCAGTGAGGATGAGGGATCAGATTCTGAAGATGATGTCAATCAATTGATTGACAAGTATAATGCAATTCTGGATGCTCTGAAGAAGAGCAAGAGACTTATTAAGAAACAAGCTGAGGAGATTATCTCTCTACAGCAAGCTGTTTCCCTGCAGTCTAAGTCTGCACCCTTGCTTGCTCAGATGAGAAGGAAAATTAGTCAACTGAAGACAATCTCAATTATCCAAATTGGGACTATTAGCCAAAAGAACAAGATCATCTTGGATCTTGAAGAGAAGCTTCTCAAGGGGAAGAAGATTGTGGCTGAATTCTAAAGCCCAAAACAGTGCTGTCACTGATTGACTCATTTATCTCTCAAAAGGATAAGAGAGATTTGGGGTTTAAGTGAAACTCTGGAGTTGCCCATTCCAAAGGAAAAGGCAAAGCTCATGTGGTGCCTCAGACCACCTTTCACAAGGTAATCCTCCCTTCCAACAAGTATGACCAGGACAGCGTGTATGGTCACTGGAAAAATGGGAATTCTCCTTGTAAGAATACAAGGGTATCTTACAATGCATAGAGAAAGGACATGGGTTTGAGTGCACTAAAGGCTCCACATGAGGAAATCCAGATGGTCCATCATGAACCATTTGTGTTTGATGCTCCAGCCCCCACACTCAGGGATAAGGCAGTGGCCCATTCTAGGCTCCTCCAGCAAAAACGTTGACCAAGTGGAAGTCACTCAGCAAGGATCACTTGGATGTCTCTGATGCAATCAACAGTATGTCAACTACAAAGAAGACTATTGTTGATGAAATTCAGAGTAAGTCATGTGCATCCTCTGGCAAACTCACCTTCAGTCAGATTCTTGCTAAAAGAAACAAGAAGAAAGCTACTGCTCTCCCTTCTGAACAGATAGCTATTGACAGCTTGCACTCCACAAGGGCTGTTTAGAAGAGGAGATACAACATTCATGAATGTTGGTGTTGTGGTAAAGTGGTTCACTTTATCATAGACTGTTGGCACAACCCTAGTGTGTCAAGGGCTAGGGTGAATCTTCTTGTCAGAAGTGTTGTAGGTAGACATGTTCATTTTCAGGCTAACAAGAACCAAGGATTCAATCCCTTTTGGGGTCCTAAGATAAACAAAACTGTGTTTACAGGATAGTCCAAGTACCCATGCAATGCCAATATGGAACTTGGACAGTGGATGTTCCAGACATATGACTGGAATAAGGAGCCACCTGAAGGATTTTACTACTGTGAAGAATGGACCTAAGGTGATTTTTGGAGGTTCAGACAGAGGAGTCACCAAGGGTTATGGTATGATCACCAATGGTATATTCTCCATCACAAAAGTAGCTTATATTGAAGGATTGCAACACAATCTAATCAGCATAAGTCAACTGTGTGATATGGGTTATGTCATTGCCTTCCACAAGGATGAGTGTCTGATTAAAAGGTCAAGTGACCAAGAGGTCATTTTGACAGACACTAGGAGTGGAAATATATATTGTTTAAATTTTCTATGTTTAAGTACAGACTCTCTAGTATGTCTGGTAGCAAATAAGAAAGTCTCGTATTGTGTGCAATAGCACAAGAGGCTTGCTCATTTGAACTATAAGACAATTAGCAAGCTTTTCAGTGAAGGGCTAGTCAGAAATAGACCCAATATAAGATGCACCAAGGAAGGCATTTACTCTGCATGTCAAAACGACAAGCAGACCAAAGCATCCTTTAAGAGCATTGGGGGCAAGGATTCTGAGAGGTGTTTGCACCTCTTGCATATGGATTTGTTTGGTCCTATGCCAGTTCACAGTGTAGGTAGGAAAGTATATACACTTGTGATAGTTGATGACTATTCCATATTTACTTAGGTTTTCTTTCTAAAGAAAAAGTCTGAAACCTTTGTCATCTTTGTGACCTTTGTTAGGCAAGTTCATAATGAAAAGAACAGTTATGTGGTCAAAATCAGAAGTGAACATGATACTGAATTTCAGTCTGAAGGCATGACAAAGTTCTGTGAAAAATAAAGGATTCATCAAGAGTTTTCTTCTCCAATAACACCCCAGCAAAATGAGATTGCTGAGAAGAAAAATAGAACTCTCATAGAAACTGGCAGGAAACCACTCAGTGATACTTCTCTCCCAGAATACTTCTGGGTTAAGGCAGTGAACACTGCATGTCATGTCCTGAATAGAGCTTCTATCAACAAGTATGATGAGAAGACTCCCTATGAGATTATGAAAGGCAGAAAACCAAATCTTGTCAATCTCAGGATCTTTGGAAGCAAGTGTTTTGTGCTCAATAATGGGAAGTTATACTTGACTAAGTTTGCTATCAAATCCTATGAAGGAATCTTTGTTGGGTACAGCAACTATAGCAAAGTGTATAGAGTCTATAACTTGAAAAATCAAGTTGTAAAAGAGTCTGTAAATGTTATGTTTGATGAATCATCAATGATTAACAGTGAGCTGTCTAGCTCCTCTAAATCTGCAGGTATAGAGTTGAAGATGGAAAATCTGACCATCAAGAACCCTCCTACTGCCCAAGAGGAAGAGGATGTTGTGTGCATTCCTGAAGAAGAACAATGCACACAGGACATGGATGAAGACCAGCAAGATCCATCCATTGAAGGTCAAGATGTCGAGAATAAAATGTCAGCAGCTGTAAGACATTTGAGGGATCATCCAAGAGATCAAATCATTGGTGATGCTGGCCAAGGGGTTACAACAAGGAGCAGAAGCCTCAACATTGCTATGTACTCCAGCTTCCTGTCTCAGGTTAAACCCAAAAGGTTTGAAGATGCCAACATAGACCCATTTTGGATTGTGACTATGCAAGAAGAACTGAATCAGTTCAAGAGATGCAAGGTCTGGAAGCTGGTTCCCAAATCACAAGGACATAACATCATTGGAACCAAGTGGATCTACAGGAATAAACTTGATGAGAATGGTGTTATAATCAAGAATAAAGCTAGACTGCCTGCCAAGGGATACAGGCAAGAGGAATGTATTGATTTTGATCAAACCTTAGCAGCAGTAGCTAGATTGGAAGCTATAAGACTGTTCCTTGCATATGTTTCACATAAAGGATTCAAGCTCTACCAAATAGATGTAAAATCAGTTTTCCTAAATGGTGACCTAAAAGAAGAGATCTATGTTGAGCAACCCTCGGGTTTTGTTAACTCTAATTTTTCTGATTATGTTTTTAAACTTAGAAAGGCTTTATATGGGTTTAAGCAAGCTCCCTAGGGCATGGTATGAAATCTTGTCTAGTTTTCTCATTGAGAACAAATTCTCAAGGGGAAAGATAGACAAGACATTATTCTTAAGAGAAGTCAATGGTAAGATCATCTTAATCCAAATTTATGTAGATGACATAATCTCTGGGTTTACTGATGATGGCCTCTGCAAAAAAATTGTTAAACTTATACAAGGGAAATTTGAGATGAGCAGTATGGGTGAACTATGGACGAGAAAATGTCTGCTCTTTGGGCAAACCACACTTGAGATCTAGTCCCTCTTCTTCCTCGACAAACTTGTGTGGGATGTAAGTGGGTGTTTGCCGTCAAACAGGGTCCGGATGGGACGATTCACCGTTTGGAAGCTCGTCTAGTAGCTCACGGTTTCACTCAACAACAAAGTCTGGATTATGATGAGGCTTTTTCTTCAGTCGCTAAACTCAATACTGTTCGTGTGTTGATCTCCCTCGCTGTTCACCGTCACTGGCCTTTACACCAACTGGATGTCAAAAATGCTTTTCTTAATGACGATTTACAAGAGACCGTTTATATGCAGCAACCACCCGGGTTTGAGACCACGGGGAAGTCTCTTGTCTGTTGTCTGAAGAAGTCTCTTTATGATCTCAAACAGTCTCCTCGGGCATGGTTTGATAAATTCAGTAAGACCGCTAGTACTGTTGGGTTCACTCGGAGTTCGGCCGACTTCTCTCTGTTCACTCGTCATCGTCCAATAGGCACAGTGATTCTTTTGATATATGTGGATGATATTTTGATTACAGGAGACGATCTTTCAGGAATATAGATGATCAAACAGCATCTGACAACTGTGTTTCAAACAAAGGACCTGGGAAAGCTTCGATATTTTCTTGGTCTCGAAGTGGCTCGGAGACCTGATGGGCTTGTGTTATCTCAGAGAAAGTACTGTCTTGACTTGCTTCATGATGAGGGCTATTCTGGATGCAAGCCTGCTGACACTCTCATGGATATCAATCACAAGCTTTGTGCTTATGCCTCAGACTCTGATTTGCTCCTTCCGAATCCAGAGTATTATTGTCGTCTTGTGGGAAAGCTGATATATCTCACTGTTACTAACCTGATATATCATTTGTTGTTAGAGTTGTCAGCCGATTCATGCATGAGCCGCGTATCTCTCATCTTCAGACAGTCGAGCGTATTCTTTGATACTTGAAAACTGCTCCTGGACAAGAACTTGTATACAGACCCTCTTCGTCTCCCTTATCTTTGATTGCATACTCTGATGCTGATTATGCTGGCTCTTCGGATGACCGTCATTCCACAAGTGGTTACTGCACGTACTTTGGAGGGCATCTTATTACGTGGCGCAGCAAGAAACAGTCTGTGGTTGCTGGCTCATCTGCTGAGGCCGAGTATCGATCAATAACAGCAGTTGTGTCTGAGCTCACATGGCTTCAGGGTCTCCTTGATGATCTAGGAGTCAAGCTCTCCTCACCTGTCACTTTATTTTGCGACAGTCAAGCTGTTATACACATTGCCAAGAATTCGATCTTCCATGAACGGACAAAACATATTGAAGTTGACCGTCATTTCATTCGGGAGAAGGTTCAGTTAAGAAGATAGAGTTAACACATGTTCCTGCTGCTCAGCAAGTTGCTGACATCCTCATCAAGGCCTTACCACGACCTCTTTACTATCAGTTCTTGTCCAAGCTTGATGCCTACGACTTGTACGCTCCAGCTTGCGGGGGAGTGTTAGAGAATACTAGGAAAAATAATGTATTGGCCCATTAACATGGCCCATGTAGGATTTAGCGGTTAGTCCCACATTATTTGTATGGTTGGGTGTTTCTCTCCTCTCTCCTATATATTTGTACTCAAACTTGTTTTTTTAGTATTCAAGAAGTATATATAAGATTTGAACTACTTTTCTACAAGAACTATTTATAATGAGAGAGTGCGATTACAGAAAAAACAACTGGATGGTTCTACCCAGATACAGTTTTTATACAAGTGCATCAGTTTGGAGGGTTATGTCAGTTACAATAAAGTGAAGGAAAGTACAAATAGGTTGCAAAGTTTATTCTTTTCTCACCCAGTCTGTATCAAACTCAGTATTATGTTCCCTACCGTATTTCAGTTGGATTGCACTTATAAGACTAATAGGTATCGCATGTCATTGTTATGCATTGTTGGAGTAACATTAATTTATCAATCTTTTTTTTCTTGTTTCGCCTTTATTTCAGATAAAACTAAAGGCAGATATAGGTGGGCATTGGAATGTTTCAAATCAATATTTGAACCAAATGTAAAACTTGTCGTGTTGGTAACTGATAGAGATCTTGCGTTAATAAATGTAATTAAAGCCGTATTTCCAAGTTTTAAGAATATTTTGTGTCAAGTACACATAAATAGAAATATATTGGCTAATTGTAAGAAGTTTTTTAGCAAAGGAAAAGAATTTGAGTGGTTTATGTATGCATGGCAGGGGTTGATTCATTCAACAACCGAGAATGAATTCAATACTACTTTCGATATTTTTGTAGCTGAATTTTCTGCAGAATATTCTGATGCATTGGGCTATGTCACTACTTCATGGCTTGAGCCCTACAAGGAGTATTTTGTTTCTGCATGGATCGATAAGTACATGCACTTAGGTAGATCTAGTACCATATTCACATGAGCTTTTGTCATACATAGCTCAAGCAAAACTCTTCTCTCTATGGTGAATAAATAGGCATTGGAAGAAATTATCCTTACATGAAACTAAAAAAGAAGTTTTTGAAGATATTGATATTAGCAATGAAATTAATTTCATTGTTCAAAAATTAACTACTTCAACTAAGTAACATAAGAAAGAAATTAAAAGGAAGCTTCGAGAATTGGATGAGTCATCATCTAGCCAAACGGTTGAGCTTATGGTTCCTACGCGGATAAGAGGAAGACTCAAACGAAGCCTAAAAAAATTTAAAGATGATTACAAATCAACTAGACGAGATCTATCACATTGAGTACATTCTCTCCATGAAAGATCAACAAAATGAGGCAAAAAAGTTAAAATCAAGAGCCAAGTTGAATGGTAGAAAAAGGACATACTATCAATTTAAAATTCCATCTATTAATACAAATTTGGATAATGAAGTACGTCAACATTTGCCGATTTTGTTCTCCGAACATATTACATATGTCAATGATGTGCTTGGGGATGGCCATTGTGGATTTTGAGTTGTTGGTCAAGTATTAGGTGAGGGTGCAGATTGGGTATAAGTGAGAAAATATTTTTATATGAAACTTGAGAATTACAAAATTTTATATGATGAGATGTTTGGTGACATTAGGCGAACCGAATTATTACAAAGTCTCGATTGCACAGTGACGCGCGCACGGGTTAAGAAGTGGATGACATTACCCGATATGAGTCTCATAATAGCATCTTGCTACAATGTGGCTGTAGTGGAGCTCTCAAGTGATCAATGATTTACATTTCTTTCATTGCATTCTGTGCCCCCACCAATGCCAAAATTAATTTTCATTGGCTTCATAAATAGGAATCACTTCGTCTTAATAGTCCTTAATGAAAATTGTCTATTGTCACCAATATTCTCGCCATGGAGTAGATTTCATGAGCATAATGTAGACACGTGGGCATCTTTATATATGTCAAAAATTACACTTTCACAAACAAACAAGATGCGTAGTTCGGTTATTGGGTTGAAGGATATGTGATAAAGGTTAGTGATCTTTATTATTATTTTTGTTCTCATTGTATATCTCACATATGTGTCAATATATTGTCTTATTGTAGTTTTTTAGGCATATGCACACCGGAAAAATCATATGGAAGAATATGAAGTATAATAACCATTTTGGAGGACTATCGTACAAAGGTATGCAATCATTAATTGTAAAACATTTCACAACTAGATTTCATTCCTTATTTGATTATTTTTATGCTAAATATTGTAGGAATATGGACATCAAAAGCATCAATTAGGGAAAAATTTTGACAAAGAAAGTGGATATCTATTTACTTTATTTTTTTGTTTTCTCATTTCGATGAAACCATATTATTGTTAATTCATGTTATTTTTTGTCGTTAGTTTTCCAAATTAGAATGTAATATATAGTGTGTCTTATTTATCCTTTGTTTTTATGAACAAATGTTGTGCTTCATTGATATATCAAGTTAATCTTGTTAATTTGTTATTACCAAAAATGTGATGTCCCTAACAATTATGTGTACACCTATCGTAGTGTGGTGCTCCTAGCCAAAATTGTAGTGCACTTAACAATTCTCTTTTTCTATTGTCATTCGGAAAACAACTCTAATATACGAAACAGTACTAGAAATCAAAACAACAACGAATCAAATCTGGATTCAATAACGTAAGAAAGTAAGAGAGGGGGAAGCAAAAATCCTACTTTCTGAAGCAACCCAATATCTCATCCAGAAAGGAACCATCCACATCCGCGAGTAAACAAAGGGCTTCCTCCGGCTCGTGCGTCCCCGGAGTAGTCCCAGTCCAATTGAGCTTCTGATGGGGACGCGGTGGGCGATAGAGGAAGAGATCATACAGGAACCGCCCCTGGGGAGTGAGCAGCGCCGCATATCTTGGCGGCGGGGATTGGAAAGGCGCATTAGAAATAGGGAAGTACGAGGAGGTAGAGGAAGAAGAGGAGTTAGGTTCTCCGTCGGCGCTGCCGATATCGGCGAGCGGGCGGACGTCGCATGTGAGGAGGCCCTGCAGGAATTTGACGGTATCGGGGCCTCGGAATCGGATCACGGAGCGCGAAGCAAGGCGGCATGCCAGGGGGCCGGCGTCGTCGAGGCGGCTTCCCGCCTGCTGAGAGAAGAACCTCGCCTGGTTGATGCGGATTCCGGTGAGAAATAAACGGCAGATATGAGAGGGGAAACGGAGAAGAGCCATTTTTATTTTTCCTTTTTTTTCTCCGCGCTTGAATGCTTATGAAAACTTTCCATACGTGCTCCTACTGATATCAGTGACGTTCAAGTGATTTATATTTACTGAACTTAGCACCCAATCAATTCGAAATCGATTTCGAGTAGAGTCGGTTCGACTTGAAATAACTCGATTTTGAGTTGGCTCGGAATGATTTGGTTTTGAGTCGGATCCAAATCAAATTAAGTCGGCTCGAAATTGAGTAATTTTTCTCTTTATTTCAACTTGACTCAAAATTAAATTGGGCAATCTATAAATTTAGCAAATGGAACATTTTAATGATTCTTTTTTTATTTAAGTTTAAATTTAATTATTTTTATTTTAAAATAAAAATATTAATAAATACATTTTTTTTTAATTAATTCGAATTGCTTCGAATCATATTTCGAGTGATTCAATACTGACTAGAAATCATATTCGAATTAAATTGAATCGACTCAAATTGAGTTAAATCAATTTTAACTGATTCCGATTCGACTTAATATTCGAGCGATTTTTGAGTGACATTCGAGTTTTGAATATTATGCTCAGTCCTACTCCTGCAGCATGAAAACAAAAAAAACTAGTGCACTTTTGTACTTTACAGTAAAATACATTGATCTGACGATCCGTGTGGATTAGTACAATGTACCTAAAGCTGTCACTTAAAACCAAAAAATCGTAAACCGAACTGTTCGATAATTATTCGGATTCCGGTTTGAATTTTAGAACCGTGAATAACATTGGTTCGGACATGGTTATTTCATTTTATTATTTAGATGGAACCGGAACCGGAAACGCAACTTACAAGTCTCAAGCGGTTTCAAAAATTTTAGGCCCGATCAGAACTGAACTGAAGCAGAACCAAACAGCGACCCGTTTATTATTATTTATAATTTTTTTATTTGTTTTAATATCATTATAATATTATTATTATTATTTATAATATATCTATAATATCAAAATAATTATGATTTTTAGGCACATGGTGTGTATAGGATACATACTTGGGCCAAATTTCAGCCTTATACAAGCTACTATGCGAAAGTTATTCACATTTGAACTTCTGTCCTTCTCAAGGACTAGTCCCAGTAAAACTTCCCAACAGGGAGCTGTAGGGCTCCAAATGGGATGATTTCAATTCCTACAGAAAGTAGACAGAAATGGCTACAAAAGTTGCCTCAGACAACTTTTCCTGATTTGGCTTCTAAGTGCCTTAATTTTCTATTTGAAAATGAATGTATAAGTGTGACAAAATAGAACAAACTTATAGTGTATAAATTTAATATCAGCACGGATCTTAAAGCAAATCTGATGGCTCCTAGTCATATTCAACCTCTAGCCAACGGCTAGGATGAGCCCGACCTGGAGCATATTTATGCTCCATTTCCCAGCCTCTCGGCAACCTCCCCGGCCGGCCACCGCCGCCGCCACCGTCGTTGAGGTGGTGGCTATCGATTGACGGTGGTTTGGCCGCCGGAGGTGGTGTTTTCTAGCGAACCTGACACCCTCCTTTATCTCCAAAATTTTTTCATTTTCTCATATTGGATCAGGCTCAATTGAGCATGATTTCTCTCATAATGGATCAAGGATGCTAACACAAGGGGAGAGGAGAAGAAACAGACCTGGTTTCGGTCTTGGATACAAATGCTACGGCGGCTAGCCATGGGAGTGGTGTTCTCCGACGACCTTGCTCCAATTCCCGATTCTCCACCAAAATCCCTGATCCAAGGCACGATTTTGACTGCTTGAGAGGTTATAAAGGTGATGAAAGGGTCCATTGGGCTGAGGAGGGGTATTTATAGAGGTGTCATGAGGGAGGTGATTGGCCATGAGCATTTATAGCTCTTCTTGATGGTGGCCAACTGGAAATAATGGGAAAATAATTCTCAAGCATCAGGGAAGGCTAATAGATCTTTTGGGGAGATGAAAGGAGTGCATCATGGCATCCTTCCATTAACTCTTTATTTTACTCATTAATTAATGAGTAATTTTAAAAATTTTCTCATTAATTACCATAGAACTTCCCCTAATCAGAATATTTTGATGAAATAAAGTCAGTGGGCTACATTATGGGCCTTGGTTCAAGGCCTTAGCCCATTGTAATTTGGTTGAGCCTTTATTTCTATCTTTTAGGCTCAATTTTGACCATGGTTGACTTGGGGTGTTGACTTGATCAACTGATGGGTTGACTGATCCCATGAGTTGGTCTTGAGTCCTATGATACCACCACATGTTGGTTGTGCCATGGTGAGACCCCAATTGGGCCAATTTGTACAAAAGGTGTAGGTTTGACCAAAATTGGCTTAATTTTGACTTTTGTCAAATTGGAGAAATTGGTGTCCACATGATGAGGCTTTTGGGTCCATTGGTCCCCTAATGATATTATAAGGGTAGGGATCGATTGGGTCAATTTGACCATGTGAAGCTAATTGAACTAATTAGGGTTAAATTGACTTATGTTGACCTTAAGTTGATTTTGGTCAAATCCATGCAATTGACCTACCAATTCATGAATTGACTGGTCAATTGCCTCCTCCTTAGGGTTACAGATGTATTGATGAGATCAATTTGAGTTGGTGAATCCAATTTGAGGTGAATTGACTTAGGTTGACTTGTGCTCCTTGGTGTGCACTTAGGGTTCGTTCGTTTCTGAAAGTCCACCTAGTGTCAACTACTTACACCTATGGGGGGGATAGGTGTATTTGCAGCGAATTTGCGGAATTAATGTTTTACCTGCACAAGAAAACAACACAGCACAAAAAAATACACAAGCAATTTATAGTGGTTCCCCGATTTGGGTACGTCCACTTTCCCCCTTCGACCTATCTCCCAACCAGGGACGACTCGGTCACTTCACCAACAGGATTGAAATCCAATCCTCGCACTAACGGAAGGAACCCTTCCACACGTAGGAGTCAACACTCCCACAACACGGGTTGCACCCAACCCTACAACTAGAGACCAAACGGTCCTTTACAAAGAAATGAAAATAGCTTGTACGAAATACAAACAACGTATGGAGACTAAGGTGTCCCTCTTCGTTCGACGACGTGTTCTTGAAGTCAACGAAGAGTCCACAACTCTAGATCTCACTTGGAGAGAATCTTCTCTAGATCGACGGCTTCAACAAGAGAGGCGGTGATGCTATGTAGATCCAATCTTCTTAGCAAAGTCGGCAAGGTCTTCCAACGGTCACACTAGGATCGATCGTCTCGATCGATTCGGATGGGGAAGGTTTCCCGATCACAAATCAAGAGACAAAAGATCTCTGGATAGACACGTGAGACGCTGTGCCCGACTAGGCTTCTGTCGCCGGGAGAGGTAACGAACACCTCGATCAACGGTGGCGAGCAATTAGCGAGAGGCGGAGCAGGTCGGCCGAGCTCGCTTCCGATCTAGGGCTTGACGACGGCTTCTTTTTCTTTGATCTGTAATCCGTGTTTTTACTGTTCACAAATACAGAGTATTTATACATTATGTCAAGAGATGACCGTTGTGGGCCCCACCAGCAGTAAGACCAAAGTCCGGTTCAAAATCCCGCAGATAACGTGGACCGGTCCAGACAGAGTTGGAAAAATGCCCAAGTCAAATTCGGCGAGAATCGTGAGTGATTCTCGACGAATCGGCGAGAATCACTTACGATTCTCGCCGAATTCTACTTAGAGAATTCTGGCTGCACAGGTTATAGAGGCCGGGGAGAATCGGCGGGAATCACCTTGGATTCTCGCCGACTCGTCGAGAATGCAAAGTCATTCTCGACGAATCGGCGAGAATCACTTGGTGATTCTCGACGATTCTACCTTAGATGATTTTTCTGACTGCGTCGAGACAGCTGGCCCAACCCGGCAAGAATCAACTAGTGATTCTCGTCGACTCGTCGAGAATCACTAGTGATTCTCGACGAATCGGCGAGAATCACTTAGTGATTCTCGACGAATTATACTTAGACGAATTCTCGTCTTTCCACCCATGAGCTGGTCTTTGGCCCATCCTTGCTTCTTGTCTGCTCTTGCTTTATCATAGCCCTGTACTTGAACTTAAGTACACCCCAATAGAGAGAGTACACGTAGGCCAACACACTGATCTGCTCAACGAGGGATTACGTTGCACAGACCCGTGTATATTGACCCACTGCACCCTGACATTGGTGTGTACTTAGCGTGGAATAACTGCAAGCACAACTTAAAGAAATTCATCAAATACATAGTAAATTCATCTTAGCTTGATAGGAGGCTTCCTCAAATCCCGGTGATTGTGGATACAATACCCAACAGTTTCACAGACATTGATATTGAAGTATTGGCTTTGAGAATATGAATGTCATTTCTCTTGTTCGTACCAACAATTTTAAAATGGAATTGGCTTTCTGATGGAAAGTCGTCGATATTCACCGTAATCTAAAAACTCATAGATTCAATATCTATCTCTAGTGGCGGATATTGAGATCTCCAACTCTGGTTTTCCAAAATGAGACCATTTTTTTAGCCTGAACGTGATTTTTTTCGGCCGAACGCAATTTTTCATTGGGACGCAATTTTTTTGCCCGGACGTGTTTTATTCGTCTGTGTACGATTTTTTCGCCCAGACGTAATTTTTTGTATTGACGCATTTTTTTTTACCGGGGCAGGTTTTTTTCTCCCGAATGCGATATTTTTGCACGAACGCGGTTTTTTTCTTTATGACGCAATTTTTCTGCTAGGACGCAATTATTTCCCCCGAATGTGTTTTTTTGCCCGTACGGAAATTTTTCGCTGCGACTCAATTTTTGGTCGCCTGGGCCGAATTATTCATCAAGACGTAATTTTTCGCTCAGACAAAATTTTTTTCGCCCGAACATGAATTATTCGGCCAAACGCGGTTTTTTCGCCCGAACGCGATTTTTTCGCCCGGACGCATTTTTTTTCGCCCGGACGCGATTTTTTCACCCTCACGAAATTTTTTCATCCGGGCGAGATTTTTTCACCCGAACGCGATTTTTTCGCCCGAACGCGGTTTTTTTGCCCGGACGTGATATTTTTGCCCAGACGCGATTTTTTCGCCCAGACGCGATATTTTGGACCGAACGCGATATTTTCGCCCGGACGCGATATTTTTGCCAGAACGTGATATTTTTCTCCCGGACGCTTTTTTTTCACCCGGACGCGTTGTTTTTGACCTGACGCGAGTTTTTCGCACAGACGCAATATTTTCGCCCCGACGCGATATTTTCGCCCCGACGTGATTTCATCGCCCTAATGCAAATTTTTCGCCCTGACGCAAATTTTTTGCCCCGAAGCAAATTTTTTGCCCGGGCGCAAATTTTTCACCCAGACGAAAATTTTTCGCCCGGACGCGAATTTTTCGCCCGGACACGAATTTTTCGCCCGGACGCGATTTTTCCGCCAGGACGCGATTTTTTCGCCCCGAACGCGATTTTTTCGCCCGTATGCGAATTTCTCGCCCGGACGCGTTGTTTTCGCCCGGGGGCGATATTTTCGCCCAGACGCTATATTTTCTCCCGGATGCGATTTTTTTGCCCGGACGCGATTTTTCGCCTGGACGCGATTTTTTCGCCCGGACGCGATTTTTTCGCCCGGACGCGATTTTTTCGCCCGGACGCGATTTTTTCGCCCGGATGTGATTTTTTCGCCCGGACACGATTTTTTCGCCCGGACGCTAATATTTCGCCCAGATGCGAATTTTTTGCCCGGAAGCGATTTTTTCGCCCCGACGCAATTTTCTCACCCCGATGCAGTTTTTCGCGTCAGGGCGAAAAATTCGCTTCGAGGCGAAAAAATCACGTCCGGGCGAAAAATCGCGTACGGGCGATGCACTTGGGTGAAAAATTTGCGGACAGGAGAAAAATTCTCATCCTGGCGAAAAATTTGCGCCCGGGCGAAAAATTCGCGTCCGGGCATAAATATCGCGTCCGGGCGTTAATATCGGTCCGTACGAAAAAAACGCGTCCGGGAAAAAAATTCGTGTCCGGGCGAAAAAATCGCGTCCGGGCAAAAAAATCGCGATCGGGCGAAAATATCGCGTTTGGGCGAAAATATCGCGTCCGGGCGAAAATATCGCGCCCGGGCGAAAAAATCTCGTCCGGACGATAAAATTCACGTGCGGACGAAAAAATCGCGTTCGGACGAAAAATTCGCGTTCATATGAAAATTTCACATTCGGACCGAAAAATCAAATCAGAGTGAAAAAAATCGCGCCCTGGCGAAAAAAACACATCTTGGCGAAAATAACACTTTTGGGTGAAAATTTCATGTCCGGTCAAAAAATTCGCGTTCGGGTCGAAAAACTTGAGTTTGGGCAAAAAAATCACGCCCTGAAAAAAAATCACGATCGGACTAAAAAATTGCGTTTGTGATTTTTAATTGTGATCATTAATAACATTGATCAATGTCAATTCCTATGACAGAAAGTCTTTCTACAAACGAGCAATAAAAAAATATCAATGTCAATTCCTATGACAGAAAGTCATCATGCCGCCGAACAAAAAAATTGGTTTTAAATTCAATGTCATTTTTCATGTGTATTGATATTGGAGTGAAAGTCAATACTTCAATATCAATGTCTGTGAAACGAACGGACCCTTAGTGATTTATCTTGATTCAAGGTAACATGGGGTTACCTCCCTGCCCTAACTAGCCACTCCTACCCTAACACTATCTAGAGGTCTAAAAGGAATAAGGATATTACAGAGTGTCCCCTTATGAGAGGCTTCCACCCCAGCCTCTCCATGGATCCTCTGACCCCCTTACTCCTCCTTGACCGACTCCTCCATGAGCTCTTTGGTCAACTCGGTCCTTATTCCTCCTCTATATTGGGCCCTGCTACCTCCCTGGGTCCTCTTGACCTCTCTGCCCATATGCTCCTTCTTCCCTTTCTCCTTCTCCGACCCTCCTCCTAGCGTTCAGAAAGTTCAGGCACATCATGGTTCTGTGCCCCTCGACTTGATGGAGCTCACAATAAAGGAGGACCTCCGCAGGACTGTTCCACATATTTTTGTTCCTCCTCAGGAAATGGTTGTCCTTCCTGGAGTCTGTCATCGCTTCCCTCTGATCTTCTCCTCCCTGACGCCCTTCTGACCTGTTCCGATTGTCCCTCCTATTCGGGGAATACCTTATCCCAGCTGCCCTTTACGGCGGCCGGTTCACCGGGTATTGGAACCTCCGCCCCTCTATCCGGTTCTCAGGAGCCACAACGGGCCTTCCCTTCTCCTACCTCCACTGCACCTTTCTCCTCATCGGCTCTTCCCTTCTCTCCTCCCGCTTCTTTATTTCTCCCTTCCTTCTCCCTTCCCAAGGTCACCTTTATGGTGTCTTTTCCTCCTCCCCCTCATCTACCTTATCTCTGGTTGCCCGGTCCAGCCTGGTCAAGAAGCTGGGGTTGGTTTATTCCCCTTGTATAAACTTGTTGACCCTTTCAATCAGCTCCTCGTATAACTCAGGAAGATATATGTTGACCTCAAGGTTGAAGAGCCCCTTCTTCATCCCGAAAGTCAGGGTCAACATCAGGATATTATTATCCACCTCCTTGATACCTAAGGCCTCCTCTTGGAAGTGATTAATGTAATGACCCAATGTCTCTTACTTTCCCGACATCAAATGGAAAAGGGAACCACCTCCTTCTTCCTCTTCTTAGAACTAGCAAACTCGCCACCATCCCTCTACGCAAGTCCTCAAAGCAGTTGATGGAATTTGCAAGCAATTGGTGGAACTAGTCTCTGGACTTCCCATCGAAGATGATTGCAAAGAACCTATACTTGAAAGTGTCTGTCATGCTACAGATTGACACCATATCCTCAAACCACTCTAGATGCATGACTGGGTCATCACTTCCAGAGTAGTAGCTTAGGATAGGGTCCCTGAAACGTTTGGGGACTGGAGCAGACAACACCCCCTTGCTAAACGGGCTCTTCCCTCCCTGATGACGACTTGTGAGTTGGCGAGAAGAACCAAACTCGCCTGCGAGAGTATCTCAAGTTCTCTCCTAATACTCGCCCTCATTGATCCTGATCCCCTAATTACTCTGCTGGTAGTACATTGACTATGCTAGTCACTCCTGCTCCTCCACCACATGCTCCTTATCGAGCCTTCTAGACAGCGTGACGTCCTCCGATGTGCTCTCGATATGTGGCTACATCACAAGATCTCCCGATGTGGAGCCAACAACGAGCATGCAGTGTCTTCGAGGCACTACGCGAGCCCGCCGAACTCCGAGTTGAACTCAACTCGGGGAACATACCTGCTCAAGCACTACGAGTTTCCTGCCACTCTTTCCTGCTCACCTCCATTCTCCATGATGCCTCTTTGCTGGACTTTCCTCCTCTAACTACGATCCACACTCACCGCACCAAAGTGTTAAAGTCTGGAAAATCTCAAATTCAAATATTTGGATCTAAGTGCAGCCCAAAGCTACTGACCCAACAGTTCAGCTCGCCCGACTCTATAGATAGAACAAGAGAGAGAGACTAAAAGACCCCAAGCGTTACAGCAAGGAGGTCTTACCACGTCCTCGGAAACTTAGAAAGCTTTTCCTATATAACCAAAGATAGGTGAGCTAAGTACTAGGAAGGCACCACCAAATGATCAGCTAGTCTCAAAGGAGAATGGAAGAGGGCAAAATAACAAGATATCCAAGTGCCATTCCTGGTACTCCTCGGTTCATATTTATAGACAAAACATGGGAGGGGGTCTTCAAGCGAGAAGACCCAGCCCTACGAGCATACCATCATGGTCCTGCTGGCTTCATGGTTTGCTGACTGAAACTCTCTTCTGACAACCATCAATGTACCTCAGCTGCTCTTGGTGAGGTACTTTTGGAAGTCACCAACTAGGTGAATATTTTAGGATGTTCGCCAAACCGCCTGCTTAGCAGCCACTTGGATGGTCGGATGTCTGATGCTCACCTGTGTTGGTAAATGGTTGCGCGCCCGGGCAAGTAGGATACTCGCCTTTAAGAGAAGAGCCCTTTATGACCCGATGTTGACCTGCTCTTCAAGTGTTGACGTTGAGTCTTGCCTCCGTAGCGCCACTGGGCCCCTCCTTTATTAATAGGGATTGTACAACGGGCATGACCTAGGTCGTGTACTTTAGAATTTCTGCAAAACTGCTCCAAATTGTCTCATAATCACACCTATGAACTCCATATTGATATTTGCAGCCCAATTAATTATTACAACATAAAAATTAAAATTATTACAAAAATATGAAAAAAAAATTAATTATTTAATATATAAAAAGTATAATATTTTGACATAAAAATTAAAATGATAAGATTTAAATCGTAGATCATGAAATGAAATGGGTAAAATAGAAATCAATTCATAGTTCTCAAATTGAATTTTCATGATAAAATGTATATAATTCAGCAAAAACACACTAGACTAGAATCATAAGAACTTAAGTTCATTAGAAAATTTTCAAAATACTGCAAATTATTAACTAAACTCTCTCAAAAATATCCTAGATATGAAATTAATATTGGCTAGAGGGGGTAAAATTGGAATAGATGAAGTTATTTTGTATTTGTTTAGGAAATGATGAATTTTATCTTCTTTTTCATAACATATAATCTTTTATGATTTTTCTTCTTCTTTTTTAACTTCCAAAAATGTATATGTTTAGGAGTGATGAATTTTATTATCTCATCTCCATGACATAAAATCTTTTATATTAAATTTTGTGTGCATATGTTTAGGAATGATGAATTTTATCCTCTCATTCAATGAAATATGATCTTTTATAAAAAAATTTATTGCCAAATAAATGGTTAAATTGTAAGACCCCCCTCCCAGAACACATGACACGGCCGAGGGAAGCCTTATGCCCAGAATAGTCGTCTTGCGGTAGCATCAACACACGGGCTAATCTATACCATAAGCCGCCTATCCTACCGGCTAACCCGATATCAAAAATGCTAACCCAACTAAAAGAAGAACATAGAAGTCACAATGTCCCAGTAAGTAAATATCCAAAGTAGTACATCAATAATAATAAGGAACTACATTAGTTTCTTTTATATCAGAGTACAAAAAACTGTCCAAAGGCTACATCATAACGCTCAAACTCACGTTTGTCACAGAAGAAAGTGAAGGTATCGTCATATCAGGCCCTATCTCTCTGGCCTGGCTGTCCTCCTGCACAAGGCGCTACTGCTGCTCCATCTGCGGGGTATCCTCCTAAAATTGTAGACGTAGCAACCTTTAGTCATAAAGACTAAGTGACTATCACATACGCTCACCCTAGCGACTCTTAGGCACCGAGTGGAGGAAAACAAGGAGGAGCTCAATATAGAAGTAGTATATAATCAACAGATGACAAGAGCATTATAATCAGCAGTTCACATATATATGTATTAACATATTTAAACTAAGCAAGTATGAATAGTAATCAACAATAAATAATTAGCAATCTACACTAACAGCATATTAATCACAAGAATAGTATTTAATTTAACTTATAAAAATGTCCATACAAATTTATAAGTTAAGGATCAGGTACATCAAACTAACTCATCATATAAAAGTGCTCATACAAATTTATATAATGAGGATCCATACGGTGCAATGCAATGTTATGATATGAATGCAATATGATGACTCATCCATGCTCAAACACACGCACGCTTGCTATGTCGACATAGACTTTTAGTTCTCACTTTTCAAGCAGGTAGCTAACCTCTCAGGCGTCAACCGTTGTGGCCAAATAATGACAGTAGAGCGGGCATCTCCACTACTAGATGAGTATCCACACTACCAAGCTTAGGCCTCCGTTCGTGTAACATCTCATTTCCAACTATACCCCTAAGATGGTTTTGTCATGACTAGGTCATGACAAAACCCTAGGAAGCTCAAAGAGACCATGTGAACTTAAGCATGAAGGTGAAAATCACCTTGGTCTGCAAATAACACTTTCCAATTACCTAACCTAGGGTTTGACTTTAGGGCTTTACCTTGACTCCTTGACCCCACCTGAACCTTCCTAACCCTTTAGGAGGTTCATTGGGCCACTAAGGGCCCATTGGGGTCAACCCAAGAGGTCAAGTTGACTAAAGTCAACCCTAACCCTAAAATGGTCAAAGTGGCATATCTAGTACTAGAGGATCTTCCTTTAACCAATTTTACCCCACCTAAACCTCCACAGCCCTAAAGGGGAGGTCATTGGGTCACTAAGGATCCATTGTGGTCAACTAAGAAGGTCAAGTTGACCCAAGTCAACCCTAGCCCCAAAGTGGTCAAAGTGCCCTAATTAAGGGTCAAGTGACCTCCAAGGTGCCCAACCAATCCTATCCAACCCTTCATAGACCTTAAGAGAGGTCAATGGGTCACTAAGGACCCATTGGGGTCAACCCAAAAGGTAAAATTGACCAAAGTCAACTCAACCCTAAAATAGGTCAAACTAGCCTAAATGACCTAACCAAGCTCAAGACACTTGGGTTAAGCCCAACTTGAGTGGCCTATTAACTTTAGGGGGCCTGATATTTACATGGAATGTCATTCATTTTTTGGAAATGGGTACTAGGAGAGAGAAAGCTCCATCTCCCCCTTTAATGGGGGGAGAGAAAGAAGAGATAGAGAGAGAGAGAGAGAGAGAGAGAGAGAGGAAATGGCCATTCATGGTGATTGAATGTCATTGACTCCTCATTTCCTCTCCCAATTGATGGAGATTCACTCCCTCTATCAGTTAAGGGTGTTTTTTGATGGTTTCATGCCTAAGGAAGGAGAATCCATCATGGCCGAATTTCCTCCACTGATGGCCATTAATGGCAGTGATGACATGACCATTACGCTCCCCCATTTTATTGTTTTAAAAGCTTCACCAGCCTGAGAGCAGTAGTTTCCACCCTTCCCCTGAATAAACTGAATGCCTTGGTAGTTTTCTTGTGGAGCACCCAAGAGCTTTAAGTCCGGCCATGGCGATTCGGCGATCAGCAAGGCAACAACCCCCCCCCCCCGCAAGTTCGCTTCTCCTCCTCTCCCCTTGTGCTAGAATCCTAAATCAATTACGAGAGAAATCAGGTTTAATTGAGCCCGATTGGGTGAGCAAAATTTCTGAATTTTCATGGTTTTTACACCTTGCGGGTTCGCCGGAAACCGCCCCTCCGACGGTTGTGCCTCCCTCCGACGATAGCCTCCACCTCAACGGAGGTGGTGGTGGTGGTGGCCGACCGGGGAGGGGAGTGGATCGCCGGAAAAATGACTTGGAAGAAGCTCCAGGTCGGGTTGATCACGCCCGTAGGCTGGAGGAGGAAGATGACTCCTTGGCCGTTGGATCTGTTATTATATAAATGATTAAATAGTATATTTTTAACCCTTTTCTGTGCACCCTTTAAATTAAATAAATATGGTCATTAAGGGCTGAACCTTGAAAAGTGTCCAACATGAAAGTTGTATCCCTTGAAGTCTACTTCATTTTAAAATTGATTTCGACCCATTTGGGTCAGTGGTTTGACCACAACATTCAAAATGGTGCAGTCTATACATAGGGCTAGTCAGAGACTAAATTAAGTGCTCCAACTAACCCACTTGTCCAAATGACTTGAAATTTGGACTGGGATTCACTCTTACCTATACCTTTGACACATCCAAAAATGGAAATTTGTGGAATTTTTTTTTATAATTTTTGTAAATATTAAATAAATCGTGTATGATTTAATTAGAGAGTTTATTGACCTCAAGTACCCAAAAAATTTTGGTGGATGATTCTTAGGGTTATTATATGACACTGATAAAAATCTCAGCCCATTTGAGATTGATTTGAGTAGGTATTGGTGTGACCAAAGTTTAGTCTCATAAGTGGAAAATTAGGTCAAAAGTGCACTAGGTGGAGTGACCATTCCTCATCCAAATGTGGTAAAACTTTGGCCACTGACTTGTAGTCACATATAACCCCCTCACAAGTGGTTTTGGGTGGTTTGGGGTGGATATGCCCACAACCCCTAGTACAAGCCCTAGGGTTACCCTTTGAGTATTGAGAAGGACATGGGGTCATATGTCTTTGGATTAACTTGAATATTGGTAGACTACTTCATAGGATGGTAATAAGCCCTAGAAAATTTTACTGGAATTTTTAGGAACACTTATCCACTCTGAACTATTTAAAGGTTAATTAGGAAACTTGGGTCCGATAATTATTTACATACTCAAATAGATTTTGATGCTCATGAAACTTAGGCAGTAAACTTGATTTAGTGATATTGTTTCCTAGAAATTTTATTGTGAATTTTGGATTAATAATTGTAGTACTTCATTCACAAACCCTAATTTTGATTCAATCACAAGATAATTATTTAGGGATTATATGCTCACTGGAAAATTATGAAACTTGGTCAAGGAATATTTTAGGACATAACCTAGCTCTTTGAACTTTTATACAATTATTGGAAGTCTTTTCATACAAGTTATTTCACAAGTGCCATATGTAGAGGATTATTAGATGAATTAATTATATGGCTAATTGAGCTTGGAAAATAATAATTAATAGACAGTAGTCCTTTATATTTATGTAAGTCCTCTGGTAATTTTCCTATAATTTTTGGATGAATATTTTTATTATTTCGTGTTTTTCCGTATTAATGTGGCTATTTAGTAATAATTATTTTGAGCTGAACACCTTTTTGTAAAATTATGAATTTCAGTATTTATTGTTATTTTGATGACATGCACCTGACAAAATTTTGATAAGGCCATACCTAGAAAAAAGTGTACTTGATGTTCAAAAGTATTGTTGGCCTTATTTTGCAGAAAATTAATTAAATAACAAATAAGTTAGGAAAAATACTATATTATGGATTTATTCTCAAAACATCATGATAGAGCCCTAGTAATAATCTTAGGTCAATCAGATGAATATTTTAAGGGGTCACCATTCATACTCACTATGTAGGTTAGTTGGTCTGCACATAGTAGAAACTATAAAAGTAGAGTAATATGTGAATCTTGTTATGTGAAAGGGTAGTTGGTGTAACTGATTTGGATGAGAATGAATAAGGTCACCAAGGGAAGGCAAGTTGTGAGAGCCTGGTTGACTAGGGACATTCATGGTGATTGAATGCCATTGACTCCTCATTTCCTCTCCCAATTGATGGAGATTCACTCCCTCTATCAGTTAATGGAGTTTTCTGATGGTTTCATGCCTAAGGGAGGAGAATCCACCATGGCTAAATTTCCTCCACTAATGGACATTAATGGCATTGATTTCATGACCACTCCCCTTCCCCATTTTATGGTTTTAAAAGATTCACCAGCCTAAAAGCAGTCGTTTCCACCCTTCCCTTGAAGAAACTGAAGGCCTTGGTAGTGTTGTTGCAGAGCACCCAAGAGCTTTGTAACGCCCATATCCGTCAAACAACATATAACAGTAGGTCCGGTCGGGGCCCGACGCCATATACCACGGATAGACCGGTGGGTTACTCAATGAAACCATTCAACCAATACACACGTCCTACACAGAGCATCTAGCGAAAGTAATTTATTAAGTTGTAACAATAAGAACCCTGGCAACAAACATGAATGTCCACTAACAGAAAACCCAGTAGGAATGAATTACAAAATACATAAAAGTACTGGCCTTAAGGCCTTACAATAGTTTGCTCAAATATAAGTGTATTCCAAACCTCGGCACGCAGGCCGGTCACACATGAGAATACAAGAAAACACTCAAAATTTAGGCCTTCGAGGACCGGATCAGCAACCTGGGCTTTAGCCCGCTATTTACCGCTCGGCTCCGTAGCACTTTCAAGCACAATTCACCGCAACGGTGGCAAACAAGAATAACGGTCAGCTAAAGCTGACCAAATTATAACGATTCCGCCCCCAAACAGGGTAGCAAAGCTTCTTCCCTGCACTTGTTAGCAAAACCAGCAACATAGCGAATAAACATCACATCATAGGTGCATGCACACACGACCGTACACCCCGTGCTCTCAGGGCACTTACTCGGCGAAGCCAGTCCGAACCGAGTCCGATCCTCGACTCCACCACCACCCCCAGGGTGGCAAACCTCGTGAGCATTTAGTATTTTCATCCATAGCCTAGACTCGCTCTCCAAATCATCGGTAAGTGCCATGTTAACTTTAGGTCTCTTTAACCGAAACAGATGGAGCGGGTAGGGTTCCACAAGCCCGTTGCTCATCCCACCATGGCCATTTGGCTTTTGATGTGGACCAAGCTTCCCCCAGTCCCAACCATCGATAAAACACGGTACATAGCCCCGCTATATACCCAGCTAGCTCCCAGGCCCCCGAAATGGCAGAAATACGTTTCCGCCTAGATTTCCGGGTGCACTTTGGGGTTAATCCCCAAGATTCCCTGGTGCATTCTAACGCATAGTAACCCGAAAACAATCAAAAAGCACAGAGTCTTCTCCGGCACAAAATGCATAGCAAAACATCACCGATCTAGACCAACATGTCCGGGTAGGCTTCACATACCATGCCTATGTCCGTACTACGATTCCGGACTCTAACAAGAGGGACTTTACATATCTACCCCCAAGAATACCGCAAACTCACCGCACACTCGCGGGAGCAGGTTTTCCCATGCAAAGGAAGAAGAGCTTCACATGCTCAAGATGAAAATCGTTACCCTAGCATTTTTCCTTGGTGCCATGGAAATCTATGTAGATGAAAAGCACCGCAATCTCCTTGCCTCCGCAGATCCGAAGTCGGCTCGCGATTTGGAGTTCCGAAACTCCGCCGGTGACCGGATCTAGCCTTCCTTCTTCCTCCTTGTTCTCTCCTCTCTCTAGCTTTTAGAAAGAGAGTGAACCAAAGTAAATGAGGATTTCTAAACCCTAAACCCAGGTATATCCCTGAGGAAACACCCCCCAGCCGTCGGATCTTAAAATAAGGAAACGAACGGCCACGATTCAGCCCAAAAATAAACTTCCTGGGTCAAACACGGGTTGCTACACGGCCGTGTTACTCATTCGCCGTCACCAGGAACTCCTGACCAGAACACGGCCTGCGACACGGCATCTGACACACTCGTGTCGCATGTGACACACCCATGTCAGTGCCCGTGTCACGGCCCGTGTGTCCAAACAACCCAGGTCCAAAAATGTCCCGAGAAGTACACGGCCATATGACACGCCCGTGTCACATTCCGTGTGCTAGACATGCCCTAGGACACGCCCGTGTCCCAGGCCGTGTAATCTCCTTAGTACAAAATCGCAGACTGCCCGAGCAGGACATGACCTTGGGACACGCCCATGTCCCAGGCCGTGTTCCCTATCTCGACACTCAACGCCTGCAAATCTTCGACCTCTCACCGCGTCTTCAACCCCGAACACGACACGGCCCTGGGAAATGCCCGTGTCCCAGGCCGTATGCCCACTACCAAGTCCCAGACTTGGCTCAAAATGCTGACCATCACCCTTTTGAGTTTCGGGGTGTTACAACTCTCTCCCTATTAAAAGAATTTCGTCTACGAAATTACCAAAGGAAAGATAAACAAAACCAAAAGCGTTACCTGAGAGAAATAACTCTGGGTACTCCTCCAGCATGGTCTGCTCCTGCTCTCAAGAGAGCTCCTCATGACCACAATTGTTCCAATGGACCTTGACCATCCTGATCTCCTTGTTACGGATTCGCTTAACCTCAAAGTCTACAATACGAACGGGCTTGACCTTAGTCGTCAACCCTTCGTCCACCGACACTTGATCAACTGCGATCACCTGCGAAGGTTCTTGCACCGCCTTCCGCAACACTGAAATGTGGAATACATCGTGTAGACCACTCAACTCCACTGAAAGCCTCAGACGATAAGCCGCTTCGCCGATCCGCTCCAGAATCTCAAATGGTCCAAGGTATCTCGGGCTCAGCTTCTTCAAGCGTCGTACCCGTGACACACCCTTGAACGACTTTATCTTCAAGTACACCCAATCGCCAACCGCGAACTCCACGTTCCGATGCTTGGAACTGTAGTACTTAGCTTGTCTATCCTGAGCGATCAGCAAACGCTCTCGAATGATCCGCACCAAAGAAGTAGCACTTTCCAACTCTTGCTTTTTTTACAACCTTGCCTCACCCGTTTCAAGCCACGTCAACGACGTGCGACATATTCTACCATATAAGGCCTCGAAGGGCGCTATTTGGATACTCGTTTGGTAGCTATTGTTGTACGCAAACTCCACCAAAAACAGATTGTCTTCCCACTGCTTCCCGAAGTCCAGAATGCGCATGCGAAACACGTCTTCCATCGTCCCGTTGCCCCTCTCGGTTTGCACATCCGTTTGCGGATGAAAGGATGTGCTGAACTTAGACTTAGTCCCCAGCATTCGATGCACCAACCTCCATTCATTTGATGTAAAATGCCCATCTCGATCTCCCACGATGCTGCGGGGCACACCGTGGATTCTGACTAGATTATCCACAAACATCTTCGCCAGTTTCTTCACCGAATCAACCTTCCTATACGGAATAAAGCGCAACACTTCTGCTAACCGATCTACGATCACCCAGATGGAGTTGTTTCCCTTCTGCGACCTTGGCAAGCCGTGCACAAACTCCATCGAAATGTCGTCGAACTTCCACTCCGGAATAGGCAAGGATTTCAAGAAACTCCCCGGCTTTTGGCACTCTGCCTTCACTAAGGCGCAAGTCTGGTACTTAGCCACAACTAGTGCTACAACCTTCTAGTGTCCTGGCTACCAGAATAACTTCTTTAGGTCTCGGTACATCTTCGTGCTCCTTATGTGAATTGAGTACTTGGTATGACCGTTGTTGGGTACATTGAAAAATGTGTACTAGATTTGGAGAAGCCACAACTTAGTCAATGATATGCATCAATGTGTATTTGATAGAAGTTTGAGTTTCATTGTGCAGGTTTAAAAATTTGAAGGAAAATTTTCTAAGTACAAGTGTCGACACTTGTGAAGAAACTGTGTCGACACTCAGGAAATTTGTGTCGACACTCAGACAAGTTGTGTCGACACACAGGCAAAATGTGTCGACACTCAGGGAAGTTGTGTCGACACCCAGCTGCTATGTCGACACTCAGGAAAGCTGTGTCGACACACTGAAAAAATATATCGACACTTATAAAGGAGTTGTGTCGACACTCAAAGCTATGTCGACACCTTGAAGACTTGTGTCGACATCCAGAATTGTGTCGACAACTTAAAATAGAATGCTGTCGACACTTAAAATAGAAGATGAGTCGACACTCAGGAGCTATGTCGACACCTGAAGCAATTGTGTCGACACACAGGACTTATGTCGACACACTAACTCTTAAGAGGCTGTGTCGAGTTTAGAAGTATTTGTGTCGACACACAGGACTTGTGTCGACACACACTCAATGCCATTTGACAAACACACAACGCCATCTGTCTGCAACAGAAATGTCGAGACAAGAAGCTGCTGTGTCGACACACAGGACTTGTGTCGACACATACAACAAAAAGCAGTGTCGAGAAGTAGAAGTATGACTGTGTCGACTCTTGGAGTATTTGTGTCGACAACTTAAAGACTTGTGTCGACACTTAGCCTATATGTGTCGACATATGTAAAACACTCTACTGAGTGTTGTATGCTGAGTTGGACACACATTGAAGAACCTGGTGATGTGACTGGTGACTTGACAGCTGTCATAACTAACCGGTCTGACACCACTGTCAGAACTGTCAGAAGTCTGTTATGAACCGGATTAGCCGGTAACCATGGAGCAATCTCTATATAAGAGACAGACCTGAAACGACAGAATATATAGAATTAACGTGAAAAGATCTCTGGATCATAAAGAAGAATTCTGACAAATCAAGGCCTGTCTGCAAGAAAGATTCAGAGTTCAATCTGAATCTAAGGAAAAAGCTGACTGAAGATCAACTTCAACTTGAAGAGTAGATCCACCTTATTTGTCCTAATCAAGAAGCTTTGAAAAGCTAAGTTAGGTTGGATCAGAATGATCAATTTATACAAGAACTGATCAAGAAGACAACATCAACAGAGGAATCTAGCTGGTGAAGTTTTCTGAAACTTATTACTCACAAATTCTTGTAGGATATATTGTTAGATCTGAGATTGTAAGCCTAAAATTATAAAGGCTGAGGTAGGGCAGTGTTCCTGAGGTAGGACTTGTGGAAAGTCTAAGTTGTAAGGCTAGTTATAAAGGCTGAGGTAGGATTCAGGGAAGAATCTGAGGTAGGACTTGTGTAAAGTCTGAGGTGTAGGAACCATTTTGGGTTCTGAGTTTGTAAGATCTGCGGATCCGAGCTAGTGGAAGGAAGTTAAGCTGAATCCAGTTATCTACTGGATAGGCGAAGGGGGAAAGTGGACGTACCCATATCTTGGGGAACCACTATAGATCTTGTGTTTGCTGTGTTGCATTTAATTTCTGTAGATAGAATTATTCTGTGCTAAAAGTAGCTACAAATATCTGTTTGCCTTAAAATCAAAAAGACATAAAAAGATTAGAACCTATTCACCCCCCCTCTAGGTGTTTAGTCTCTTGAATCAAAGTCTTTCAACCGTACCCCAACTCCACCTGTAACTTATCCACATTTGGGACGCACAAACGATTGTCCTTCCTTAGTAGCCCATCTTCAATTGAAAACTGGGAATTTGACCCATCCAATGCTGCATCCATGAGCTTCTTCATGCTGCCATCCAACTTCATAGCCTGCCGAACCCAATCAACCATGCCACACTGACTTCCGACCAGTTCAATAACACTTTGACGCTAGTCTGCTTGTCCACACAACAGATCTCTAATGCCTCCAACTCCCGTATAATCTCTCATCATGAACCGACAACCAGTTGGCTTGGGCGGGAGCCCTGCGACTCAACACATCTGCAACTGCATTGCCTTTCCCGGGTATAAAATGAATTTTGAGCGTATAGTCCCCCAGGAACTCCATCCATCTCCCCTGCCTCATGTTCAGATCCTTCTGATCCAATAAGTACTTAAGGCTTTTGTGGTCGGTATAAATATCGGCCTTTACGCCGTACAAGTAGTGTAACACCCCAAAAATCTCAAAATTGAATTTGAGGTGCAGGCTGTTTGACACGGCCTGGGACACGGGCGTGTCCCAGGGCGTGTCGGGGGTACACGGCCTGGGACACGGGCGTGTCCCAGGGCGTGTCACTCAAGAAATAGGCTGATCGAGTCAGGGAAGTACACGGCCCGGAACCAAGCATTGAATACGGCCGTGTCAGATTTGACACGGGAGTGTCCGATGCCGTGTGACTACCCGTGTACTGCTTGTTGGTTTTGGAGATCGATGAGGCAGGGGTGACACAGGCGTGTCTCATGACTGACACGGGCGTGTTAGGTCCGACACGGGCGTGTCGATGCCCGTGTTCTGGTAGAGTTCAGTCGGTACGAGTACCGCGTGTGCCGCTTAAGGGTACACGGCCTGTGACACGGGCGTGTCACAGGACGTGTCAGCCAAAAAAGTGTAATTTTGGGAAAATCGTGGCCGTTCCTTTTCTCTATATGGATCCAAGGGCTCAGGTGATTCCTTGCTGGATTAAAACAGCAGAGGCTTGATGAAGAACTAATTCTTCATTAGAGAGAAAGAGAGAGGAGGAAGAAGAAGGAGGAGGAGATCAAGCCACCGGCGGAGCTCCCGTGGTCCGATTCGAGATCCGAGGCCAGCTCTGTGAAGGCAAAGCTGCTGCGGTGCTTTCTCACCGGCTAGATTTCGATGGCTCCCAAGAGATCATCAAGGGTAACGATCTCCCTTCTTGGACATGTGAAGTCCTTCTTTTTTGCATTGCATAGGGAAAACCCTTCCCCGCGAGTGTGCGGTGGGTTGTGGCATCCCTTGTGGTAGATATGTGAAGTCCCCCTTATTAGAGTCCAGAATTGGAGTACGGATCTAGGCATGCTGTGTGAAGCCCATCTGGACATGTTGGTCTGGATTGGTGATGCTTGTTTGCATATCGGAGGAGACTCCGTGGTTATGGCTTGTTTTGCCTTGTGCCTACCTGTTGCTTGGTGCAGCAAGAAGTACGGGATGAAGTCCAGGAAATGAAGAGGGTTGGATGCAACTCTTGTGGCCGTGCGTTGCCACTTTGTGTGCGGTTGAGCCGTTGGGCTGCAACTCGATGAAAAGGCAGATTGCCGAACAGGAAAGGTGAAACCGACCCGCGCCTATAAATTGCCATGGATACTTCCGTATTCGAGGTGGCACGGCGACTTGAGCAACGGGGGGGGTGGCTGATCCGTACCTGCGTTATGTCCGTCCGACTGGTAAGCCTGGTTATAGGTTTGTTGGAGCGCATAATGAGAGTTTTAGGCCAGCGCGCCGAAAAGACTAGAATGCTCAATACCGTGTAAACGGTGGTGTTGACCCTGGTTTTCCGGTGCACCAAGAATGTGCCCTGAGTGCACGGACTGTCGGGCCGTGTGGCCGACGGTTGTGATGGCTTGAGTGTGCCTGCGAGCACATATTTGCTATTGTTGATACCATGCTGTGTAGGGAAGGAATGCTACTGCCCCGAGAAAGGGGTAGGATTGTTATAATTGGGTCAGCTGAATGCTGACCGTTGCCATGTTTGCCACTGTTTGGGTGGATTGTCCCTATGCAGGTGTTGGAGAGCCAAGTGGTAAATGAAGGGCTGAAGCCCTTGCTGCTGTTGCTGCTGCTGCTGCGGCTGGCCCTTGAAGGCTATGCGAATGTTTTTGTTTGTTTTCTTTTACTCATGTATGGCCGGCCTGCGTGCCGAGGTTGGTAATCCATACGGTGTGGAAAGAGGAACTGTAAGGCCTTAAGGCCAAACCCTGTGTATTTGTTGTACATTCCGTGGCTTTATATATAACTGTGGTTTATATATTGGACATTCCTGGTTAGAGTTCAATTTACAACTTAAAGCTTCCGCTAGTATGCTCTGAGTTAGGATGCGTGTATGGTTTGGTATTATCCTGTGACCTCACCGTCTGTTTGTGGCATATAGTGTGGGGCCCCGACCGGACCTTCTACTATACGTCATGTAACGGATGGGGTCGTTACATTTTGGTATCAGCTTCGTTCGGTCTTCCTCTTTCGAATTCGTGGTCGAATTCTTTTATGGGGTGACGAGCGCGTGTTTGTGCGCCCTGCTGTAATGCTAATGAACTCTGGAATGACCACTAAGGAATGTACATAATCTTGTTTGAGGAATCTGCATGTTCCTTTTCTGTTGTTTTGCTTGCATGCGATCGCTAATGTGTGTCTTGTCCACCTATAGGTGACGCGTAGTGGTGCTGGGCAGTCTGAGCCCCAGCGCTCTGATGAGAGTGCCGCACCAGCTGAGGTGACAACACCTCCTCCATCTACGGAAACTGTTCGCTTAGTTGCTGAGGCTCTATTTGCCATGATTTAGCCGACCGGGCAAGCGCAGCCGGCAGTAGTGCCAGTTCGTGTTGATGTAAGACCCGAGCCAGTTGAGGCAGTCGATCCACGAGAAGCTGACCGACAGTTGAAGCAATTCATGAGCTTCAGTCCGCCTATGTTTACGGGACTGGGATCCCCAACGCAGGCAGAGGATTGGTTATCGCGTGTCAAGCGGATAATGACAGCGATCAGGGCGGAGGAAACTTTAAAGGTCACCTTGGCCACCTTCATGCTTGAAGGAGAGGCGCGGTTGTGGTGGGACGAGGTTGAGGTACACCATTTGGCGGGCAGGCAATTAACGCAAGTATCGATTGAGGAGTTCTCTCGAATATTTCTGGCGAAACATGTCCCAACAGCGCAACACATTGCCATGGAAAATGAGTTCCAACAGTTAAAGCAAGGAGAAGATAGCGTGGATACCTACCTGCATGAGTTTACAAGGTTGGGACGGTATGCGGGAACAATCTTCGCGGATGACCAAAGGAAAACGAATAGGTTCTATGAAGGATTGCGGGATGAGTTGAGGTTCCTGCTTTCGAGTTCAGTGAACCAAGGGTTTCAGGCGTTGGTTGATACTGCGTGTGCGTTGGAGAAGGACATGAGGCGGGTGCAAGGGAATAAGGGCTTGGTTGTGTCGAAGCCAGAGCAAGCACCTCGCCCTAGCAAATCGTTCTACCAGAAGAAAGGGGGCAAGAGGTCCAAGCCGTCTGGGCAAGTGTCTTCGACTGTTGTATCGGGAGCGACGTCAAGGCCGGAGTCTCGTACATGCTTTACTTGTGGCCGGGTGGGGCATCTAGCCCGTGATTGTCAGGTTGTTCAGCCCAAAGGGGAAAAGAAGACGGGTGCGTCTTATGCTGAGAAGGGCAAAGCAGTGGTTGATTCCTCTGCGTCCCAGGCACAACCCCGAATATATCACCTTGGTCAGCAGGAGGTGATTAAGCAAAGTGACGTCGTCACAGGTACGAGTTAATATAGCTTACTTGCTTAAGTGCTATTGCCTTTTGTTATATATAGCTTGTGCATGATGTGTGTGCTGCAGGCTTTGTCCTGATTCGGAATCGTCCGGCGAGAGCCCTGTTTGATACGGGTGCTTCACATTCTTTTCTGTCTGAAGACTTCGTATCTCGAATTGGGGTGCCGAGTCATGTGACGGTTGATAGTACAAGGGTGCTATTGCCGAATGGCTGTGTGATGCTTGCGGTCAGGGCTTGCGATGTTGATGTTCAAATAGGAAGTCAGGATTTCGGTTTGAGTGCAGCTGTGCTACCGTTATCGGAGTTTGATGTGATCTTTGGCATGGACTGGCTCTCGGAGCAGCGTACCTTTATTGATTGCAACTCCAAGGAGATCACACTGGGCCAGAATACCGGACTTGTGACAAAGTTCGCTGGTATGCGAGGAGTTGGCGAGACTTTGTTGTCTGCGCTCCAAGTCGTCAATGCTGTTCGGAAGGGCGCGGAGTTATTCTTCACGCTAATTCAAGCTGTTGAGCCAAAGGCCAGTGTCGGTGAAGTTCTGGTTGTGTCAGAGTTTGCCGATGTGTTTCCTAAAGATCTTCCTGGGTTGCCACCCCAGCGGGAGATTGACTTCTCTATTGAGTTGGTGCCAGGTGCTAAACCTATGGCCCGCTCACCATATCGCGTCGCGCCAAAAGAGATGGCTGAGTTGAAAGTCCAATTGCAAGAGTTGTTGGAGCAGGGATACATACGTCCAAGTATGTCACCTTGGAGCGCGCCTGTTCTCTTTGTGAAAAAGAAAGACAGTAGTTTGCGGTTATGTATTGACTACCGCGAATTGAATAAGCTGACGGAGAAAAACAAATATTCGATCCCACGGATTGATGACCTATTTGATCAGCTGGCAGGATCAACGGTCTATTCCAAGTTGGATTTGAAATCGGGATATTATCAGTTGAGGATTCGGGAAGGTGACATTCCCAAGACGGCGTTTGGAACACGCTACGGTCATTATGAGTTCACGGTAATGCCGTTTGGCTTATGTAATGCGCCTTCGGTATTTATGGATCTAATGCATCGAACGTTCCGAGAGTACTTGGATTTGTTCGTGATTGTGTTTATCGATGACATCTTAGTATACTCTCAGACGGAAGAGGATCATGCAAACCATTTGCGGTTGGTCTTGCATACCCTGCGGAGGAATAAACTTTATGCCAAGTTCTCAAAGTGTGAATTCTGGCTCTCTTCAGTAGCCTTTTTAGGCCATGTGGTAAGTGGAGAAGGTATCGCGGTGGATCCGTTGAAGATAAGTGCCATTCGAGATTGGCCAGTGATGTCTTCAGTGGCCGAGGTCAGGAGCTTCCTTGGGCTTGCGGGCTACTATAGACGGTTTGTGGAAAACTTCTCACGGATTGCTTTACCTCTGACCACGCTGACGAGAAAAGATCAAAGGTTCATTTGGACGCCGGAGTGCGCGCGTGCTTTTGAAGACCTGAAGAGTCGTTTGACCACGGCGCCTGTGTTGACATCGCCATGTGGTACAGATGGGTATGAGATCTATAATGATGCTTCCGGGAGCGGCTTAGGCTGCGTCCTTCTGCAGTTTGGTAAAGTGATTGCTTATGGCTCGCGCCAATTGAAAGTGCATGAGCGGAATTACCCGTCCACGATTTGGAGTTGGCGGCGGTAATCTTTGCGCTCAAGTTGTGGCAGCACTATCTTTATGGCGTTAAAGTGGACATCTATACAGATCACAAAAGCCTAAAGTATTTGTTGGATCAGAAGGATCTGAATATGCGACAACGAAGATGGATGGAGTTCCTTGGGGACTACACCTTCGAGATTCACTATACTCCCGGGAAGGGAAATGTGGTCGCTGATGCTTTGAGTCGGACTCCGGTACGGGCAAGCTGGTTGCAGAGGTATGATCAGCGTTTAATCCAGGAATTGGAAGCATTGGAGATATCTTGTGTTGACAAGGGTTCTTCGACCGATGCATGCTTGAACTAGACGGAGGTTCAATATGACCTTACAGATAGAGTTCGGCGAGCAACAGAGCTGGATGAAAGCCTCCAGCGCTATGCTAAAGATGGGCCGGATGACCAATTCTCTTGGGATAACGGTTTGTTACGAAGAAATGGTCGAGTGTGTGTCCCGAGTGTGGGTAAATTGAGGGAAGAGTTGATGTACGAAGCTCACTTTGCAAAGTACTCAGTTCACCCAGGGAGCACAAAGATGTACAGAGATCTGAAAAAGCTGTTCTGGTGGCCCGAACTAAAGAAAGATGTAGCACGTTATGTGGCGGAATGCAATACCTGTGCGTTGGTGAAAGCAGAATTCCAGAAGCCTGGCGGTTTCCTGAAGTCGTTACCCATTCCGGAGTGGAAGTTCGATGACATTTCGATGGATTTCGTGCACGGGTTGCCGAGATCTCAACGCGGTCATGATTCAATCTGGGTGATTGTGGACCGGTTGACAAAAGTGGCGCACTTCCTTCCAAATAAAAGAGACGATTCAGTGGAAACCTTGGCCAAGCTCTATGTGGAGCAGATTGTTCGACTGCACGGTGTTCCTCGGAGCATCGTCAGTGACCTTGATGGGCGATTCACATCGAATGATTGGCGGCTAGTTCATCAAATGTTGGGTACAAAATAAGCGTTTAGTACGGCCTTTCATCTCCAAATGGATGGCCAGACTGAACGAACCAACAGGACGATGGAGGACATGCTCCGCATGTGCGCCCTAGACTTTGGTAAGAGATGGGAAGATTATATTTGTCTTGTAGACTTTGCCTATAATAATAGCTACCAAGCGAGCATCGGTATGGCATCATTTGAGGCTTTGTATGGTCGTAAATGTCGTACACCGTTAGCTTGGGCAGAAGCAGGCGAATCTAAGCTGAGTGGGAAAAAGGAAGTCGAAGAAGCTACCTCGCTTATACGCTCTATTCGGGAGAGGCTAGTGATAGCCCAAGATCGTCAAGCAAAGTACTACAATGCCAAACACCGGAACGTGAAGTTCGCGGTGGGTGATTGGGTATATTTGAAGATCAAACCCTTCAAAGGCGTGTCCAGGATTCGGCGTTTGAAAAAGCTAAGTCCGAGGTATCTTGGTCCATTTGAGGTGGTGGAGCGAGTTGGGGAAGCTGTTTATCGACTAGCACTTTCAGCAGACTTGGGTGGATTACATGATGTATTTCACATCTCAGTACTTCGTAAGGCTGTCAAGGATCCAGCTCAAGTAGTGGAGAATGATCGGGTACCGGTCGAGTATGGGCTAACGACGAGGGTTCGACCCATTTAGATCGAGGATCGAGCCGAGAAACAGTTACGGAACAAAGTGATCGGGATGGTCAAAGTCCGATGGGACAATTGTGGCCGTGAAGAGCTAACATGCGAGCTGAATTTCCCGAGCTGTTTGTATAAACTGTAGACCGTGTACCTTTTGTTATAATAGAGTGATCAAGTTATAGCATTGTTTTTTTTCTGGTTCCTTACCGTGTCAAATTTCGGGACGAAATTTTATTAAGGAGGGGAGGATTGTAACACCCCAAAAATCTCAAAATTGAATTTGAGGTGCAGGTTGTTTGACACGGCCTGGGACACGGGCGTGTCCCAGGGCGTGTCGGGGGTACACGGCCTGGGACACGGGCGTGTCCCAGGGCGTGTCACTCAAGAAATAGGCTGAACGAGTCAGGGAAGTACACGGCCCGGAACCAAGCCTTGAACACGGCCGTGTCAGATTTGACACGGGCATGTCCGATGCCGTGTGACTACCCGTGTACTGCTTGTTGGTTTTGGAGCTCGATGAGGCAGGGGTGACACGGGCGTGTCTCATGACTGACACGGGCGTGTCAGGTCCGACACGGGCGTGTCGATGCCCGTGTTCTGGTAGAGTTCAGTCGGTACGAGTACCGCGTGTGCCGCTTAAGGCTACACGGCCTGTGACACGGGCGTGTCACAGGCCGTGTCAGCCAAAAAAGTGTAATTTTGGGAAAATCGTGGCCGTTCCTTTTCTCTATATGGATCCAAGGGCTCAGGTGATTCCTTGCTGGATTAAAACAACAGAGGCTTGATGAAGAGCTCATTCTTCATTAGAGAGAAAGAGAGAGGAGGAAAAAGAAGGAGGAGGAGATCAAGCCACCGGCGGAGCTCCCGTGGTCCGATTCGAGATCTGAGGCCAGCGCTGTGAAGGCAAAGCTGCTGCGGTGCTTTCTCACCGGCTAGATTTCGATGACTCCTAAGAGATCGTCAAGGGTAACGATCTCCCTTCTTGGACATGTGAAGTCCTTCTTTTCTGCATTGCATAGGGAAAACCCTTCCCCGCGAGTGTGCGGTGGGTTGTGGCATCCCTTGGGGTAGATATGTGAAGTCCCCCTTGTTAGAGTCCGGAATTGGAGTACGGATCTAGGCATGCTGTGTGAAGCCCATCTGGACATGTTGGTCTGGATTGGTGATGCTTGTTTGCATATCGGAGAAGACTCCGTGGTTATGGCTTGTTTTTCCTTGTGCCTACCTGTTGCTTGGTGCAGCAGGAAGTACGGGATGAAGTCCAGGAAATGAAGAGGGTTGGATGCAACTCTTGTGGCCGTGCATTGCCACTTTGTGTGCGGTTGAGCCGTTGGACTGCAACTCGATGAAAAGGCAGATTGCCGAATAGGAAAGGTGAAACCGACACGCGCCTATAAATTGCCATGGATACTTCCGTATTCGAGGTGGCACGGCGACTTGAGCAACGGGGGGTGGCTGATCCGTACCTGCGTTATGTCCATCCGACTGGTAAGCCTGGTTATAGGTTTTGTTGGAGCGCATAATGAGAGTTTTAGGCCCGCGCGCCAAAAAGACTAGAATGCTCAATACCGTGTAAACGGTGGTGTTGACCCTGGTTTTCCGGTGCACCAAGAATGTGCCCTGAGTGCACGGACTGTCGGGCCGTGTGGCCGACGGTTGTGATGGCTTGAGTGTGCCTGCGAGCACATATTTGCTATTGTTGATACCATGCTGTGCAGGGAAGGAATGCTACTGCCCCGAGAAAGGGGTAGGATTGTTCTAATTGGGTCAGCTGAATGCTGACCGTTGCCATGTTTGCCACCGTTTGGGTGGATTGTCCCTATGCAGGTGCTGGAGAGCTAAGTGGTAAATGAAGGGCTGAAGCCCTTGCTGTTGTTGCTGCTGCTGCTACGGCTGGCCCTTGAAGGCTATGCAAATGTTTTTGTTTGTTTTCTTTTACTCATGTATGGCCGGCCTGCGTGCCGAGGTTGGTAATCCATACGGTGTGGAAAAAGGAACTGTAAGGCCTTAAGGCCAAACCCTGTGTATTTGTTGTACATTCCGTGGCTGTATATATAACTGTGGTTTATATATTGGACATTCCTGGTTAGAGTTCAATTTATAACTTAAGCTTCCGCTAGCATGCTCTGAGTTATGATGCGTGTATGGTTTGGTATTATCCTGTGACCTCACCGTCTGTTTGTGGCATATAGTGTGGGGCCCCGGCCGGACCTTCTACTACACGTCATGTAACGGATGGGGTCGTTACAAGTAGTGCTTCCACAGCTTTAGCGCAACACTCACGGCCGCCAACTCCAAGTCGTGGGCTGGATAATTCCTTTCGTGCACTTCGAGCTGACTCGAGCCATATGCTATAACACTTCCATGTTGTAGCAGCACGCAGCTCAAACCACTGCCTGAGGCATCACTGTAAATCTCGAAACCTTCGGTCCCACTTGGCGAACCTAGAATAAGCGTCGTGGTCAATCGGCTCTCCAACTCCTCGAAAACTTGTGCGCACGCAGGCATCCAATCAACTTTTGATCTTTCCTTGTCAAAGTTGTGAGGGGGGGGGGGTAACTCTATCCGCGAGAAGTTCTCTACGAAGCTCCTGTAGTAGCCGGTCAGCCCCTTAAAACTCTGGTCTTTCGCTTCCGAACACAACACAGACCACTCGCGTATCATAACTATCTTCGCTGGATCCACTGCAACACCCACTCAACAAACTTTATGACTGAGGGACGCTACCTAGGATAACCCAAAATTTGCGTTTGGAGAAATAGGCATAGAGTTGGTTCCTCTTTAGCGTTTCCACCACCAAAAGAAGATGCTTGAAGTGATCCTCTTGCTCTGAGAGTACACCAATACGTCGTCAATGAAGACGACCACAAAATGGTTTAGGTGCTCCCTAAATGATCTGTTCATCAAATCCATGAACACTGACGGCGCATTAGTCAGCCCAAACGACACGACAGTAAACTCGAAATGTCCATACCTTGCGCCGAACGCTGTCTTTGGGACATCGTTTTTCCCTTATCCTCAGCTGATGGTAACCGGACTTAAGGTCCACTTCTAAGTATACCGATGACCCGACCAACTGATCAAAAGGTCATCCACCCTTAGGATCCCGTGCTTGCTCTTTTCCGTTAACTTGTTCAATTTCCCATAATCGATACCGAGTCGCAACCTTCCATCCTTCTTCTTAATAACAAGGACCGGCGCGCTCCAAGGCGACGAACTTGGGCGCACATAACCTTGCTCCATCAACTCTTCTAGTTGAGCCTTTAGCTCCAACATCTCCTTAGGCGTTAACCGATAAGGAGAGAGTGGCACAGGTTTGGCACCTGGCACTAGCTCAATCGTGAAGTCAATCTCTCACTACGGTGGGGCTCCAGGGAGACCATCAAGGAAATACATCAGGATATTCGGATACACTCGAGGTACTATACGATGTAGGCTTAGGCTTCGAAGCCTCCCATGGTGGCAGTAACGATGCTTGCAAATCGAACTCCTGACTCCCAAACCGTAACCTTGCGACACAGACTCTCTCTCTCTCTCCGCTCATAGGACGATCATTAGGTGTTGGGTATTGTATCCACAATTACCTGGATTTGAGGAAGCCTCCTGTCAAGCTAAGATGAAGTCACAATATATTTGATGAAATCTTTCAAGTTGTGCTTGCAGTTATTCCTCGCTAAGTACACACCAATGTCAGGGTGCAGTAGGTCAATATACACGGGTCTGTGCAACGTAATCCCTCGTTGAGCAGATCAGTGTGTTGGCTTACGTGTACTCTCTCTATTGGAGTGTACTTACTTTCAAGCACAGGGTTAAGAAAGATCAAGAGCAGACAAGGAGCAAGGATGGGCCAAAGACCTGCTCACGGGAAGAAAAGACGAAAATCGTCTAAGTAGAAATCGTCGAGAATCACTAAGTGATTCTCGCCGATTCGACGAGAATCAATAGTGATTCTCTCCTAATCGTCGAGAATCACTCGCTGGTTCTCTCCGAATGCAGCCGACCGTCTCAACGCCGCCCTGAATTCTGCTAAGGCAGAATCGGCGAGAATCACTAAGTGATTCTCGCCGAATCGTTGAGAATGATCTTGCATTCTCGCCGATTCGGCGAGAATCAATTGTGATTCCCGCTGATTCTCTCCGGCTTGCTATTTCTATGTAGCTAGAATTCTGCTAAGTGAAATTCAGCGAGAATTGTAGGTGATCCTCGCCGATTCGTCGAGAATCACCTACGATTCTCGCCGAATTTGACTTAGGCAAATTTCTGCTATTCTCTGGACCGGTCCAAGTTAACATGCGTTGTTTGGAGCCGGACTTAGGGTTATTACTGGTGGGGCCCACAACGGTCATATTGGATCATGCTATTGTATAAATACATCGGTATGTTGAACAGTAAAAAGAACGAACAGAGAAGAAGAAAAGCCGAGCCGCCGACGTGACCTAGATCGCGAGGCTTGTTCCGTCGCCGTCGCCGCTCGTGTTAGTTGGTCGCCGCCGCTGATCTGGTTACTTCCTGATCTCCCGGCGACAGAAGCTCTGTCTCGCAACGCGTCTCACGTGTCCTTCTTGAGAACCTTTGTCTCTTGATTTATAGATCGGGAATACCTTCCCTATCCGAATCGATTGAGACGATTGATCCAAGAAAGACCGTTGGTAGACCTTGCCGGCTTAGCTACGAAGTTTGGATCTACATAGCATCGCCGCCTCATTCTTTACCGCCGCCGATCTAGAGAAGATCCTTTTCAAGTGAGATCTAAGGTCGTGGACTCTTCGTCGTCTTCAAGAACACGTCATTGAACGAAGAGGGATACCTTATTCTCCATAAGTAGTTTGTATTTCTTATGCACTCCATTTTAAATTTTGTTGTAAAGGAACGTTGGTTCCTAGTTGTAAGGGTTGGGTGCAACCCGTGGTGTAGGAGTGGTGACTCCTTCGTTTGGAAGGGTTCCTTCTGTTAGTGTGAGGATTAGATTTCAATCCTGTTGGTGAAGTGACCGAGTCGTCCCTGGTTGGGAGATAGGTCGAAGGGGGAGAGTGGACGTACCCAAATCGGGGAACCACTATAATTTGCCTGTGTCTTTCTGTGCTGTGTTGTTTGGTTTATTTGTGCAGGTACAATTTTAATTCCGCAAAAACGCTGCAAGACACCTATTCCCCCCCCCCCCATAGGTGAAGGTAGTTGGCACTAGGTGGACTTTCAAGTGGTATCAGAGCGAGGTTACTAATCAAAAAGGTTCACACCTTGAGTAGAATCCTGCCACCAGTGTCTACAAGAATGGAGCTGGATTATGATATCTCTCCGTTAAAACTCCCCACGTGCACAAAGGAGTATTATCCCATCTGGAAGATGAGAGTGTCTTTTCACTTGGAGGCTATCGATCCTCAGGCATCACTCATCTTGGAAGAGGGTCCATTCATTCCCATGAAGACCTCCAGCTCTGGAAAGGATATCCAAATCCCCAAGTATATTACTGAGATGTCTGAGACTTAACTCTCTTTGTTCAATCTGGATAAGATGATTCGTCAGATCATCATTGATGTCTGGTCTGGACCTTCTCGATCTAGACTGGAAAAATGTAGGACGGCCAAGTCAATGTGACAAACCATCTCAAACCTCATGGAGAGATCAGAGAAAGCAGGGATCAGCTGTCAGCAAGAGGATGAAGCCTATGTGGGGGTCCTCGCCTCTGATGATGAAGGCAATGACCAATCTATCAGTATCAGGGCTCCGGTGTCCTTGTCAGAGACTAAAGAAGAAATTGAGGAAAGCAGTTCTGATGAAGCGGACTCAACGGTCTCTGCCGATCTTAACAGTAACTCTGAAGAGCTGAATCAGGAGTAGGTAACTTCCTCATCTAGCCCCTCTTCCCTTGATGTTCCTGAAGACATGAATAGTTCAGATGGCTGCCCATCTAATGATGCACGGTATATGGAGAATTTCAATCAAAAGATTGAAAATCATGATTCCCTGGAGCGTGCCCTTCAGAAAAGCAACCTACTTGTTGAGGAGCAAGCTTAGGAGATTGCTCGACTGAAGACCTTGATGGATCTCCAATTGACATCCATCAAGTTAAAGGACTCTAAAATCTCAGATCTAGAGAGTCGTCTAGAGAGTGAGAAGAGGATAGTATCTAACTTTTCCAAGGTAGATGCTATCAAGAGAAAAGGAGAAAATGGGTGGATCTCCCGAATTATTAATTCATGGAGAAATTGGGAGACTGTGTTTAGACCTCCCACCCCAAGTAGGAAGGGCATTCATCATGCCTTCAGGTATGACCACAAGAACAACCGTGGTCACTGCAAGGATGATCAGCCCTCATGTGGAAACACCCACAGTGCAAGGGCTGTCATGGCCACCCATGTGAGAATACCTAAGGCTCATCCTGAACCCTTTGTATTCTCGGCCTCTACCCCAACTCGTCATGAATCAGCAGGAACCAGCTCTCACTGCATTTCTCACCATCCTAGGACACAGGAAAGGGGGGTTAGAAAATATGTAGTAAGTGCCCATGGGGCCTCTGGAAGTGTGCTGACTGAAAGGAAGGCACCACCTCCCAGGCCTCATGACGCTCACCACATGCACTCTTTCCACCCTCCCACGTGTCACGGTGGAAAAGGCAAATTTGTGAGCAGAACCGGCTCTATCCCGTTTAGACCTGAGATCATGACTACTTTAGTTAGTAGGTCAGGTCTGAAACGGCGATACAACATTCACAAGTGTTGGTGCTGTGGCAAGGTGGGTCACTTTGCCGTAGATTGTTGGCACAATCCCTCTGTGCCAAGGGCAAGGGCACATCTGTAAGACCCCCATTTTTTTCTTTTTCGACACCGGGGTCTTAGGCCCAGAACCGCCACCTTGCGGTGATACCTTCGCACCCGGGAAGGTCGTCACTACAAGATGTCGATTCTGCCAGCCAAAATCGATCACAACTGTAGCAATAAAATAAAAGCAAGTCCACAAAAAATCACATGTATAGAAAATAAGCTCCACGAAGGGAGTGTCCACAGATAGTATATATAATAAAAATCTCGGGCTTATGCCCGGTACATCAAGTCCTCACTACAAATCACTCATCGCGGAAGCAAACTAATACAACTACTAGTGTTCGGGACTCACAGTCCCTGCTGTCTGGACTCCAGTACTAGACTGTCCGATCTCCAAGCGTGCTGACCTCCGGGGCTGCTCCTCCATGCTGGGCTCCGTGGTCCCCTAAATGATGTGGTTCGGAAACCGTTAGTCTAAAAGACTAAGTCCTATCGTCCTACGCCCCTTCCCCCATGGCTCCTAAGCACCGAGCGGGGAGAAGGAAAGGAAAGGACATGAAGGTGGAGAATGTCAAATAGCAGATGGCAGCGGAACTAGACTAGCAGTTCTAAATATGGTAATAATGATACAAAATTAGAATAAGTAACCTTAACTTATGTGAAAACACATAAGCTAAGGGATCTCTTGCAGGGCTCCTATCGTATAAAAAGTCTCATACCGATTTATACGATAGGGTGTCGGTTTTACTAGCAGGCTTAAATATATAATACTGAAAGAGAACCTTGACTTATAAGCACGCTCGCACGAACTTATAGGTCAAGGGGTCGTTTTGCAGAGCCTAATGTATAGAGCATCTCATACCGCTTATACATTAGGTGTCAGGTTATATGCAATGGTTATGCTATGAAATACAATTATGCTATGATGTGAACATGCAAGTGCAACTCACCCACTTGACTCTGTGTACACAGACCTTAAGTTCCCCCTTTCGGAGCCGTTACCTCCCAGGATACCTCCGTAGTGGCAGACGGAAGCGGTGGGTTGGGCCTCGCCCACCTCTAAACTAGTAAAGCACTACCGGTCAGACCTATCGTACGCCTCAACGCTTGGTGCACAAAGCGAACTCCTGCGTACTCTTGCCGGCTGGCGCACCGGACTTCTGTTGGCGAAGTGCTAACCACACTTACCGAGTCAGCGTATTGGCGTCGGTGCATCGACCGTCCAATACTGAAGACCCGCCACCTTATACCTTTTATGCACATGCAATAGTTATGAGTCCGAACAACCGAGCCAAATCTCCCCGGACTATCCCGTCCGTCATAATCAACAACCGAGCTAAAGCTCCCCGGACTATCCCGTCCGTCATATTCAACAACCGAGTCGAAGCTCGCTGGGCCACCATGCCCATCACCATAACCACTGGGCTTATTGCCCGAGTAACCCAAACTATCTCCCGGGACATTGGGGTGTGAGAGTGTGAAATCCTAAGTTTACTATTTACTCTTGTGGCGATTTTATACCTACGACTTAGGTTTTACCCAGGACTGCCCAAGGTATTCCCTGTGAAGGGCTCTCGAGGGCACTAGGAGCTATGATGGGCTGAATCCCAAAGCTCCCTTTCGCAAGGCACTTATTCTTGTTGGTTGGTAACTAATCCCATATCCATTACCCATTTCTTTTTCATATTACGCTAGACTAAACCTAAGGTGATTTTGACCTTTCACTCTACGGGAGAAGACGATCTTTCGCCGACCCCAAGCACTACTTAACACTACCGACTCATATCTCACTACTTAACCTAAACTTCTAGGATGAATCATCCAAATCTACAAAATCCAGCAAGATGGCTAACTCCAACTATGCCAAATCATTTCCTTTCAACAATTTACTAAATGCAGACCACAAGGTTAAATGCCATATAAAATGGGGAGTACATCAAATAATCATCCAATACTCCTATAATAATTAATGGAGGTCCATTATGACCTTTAAGCCCTAAATCCAGAGACCCAAAATTTTCCTTATTTATTTAATAATTTATTTAATTATTCTAGTGACTAAATTTCCAATAATGAACATGAAGTACCATTTTCAGGTAAGATATCATTCCACTAATTTTATATGCTATTTAAAATAAGGATTTAACTCATCTTCCAAAATATCTAAATTTTTCAGTAAGGTTTTATCCCAAAATTCCTATTTCATTTTAACCCTTGAAAATTCATTTAAAGAAATGTAAAAGACTATATTGCTTCCAAAAATTCAGAGAAAATTCAAGTATGATTATAATGGAATATAAATGATTTGGGACAAATTTCATAATTTATTTATCAGTAAATAGTCTTAATTAAATTATTGAATAGTTTCCTCATTTAACATGTTTGTGAAGTAAGTACCTCAAATATGTATCCCAAAAGTTTCATAAAATTTATATATGCATATAATGATTCAAAACTTTCTTTGCCAAACTTTCATGACCTCCCAAGGGTCAGAAGAACCATAATGTTCAATTTATTAAATTAAGGCATCCCTTGTGTTACAAAGGAAGTACTATAAATATTGTCCCAAAATTCCCAATTAAATTACCAGAGGCTCATAATATCCTTACGACCAATCTACCAAAATTTCATCTTATTTTGAGGTGTTTAGCTAGCCCATTCCAACCCTACAATATTTGTGCCCTAAACTAGGGTTAGGGTTTTGTGGGTCCCAAACCTTCCAAAACACCCTAAGATTTTAACCAGAGGGTTATAATTACCATAATACCCTCCTTACAAAATTTCATAGTCATACAAGGTGTTTTGGCCACATGCCCTTCACAAGGTACAAAAGCCCTTCCTTAGGGTTTGACCTAGGATCTTGGGGCAATTCAATTCCAAACCTCCCCATATTTCATTGGAAGGTGCACAAGTTCATGAAAAGTCAGTGTTCCAAATTTAAACCTCTGTTGAGGTGAATTGGATACTCTATGCAAAAATTACATTTTGGACCAAAATGCCCTTCTTAGGGCAAGGCTAGGGTTTGCTTGATTTCCATTCAAATCACCTCCAAAATTAATGAAATTTTAACCAGAGGTCTATATTGACCTCATATATCTCCCACCAAAATTTGGATGAATTTGGACTTCATTTGACCCATACATTAATTTACCCTAGAGAAATTAAATTATTTCCAAAACTATAGAGAAATTATTCCCAAATATTCCCATTTTTGGGAAGGGTCTAGATATGGACAAGGGTGACTCTCTGCCAAAATTTCAAATCATTTGGACTAAGGATAAAGTGTGGGCACTAAGTTTAATATTTTCCTAGCCCTAGATGTAGGCCCCACCAAAATGGGTGCCCTAGTCGAACCAGAGGTCCAAATGGGTTCAAATCAATTTTTTATTAAACTAGACACTTAGGGTTACAAAATTCATGTTGGTGACTTTTTCAGTAGAGGGGCCTAAGTATTTTTTAAAATTAAAAACATTAAATACATTAGGTGTGACAGAATTCATTAAAATGAAATATATAAACCTATAGTTTGAAATCTAATGCAGCACGAATCTTGATGTAAGGTGGACGACATCTGGTCATCTTCAAGCTCTAGCTGACGGCCCAGATTAGTCCCGCCTGGGCCATCTTCCAGCGGCTGCCGCCGGCGATCCAACCACCTCCCCGACCTGCCACCGCCGCCACCACCTTCGGGTGGTCGGGGCTACCTCCAGGCGGCGGCACGGCCGCCGGGGAGCACTATTCCGGCGAACCCGACAAGATCAAAACCATGGAAAAATCGCGATTTTTCTGAATTAGATCGGGCTCAATTGAGCCCGAACCTTGGACCTAATGATTTCTAAGGTCTGCCCATGGGTTAAGAAGTAGAGGAGGACCTGTGGTGGCGACTGTAGCCGTGCTGATCGCCGGATTGGCATGGTGGTGGCCGGTGGTGGTCGGCTTGTTCAAAAATACAGGAAACTTGCTGGCTCATTCAGGAAAATGGTGGGAATTACTCCTTGGAGTCCAATGGAGCTTTTAAAAGGGAGAGGGGAGGTGTTAGGTAGCTGAATTGCCCTATGCCATTTTTGGCCTAAGTCAACAATGGCGGCTTGGTTGGTAGGGGGGGGGGGGTGGAGCTTGCTCTAACCAGTCCAAAAAGGCTGCTGCACTCCCCCTTGTTCTTCTGAATTGAATGGGGAGGTTGGGGAGGGGGGAGGAGGAGCACAAAGTTCTCCTTCCTTCTTCTTCCTTCTCTTTCTCTCTCCTCCATGGGTGACTTTCACTCTCCTAGTCACCAAGCCTGAAATTTGGCTCCTCCCTATCCTATGGCAGCCCACAAGTCCATTTGGTCACTTAAGTCAAGGTTAGCCCAATTGCAATGGGCTTGAGCTTGGGTTAGCCCATTTGGGCTAACTTGACCCAAAGTTGGACTAGGGCCCACCTAGGTCAAATTGGTCCTTGAGGTTTCTTCAATGGTTCCTTGGTGACCCATTAGCCTCCCCTAGGGTCAAGGTGGGGTTGGATTGGCCCTTGGAGGTCACTTGACCCTTAACTAGGGCACTTTGACCATTTTAGGTCAAGAGTTGACTTTGGTCAACCTAGCCTTTATGATTGGTCCCAATGGGTCCTTGGTGACCTATTGGCCTCTCACTAGGGCTATGAGGGTATGGGTAGGGTCCACTTGGCTAAGGGACTGCAATTGACCCTTGTGTAGGTCAATTTGACCCAATTAGGGTTAGAGTTGACTTTGGTCAACTTAGCTCCCTTGACTACCCTCCATGGGTCCTTAGTGACCCATTGACCCCTACCTAGGGTTATGGAGGTATAGGGGTGGTCCATTTGGCTAAGAGACTACAATTGACCCTTGTGTAGGTCAATTTGACCCAATTAGGGTTAGAGTTGACTCTGGTCAACTCAGGTCCTTTGGCTGCCCTCCATGGGTCCTTAGTGACCCATTGACCTCTTACTAGGGTTATAAAGGTATGGGTGGGGTCTTGGAGTCTCGGTGAAGCTTCATGATCACCTTGAACCAAGGTTTTGGAGTTTACTATTTGTAGACCATAGTGCCTCTATCCACACCACCAGGTCCACTTGGCTCTTTCTTGGGCTTCCTAGGGTTTTGTCATGACAAAACCACTCTTAGGGGTCTAGTTGGAAATGGGATGTTACAAATCCCAATAAACAAAACAAAGATTTCGTCCCCGAAATCAAGGTTAAGACCGCAGGGACTCCTATCGGGGTGAAGGAAACTTGTAACATCCCATGAGAAGCGAAAGATTTAGATCACGACCATGTTCGCTATGTGAGGTTTAAAGGTGATAGTCAAATCTAAGACCAATTCGCTCAATTGGCAAAGTCTAGACCCCAATAAACAAAAGTTTAGCCCATATTCTTGAAATTTCAGTCCTACTAGTTTAAAATAGGAAGGTAAATTGAACATTCTGAGAGATTGTGAGGTATACCTGACTGAAGAGTTCCGGGTATCTTTGTCGCATCAAGTCCTGGGGCTCCCATGTGTGCTCCTCTCTTCCGTGATTTCTCCACAGGACCTTGACTAATGGAACCTTTTTGTGACGTAAGACTCGTACTCCCTTGTCGTCAATCCGGACCGGTTCTAGGTGAACTGACCGATCAGATGCTATCGGCCCATCTGTGGTTGTAACTTGCTGCTCTGGGCGTAATAGAGCTCTCCTAAGAGAGGATATATGGAATACGTCATGCAGACTTGCCAGCTCCGGTGGCAGCTCCAGCCTGTATGCCAAAGGACCGATCCGCTCCTGGATCCTATAAGGCCCCATATATCTTGGACTGAGCTTCTTCCTCTGTCCGCGTACCCGAGTAACTCCATGCATTGGTCGGATCTTCAAGAACACCTGATCTCCCACCTGGAATTCCACCTGACGGTGCCGAGCGTCGTAATACTTAGCCTGCCGGCTCTGTGCTTCTAGCATCCTGTCCCGTATCAATCTCACCTGAGCCTCGGTGTCCTCGACAAACTCCGAATCCAATGCCTTAGGGTCCTCGTCCTGTATCCATGACAGCGGAGTCCTGCACTTCCGTCCGTACAACGCCTCATAAGGAGCCATCTTTATACTAGAATGGTAGCTATTATTATACGAGAACTCGATCAGCGGTAACAACTTCTCCCAAGGTTCTCCGCAATCTAATATGCAAAGTCGTAGTAAATCCTCCAGAGTCCGGTTGGTTCGTTCCGTCTGCCCATCCGTCTGGGGGTGGAAAGCCGTACTGAATGTTAGTCGAGTGCCCAAGTAAGTCTGCACTGACCTCCACTCCCTGGATGAAAATCGTCCATCCCGGTCTGACACAATCGACTTGGGGACGCCATGATAGCGAACGAACTGCTCCACAAACTTTCGGACTAGCACACTTACCGAGTCATCCTTCCTGATTGGAATAAACCTGGCTACCTTTGTCAGCCGATCGATGATCACCCAGATCGAATCATTCCCTGTCCTCGATCGAGGAAGTCCGTGTATAAAGTCCATGGCGATATCATCGAACTTCCACTCTGGTACTGGGAGTGGCTGCAATAATCTTGCGGGGTTTCTGCACTCCGCTTTCACCAACTGGCATGCCTCGCAATGGGTCACGAAGTAGGTGATATCCTTCTTCATGCAGGGCCAGAACATAGTCTTCTTCAGATCTGTAGTCATCTTTGTAATCCCCGGGTGTGCCGAATATCGACTGCAATGAGCCTCCATCATGATGTCCTCCCGGACCTGGCCTCCCTCTGGTATGTAGACCCGTCCTCTAAAGCATACTAAGTCATCCCTCAGTGTGTAATCTCCCGCAGTGCCTGCTTCTAAGGCCCGAAATATCGGCTCTAGCTGGGTATCCTGCCTCTATCCATTCTTGACCCTTTCTCGAATGTCACCAGTGGCGATTAATGACGAAAGATACTCTCGGTATAACTCAGGGTGATCCTCGAACACCAGGGATATTTGCATCTTATCTAACATCTGAACTAACTCCAAAGCCATCAACTGTGTTCCTACTCCGGCGTTTGCAGTCTTTCGGCTCAGTGCATCTGCTACCACATTCGCCTTTCCCGGGTGGTAGTGCATCTCATACTGGTAGTCTGCCAAAAATTCCACCCATCGTCTCTGTCTGATGTTCAGCTCTTTTTGCGTGTCCACATACCTCAAATTTTTATGGCCGGAGTATATGTCACAGTGGACACCGTACAGATAGTGGCGCCAGACTTTTAGTGCAAAGATGACAGCTCCCATCTCTAAGTCATGGACTGGGTAGTTTTGCTCGTGCTTCTTCAGCTGCCGAGAAGCGTAAGCTATCACATGGCCATTCGGCATAAGCACTGCACCCATGCCCTGGTAGGAGGTATCGGTGTAGACCTGGAATCCTTCTTTCCCTGAAGGGAGAGCAAGTATAGGAGCCGAAGTGAGTCGCCCCTTTAGCTCTTGAAAAGCCGCCTCACACTGTGGGGTCCAGATAAAGGGCACCTCCTTCCTTGTCAGAGATGTGAGTGGAAGGGCGATACGAGAGAATCCCTCTACGAACTTCCGGTAGTAACCGGCGAGTCTTAGGAAACTTCGTACATCTGTGGCCGTCTTCAACTATGTCCAGTCCCGGACTGCTTTGATCTTGGCCGGGTCCACTGCTAACCCAGCACTACTGATGATATGGCCTAAGAAGGCCACCTCCTTCAACCAAAACTGGCATTTGCTGATCTTCGCATAGAGCTTGTGCTCCCGTAGTCTCTCCAGAGTCAGCGTCAGATGCCGAGTGTGCTCCTCTTCCGTCCTAGATTAGATCAGGATGTCGTCTATGAATACTATGACGAACACATCCAAGTAGGCCTCAAAAACCCGGTTCATGAGGCTCATGAATGCCGACGGAGCATTTGTGAGCCCGAAAGGCATCACGGTAAACTCATATAGCCCATATCTGCTACTGAAAGCAGTCTTTGGAATGTCCTCCTCCTGGATCCGTAGTTGGTAGTAACCCGACCTTAAATCCAGCTTCGAGAAATAATGGGCTCCCTCCAGCTGGTCGAATAATTCGTCTATCCGTGGGAGCGGTTAGGTATTCCGGACGGTCAGCCTGTTTAGTGCTCGATAATCGATGCACAGGAGAAGTGTCCCATCCTTCTTCTTCACAAATAAGACCAGGGCTCCCCATGGCGAGGAACTCGGTTTAACAAATCCGGCTTCCACCAGTTCCTGGAGTTAGCTTCGAAATTCTGTCAGCTCTTTTGGGGCCATCCGGTAAGGGGCTCTAGCTGCCGGCTTAGCCCCAAGCACCAGCTGTATCCGGAAATCCTGCTCCCGGTGCGGGGGTAGCCCAGGAAGTTTCTCTGGAAATACGTCGGCAAAATCTCGCACCACCGGAATACCCGAGGTGGAGACCTTGGCCTCAGTCATTTCAAATATTACCTGAAAGTGAGAGTAAGATCTATCTCAACTCTAGAGGGGGGGGGGGGGGGTGAATAGAGTTTATTCAAATTAATTTCACAGTTTTGAAATAATCAGCACATATAAAATTCAATTTATAGTATAGTGTAGAGTGCTAGTAAAGAGTTAAAAACAAAGAAGTAAAGAGCACAGCACACATCAAATCAATCACACAAACATGCCAGAAGACACAAGGAAATATAGTGGTTCCCCAAAAACCTGGGTACATCCACTCTTCTACCACCCTTGGTAGGAATCCACTCAGGATGAGTTGATCAGGTGTCCTGACACCAATGAGCTTTTGATAAGGTGCTCAAAAACCAAAACTGGATTTTTTTGATAAGGTGTCTTGCCACCACTGGGTTTTGACAAGACTCTCAGAACCAGACAGAGCTTTTGAAGGGAGTTCAAGAACCCTTTTACAGCAAAAAAAAGAAAAGATAAAGAGGTGAAGTTGTCTTCTCTGTTCTCAAATCAAATGAGAGAAGACTAGTGGATCTTTTGTTGTCAAAGCTCCCCCTGAGATGTAGACAGGTTCAGGAATGGAAGCTTTGCTCTAGGGTGATAGGTCTTCAGAAGTTTAGATCTCTAGCAAAAGATTGTTTCAGCAAAAGGCTGAAAGATGAGGTGTCTGGAGTTCTTGAGATGAAGCTGTGATCACTTTTCTGTAAGCAAAAAGATTGTTATTCTGATTCTTCAGAATTGATCACTTGTTATCTGTCACAGCTTAATTCTTGTTGTTGTGCTCTCTATGTATTCTATTGTATATTCTATCTGACTGAAGATAAAAAGGAAGATCTGATTCTCTGAAAAATAATTCTTGTCAAAGATAGCCGTTGGCAGTCATAAATGTCTTCCATAAAAGGTCTTGTCTTCTAGAGGAAGGTCCAATAAAACATTCCCTGAATAATTCCTTGAAACTTGCTCCAGAATAAAGACAAACGGCTGGCAGATCTCCTTGACATAAATGCTGAGAGAATTCAAAAACATTCCAAAGACTGGCAGCATTTGAATCCTTAGAATCGTTGATCTCTCAGAAAAATCGTCGATCTGAGCTCTACGATCGTCGAAATGAGCTCAGAGATGGAAACAGATCAAACAGACAGAAAACGTCGAACTGAGCTCGAAGATTGTCGAACTGAGCTCAGCGACCTGAAGAATAAGAGAAGAGAGACCGTCGACCTGAGCTCGAAGAACGTCGACCGAAGCTCGACGACTTTAGCAAGGTTGAGCTCAGAGAGCGTCGAACGGAGTTCGACGTTTCGTCGACCTAAGCTCGATGATAACTGACTTTGGCTCAGCTTTAAGTATGATTCCTTGAATGGTCTTGGGGGCAGCTCAAACCTAAATTCTAAGCCCTAGACACATTCTAATGTTGACCTTTACAACTATACAACTAGGTCAACCTGGTTTCCTAAGACAAACATAGTGATCCTTACCCAAATTAGTAATAGGGTGTTCCAACAATCTCCCCCTATTTGGGTTAGGATTACTATTTACAGACAGAATTAGGAAATAAATAAGCATACATTCAAAACAGAAGCTAAATCAACAATGCAGTAGGAAAGATATAGCAGCAATGCAGATCACAGATAAAAAGTCAGCAAATATCCAGAGGAGGATGATTGTTCAGCTTACACAATTCACTTCTTCTCAGTTCCCTTTTTAAACATAATTTCTCTGTTGGGATTGAGGGCTTCTTTCTTGGATCTTCTATCATCTTCTGCACCTAAGAAAGTTTGAGATCTGGGCCTTGGAACTACAACCTCAGGGTGCAGCTTCATATAATCTTCTGGATTAAAGAATTTTCTTGATGCATATCTCTCTAGTTCTTTCTTTCTCTGATCTGATAGAGTTGTTTATGTTGGAAGTGTCCTTGCCTTGCTCTCTGGCCTCTTTCATTTGATCAAGATCAGCCAACTCTTTCATTCTAGCGGTCTAGGACAAGGGGTTGTTCTCAGGATCCTCAAATGGAACAGGAGGTTCATATCTGTTGATGGATTCAGAATCAGTAGGAGGAGTCCTGGAGACAACTGTATCTTTTAGCTTATAAGGGAAAGGACCTGAAGTAGAATCAGTATGGCCTTGTCCTTCCCTTTGTTGAAATCTGTGCCCTCTCTGGCTTCCTCTATATTGACCCCTTCTAGATTGATATCCCCTTTGATGTTGCCCCCTTTGATAGTATCTCTGATAAGACTGGGAGGAGCTTTGTCTGGAAGCTGGAGCTTGAGAGGCTGAGCCTGAACCAGAATCTGGAGGAGGAGGAGGAGGAGGAGGCTGATACTGAGAAGATCCTTTTTCATACTTATCCAGCTTCCTTCTCTTCTTCATAGCCTTTTGTTGGTTCTTGGAATACTGCATCCGGGGCTCAGATATGGGGCAGTCATGCAGAATATAGTAGGGAATGTCATTAGAATCCTTTGCCTGAGCTGGGGGGACTGTCATCATGGCCTTGCTTCTGGCCTTCCTCTTCTTGGCAATAGTATTTGCAGAGTCATCTGATTCAGTTTGAAATTGATCACTCTCTAAACTTTGAGGTCTGTCATACAAATCATCAATGCTTTTTTATGTATTTCTCTTGTAACTTCAACTGATCAGGAGTCAGGGCAGGAGCAGCAGCAGCAGCAGAAATTTGAGCAGAAGGAACTTTTGAAGCAGAAACAACATCAGGAGATGGAGCAGAAGCAGCAGCAGCAATAGGAGCAGAAACAACAGCAGGTGCAGGTTCTTCCAGGTAAGAAGCAAGTTCTTCAGCAGCAGATGTATCTTCAATTACAGGAACCATTTCAGTATCTTCAGTAATAGCAACAACAGCTTCATCAACAAGAGGCACAATGGCCTTAGTAGCAGCATCAGAGATGGAAACATAAACATCCACAACCTTCCAGGAATTTACATATGCTTCAATTTGGCTGGGATCACAGACAGAAATAGGCACAATGGCCTTAGACAAGTCTTCAGTATGTGGAACTGGCAAAGATCTGAAGTAAACTGTATCAAACTCAGAGAGCAGGCTATGGAGGTCCATTTCAAAAGCAGGAGCAGGAGCAAGAGCTGGAGCAGACTCAGGCACATCCACTACTTCAGAAGGCATCTCCCCCTGCCTGGATTCAGGGAGAACTGAATCAAGGCACCCAGAAGAGGTAATTGCCTGAGAGGGAATGAAGGAGGAGAGCTTGGAAGACAGCTCCTTGACATGGGTCAGGAGTGGAGCCAGAGTGGTCTCCAGTAATGAGGTTAGCTTAGGAGCTAGCAGCTCATATAACCTGTCTGCCAGGGCTGATAGATCTACATGCTCAAGAGGGGCTTGAGCAGAGGTAGGAGAGAAGGTTGTTGGAAGGATGTTGGCTGGAGCTGGTGGCATGGAGAATGTGGAGATAGGAGGTGTGGGAATGGATGGCTATGAGAGTGGAATGGAGGAGATTGAAGATGTTGAGGTGGAGATAGGTGAGGCAAGAGAAGGTGTGAAGGATGGTTGGGAGAGAATTTCTTGCAGCATTTGTTGGAATGAGGAGGTAGAGGGAGGCTCAGGAGGAGTGGAAGGTGAATCATCCATAAAGGAATCATCTACAAGGGAAAATGATGGTGAGGTGAAGATTGGATAAGAGAAAAGAGGATGGAATTCCTCTGAGGTAGATGCTGGAGGGGGTGAAACTGGTGAAGAAATGGTAATGGGGGAAGATATGGCTATGGTGGTGATTGGAGGTGAGGATGAAATGGCTGGGGTAGAGACAGCTGGAGGAGGAGGAGAAGTAGGCAACACTTCTGCTGGGGCAGAGACCAGAGGTGGAGTGACTGAGGCAGTCCTGGTGCCTGAAGTCAGTGGTGCAGCAGCTCTGGTAGGGTTTACAATCTGCCTGTCCCATTTGCTGAAAAGGGCACAGGAGAGCCTCTTGGATGCATTAATGAACATCCCAGAAGAGGTTAGCAGCTCAGGGCATCTGGAATGCAGATAGACCCCTAGAATTCTCCCAAAACTGACAACAGTCTTATTCAGCTTCTTCTTAATCAGGTTGAAGAAAATTGATCCCCAGTCTAGATGTTTCTTATCAAGCAGAGCTCCCATTAGACAAAATTGATATCTTGATATGGTATCATGGGCTGAGTGCTTGGCCAGAAGCACTTTCCCAACTACATCAGCCAAAAATTGAAATTCTATCGACAGATTTTTCTTCAGCAGTTTGTTAGGGTTCACAGCATTGTGACCCATTCTATCAAGCATGGAGTCATATTCCTCTCCAGATAACTCTATGGAATCTTCTCCAGAACTAAGATGAAAAACTTCAGTTAAAAGAGCCAGGGACAATTGTACCTGAGTCCCTTTTATGAAGCCGACGACAGAGTTCTCATTCTCATCTGTCGCTGTATAACACCATTCTTTTATTTCTTCTGATGCAATCTTCATTCTGGTAGTCATTATTTGGGATAGCTGCTGTTCTCTGAATAGATTGAGAATGTCTTTGAAGCGCTGATCGCTTCCATCAAATGAGTTCATGTCGATATCAAACCTGGTGTCGAATTTCATTTTGGAAATTGCAGCACTGGAGCCAGCCATTTGTACCTGCAACAAAGAACCAAACACGACCAAGCGTAGAAGATTTGGAGGGAAAAAGAAGAAAGTTGCAGAGAGTATGAAAGCGCAAAAGATAAACGACGGCTGAAGAAATGATTTTATATTAGGGTTCGACGGCGAAACGGAAAATCGTTGGGCTTGGTTCGACGAAACGTCGATCTTAGCTCGATGATTTGGGCTACAGAAGGGAACTGAAGAGACTTCAATATCGTCGATCTTTGTTCGACGATGTTGAAAAGCGTCGAGCTCCGCTCGACGACCTCTGAACAGAAAGAGAGAAAACCTGGAGCTAACGGAGGCGCTGAACTCAGTTCGATGATTTCGGAAACGTCAATCTCTGGTCGACGATTTTTAGAAAAACGTCGATCGACGTTCGACGATTTCTGGGAAAACGTCGAGCGCAGTTCAGAGACAAAGCCTATTCTACAGACACAAAAAGAACTGAATTTTTTTTAGCCTAGTCTTGGTTTGTTTTAACTTTTCAAAAATCTTGTAAATTAGTTTAGGCTTCCTCCATCTAACATGCCTAACTGATTTAGGAAGAAACTGTGTTTCTTTTCATCCAAAGGCTTGGTGAAAATATCTCCCCTTTGCAAATCAGTAGGGATATATTGAAGTTTAATTTTATTTTTCTCTACATTATCCCTTAGAAAATGATGCCTAATCTCTATGTGTTTTGTCCTACTATGGAGGACTGGATTTTGTGCTATAGAGATAGCACTAGTATTATCACAAAAAATTTTAGACTTCTCTATGTTGTAGCCATAGTCTATGAGCTGATTTTGTATCCACAATATTTGTGAACAGCAACTGCCTGCAGCCATATATTCAGCTTCAGCAGTTGAGGTTGACACAGATGTTTGCTTCTTACAAAACCAGGAGACAAGTCTGTCACCAAGGAACTGACAAGTTCCACTGCTGCTTTTCCTGTCTACTCTGCATCCAGCATAATCAGCATCTGAGAATCCAGTTAAGTCAAATACTGAGTCTTTTGGATACCAGAGTCCTAGATTTGGACAACTTTTTACATACCTAAGAATCCTTTTAACTAGAGTTAGGTGTGACTCTCTAGGGCTTACTTGGAATCTAGCACATATGCATGTAGCAAACATTATATCTGGTCTACTAGCTGTAAGGTACAATAGAGTGCCAATCATTGCTCTATATGTTGTCTGATCAACTGGTTTCCCATGTTCATCAGCATCCAATACAGCATTGGTAGGCATGGGTGTTTTCATACAAGATGCCTCAGACATACCAAATCTCTTAACCAATTCTTTAGCATACTTAGTTTGGGAAATAAATATGCCCTCAGCATGCTGTTTTACTTGCAATCCTAAGAAGAAGGAGAGCTCACCCATGCTACTCATTTCAAATTTGGAATGCATCAGGTTGGAAAACCTTCTGCACAAGTTTGAATCAGTAGATCCAAATATGATATCATCTACATAAATTTGTACTAGTAGGGTATGGGACTTATGGGTTCTAATAAAAAGAGTTTGGTCTACTCTCCCCCTAACAAAATCATTTTCCAGAAGAAAGCATGCTAGGGTCTCATACCATGCTCTAGGAGCTTGCTTGAGACCATATAATGCTTTATGCAATTTGAAAACATAATCAGGGTGAGTTAGAGAGATAAAACTTGGAGGTTGTATAACATAGACTTCCTCTTTGATGTCCCCATTGAGAAATGCACTCTTCACATCCATCTGGTAGATCTTGAATCCCTTATGAGCAACATAAGCTAGGAATATTCTAATGGCCTCTAACCTTGCAACTGGTGCAAAGGTCTGGTCATAGTCTATTCCTTCTTGTTGAGAATTGCCTTGAGCAACTAGCCTTGCCTTGTTTCTGACAATAACTCCTTGATCATCCAGCTTGTTTCTGAACACCCACTTTGTTCCAACAATGGAGTGATCCTTTGGCTTAGGCACTAGTTCCCAAACTTTATTCCTTTCAAATTGATGCAACTCCTCTTGCATTGCAATGATCCAGTGTGGATCTTGCTCTGCATCTTGAATGGATTGAGGCTCAACTTGAGATAGGAAGCAGGTGTGCATCAGGTTTTGGTTGACCTGATTTCTGGTTTGCACACCAGCTGAGATGTCTCCAATTACTTGTGAAATTGGATGATCTCTTGTTGTTACTAAACCAACAGGGGGTGTTGATTGTTCACCAACCTGTGTTATTGTTTCCTCTTGTGGAATAACAACTGGTTCTTCAGGATGATTTTCTTCAAAAGGTTTAACTTCTTCTTCATCATCACTGCTCTCATCCTTTTGTTGAGAGGTTGTTCCTTCTTCTTTAACCTGTAATCTGTCCATACTTTCTGAAATAGAGTGTACCTGCAAAGGTTCTATGGTAGAAGTAGACTTCTCCTTATAACACATGTTAGTCTCATCAAAGGTAACATGAACAAATTCTTCAATTTTATAGGAAGATTTATTATATACCCTATAGGCCTTGCTGATCATGGAGTATCCCAGAAACACTCCTTCATCAGCTTTAGCTTGGAATTTTGCTAGATACTTCTTGTCATTATTATGAATATAACAAGTACAGCCAAATTTTTTAAAATAATCTACTTTAGGTTTCTTCCCTTTGAGCAATTCATAGGGAGTCTTACCCTTCAGTTTATGTATTAAACTTCTATTCAACACATAGTTGGAGGTGTTCACTGCCTCAGCCCAAAAGGACAGAGGTAGGTGAGCATCTGTCAACAATATAGTAGCAGATTCAATTAGGGTTCTATTTTTCCTTTCAGCTACCCCATTTTGTTGAGGAGTTCTAGGGGCTGAGAAAGTGTGCCTGATCCCTTCATTTTGACAGAACTCTTGCATAAGAAGAGAATCAAACTCTGTCCCATGATCACTTCTGATCAAGGCAATGTGAGTGTTGAACTCAATCTGTATGCATTTGAGAAACTCTGTCAAACACTTAAAGTTATCAGACTTCTTTCTCAGAAAGAATACCCAAGTGAATCTAGAGAAGTCATCTACAATCACTAAAGCATAAGATTTTCCTCCTAAGCTTTGTACTGTAATGGGTCCAAAAAGGTCCATGTGTAGCAGATACAAAATCCTAGGTGAATCACTCTTATTGAGTGACTTAAAGCTATTTTTAGTTTGCTTGCCTAATTGAGAAGCCCTGTAGAGTCCTTCCTTCTTGTAGGGGCCAGAAGGTAGTCCTCTAACAAGGTTGTCCTTGGAGAGCCTAGCAATGGTTCTAAGGTTTAAATGTCCTAATCTTTTATGCCATAAATCATTTGGCTTGCATACTGAATTGAATAAACAAATGTCTGTAAGGGCTGAAAGAAAATTTACTAGATAGATGTTACCTTTCCTTTTACCTGTTAACACAGTTGTGTTATTTTCTGACTTGATCTTGCACAGGGATTTGTTGAAGGTCACTTTATATCCTTCATCATATAGCTGACTGATGCTTATCAGGTTATGCTTCAGTCCTTCAACATATGCCACTTTCTTGAAAGTGACTGAGCCTATCTGAACAGCACCATATCCTTTGGTTTGGCCAAAATTTGAATCACCAAAAATTACTTTGGGTCCAAGTTTGGTTATGAAGGATGATAGGTTCTCCCTGTTCCCTGTCATGTGCTTTGAGCACCCACTATCCAGATACCATAACTGGTTTGATGTTGGATAGGTCTTCACCTGCACAAAAACAGCTTATATGTTTTTGACCCAGTTAACCTTGGGCCTAGGTTGATATCCCTTGAATTCAGAAATGAAAGACATCCTAGGTTGACTCTTATAACCTTCAGGATGGTATCTCCTAGGAGGTACTATCCATTCAGTATAGAGGTTAAAGCCTTGGGATGTGGGACTTCTAGGATTGAATCTAGATGTACCATTGAAGGATTGTTCACATACCTGATCTCTGTTTGACGATCGTCGAACTGAGGTCGACGATCTTGGGTCAGATCGTCGATCTCTGTTCGAAGATCGATTATACTGGAGTTCAGGGTTTTGATATCGTCGAGCTGAGGTCGACGATCTTTGGTTAGATCGTCGAGCTCTGCTTGACGCAATCTGTTGAACTGTAATTTTCTTTAGCATATCTGCATTCTTCCTAGCTACCTCTACTACTCCCTTCCCTTTGTCAGAGACAAATTTGATTGGAGTTGTTAATATTGTAGGTTGGCTGGATGAAGCACCCAAGCCCAGTGTACTATTAAGTCTAGAGTTCACTGTGCTTGTGATGTCCATCAGTCTGATACTTCTCCTATTTAGGGATTCTTCAAACTTTTTGGTTTTTGATAGTTCACTTTTCAGTGAAGCTATCTCTTCCCTACAGCATTCCAACTCCTCAGAGAGTTTGAGGTTCTCTGATTTTATAGTGCTATACTCAGATAGTTGTTTTCTGAGGGAAGTGATTTCCTTCTCAGACTCCAACAGATCTAGGCATAGTACCTTAAACTCATGTTTAAAATCCTCAGAACTGAAATCAAATGAATTGATTACCTGATCTTCTTCTAGTTGAGCTTCTGAATCTGATTCTGACTCTTCTGCTTCTGAGTCTGTTTGAGAGGCATTGATAGCCATCATACAGAATTCCTTTTCATCAGCATCATCCTCATCATCACTGGAGCTGGATGAGGCTTCAGAGTCTTCTTCAGTTTCACTCCATGTCTCAACAACAAATCCCTTCCTTGTATGTTTGTTCTTGCTGAAGGAGGGTTTGTCTGAGCTGTTCTTTCTGAAGTCTTTTTCCTTTCTTCTTTCTCTTCTATCTTTCTTGTCCTTGTTCATATTTTCTGGACAGTCAGGCACAATATGGTCTGGTTTCCTGCAACCAAAACATATGATTTCTTTATTGTTATTTGATTTATCATACCTTGGTTTATCATGACCCTTGTATGATCTCTTTCTGAAGTCTTTTCTGGCCATCTTGTAGAATCTTTTGGCCAGTAGACTTAGGAGCTCATCATTTCCTGTAGCTTTATCTTCAGGCTCCTCTTCTGCAGCTTTGAAGGCTATGATCTTTTCTTTCCTTGTGACTGAAGAAGTAGCCTTTTGTTCTTCTTCTCTATTTTTAATGAGCAGCTCATAGGATTTGAGCTTGCCCAGGAGAGCTTCAGTGGTAATCTCATTTAGACTTCTGGCATCTTTGATTGGCCAGATTCTTGAATCCCAAGTGCTGGGGAAGCACATTAAGATTTTGTCATTCAACTCAGTCAATGAGATTTCTTTATCCAAAGTCTTTAACTCATTGATAATCAGACTTAGTCTATTGTACATGTCAGCCACTGATTCAGCTTCTCCCTTTTTGAAGTTCTCATATTGGCTTATTAGATAGGATCTCCTGTCTTTTCTTTCATCAGCAGACCCTGAGACAATTTCAGAGAGCTTGTCCCAAATTCCTTTGGCTGAGTTGCAGTCAGCTACCTTCTGAAATATCTCATCAGACATTGTCTGAGCTAAGATGTTCATGGCCTTTGCATCTGCAGTTTTCCATTTCTTTATGTCTGCATCTGTTCCTGAGGAAGGTGGAACAGTACTTGTGCTTGTGGTCTGTGGAGGTGTTGGGCACACTGTCAAAACAGAATTAAATATATCCTCATCAATAGAATTCATATAAAGTTTAATCCTTGCCTTCCAGAGTGCAAACTTGGAAAGGTTGCACACTGGAGGTCTGGTGCTTGCATAATCTTTGTTCTGTGCCATGTCTATTTAAATAGATAGATATAGTGAAAATAACCCTCTTAAGAGATTGATCTTATCAAGGATCTTTTGGTTCAGGTGTTAGCCTGTATGAGCAACCAACCTCCGTCTGATACCAATTGAAAGTGAGAGTAAGATCTATCTCAACTCTAGAGGGGGGGGGGTGAATAGAGTTTATTCAAATTAATTTCATAGTTTTGAAATAATCAGCACATATAAAATTCAATTTATAGTATAGTGTAGAGTGCTAGTAAAGAGTTAAAAACAAAGAAGTAAAGAGCACAGCACACAGCAAATCAATCACACAAACAAGCCAGAAGACACAAGGAAATATAGTGGTTCCCCAAAAACCTGGGTACATCCACTCTTCTACCACCCTTGGTAGGAATCCACTCAGGATGAGTTGATCAGGTGTCCTGACACCAATGAGCTTTTGATAAGGTGCTCAAAAACCAAAACTGGATTATTTTGATAAGGTGTCTTGCCACCACTGAGTTTTGACAAGGCTCTCAGAACCAGACAGAGCTTTTGAAGGGAGTTCAAGAACCCTTTTACAGCAGAAAAAGAAAAGATAAAGAGGTGAAGTTGTCTTCTCTGTTCTCAAATCAAATGAGAGAAGACTAGTGGATCTTTTGTTGTCAAAGCTCCCCCTGAGATGTAGACAGGTTCAGGAATGGAAGCTTTGCTCTAGGGTGATAGGTCTTCAGAAGTTTAGATCTCCAGCAAAAGATTGTTTCAGCAAAAGGCTGAAAGATGAGGTGTCTGGAGTTCTTGAGATGAAGCTGTGATCACTTTTCTGTAAGCAAAAAGATTGTCATTCTGATTCTTCAGAATTGATCACTTGTTATCTGTCACAGCTTAAATCTTGTTGTTGTGCTCTCTGTGTATTCTATTGTATATTCTATCTGACTGAAGATAAAAAGGAAGATCTGATTCTCTGAAAAAAAATTCTTGTCAAAGATAGCCGTTGGCAGTCATAAATGTCTTCCATAAAAAGTCTTGTCTTCTAGAGGAAGGTCCAATAAAACATTCCCTGAATAATTCCTTGAAACTTGCTCCAGAATAAAGACAAACGGCTGGCAGATCTCCTTGACATAAATGCTGAGAGAATTCAAAAACATTCCAAAGACTGGCAGCATTTGAATCCTTAGAATCGTTGATCTCTCAGAAAAATCGTCGATCTGAGCTCTACGATCGTCGAAATGAGCTCAGAGATGGAAAGAGATCAAACAGACAGAAAACGTCGAACTGAGCTCGATGATCGTCGAACCGAGCTCAGCGACCTGAAGAATAAGAGAAGAGAGATCGTCGACCTGAGCTCGAAGAACGTCGACCGAAGCTCGACGACTTTAGCAAGGTTGAGCTCAGAGAGCGTCGAACGGAGTTCGACGTTTCGTCGACCTAAGCTCGACGATAACTGACTTTGGCTCAGCTTTAAGTCTGATTCCTTGAATGGTCCTGGGGGCAGCTCAAACCTAAATTCTAAGCCCTAGACACATTCTAATGTTGACCTTTACAACTATACAACTAGGTCAACCTGATTTCCTAAGACAAACATAGTGATCCTTACCCAAATTAGTAATAGGGTGTTCCAACATTACCTCATACATTCTTCCCCCTGTAAGTGAGCCTTGACGGCCTGTACAGATGACAGCATGAGAGGGGGAATAGATCTAGTACCTTCAATGACGAGGTAGGAATCTCCATGTCTCACGGTAACTCTCTTGGACGTGCAGTCAATTTGAGCATGATTCCAGTTCAACCACGTCATTCCTAGGATCAAATCAAAGATTGGCATCTTTATGATCGTCGCTGGAGCTTCAAATATCTTTCCGCCGATCTCCGCCTCCATATTGCAGTGGGCAGAGGTGAACAACTCTGATCCATCGGGTAATCGTATCCTCATCATCAGACCCGTGAATCGCTCCACGCCTTCCAACCCTTCTACGAAAGCTTCCGATATAAACGAGTGTGAAGCACCCGTATCAAATAGCATATAAGTGGGTTTGTCGCTGATGAAAACTATTCCTGGGGGTGGGGAAAGTTAAATGCCTTAGAATCTAGCTATGGTTTTCTTCCCTAGATTATCACTTCTATATAAACTTAAAGGTCATGAGGAAATAAGTTTACAATTTTCTGACGTACCAGTGATTACTTGCTCCGGGTTCTGGGGTTGAGCCAAATCCAGTGCATAAATTTGCTCCCTCTGCTGCCTGCGATCTGCACCCTGGAAACCATGTCCTCGACCACGTCCTCGTCCTCCAAACTGTTGGGCATGTGGGGCATCCTGGGGTGCTGGTAAAGGTGATCCCCTCATGGGGCAGTTTCTCCGAATGTGTCCTATCTGATGGCAGTTGTAGCACTCCGGTGGGGGAAATGCCATACCCCCGGGTCTCGGTGCCTCCCTCATCTGAAGAGGCTGAGGGGCCAATATCACCTGCTCCCTCGGCTCCTGCCTCACTTCCTGTCGAGGCTGGTCCTCTGTCCTTCTCCCACCTGGTATAGCACCTTGCCGCTGATCATTTATGGCTCTCCGACCCTGATCCTCCGCTTGCCGCTTCCGGCCCTGAGTGGTGTGCCAGTCAGCCTCAATCCTCTTTGCCATCTCCAAAATCCGGGAGATAGGCCCGTCGGATACAAACAACAAAGCCTCCCTCAAGTCCTCCCGCAGGCCCTTATAGAATCTCTTGATGTATCCTGCTTCGTCCAGCTGGTAAGAATCTGCATATCGAGCCAAATGGTCGAACTCCCGATGGTACTCTACCACTGTCCGGGTGCCCTGCTTCAGCTGTAAGAACCGCTCCTCCAACTCATCCCTGGCCGACTGCGGAACAAAATGTTCCAGGAGTGCGACCCTGAACTCTTCCCAGGTAACTTCCGCAACCTCCCTATCAGCAAACATTGTGTCCAGCAGCGTCTTCCACCACCTCTTGGCATGGGACTCCAGGCAGGAGACAACCAAGGCCACCCTCTCCTCCCAGGGACACCGTATCCCAGTCAGCATTTCGTACATAATATCTAGCCATTCTTCTGTCCATACAACGGACTCTGTCCCCAAGTAAGATGGAGGGGAGAGTCCTCGAAAGATGCTCAGCCAATTGGCCCCCGGGTTTGGCTGCGGAGCCGGAACCTGCTGAGCCCTGAAAGCATCTAGAATGGACGTCAGCGTTTGACCCATCTCCGAGTGTAGGAATGGAGTGGGGACCAGGGGAGGTGGTGCAACAGTCGGAGTCTGCTGAACTCCGCCTTGTGGTGTTGGCTGCGCTGGGGGCTGCGTAATAGAAGACAAATATAAGAAGTCTCACAGATTTAACTAAAAGTGGACAATTTTCATGTGATTTCCCATATGGGCCCACCACTGCTTCCGCTGCTTAGTTTTTCCCCAAACTAAACTCGAGCAGGGGTGTCCCAGGGTTAGTGGACTGCTACTTTTCTGATCGAGGTTTCCTCTGATACCACTTGTAAGACTCCCATTTTTTTTCTTTTTCGACACCGGGGTCTTAGGCCCAGAACCGCCACCTTGCGGTGATACCTTCGCACCCGGGAAGGTCGTCACTACAAGATGTCGATTCTGCCGGCCAAAATCGATCACAACTATAGCAATAAAATAAAAGCAAGTCCACAGAAAATCACATGTATAGAAAATAAGCTCCACGAAAGGAGTGTCCACAGATAGTACATATAATAAAAATCTCGGGCTTATGCCCGGTACATCAAGTCCTCACTACAAATCACTCATCGCGGAAGCAAACTAATACAACTACTAGTGTTCGGGACTCACAGTCCCTGCTGTCTGGACTCCACTACTAGACTGTCCGATCTCCAAGCGTGCCGACCTCCGGGGCTGCTCCTCCATGCTGGGCTCCGTGGTCCCCTAAATGATGTGGTTCGGAAACTGTTAGTCTAAAAGACTAAGTCCTATCGTCCTCCGCCCCTTCCCCCATGGCTCCTAAGCACCGAGCGGGGAGAAGGAAAGGAAAGGACATGAAGGTGGAGAATGTCAAATAGCAGATGGCAGCGGAACTAGACTAGCAGTTCTAAGTATGGTAATAATGATACAAAATTAGAATAAGTAACTTTAACTTATGTGAAAACACATAAGCTAAGGGATCTCTTGCAGGGATCCTATCGTATAAAAAGTCTCATACCGATTTATACGATAGGGTGTCGGTTTTACTAGCAGGCTTAAATATATAATACTGAAAGAGAACCTTGACTTATAAGCACGCTCGCACGAACTTATAGGTCAAGGGGTCGTTTTGCAGTGCCTAATGTATAGAGCGTCCCATACCGCTTATACATTAGGTGTCAGGTTATATGCAATGGTTATGCTATGAAATACAATTATGCTATGATGTGAACATGTAAGTGCAACTCACCCACTCGACTCTGTGTACACAGACCTTTAGTTCCCCCTTTCGGAGCCGTTACCTCCCAGGATACCTCCGTAGTGGCAGACGGAAGCGGTGGGTTGGGCCTCGCCCACCTCTAAACCAGTAAAGCACTATCGGTCAGACCTATCGTACGCCTCAATGCTTGGTGCACAAAGCAGACTCCTGCGTACTCTTGCCGGCTGGCACACCGGACTTCTGTTGGCGAAGTGCTAACCACACTTGCCGAGTCAGCGTATTTGCGTCGGTGCATCGACCCTCCAATACCGAAGACCCACCACCTTATACCTTTTATGCACATGCAATAGTTATGAGTCCGAACAACCGAGCCAAATCTCCCCGGACTATCCCGTCTGTCATAATCAACAACCGAGCTGAAGCTCCCCGGACTATCCCGTCCGTCATATTCTACAGCCGAGCCGAAGCTCGCCGGGCCACCATACCCATCACCATAACCACTGGGCTTATTGCCCGAGTAACCCAAACTATCTCCCGGGATATTGGGGTGTGAGAGTGTGAAATCCTAAGTTTACTATTTACTCTTGTGGCGATTTTATACCTACGACTTAGGTTTTACCCAGGACTGCCCAAGGTATTCCCCGTGAAGGGCTCTCGAGGGCACTAGGAGCTATGATGGGCTGAATCCCAAAGCTCCCTTTCGCAAGGCACTTATTCTTGTTGGTTGGTAACTAATCCCATATCCATTACCCATTTCTTTTTCATATTACGCTAGACTAAACCTAAGGTGATTTTGACCTTTCACTCTACGGGAGAAGACGATCTTTCGTCGACCCCAAGCACTACTCAACACTACTGACTCATATCTCACTACTTAACCTAAACTTCTAGGATGACTCATCCAAATCTACAAAATCCAGCATGATGGCTAACTCCAACTGTTGGGTACATTGAAAAATGTGTACCTGATTTGAAGAAGCCCAACTTAGCTCAATGATATACATCAAGGTGTATTTGATGTTGTTTTGAGTTGACATGTGCAGGTGAAGAAGTATTAAAGAATGCAGAAAAATATTCTAAGTCCACATGTCGACACTTCAGAATATTTGTGTCGACACTTCAGAATATCAGTGTCGACACAGAGAATGATAGTCGACCACATTTATGTCGACACTGGGAAGCAGTGTCGACACATAAAGAAAATCGTCGACCTCAGCACTGGGAAGCAGTGTCGACACCGTGAAAGATAGTCGACCAGAGAAGGTTAGTCGACATCGTGAAAGATAGTCGACCAGAGAAGGTTAGTCGACACCGTGAAAGATAGTCGACTAATGAAAGATAGTCGACCAGAGAAAGATAGTCGACTCACAGAAGAAGATAGTCGACCACAACTGTGTCGACACTGGGTGGATGTGTCGACACTAGAAGACTGTGTCGACACATATTGGCAGAAGTCGACTATGCTTGTGTCGACACCAGAAGACTGAGTCGACACATTTTGGCAGGATTAAAGATTGCTGTGTCGACACCTGAAGGCTGAGTCAACACATGCTGAGTTCTGAATCTACAACAACTGTGTCGACACACAGGACTTGTGTCGACACACTACAGAGTCTAGACCAAGTTATTTTCTGAAGAAGCTGTGTCGACTTAAAGGCAACTTAGTCGATATCATCAAAGACTGTGTCGACACCAAAATCACTTGTGTCGACACAGATAGACAGATTGGTCTCGACACTTTCTAACTGACTGTCTCGACATTTTGCTGTCCAAGGCTAAGGTACAAGAACTGTTTGAAGACTTGACAGCTGTGGGTTGCCACCGTTTAACTGAAGCTGTCAGACCTGTCAGAAAACAGTTAGAAACCGGATCAGCCGGTTACCATGAAGAAAGTCTATAAATGGACACATTCAGAAGGAATTAAAAAAGTAGCTAAGCTAAGAAAAATAATAGAAGAAGATCTAAGAAGAAGAAACAGAAGGATTACGATCCTGTTGAAGTTTCAATTCAAGAAAGTGAAAAAGAAGATCTTCATCAGAAGGTCTAAGAAGAAGAAGTCTGAAGTATCAGTAAAGGTGTTGGATAGAGGGAGATCCAGTCATCTTGAAGAAGAAGAAGGAAGCCATCAGTGGTTTCTCAAGAAGCTGTTTGGAAATCAACTCAGCTAAGTTCAGATTCAAGAAGCTTTGAAGAAAGCTCAGATTCAGTTGATTTCATCAGCTGATCAAGAAGTGTCTTGTCCTCTTCTCTCTCAACAAAGGCAAGACATCAAAATATCTTTTTCTAAATTTCTGTAGGATCTGTTTACACAGATCTGAGTTGTAAGCCTATGTTATAAAGGCTGAGTGTAGGAGAGGTGATCTCTGAGTGGTAGGGCTATTTGCCTGAGTGTAGGAGAAAGTTATTCTCTGAGTGGTAGGCCTTGAGGCAAGGCTGAGGTAGGGCTGTTGAGCCTGAGTTGTAGGAAGCTATCCTGGTTCTGAGCTGTAGGATCTGAGGATCTGAGTATAGTGGAAGTTTGGCCGAATCTAGCATATTGCTAGATAGGTGAAGGGGGAAAGTGGATGTACCCAGACCTTGGGGAACCACTATAAAACATTGTGCAATCTGTGATGCTTAGTTGTCTGTGAATGCTGTGCTAGATGTTTTAAATTGTAATTGAATTCTGCCTAGATTTATAGACAAGAAATTAGAACCTATTCACCCCCCCTCTAGGTGTTTAGGTTGTCTTGAAAGTAAAACTATCAAGTGGTATCAGAGGGAGGTTCCTCAAAAAGGACTTAACAGTCTGAGGTAGATCTGATAGGCAGAATCAAGATTCAAAAAGATGGGTTCTGGTGAGAATCATAAGGAGCTAGGGTCTATGAAATTACCCATATGCAAGAAAGAAATTTTTGGAATTTGGAAAGAAAGAGTCAGACTGTTTATGGAAGCATCTGACCCAAGGATTTACATCACAGTACAGGAAGGCCCCTTCATTCCAATGAAGGTATCAGTTCTTGATGCAAATATCCAAACTCCAAAGAGTTATTCAGAAATGACCAAGGATGAAATCATCTTGGCAACCATGGATAAAAGAGCTCAGAACATTATTGTTAGTGCCATAGATGATTCAACATTTCAGAATCTGATTCACTGCAAGACCTCCAAAGAGATGTGAGACACATTGATTGTCTACATGGAGGGATCTGAAGAAGTGAGGCAGGACAGGAAATCTATGCTCAATCAGGAGTATGAAAGTTTTAGACAAGGAAAATCTGATAGCATAACTGAGTGCTACAAGAAATTCTATAGAATTGTGAATGAGCTTATGTCCTATGGAAGAGTCTTCAGTACTTATGAACTGAATGACAAATTCTTGAGATCCTTAACAAAGGATTGGGACACAAAGATCTGTGCCATAAGAGAAGTGGCTAAATTGGCAGAGATATCTCCTCCCACCTTGTTTGGAAAGTTGCTATCCTATGAAATGAAACTTATGGTGAGGAAGGAGGAGGAAAAGAATTCAAGAGGAGAGCATAGAGAAAAGACTGTGGCATTCAATGCAGAAGCCACTAGAAAGAATAGGAGGAAATCACCATCTCCTCCTAAGGAAGTTGCAGAAGATAGTTCTGAAAATTCAGATAAGGGTTCAGAAAGCTGTGATTCAGATGCAGACTTTGCTGCATTCACAAGGCAATTCCAAAGGTTCTTGAAAAAGAAGCAATGGAAGTCTAGGCCTTCAACATCACAGCAAGTTGATGACTATTATCAGAAGAAAAGGTCATCAAGGAAAGAGAAGAGCAGATCAAAGCCCAGCAAAGCCACTACTTCAAAGATTGTCTGCTATTGTTGCAATAGGCCTGGACATGTAGTGGCTGACTGTCCTGATAAGAGAAAGGAATCTTCAGACAAAAAGAAGACTTATCAGAAAGGCAAGAAGGAGAAATCCTTTGTTGCAAAGAAAGATAAGAGTCTAACAGACCAGTCAACTTCAGAGTCAGAATCTGAAGCTGAAGCATATATTGGACTATATGCTGCATCTGAAGAAGAGGAGTTTCTGCAGTTGCTAGACTCCATCAATGAACAAAAGGATCATCAGTGTATGGGGCTGATGGCAGGATCAGAAGAGGACATATGCTAGAATCAGTCTGGTCATAATAAGGTACAATGTCCTTCTATTACATCTGTTTGTTGTACAAGTGAAGAATCAGCTACATCTGCATCAACAGATGTAGATGCATCTGAATCTGAAGGAGATGTCTATCAATTGATAGACAAGTATGGGGACCTGTTGCAGGCCCTTAAGAAAAGCAAGAACCTGGTTAAATCTCAGGCTCAGGAAATTGCTGAACTAAGGGTTGCTACAACTGAGTTAGAAAAAGTTATTGATCAAAAATTAAATGAAATTGCCAAGCTGAAGAATATAACTATTATTCAGATGGGCACAATTAATTATACTAATGATCAAGTGAAGAGTCTGGAGGCCAGACTTAGAATTGAAAGGGATTTAGTGGCTAGTTACTCTAAGCCAAAATCTGTCTTACCCTTGATAGATGAATTTGTCACTCAAAAGGGTAAGGCTGGATTAGGATTTAAAGGTAACTCCAGGGCTGGCAGATTCAAGAGGAAAGGCAAAGCTCCTGTTCAGCCACTAAACCTTTCAGTCCTAATAAAGTTTAGTAAGGTGAAAGTGCCTTCTAACAAATATGATCATGAAGATATTCAAGGTCATATTAAGACTAATGTTCTGAAGAACAAGGGTGTAAATGCAAGCAGGCCTACCTATGGTCATAAACCCAATGGTTTTAAGAAATCAGTAGGTGAAGTTGCTACAGCACCAGCAATGAACAGAAATTCTTCTGACAAGGATGTATCTAGATCTAGATACAATAAGTTTGAATGTTGGTGCTGTGGCAAGAGAGGCCATTTTGCATTAGACTGCTGGTATAACACAAGTGTTATAAAGAACAATAGTCTACCTGTTAGAAGAGGTTATGGTAACTTTATTAATGCTAACCTGAACCAAGGACCCAAGACTTACTTGGGTTCTAAGGGTAAGTAATTCTGTGTTGCAGGTGAATCCAAGTAACCATGCCCCTATATGGTACTTGGATAGTGGTTGTTCCAGGCACATGACTGGAACAAAGGGGCTGCTGAAGGAGTATTCATCTGTCAAAGATGGACCTAAAGTGATCTTTGGTGGATCTGAAAAAGGAGTCATCAAAGGGTTTGGTAACATTTCTTCTAACCTAATTACTATCACTCAAGTGGCTTATGTAAAAGGTTTGAAACATAATCTAATAAGCATAAGCCAGCTAAGTGATTTAGGATATGACATTTCATTTGTTAAAGATGGATGTCATATCAAGAGGTCAAGTGATCAAAAGATCATATTGACTGAGTATAGGAAGAGAAATGTATATTATCTTAATTTTGAATGTGAGAATAAGGCTTCTCCCATCTGTCTTGTAGCTGATGACAATGCTTCTCATTGTGTTAAGTGGCACAAGAGATTGGCTCATCTAAACTACAAGATAATTGGCCAACTCTTTAGCAAAGAGTTAGTGAGGAATGGACCTCAAATTAAGTGTATAAAGGAAGGGATATGCTCAGCTTGTCAAAAGGGCAAGCAGACAAAATCCTCCTTTCAAAGCCTTGAAAACAAGGATTCTGTGAGGTGCTTATACCTCTTGCATATGGATCTTTTTGGTCCTATGCCAGTTCATAGTCTAGGTAGGAAGGTCTACACTTTTGTGGTTGTAGATGACTATTCTAGATTTACATGGGTGTTCTTTCTGAGACAAAAATCTGAAACCCCAAGTGTATTACTTAATTTTGTAAAGCAAATTCAGAATGAACTAGATAGTACAGTGGTCAAAATCAGAAGTGACCATGGTACTGAGTTTCAATCTGAAAGCATAACAAACTTGTGTAAAGACTTTGGGATTTTCCAAGAGTTCTCCTCACCTAGAACACCTCAGCAAAATGGAATTGCTGAAAGAAAGAATAGAACATTAATTGAAGCTGGTAGAACTCTATTGAGTGACACCTCTCTCCCAGAATATTTTTGGGCTGAGGCAGTTAACACTGCTTGTCATGTAATCAATAGGGCTACTATCACCAAAAGCCACAAAATGACTCCCTATGAGATTGTGAAAGGCAGAAAACCAAATCTATCTTACTTTAGGATCTTTGGTTGCAAGTGTTATATACTTAACAATGGCAAGTCATATTTGACTAAGTTTGCTGCCAAATCCCAGGATGGGATATTTGTTGGGTACAACACAAATAGTAAGGCCTATAGAGTCTTCAACTTGACCACTCAAGTTGTTGAAGAATCTGTGCATGTTGTGTTTGATGAAACAAGATTAATCAACTGTGAGCTGTCTTGTAGATCAAATGACTCAACAGGTATAAGCAAAAGTATGGACAAGCTTTCCATTACTGAAGTATCAAAGGAAAATGGGGCATTGGAAAATGAAGGCTTCAGTCCAAGGGGAGAACAAGACACTATAGAAGCTGATGAAAATCAAGAGAATCAGTTAAATGAAGGAGCTGGAGATGTTCAACCAGAAGGAAATCTTCCTACAGCTACAAGACATTTAAGAGATCATCCAGCTGATCAGATAATAGGTGATCCAAGACAAGGGGTGCAAACTAGAAGCAGAAATCAAAACACAGTTCTACATTCAAGTTTCCTGTCACAATTGGAGCCTAAGAAGTTTGAAGAAGCTATCCAAGACCAGCACTGGATTGATGCTATGCAAGAGGAGCTGAATCAATTCAGAAGGTGCAATGTCTGGGAGCTTGTTCCTAAACCAAGAGGCCACAACATAATTGGCACAAAATGGATCTATAGGAACAAGCTAGATGAAAGTGGAATAATAGTAAAGAATAAAGCAAGATTGGTTGCAAAAGGATACATGCAGGAAGAAGGGATTGACTTTGATCAAACCTTTGCTCCAGTAGCAAGGCTGGAGGCAATCAGAATATTCCTTGCCTATGCAGCCTATCAAGACTTCAAAGTATACCAGATGGATGTGAAGTCAGCATTTCTGAATGGTGATCTTAAAGAAGAAGTATATGTAGAGCAGCCATCAGGTTTTGTAGATCCTCTTAAACCTGATTTTGTTTATAAGCTTAGGAAAGCTCTGTATGGGTTAAAGCAAGCCCCAAGGGCTTGGTATGAAACCCTGTCTACTTTCCTTATTGAGAATAAATTCTCAAGAGGAAAAATTGACAAAACTCTATTCCTTAGGGAATCCAAAGGCAAGATCATCTTAGTTCAGATCTATGTTGATGACATAATCTTTGGATCTACTGAAAACAACCTTTGTAAAAAGTTTGCCAAACTTATGCAAGGGAAGTTTGAGATGAGCAGTATGGGGGAACTGAAATTCTTCTTGGGACTCCAAGTAAGACAGACTGATGATGGCTTGTCCATATCCCAGTCTAAGTTCACCAAAGAATTGATTAAGAAATATGGTATGGAGTCATCCTCCACCATGAGAACTCCTATGGGAACAAGTATGCCTATATGCAAAGATGATGCAGGTAAACCTGTTGATGAGACTTTGTATAGAGGAATAGTTGGCTCACTACTATATCTCACTGCTAGTAGACCAGATATTATGTATGCTACATGTGTCTGTGCTAGGTACCAAGCCTGCCCTAAAGAATCTCATTATACTGCAGTCAAAAGGATTCTGAGATATCTTAAGGGCACACCTAATCTAGGTCTTTGGTACCCTAGGAATAGAGATTTTCAACTAACAGGCTATTCAGATACAGATTTTGCAGGATGTAGAGAGGATAGAAAGAGTACTACAGGTACTTGTCAATTCCTGGGAGGAAGACTAATATCATGGAGTAGTAAGAAGCAGACTAGTGTGGCAATTTCCACAGCTGAGTCAGAGTATGTTGCTGCTGGAAGCTGCTGTGCACAGCTATTATGGATGCAGCATCAGCTAAAGGATTATGGTATTCAAGTAAGTAGAACACCTCTTTTGTGTGATTCTAAGAGTGCAATTTCTATTGCTAATAATCCTGTTTCTCATAGTAGAACTAAGCATATAGAAATAAAATACCATTTTCTTAGAGAACATGTAGAAAAAGAAGACATCTCATTGGAATTTGTGAAAATAAATTATCAAATAGCAGATGTGTTTACTAAGCCCCTAGATGAGACAAAATTCAATAAATTCAAAATTGAATTAGGTATGTTAACCATTGATTAGTGTAATCACAAAATCATCAACAATAAAGTTGAAGTGGTAACAAGACATTCAAGTGATATTAAGACACATTGAAGTAGTATAAAGTACTTTGTTGTACTTATAAGTTGTGATGAACAAACAGAAATTGGCTAAGTAAGATGGTGTCGACACATTCAGTAATTATGTGTCGACTCAGGGTAGTAATGTCGATAAGTCAGAGATATTGTGTCGACACAGAAAATATGTGTCGACACTTAAGAATCTTATTGTCGACTTATCCAGGAATGTAGTGTCGACTTCACCAGGATAGTGGTGTCGACTCAGGGTAGTAATGTCGACAAGTCAGAGATTTTGTGTCGACACTTATACTAAGAGTCGACACAGAATTTCTGATGTTCTACTATATATCCCTAGTGTCGACATAACCGCAAATTGGTGTCGACACATAGTAGACGAACTTGTAGTCGAGACAATAGAAGCTTGTGTCGACACAATCCATCTGTGTCGACACTTATAGTCTGTTTTTGGCGACTTTTGATCTTCTTTAAACAGAAGGTATAAATAGGTCAAAAACTCATTCTGTCGACACGCTTACAAGGTTTTCGAAACCCTGTGTCGACATTCTCTCTCTCTCTCTCTTTCTCTCATCTTTCAAGCTTTCTCGACTGATCAATGGCGCCGAAGATTGAAGATAATGTTAATGAAGGATATGAGTTGGTGCGCCAGGCCTTTGCAGCTGCCCCTCCAGATGTTCTTGGGGTTATCTCTCTCCTCTCCGACTCTGGTTTAGAATTTCTGGTCTCCGAACCTTCAAAGATATGGAAGAAGGAGGTGCATGAGTTCTTTACCTCTGCCTCTGTAAACTCTGAAAGTCATGAAATAAAATCCACAGTTCATGGGTCACCTGTGGAGATTACACCGAGTAAGATAAGAACAATTCTGTAATTACCTACAATTGAGAATGAAGAGGATGTCCCTGCTTCTAAATCTAGGGAGGCTCTTCAATGGTGTGGATTGGAATCCACCATGAAAATTGGAGCTGCGTTCAATCGGAAAGGAATGAATCAACAAGGTAAGTTCCTGTCAGAAGTAGTTGGAAAAGTTATTCTGTGCAAGTCAGGTGGACATGATAGGATTTCTGCCTATATGTTCAGCCTAATGACCAGGATTGTGTTTACAATTCCAACGGATTGGTCATCTGTAATTTTTGAAAAGATTAAGGAAGGGATCAAGAAGCCAAATATGGCTAGGATAATGAGTATATATCTAAGTAAGGAGATTCCTGAGGTTATGCAACAACAACCTGGAACTAAAATTAATCACATGAGAAGGATGGACATGAGATTGTTCTCCAGATGGGATAGGGTGCTGACCAAAGAGATGCCTGAAGTGGAAAGGCAGGATTCACCTGAGAAATCCCCAGGTCATGCTACCAGTACTGGGCATCCACAAGAAGAGCAAGTAAGACTGTAGGTTGAAGATTAGCCTGCATCTATACAAGTTCAGGATGCCACAATACCTGCAGTTCAAGAAGAAGAAGTAAGTATACCAGCTCAGCAAGTTTATTCACCTACACAAACTATATCTACTAATGACCAGGTACAAGTGCAGGGGGAGCTGGTGTATTTTCCTACAAAAGAGATTTCTAATATTTCTATTTCTGCACAGGTCCAGGGGGAGCAAGTGTTAGAAGATGCTCCAATTCATCAATCTCCAAATTTGAATACTGCAAATGAACAAGCCCAAAAGGAATATACTCTGGAGGAGTTATTTCCAAATGATGAAATAATTACTGATAGTCTGGAAGTGGAGCAAGAAATTGAGGGGGAGCCAGTGCATGTTGAGACTGTACAACATGGCACTGAAGCAGCTGTTTCTCCTCCACCCAAAGAAAGAGTTCAAATTGATAGTACTTCTGATTCAGAGACTGAAGAAGCCAGGGTGGCTAAAAAGAGAAAACTTATGGTCTTTCAGAGAAGGAGCAAGAGCTATAAGCAGGCTCTACAGTCTACAACACATCACACTCCTTCTGACTTTGATTATAACAAGTTCTTGGTAGATTTACAAGTAAAATTGGATGAACACAGAGTAGCCATTGAAAAATATGTTGATGAGAACAACAAGTCCCTGCAGTTTGACTTAGCTCAAGATATAAAATCTATTAGGTTTGAGGTCAATATGCATAAGAAGGAAATGACAGATTGCTTCCATAAGGGAGGTAATGCTGTGGTATATCTGGCAAAACAACAACAGACTATCATCCCTAAGGTGGATGACATTGATTTAAAGCAAAGCTATGTCTTGGAAAATCAGTTAAGAATGAATGATAATTTAACTGAATCTCATCATGAGATAATAGAGGAATTGAAAAAGATTATTCCAGGCCTGCCTGCAGATAGAACAAAAGAAATGGAAGAATTTGATAAGAACTTTCAAGCTGCTATTGCTTCTGTTAAGACTGCAATCACTACCTCTCAAAAAGAAATATTTGACAAGCTTCAAAAGTTAAAACCATTTTTTAAAGAGGGTGTGAATTATCTGGATGGCCAAATCAGATTTCAAAAGGAAGATCTCAGAGATCATGTTTCTAGAGAAGCCATAAAGGGGGAGAGGATGCTAGTTCATGCAGGCTCAGAGCACACCAAATGGGTGACCAATAGTATTCGAGCCACATTGGGATATCCCCCATTGTGTGATGATGCTATGGTGGCTGAGTCAGGAATACAAACAAGTCTACTTGAAGGCAATCAACCTGAGGTTGCCCAAGTCATTTACCCCCCTCCAGATTATGATATGATTGATCAGCAGGTTCAAGGGATGTATAGTCCTCCAAAGGAGGTTACTAATATTGTTATTGGGAAGGTTGATAAGCCTGAGGCTACTTTGAAAGACCAGCAAGATGCTCTTCTATCTAAGAAAAGGTTTAGAGAGCAGGCTGAACTTAAGCCAGACTTTGAGCAGTGGAGTCCTACTTCCAGAAATATAATACTCACTGCATGGAAGGCTGTCAAAGACCAAGTGCAGGAAAGAGGCAAGTGGTACAATGAGATGGAATGGCAGAAGTATGAAGCCAGGCAAGAGGCCATTGTACAGTTTAGAAGAAAAGCCAAGCTGGGTAGGCTGCCTTCAGATGCTCAAGAGCCAAGCAAGTACTTCCCAAAGCCCTTTCATTATTTTGAAAGGCAAAGGCTCAAGGAAGAAGCAAAGAAGAAGGCTGATCTAAAAGGCAAGAAGCCAGCTGAAGATTTTGAAGCTCCTGTGAAGGCTCAAGTTCTGTCTGGCAAAGGAATTGTCATTAAAGAGCCTGATCAGTCTTAATCTTTAGTTCTTTCAAAGTATTTTGTAATGTTTTGATTAAATCATTAAATGTAAATCTCTGTATTCAAACATTATCAAGTTATAAACAAAATGTTGGTTGGTATCATATAATGTTCATTCTGTGATGGATTGTTTTTATGTTTTGTTTATATTAAGTATTCCTGTTATGTCATATATCATCAGATTATACTTTTTGTAAATGGTGTATATCATTGGCTATAAGGGTTATGACTTCTCCAAATAGGGGGAGATTATTGGGTACATTGAAAAATGTGTACCTGATTTGAAGAAGCCCAACTTAGCTCAATGATATACATCAAGGTGTATTTGATGTTGTTTTGAGTTGACATGTGCAGGTGAAGAAGTATTAAAGAATGCAGAAAAATATTCTAAGTCCACATGTCGACACTTCAGAATATTTGTGTCGACACTTCAGAATATCAGTGTCGACACAGAGAATGATAATCGACCACATTTATGTCGACACTGGGAAGCAGTGTCAACACATAAAGAAAATCGTCGACCTCAGCACTGGGAAGCAGTGTCGACACCATGAAAGATAGTCGACCAGAGAAGGTTAGTCGACACCGTGAAAGATAGTCGACCAGAGAAGGTTAGTCGACACCGTGAAAGATAGTCGACTAGTGAAAGATAGTCGACCAGAGAAAGATAGTCGACTCACAGAAGAAGATAGTCGACCACAACTGTGTCGACACTGGGTGGATGTGTCGACACCAGAAGACTGTGTCGACACATATTGGCAGAAGTCGACTATGCTTGTGTCGACACCAGAAGACTGAGTCGACACATTTGGCAGGATTGAAGATTGCTGTGTCGACACCTGAAGGCTGAGTCAACACATGCTGAGTTCTGAATCTACAACAACTGTGTCGACACACAGGACTTGTGTCGACACACTGCAGAGTCTAGACCAAGTTATTTTCTGAAGAAGCTGTGTCGACTTAAAGGCAACTTAGTCGACATCATCAAAGACTGTGTCGACACCAAAATCACTTGTGTCGACACAGATAGACAGATTGGTCTCAACACTTTCTAACTGACTGTCTCGACATTTTGCTGTCCAAGGCTAAGGTACAAGAACTGTTTGAAGACTTGACAGCTGTGGGTTGCCACCGTTTAACTGAAGCTGTCAGACCTGTCAGAAAACAGTTAGAAACCGGATCAGCCGGTTACCATGAAGAAAGTCTATAAATGGACACATTCAGAAGGAATTAAAAAAGTAGCTAAGCTAAGAAAAATAATAGAAGAAGATCTAAGAAGAAGAAACAGAAGGATTACGATCCTGTTGAAGTTTCAATTCAAGAAAGTGAAAAAGAAGATCTTCATCAGAAGGTCTAAGAAGAAGAAGTCTGAAGTATCAGTAAAGGTGTTGGATAGAGGGAGATCCAGTCATCTTGAAGAAGAAGAAGGAAGCCATCGGTGGTTTCTCAAGAAGCTGTTTGGAAATCAACTCAGCTAAGTTCAGATTCAAGAAGCTTTGAAGAAAGCTCAGATTCAATTGATTTCATCAGCTGATCAAGAAGTGTCTTGTCCTCTTCTCTCTCAACAAAGGCAAGACATCAAAATATCTTTTTCTAAATTTCTGTAGGATCTGTTTACACAGATCTGAGTTGTAAGCCTATGTTATAAAGGCTGAGTGTAGGAGAGGTGATCTCTGAGTGGTAGGGCTATTTGCCTGAGTGTAAAAGAAAGTTATTCTCTGAGTGGTAGGCCTTGAGGCAAGGCTGAGGTAGGGCTGTTGAGCCTGAGTTGTAGGAACCTATCCTGGTTCTGAGCTGTAGGATCTGAGGATCTGAGTATAGTGGAAGTTTGGCCGAATCTAGCATATTGCTAGATAGGTGAAGGGGGAAAGTGGATGTACCCAGACCTTGGGGAACCACTATAAAACATTGTGCAATCTGTGATGCTTAGTTGTCTGTGAATGCTGTGCTAGATGTTTTAAATTGTAATTGAATTCTGCCTAGATTTATAGACAAGAAATTAGAACCTATTCATCCCCCCCTCTAGGTGTTTAGGTTGTCTTGAAAGTAAAACTATCACCAACTATGCCAAATCATTTCCTTTCAACAATTTACTAAATGCAGACCACAAGGTTAAATGCCATATAAAATGGGGAGTACATCAAATAATCATCCAATACTCCTATAATAATTAATGGAGGTCCATTATGACCTTTAAGCCCTAAATCCAGAGACCCAAAATTTTCCTTATTTATTTAATAATTTATTTAATTATTCTAGTGACTAAATTTCCAATAATGAACATGAAGTACTATTTTTAGGTAAGATATCATTCCACTAATTTTATATGCTATTTAAAATAATGATTTAACTCATCTTCCAAAATATCTAAATTTTTCAGTAAGGTTTTATCCCAAAATTCCTATTTCATTTTAACCCTTGAAAATTCATTTAAAGAAATGTAAAAGATTATATTGCTTCCAAAAATTCAGAGAAAATTCAAGTTTGATTATAATGGAATATAAATGATTTGGGCCAAATTTCATAATTTATTTATCAGTAAATAGTCTTAATTAAATTATTGAATAATTTCCTCATTTAACATGCTTGTGAAGTAAGTACCTCAAATATGTATCCCAAAATTCTCATAAAATTTATATATGCATATAATGATTCAAAACTTTCTCTGCCAAACTTTCATGACCTCCTAAGGGTCAGAGGGACCATAATATTCAATTTATTAAATTGAGGCATCCCTTGTGTTACAAAGGAAGTACTATAAATATTGTCACAAAATTCCCAATTAAATTACCAGAGGCTCATAATATCCTTATGACCAATCTACTAAAATTTCATCTTAGTTTGAGTTGTTTAGCTAGCCCATTCCAACCCTACAATATTTGTACCCTAAACTAGGGTTAGGGTTTTGTGGGTCCCAAACTTTCCAAAACACCCTAAGATTTTAACCAGAGGGTTATAATTACCATAATACCCTCCCTACAAAATTTCATAGTCATATAAGGTGTTTTGGCCACATGCCCTTCACAAGGTACAAAAGCCCTTCCTTAGGGTTTGACCTAGGATCTTGGGGCAATTCAATTCCAAACCTCCCCATATTTCATTGGAAGATGCACAAGTTCATGAAAAGTCAGTGTTCCAAATTTAAACCTCTGTTGAGGTGAATTGGACACTCTAAGCAAAAATTATATTTTAGACCAAAATGCCCTTCTTAGGGCAAGGCTAGGGTTTGCATGATTTCCATTCAAATCACCTCCAAAATTAATGAAATTTTAACCAGAGGTCTATATTGACCTCATATATCTCCCACCAAAATTTGGATGAATTTGGACTTCATTTGACCCATATATTAATTTACCCTAGAGAAATTAAATTATTTCCAAAACTATAGAGAAATTATTCCCAAATATTCCCATTTTTGGGCAGGGTCTAGATATGGACAAGGGTGACTCTCTGCCAAAATTTCAAATCATTTGGACTAAGGATAAAGTGTGGGCACTAAGTTTAATATTTTCCTAGCCCTAGATGTAGGCCCCACCAAAATGGGTGCCCTAGTCCAACCAGAGGTCCAAATGGGTTCCAATCAATTTTTAATTAAACTAGACACTTAGGGCTACAAAATTCATGTTGGTGACTTTTTCAGTAGAGGGGCCTAAGTATTTTTAAAAATTAAAAACATTAAATACATTAGGTGTGACAGAATTCATTAAAATGAAATATATAAACCTATAGTTTGAAATCTAATGCAGCACGAATCTTGATGTAAGGTGGACGACATCTGGTCATCTTCAAGCTCTAGCTGACGGCCCAGATTCGTCCCGCCTGGGCCATCTTCCAGCGGCTGCCGCCGGCGATCCAACCACCTCCCCGGCCTGCCACCGCCGCCACCACCTTCGGGTGGTCGGGGCTACCTCCAGGCGGCGGCACGGCCGCCGGGGAGCACTATTCTGGCGAACCCGACAAGCTCAAAACCATGGAAAAATCGCGATTTTTCTGAATTAGATCGGGCTCAATTGAGCCCGAACCTTGGACCTAATGATTTCTAAGGTCTGCCCATGGGTTAAGAAGTAGAGGAGGACCTGTGGTGGCGACTGTAGCCGTGCTGATCGCCGGATTGGCATGGTGGTGGCCGGTGGTGGTCGGCTTGTTCAAAAATACAGGAAACTTGCTGGCTCATTCAGGAAAATGGTGGGAATTACTCCTTGGAGTCCAATGGAGCTTTTAAAAGGGAGAGGGGAGGTGTTAGGTAGCTGAATTGCCCTATGCCATTTTTGGCCTAAGTCAACAATGGCGGCTTGGTTGGTAGGGGGGGTGGAGCTTGCTCTAACCAGTCCAAAAAGGCTGCTGCACTCCCCCTTGTTCTTCTGAATTGAATGGGGAGGTTGGGGAGGGGGGAGGAGGAGCACAAAGTTCTCCTTCCTTCTTCTTCCTTCTCTTTCTCTCTCCTCCATGGGTGACTTTCTCTCTCCTAGTCACAAAGCCTGAAATTTGGCTCCTCCCTATCCTATGGCAGCCCACAAGTCCATTTGGTCACTTAAGTCAAGGTTAGCCCAATTGCAGTGGGCTTGAGCTTGAGTTAGCCCATTTGGGCTAACTTGACCCAAAGTTGGACTAGGGCCCACCTAGGTCAAATTGGTCCTTGAGGTTTCTTCAATGGGTCCTTGGTGACCCATTAGCCTCCCCTAGGGTCAAGGTTGGGTTGGATTGGCCCTTGGAGGTCACTTGACCCTTAACTAGGGCACTTTGACCATTTTAGGTCAAGAGTTGACTTTGGTCAACCTAGCCTTTATGATTGGTCCCAATGGGTCCTTGGTGACCTATTGGCCTCTCACTAGGGCTATGAGGGTATGGGTAGGGTCCACTTGGCTAAGGGACTGCAATTGACCCTTGTGTAGGTCAATTTGACCCAATTAGGGTTAGAGTTGACTTTGGTCAACTTAGCTCCCTTGACTACCCTCCATGGGTCCTTAGTGACCCATTGACCCCTACCTAGGGTTATGGAGGTATAGGGGTGGTCCATTTGGCTAAGAGACTATAATTGACCCTTGTGTAGGTCAATTTGACCCAATTAGGGTTAGAGTTGACTCTGGTCAACTCAGGTCCTTTGGCTGCCCTCCATGGGTCCTTAGTGACCCATTGACCCCTTACTAGGGTTATAAAGGTATGGGTGGGGTCTTGGAGTCTTGGTGAAGCTTCATGATCACCTTGAACCAAGGTTTTGGAGTTTACTATTTGCAGACCATAGTGCCTCTATCCACACCACCAGGTCCACTTGGCTCTTTCTTGGGCTTCCTAGGGTTTTGTCATGACAAAACCACTCTTAGGGGTCTAGTTAGAAATGGGATGTTACAACATCCACGTCCTCTAAGTAGGGTTAGCATTCCTGACAGGATTCCTGTGGGAAGGCATTCGCGGTTTTATACTAACAAGAACCTAGGACCCAATTCAGTTTGGGTTCCTAAGGAAAGGTAATTCTATTTTGCAGGGTAGTCTAGGTTCCCGTAAACATGATGGGAACTAGACAGGAGATGTTCCAAGAATGTCTTGGAACGTGCCATTGAAATAAGAGCTGTCCTATCTACAAAGGCATATTCAATTTGAACACCTGGTGTGCCTTGAACTGAAGATCTGAATGAGAAAACTTACGATCCCAGGTACTTGAATTCAGTTTCAATATTTGAGTCCTATTATTCTGATAATTACATATATATATATATATACTTACATATCCACACAAATTTGTGAATTCTTCCTCTCAAAAGTAATTGGTTATGTGTATATATACACATATATGCGTGTACACCTAAGGAAAAATTGGAATTGTTAAATGAGCTTCAGACACACATTTATACATTTGAAGATGAACCTCAACAGGCATAAGTCAGCCCACTTAACATTACGGTACGTCAATGGTGTTACAAAAGATTACAACTGATATCAGAATATTGTGTACGTCCCGATCAAAAAATAACTTATTAAATTTGCTTGCCTCGATTATTTGTCTAGGGTGTAACAAAGTTCTTATGCCTCCTAACGCTATGTGAAAAATTCCTTCTATACCCTCAATAGACTTATTTAAAAACATCTGTCGGAATCTCGTCGATCCCGCCTTTTTCGCAAGAAGATTTATATAGGATATCCCGCCGACCCTTCACATTCCTTCCCTCATCCTGTCGACTTCCCGCAATCGCAAGAATCCCATCGTCGCGTCCCGCCCAGGGTTCCAGGTTCCATCGACCTCCGTCCCGAGCGCGTCCAAGTCCCCATTGATTGCGGCTTCGATCAACTAAGGACACAAGTTTTCCAGGGTTCCCGTCGACTCCGTCACCGTCGACCCGCACTTCTTCGGCTTTTGGGTAACCACTTCTTCCTCCTTGCAGTGACTTACTCTTAGTATAGCTTACTACTAGAGTTACTGACTAGGCGTAGACTTGGGATTCCCTCCCTAGGTCTAAAATGGCTCCAAGAACCACCGCCAGGCTGGTCACTGGATGTGAGCTGGTTCGAACCAGTTTTTCTCATGCCTCAGATGAGTTCAGGAACATCATTCTTATGCTTGAAGAGGCAGGACTTACATTCATCCTGGAGCACCCATGCAAGATATTGGATAAGGATGTGATGGACTTCTTTGCAACTGCTAAACTTCAGCATGAATATACTGTCATCAAGTGTAAAATTGCCGGTGCAAGGATCAAAATATCTGCAAGGAAGCTGACTCAATACTTGCAGCTTTCCAGCTCTGATCACGAGGATTATCTGGAAGAACAAGATAGAGCCAGGACTCTTCTGTTCTGCGGCCTACCCAGAGGAATCAAATCGATCAAAAGGAAGGAGATGAATAAGGAAGGCAAGCTTCTATCTAACATCATTGGGAAAGCCCTGATATGTAAACCAGGCTCCCACGATCATATCTAAGGGGAGATGTTTAAGATCTTAATGGTCATCGTCTGTAGAAAGCGATTCAACTGGGGGGCCATGCTGTTTGAGAAAATAAAGGACACTCTGAGAACCCCCATCTTTGGACGGATCATTAGTCTTTATCTGAACCAACTGGATGGCGATAAGTTTGATATGAGCAAAGGAGTTCCCATCCACTATCTGAAGAAGATGGACTCCAGTGTATTTGATAGATGGGAGAGACGGATAGGGCAAGCTGCCATGGGAGAAGAACGAGATGAATCTCCGGCTGTGTCACATAGGGCTGAGGACAATAGAACTCCAGCAGATTCCGTGGCTGTCCCCGGTGAAGTTCCTGATGTACTGACTGCAGGAACTGAGGGGGAGCCTCTACCTGCTCCTGCTGATGTCATATCTGATATCTCTCAGATAGCTAGGGATGTAGTTGAGAACCTGCAAGAAGAAAGTGTGGATGTGGAGAAAGATGGGGCGGCCCTGGACGATACTGATATGGGAGATGGAGGTACTGTTCTGGAGGATGATGAACTGGATGTGGACGCTGCTGCTGATGAGAATGAGAATATGGATGATGAGGAGGAGGAAGAAGGAAATGAGAGGAGTGAAGAGATGGATCATCGGGATGATGCTGAAGTTCCATCTGGGAAACGAGCTCGTGAGGAGTCTGGTGCTCGAATGGAGGGGGAGTCCTCCCAGCAACTATCGGTAAGCATTCCTAAAAAACCTACCGAGGCTGCCCAAATTCCCCCTGTGGAAACAGTACTTGTGTCCAGCTCACCAAGTGCATCTGCTGAAGAGCCAGATCAAGGCTTGCCTGATGATCATCCACTGCAAGCCAATCTGGCAAATCATACTGTCAATATAGTTCAAGGAATTCTGGATGAGCTAAAGGCCTCGTTTGAGAAAACACAAGCCAAAGTGCACTGAGTGAGAATCTAATGTTAAAGAACATTGTGGAAGTCAATCACAAGTTGGACGTTATGGAAAAGAAATTCGAGGCAAAGTATACTGAAGCCGACACAGCTGTCTCTCTGCTGATGCAAGGTCTTAAGAAGAACTCGGATGATCTGGCTGTCGTTAATCAGAACGCACATGTTGTGGCAAATGACATTCAAAAATTTGATGCCAACATGGTGACCCTAAACGCCAATCAAAAGACACTGCTCAATGAATTTACAAAAACTGTGAAACACATCGATGAGTCCCTGCACGCTTACGCAAACTCAATTGCAGTGGAAGCCAAAAAGGGGGAGGAAGAGTACAAAGCTAAGATGGCTGGGCTTCAACAGATAATCATTGAAAATTTCGATCAGTCTAATAGGTATGCTCTTAAACTCTAACAAAATCATAATTGACACCTTCAATCAATCTAATAGATAATAATTGACAAATTCGATCAATCGAATAGGTATGTGTTTGAAACGGCCCATTGGTTAGTACAACAAGCCTTGGGCATACACGTTCCCGTTGCTCCTCCGGAGCAAGAGGAGTATACTGCTGCTGCTGCTGAAGAAGAGGCAAGTATTGAAGAAGTTATACTGAGTGAGGCTGAAGCCAAGAAGGCTGTTAGGGCTGCTGCAAGAGCAGAACGCAGTGGCTGGTTTGATCAAGAAGCCCTAACAAAAGCTAAAGGCAAAAGAAAAAAACAAGAAGGAACCTCAAAGGAAATGCCAACTAAAAAGAGAATCAGACTGAAGGAGGATGAGGTGCGAAATGAAAGGTGGAGCCCAGTATCAAGAAGCATCATTTTGGACACATTTGCGTTGCAACAGAGGGGGGAGATAAAAAGGAACGATGTCTACAGTCAGTACGAGTGGGAGCTGCACAAGACCTTTGAAGCCAAAAGAAACATCTTCTTTAGGTCCAAGACTGTGGCAAATAAAGCTCCCCCTCCCAGATACTACCCTAAGCCAAAGGAATACTTTGAACGTCAAAGCAGCAAGCACTTGGCGCAGCAGCTAAAAGACGAAATAGCTAAGGATAAAGAGATTTAGGAATTTAGCTAATATACTCCTTATGTTTTTATTATTATCATCATGTATACATATGAACAATTATCGTGGATATATATATATATATGTAAGTTGATGATTGCCTCTCATATTGCTCTGTTTGCTTTTATTGTTCCTCTTTTGTTTTAATGCATACATTATCTGGATTGGTGAAATTCATCTTAGCTAGTAGGATTTTGGCTTCTTCAAATAGGGGGAGATTGTTGGGTATTGTATCCACAATTACCTGGATTTGAGGAAGCCTCCTGTCAAGCTAAGATGAAGTCACGATGTATTTGATGAAATCTTTCAAGTTGTGCTTGCAGTTATTCCTCGCTAAGTACACACCAATGTCAGGGTGCAGTAGGTCAATATACACGGGTCTGTGCAACGTAATCCCTCGTTGAGCAGATCAGTGTGTTGGCTTACGTGTACTCTCTCTATTGGAGTGTACTTACTTTCAAGCACAGGGTTAAGAAAGATCAAGAGCAGACAATGAGCAAGGATGGGCCAAAGACCTGCTCACGGGAAGAAAAGACGAAAATCGTCTAAGTAGAAATCGTCGAGAATAACTAAGTGATTCTCGCTGATTCGATAAGAATCAATAGTGATTCTCACCTAATCGTCGAGAATCACTCGTTGGTTCTCTCTGAATGCAGCCGGCCGTCTCAACGCCGCCCTGAATTCTGCTAAGGCAGAATCAGCGAGAATCACTAAGTGATTCTCGCCGAATCGTCGAGAATGATATTGCATTCTCGCCGATTCGGCGAGAATCAATTGTGATTCCCGCCGATTCTCTCCGGCTTGCTATTTCTATGTAGTTAGAATTCTGCTAAGTGGAATTCAGCGAGAATCGTAGGTGGTTCTCGCCGATTCGTCGAGAATCACCTACGATTCTCGCCGAATTTGACTTAGGCAAATTTCTGTTATTCTCTGCACCGGTCCAAGTTAACATGCGCTGTTTGGAGCCAGACTTAGGGTTATTACTGGTGGGGCCCACAACGGTCATATTGGATCATGCTATTGTATAAATACATCGGTATGTTGAACAGTAAAAAGAACGAACAGAGAAGAAGAAAAGCCGAGCCGCCGACGTGACCTAGATCGCGAGGCTTGTTCCGTCGCCATCGCCGCTCGTGTTAGTTGGTCGCCGCCGCTGATCTGGTTACTTCCTGATCTCTCGGCGATAGAAGCTCTGTCTCACAATGCGTCTCACGTGTCCTTCTTGAGAACCTTTGTCTCTTGATTTGTAGATCAGGAATACCTTCCCTATCCGAATCGATTGAGACGATTGATCCAAGAAAGACCGTTGGTACACCTTGCCGGCTTAGCTACGAAGTTTGGATCTACATAGCATCGCCGCCTCATTCTTTGCCGCCGCCTATCTAGAGAAGATCCTTTCCAAGTGAGATTTAAGGTCACGGACTCTTCGCCGTCTTCAAGAACACGTCATTGAACGAAGAGGGACACCTTATTCTCCATAAGTAGTTTGTATTTCTTATACACTCCATTTTCAATTTTGTTGTAAAGGAACATTGGTTCCTAGTTGTAAGGGTTGGGTGTAACCCGTGGTGTAGGAGTGGTGACTCCTTCGTTTGGAAGGGTTCCTTCCGTTAGTGTGAGGATTAGATTTCAATCCTGTTGGTGAAGTGACCGAGTCATCCCTGGTTGGGAGATAGGTCGAAGGTGGAGAGTGGACGTACCCAAATCGGGGAACCACTATAATTTGCCTGTGTCTTTCTGTGCTGTGTTGTTTGGTTTATTTGTGCAGGTATAATTTTAATTCCGCAAAAACGTTGCAAGACACCTATTCCCCCCCATAGGTGAAGGTAGTTGGCACTAGGTGGACTTTCATTAGGCAACAACACATCCAAATTGCCCTTTACCATCGAAGGAGATACTCCGATGTGCAATACTAAACCTTCGGACAAACGGAGTGCGAAGATCCCGTAACGAAACTATGCCCTCGCCGGGTGACCAAAAGTCCAAAACAAAGCCTAGAACTTCCATTCCTAAGCTAGCACGCATAAGGTAACAAGTATAAGAAGTTAAATTGCTATCAATTAAACCATACCTGACAACCCCACGGTCGGCCACAAGACCTCCTGCTGACCAAGGATGTCCACCCTCGGTTGGGCCAGAGTATACAGTGATGCGGTGGACTCCACCGCATTGCCCTTCTCCTCAGCTGTTGCCCCTAACTTCTTCTCGGTTATTGGGAATCCACTCCAACAATCCCGTGCATAGTGTCCCAGCTTTCCACAGTTATAACATGCACCTGGGGTTTGGCCTGTAGTCGCTCCGGATGCGCTAGAGGAAGGGACTAAACCTGACATCCTAGCCTTCTTGTACCACCTATGGTACCCAGATTTTGATGTTGGCATTTTGAACACCATCTCCTTTGCACTAGGGTCTTCAAATGCTCCTGCCATAGCTTTCAATGTCTTCTGAGCACCCTTCCAACAATCTCGGGCAAAGTGCCCTTTCTTTCCACAAGAATGGCAACTGTAAGTAGTCTGGCTAGTAGATGATCTAGCTTCTTTTCTCAGCGTTCTGCGGTAGGCGGTCTTTATAGGATCTGCAGGGTTTGATACCCTATTCACTGGTATTTGATGAGTTTTCCCAGACTCCACTTCCAAAGTTCTGGCCGACTCAACCAAGGCTCGGAATCCCAATAGCTTTGGTCCTAGCAGTAACTTGCGCAACTCGCTGTGCAGACCATTATAAAATCAATCGAATATAGACTGCTCGCTTTCCCACTCAAAGCCTGGGTAGCGCCTTATCATAAGGAATGTCAGCAAATAATCGTCAACTGAGTGTGCTCCCTGCAACACAATCATGTTCATCTGCTGCCCTATAGGGCCTCTACATGCTATTTGCTCCATCACACCGCCCGGTGTTGGGACCATCTCAGGGATAGAGGGTTGCACATTTCTTCCATATTGTGCATTGGTCACAGCGAACACCGCTTCAACTACCCTTCTTATGGTTTCAAAAGAAGTAGGAGTCTCAGGCACGTCGCTTGGTGCAGTACTTTTCTCAGAAAGTTTGCGTTCAGGTTGCCACGCTCCACTCCCGGACACCTATAGTCGTACAAAACACCGATAAGCGACCAAACAACATTGCAAAACGCAATTATAGGAACACGCAGGTTCCTCAAACATGTGTATTTTCATTCCTAAGTGGACATTCATGGGCTCTTTTCATGTTATAACGATGACGCACACACATGTGCTCACCACCCCTTAAAGTGAATTCGTCCACGAATTCATTTAAGCTTGACCGAAACTGGTAGTCTGATACCAAATTATAACGCCCCTATCCATCACACAGCATATAGCAGTAGGTCCGGTCGGGGCCCGACGCCATATACCATGGACAAACCGGTGGGTTACTCAATAAAACCATTCAACCAATACACACGTCCTACATAGAACATCTAGCGGAAGTAATTTATTAAGTTGCAATAATAAGAACCCTGCCAACAAGCATGAATGTCCACTAACAGAAAAACCAGTAGGAATGAAATACAAAATACACAAAAGTACTGGCCTTAAGGACTTACAATAGTTTGCTCAAATATAAGTGTCTTCCAAACCTTGGCACGCAGACCGGTCACACATGAGAATACAAGAAAACACTCAAAATTTAGGCCTTCAAGGGCCGGCTCAGCAACCTGGGCTTTAGCCCGCTATTTACCGCTCGGCTCCGCAGCACCTGCAAGCACAATTCACCGTAACGGTGGCAAACAAGAATAACGGTCAGCTAAAGCTGACCAAATTATAACGATTTCGCCCCTAAACCGGGGCGACAAAGCTTCTTCCCTTCACTTGTTAGCAAAACCAGCAACATAGCGATTAAACATCACATCATAGGTGCACACACACACGTCTGTACACACAGTGCTCTTAGGGAACTTACTCGGCGAAGCCAGTCCGAACCCTGTCCGATCCTCGACTCCACCACCACCCCCAGGGCGGCAAACCTCGTGAGCATTTAGTCTTTTCAGCCATAGCCTAGACTCGCTCTCCAAATCATCGGTAAGTGACACGTTAACTTTAGGTCTCTTTAACCGAAACAGATGGAGCGGGTAGGGTTCCACCAGCTCGTTGCTTACCCCGCCATGGCCATTTGGACTTTGACGGGGGCCAAGCTTCCCCCAAGCCCAACTATCGATAAAACACGATACATAGCCCCGCTATATACCCGACTGGCTCCCAGGCCACCGAAATGGTAGAATTACATTTCTGCCCAGATTTCCGGGTGCACCTTGGGGTTAATCCCCAAGATTCCCTGATGCATTCTAACGCATAGCAACCCGAAAACAATCAAAACGCACGGAGTCTTCTCCGGCACAAAATGCATAGCAAAACATCACCGATCCAGACCAACATGTCCGGGTAGGATTCACACACCATGCCTATGTCCGTACTACGATTCCGGACTCTAACAAGAGGGACTTTACATATCTACCCCCAGGAATACTGCAAACTCACCGCACACTCGCGGGAGCAGGTTTTCCCATGCAAAGGAAGAAGAGCTTCACATGCTCAAGATGAAAATCGTTACCTTAGCATTTTTCCTTGGTTCCATGGAAATCTATGCAGATGAAAAGCACCACAATCTCCTTGCCTCCGCAGATCCGAAGTTGGCTCGCGATTTGGAGTTCCGACACTTCGCCGGTGACCGGATCTAGCCTTCCTTCTTCCTCCTTGTTCTCTCCTCTCTCTAGCTTTTAGAAAGAGAGTGAACCAAAGTAAATGAGGATTTCTAAACCCTAAACCCGGGTATATCCCTGAGGAAACACCCCCCAGCCGTCGGATCTTAAAATAAGGAAACAGACGGCCACGATTTAGCCCAAAAATAAACTTCCTAGGCCGAACACAGGTTGCTACATGGCCGTGTTACTCATTCGCCGTCACCAAGAACTCCCGACCAGAACACGGCCTGTGATACGACATGTGACACGCCCGTGTCGCATGTGACACGCCCGTGTCAGTTCCCATGTCACGACCTGTGTGTCCAAACAACCCAATTCCAGAAATGTCCCGAGAAGTACACGACCATATGACACGCCTGTGTCATATGCCGTGTGATAGACACGCCCTGGGACATACCCGTGTCCCAGGCCGTGTAATCTCCTTAGTACAAAACCACAGACTGCCCGAGCAGGACACGACCTTGGGACATGCCCGGGTCCCAGGCCATGTTCCCTGTCTCGACACTCAACGCCTGCAAATTGTCGACCTCTCACCATGTCGTCGACCCCGAACACGACACGACCCAGGGACACACCCGTGTCCCAGGCCGTGTGCCCACTACCAAGTCCTAGACTTGGCTCAAAACGCTGCCCGTCTCCCTTTTGAGTTTCGGGGTGTTACAAGCTTCAAGTCCGGCCATGGAGATTTTGCGATCGGCAAGGCAACAACCCCCAACACATGTTTGCTTCTCCTCCTCTCCCCTTGTGCTAGAATCCTAGATCAATTAGGAGATAAATCGGGTTCAATTGAGCCCGATTGGGTGAGCAAAATTTTTGAATTTTCATGGTTTTTACACCTTGCGGGTTCTCCAGAAACTGCCCCTCGGCAGCCGTGCCGCCCTCTGGCGATTGCCACCACCGCAATGGAGGAGGTGGTGGTGGTGGCCGGCCGGGGAGGGGAGTGGATCGCCGGCAAAATGACTTGGAAGAAGCTCCAGGTCGGGCTGATCACGTCCATAGGCTTGAGGAGGAAGATGACTCCTTGTCCGTTGGATCTGTTATTATATAAATGATTAAATAGTATATTTTTAACCCTTTACTATGCACCATTTAAATTAAATAAATAAGGCCCTTAGGGGCTGAACCTTGAAAAGTGTCCAACATGAAAGTTGTATCCCTTGAAGTCTACTTTATTTTAAGATTTATTTCAACCCATTTGGGTCAAGGGTTTGACCACATTACTCAAAATGGTGCACTCTATACATAGGGGTAGTCAGAGACTAAATTGAGTGCCCCCCACTAAACCACTTGTCCAAATGACTTGAAATTTGTACTGGGTGTAATGTACCGATTTGTGCTAGGCCCCTTGTGCGCGCTTTTCAGTCAAGAGAGCTGATTTAGGCTATGAGAGTGCAGATGATCAGGCGCGCACTCATGGGGAAAAAATCGAAGTTGGGCCTGTGTAGGACACGGGTAGAGACACGGGCGTGTCTCTACCCGTGTGCCATGGTTTTGAGTGTCATGGCTTTGAGTGATAAGAAAATGGCGTTGAGTGACTTGTCCAGAGAAGGACACGGGTAGAGACACGGGCGTGTCCCTACCCGTATGCCATGGCATTGATTGGCATGGCGTTGAGTGTCTGTTTTCGGTATGAAACGGGTAGAGACACGGGCGTGTCCCTACCCGTGTGCCATGGAGTTGAGTGGCATGACGTTGAGAGTTAAGTAGTCATTGCTCCGAGAAGGACACGAGTAGAGACACGGGCGTGTCCCTACCCGTGTGCGTCAAGTCAAGCTCGATGAAATATGTCCAGAGCAGGACACAAGTATAGACACGGGCAGAACCACAACTGTGTCACCTTGACACGGGTACAGACACGGGCGTGTCAGTACCCGTGTATGTGCACGAAGCGGCAGTCGAACCGTAGACACCGTTTCTCCCAAGCAGGACACGGGTAAGGATACGAGCGTGTCCCTACCCGTGTCACCTCTGAATAAAAAGGGCAAAATGAAACCCTAGCCATTTTCATTCTATTCCAAGCCATATCTTCTGGAGAAACTTCTGTAGGAGGGAAGAACTGCTGGAGACAACCAAACTCCGAGAGGAATCGCCACCGCCGCCAAGGAAAAGGGATGCCGACGAGAAGAATGACAAGATCCATGGCCGGAAATGGTGGAACCGCTGGAAATGAGGTGAGCTTCCTCCCCTCTCCTTTGGTGCTAGATATGTAGTTATCCTTAGGCGAGATATAGACTCAAAAGAGTCTTGATGTGTGAGATGAAGATTTCTAGGAGGGCCATTCTAGAACTTGTGTTCTAAGGTTTAGTCATCTTCAACCTCCCCTTCCTTCAAAGTGATGATGGGGGTGGTTTCGTGAAGAGGAATGACCTTAAGAGGGTGAATAAGGGTGGAGGAACTTTTGGTTGTTATTTGGGAGGATCGTCTTGAGGAGGAAGATGAACCGATGCCGTTCATTTCGCCTCAAGATGCGTGCGGAAATCTGTGTTCTACACGCAGTGGCCTTCTTGGCTATTTTCAGGTAAGATATGTCCAGATCTTGGCTTCCGACTAAACACGAGAGTCGTAGTCCTTGGAATTACCTATCTGAAGAGTTGTTACACGCCTTCAGGTGAAGTCGGTAGCCACGAGAATGTCTGATCGAAGTAGAGGGCTGTCAGACTAAGCGTGCATAAATTGTATTCTGTACGCAGCAGGCTTTGGAGCCAGATTCATGTATGATAAACTCTGATCTGGGTTGCAGACTGAACATGAAAGTTGTAGCACATGGAAATACCTTTCCATCGAGGGGTTACACGCACTCACCGGATTCATGTACCCACAGGAATCTCCGATTGATGTTGTTGTCCAGTAGGTGTTCTGCACCTGAAATTCCTGGGTAAGTGTAAAGTTAGGTTTGTACTCGGAAGAGATTTGTAACAATCCGACGTTAAGTTGTAGGCGAATGATAATATGATTAATTGTGATAATTCAACGCATGATGAAATTATTGGATAGACCCCACGTAAACAAATGGTGAAATGGTATGTGGTTGAACGAAACGACTTGGTGGTGGTTAGTGAACGAAGGATAATTATAACAAGATTTACTAGAGTTTGGGTAATTGTTCGGTGTTGGTTGTTATGAATATGTGATGTGTTATATAAATGGTTAAATCGTGTGTACACAAATGATTGATTTTGGTGAAGGATTTGTATGAGGTAGTTCGACACCTGTGTTTGTGGTAAACCCTTATGGTGCATTGGGTACCGGATTGTGAAGGGAGTGAGTGCGGATAACTGATCGCACTGGTTGGTAACATTGGGAAGAATCATAAATGGACGGTTGGGCTTGGTCCTCGGTGTTCATGTCCCGAGGCTCCTTCCATGCCAAGTGGTCGGTTGGGCTTGGTTCTCGTGCTCGTTTCCGAGGCTCCTTCAGTACCACGATGTGGTTGTCATGCATGTGGTGTTAGTCGACACGCGGTGTCGTAATATCGGGTTAAGGATAGTGTGGCAGGTCTACAGGCTCGCCAATGGTCACACCGATGGGAGTTGACAGTTAGACCTTGGCCGGTTGGGCTTGGTCCTCGGTGTTCACGTCCCGAGGCTCCTTCCGTGCCAAGTGAACAGTTGGGCTTGTTCCTCGTGCTCATTTCCGAGGCTTCTTCCGTTTCACACCTTAGGCCAGTTCGGGGCTAGGATCTCGGTGCACATCTACCCGAGACACCCGCTGAGCCATAGTACGCATGTGAGCTCCACTGTTGTGTTCTTAGCGTTGAGGCGTACGAAGGCCTAGGCCAGGTAGTGTGGAGACCAGCCTATTAGTGGAGATGTCCGCTCTACTATCACCATCTGGCCACGATGGATGATGCCTGAGAGGTTAGCTACCTTCTCGAAAAGTGGGAACTTCTAGTCTGTGTCGACATAGCGATTGCCTGTGCGTGATCATGGGTGAGTCATTGCATTACATACATGTCATTACACTTCATTGCATACACAAAGATCCTCATCGTATAAGTTTGTATGAGCACTCCTATACGATGAGTTACTTACTGTTGAACGATCATCAACTTATATGCTTGTATGAGCATTCATATATGTTAAGTTACTTACTATTATAATATTATACTCTCATGCTGCTGTGGATTACAGAATTGCTAGAATAAGCTGTTGCTCATTTATTACACTGCTTTACATACATAGTGATATACCACCTGCTTGTACCTATGTTTATATATATTGTACCCTGTTCCTTTCTCTGCCCGGTGTCGAGGAGTTGCCGGGGGAGCGGATGCAAAGCCACTTAGTCCTTATGACTAACGGTTGCTATGTATTTCTTTTTAGGAGGAAACCCCGCAGGTGGAGCAGCAGGTTATGTAGCCGGATAGCCAGGCCAGGACGACAGGGCCTGAGTGGATGGTACCGTCGCTACCATCGGTTACTGATGTGAGTGTGAGAGGTTTTTGTTGTACCCTTTTTGGGAAAACTATTTACGTACTCTGATATTAGAAGCTTGTTGTAGCTTCTTAACATATGTATTTTATGGACTATATGCTTGGTGTGGATTTGACTTCTGTGTTATATTATGGTTGGGTTGGCAATATGTGATATTGGTTGTGGCCGGCAGAATAGGCATCTTATGGTATAGGCTAACCCGAGTGTTTGTGATACCGCAAGGTGGCTGTTCTGGGCATAAGACCCCTCTCGTGCCGTGTTCTGTGCTTCGGGAGGGGGGTCTTACAAATGGTATCAGCTTGCTACTATCCTGAACTGAAGAGGTCATTCAACAATGGTACCACCCCCGTTCATTTGGTCAGTTTGCGGACAAACTGACTTAGCGGAAGCAGTGGTGTGCCCATATGTAATTCACACTAAGTTTGTCCATCTTTGACCTTAGATTAGCCGACCTAACCTTAAGTTTGTGCCTTGCGTATAGATCCCAGTACATGTTGAGCCGGTGAGGGTCACCCCCGCCCCGTCCGTACCTACACAATTCCAATAATCAGATCTAGGGCAGACGCTCACAGCTATCCTGGACGCCTTCAGGTCCCAATCCAAGCAAGCCCCTGTACAACAGCAGGGTCCGGGATCCACTTGGTTAAGCACTTTCCGAGCTCTCTCCCCTCCTACTTACCTTAGGACGGAGTCGGCAATGCGTACGGAAGAATGGCTCGACACTGTACAAGAACTGTTGGCAGGAATAAGTTACCCAAACAACACGACGGTGACCCTTGTAGTGACATTTTTAGAGCTGCACGCCAAAAGGTGGAAGTCCCTCATGGGCTCCATTTTTCAAGGACGGGTGTACACGGATATCAGTTGGAGTGAATTCTCTGAAGCCTTTTTATAGTATTTCATCCCCTTGGCCGCTCGGGATAATCTTGAAGAGAGATTTTTGCAACTGAAGCAAGGGTCCAAGTCGGTGAAAGAATACCAACGGGAGTTTCAGTAATTGGCTAGATTTGCTGACTCTTATGAGTTGGATGATAGAGGATACACAAAACGATTCTACAAAGGCTTGCGAGACCCCCTAAGGAAAGCCCTTTTGTTTATAGCTGACTCCAGTCTAGCCGAGATTATTGACATGGCGAAGAGGTTGGAAGCGGACCACTTGGGAAGTGGTAAGAGGCCAGCTGAAGGCATGATGGAAGCTAGCCCCAGCAATAGAAGGAGATTTTATAATAGAGGAGGAAGAGGATATCGAAGAGGTGGCAGACGTTTGCCCCAGAATTTTAGAATGGAGCGCCCGGTTCCGCAACCGCCAGCATTGCCTCCACCTCAGCAATTTCAACAACTCGGTGGGCGACAGGAGCGAGTGTGCTTTGAATGCAACCAACCGGGCCACATTCGACGCTATTGCCAGCAACTATTTGGAAATGCGCCTCTCGCTTTCCCTCCAGCAGCTCCTCGAGGGCGGGGGCACATGCGTGGTCGAGGACGAGGACCACGAAGAGGAAACCCTGGGCCCGCTCGGGATCAGATGTATGTGTTGGACATGACTCAAGAGTGGAACCTTCAGGAGGTGATTGCAGGTATGATTACAGTTAGTCATTTTATTTTCATTAATACCCTCAAGTTGCTTAAGATATACTAGACGCCTAGCTTGAGAATTATTATTGACACTTAGGCACTGTAATGGTCGGCGGGAAACCGACCTATACATTATTCGACACCGGTGCCTTGCACTCTTTTGTGTCTGAAGACTTCATCAAAGATATAGATGGAGTGCAATACTTTACTCGTATTGCTCGAATGGTGCGCCTTCCAGAAGGATCGGAGATGACGACAACCGCGAAGTGCGAGTTTGAGGTTCTCCTTGAAGGAAAGCTCTTCGACACCCCTGCCACAGTCTTGGGAATACCAGAGTTCGACCTCATTTTGGGCATGGTATGGCTGGATCAGCACTATGCAAAGATTGACTGCGCAGAAGAGGATCTCGTTGAGACATGGAGATTCAGAGGTCATCTTTCAAGGTATTAACTTCGCGCCCCGTATGATGTTATCTTTAGTCCAGGCTTTAAAAGCCCACATGAAGGGGGATGAAGTTTTCATGATCTATTTCGAGCTGAAGGAGTTGGCGTTGGATATCAAGGATGTGCGGGTGGTGCGCGATTTCCCCGAAGTATTTCCGGAAAAATTGCCAGGATTACCCCCACACAGAGAAGTAGATTTTCAAATCAAGTTAGTACCGGGTGCCAAGCCTTTCTCCAGGACTCCTTGCCGAATGGCCCCGAAGGAACTCGCCGAGTTTATAGTTCAGCTGCAAGAGTTGGTAGAATCAGGGTTTGTTCGCCCCAGCTCATTACCTTGGGGAGCCCCTGTTCTATTCGTTAAGAAGAAAGATGGAACCCTGCGATTGTGCATAGACTATCGTGAGCTCAACCGACTGACGGTACGGAACACCTATCCGTTACCTCGGATCGATGAGTTATTCGATCAACTGGTGGGAGTGCATTGGTTTTTCAAGCTAGATTTACGCTCGGGGTATTATCAATTGAGAATACAAGAGGATGATATTCAGAAAACGGCTTTCAGCTCAAGGTACGGCTTGTATGAGTTCACAGTGATGCTGTTTGGGCTCACAAATGCCCCATCAGCTTTCATGAGCTTGATGAACAAAGTGTTCGAGCCCTATCTAGATGTCTTCGTCATTGTTTTCATCGACGACATCTTGGTCTACTCCAAGACGGAGGAAGAACATGTCGGGCATCTGGCCTTAGTACTGAAGAAGTTAAAAGAGCACGCACTGTTCGCCAAGTTCAGCAAGTGTGAATTTTGGCTTAAGGAGGTTTCTTTCTTGGGTCATGTGATCAGTGGGGCTAGGCTATTTGTGGATCCAGACAAAGTGCGTGTCGTGAAGGAGTGGTCGCCTTTGAAGTCAGCGGCCTACGTGCGGTGCTTCCTTGGACTTGTCGGGTACTACCGTAAGTTCGTAAAGGGATTCTCAAAGATTGCTCTTCCTCTTACTTCCCTAACAAAGAAAGGTGTGGCGTATGAGTGGACACCCCAATATGAAGCTGCGTTCTAAGAACTAAAGGACAGACTTACATCCGCACCCATCCTAGCCCTTCCATCCGGGAAGGAAGGATTTCAAGTTTACATGGACGCATCATATCAAGGAATGGGAGCGGTATTGATGCAGCACGGGCATGCGATTGCATATACTTCAAGACAACTAAAGAAGCATGAAATTAATTATCCAGTACATGATTTGGAGTTGGGAGCAGTAGTGTTCGCCTTGAAGATTTGGAGGCACTACCTATACGGTATACACTGCGAAATCTTCTCGGATCATAAGAACTTAAAGTACGTCCATACCCAGAAGGAATTGAATCTAAGACAGCGGCGGTGGTTGGAGTTTTTGTGCGATTATGAATACACCCTGAACTACCACCCTGGAAAAGTAAATTCTGTAGCCGATGCTTTGAGCAGGAAGGTACTAGAAACAAGCCCCGAGTCCCGGTTGATGCATATGGAGTTAGCTCGGATTCTTGAGGAGATGGAGATCACTTTGGTGTATAAGGATCAACCGGACGGGTATACAAAGTACTTGACCACGATGAGCATAGTGTGCGATGTTCGAGACCAGATCCGGGCAGAGTAAGGAAGGGATGAGGCTCTGGCCCCGACAATAAAGTCAATTGAATATAGGACAACCAACGAGTACTCTCTAAAGGCCGGCCTTGTTCATTTCCGTGGCCGTCTTTACATTCCCAAGGGCGGTAAAATTCGGGAAGATATCTTGAGAGAGGCACACTACTCTCAATATTTTGTGCACCCTAGGATTGTTAAGATGTACGCCGACTTGGTGAAGATCATGTGTTGGTCGGAAATGAAGAAAGACGTCAGATATTTTGTTACGCATTGCGAGGCTTGTCAAAGGGTGAAGGCAGAATGCAGGAGCCCCGGTGGATTGTTGCAGTCATTGCCTATCCCTGAGTGAAAGTTCGAGGATGTCTCCATGGACTTCGTCCACGCTTTGCCTCGTTCCCGCTCAGGGAATGATTCGATATGGGTAATCGTTGATCGCTTGACGAAGGTAGCCCGGTTCATACCTATGAAGAAAGAAGCATACGTGGATGTTTTGGTACGCCTTTTTGTGGAACAATTCGTACGGTATCATTGCGTGCCGAAGACAATCGTTTCTGACCGGGATGGTCGATTTACCTCTAAGGAATGGAAGACTGTGCATGCATATTTGGGTTCGCGCCTTACCTACAGCACAACATTTCACCCTCAGACCGACGGGCAATCTGAAAGGACCATCAGGACATTGGAAGATTTATTGAGGTTATGTGTGTTGGATAGAGGAGAGCCGTGGGAAAGACTCCGACCCGTGGTAGAATTCTCATATAACAATAACTATCAAGCTAGCATCGGGATGACGCCCCATGAAGTCCTATACAAAATAAGGTGTAGAACACCCTTGTCATGGGTGCAGGATGAAGACTTGAAGGCTTTGGGAGTTGAATACATAGATGCTACTGATGCGGCTGTGAGGCTAATACGGGACCGCATGCTCGAGGCTCAAAGTCGCCAAGCAACATATTATAATGCAAAGCACCGGATGGTGGAATTTCAAGTGGGAGACAAGGTATTTTTAAAGATCAGGCCGATGCATGGAGTATCTCGGGTACGAGGTGCAAAGAAGCTCAGCCCAAGGTATGTTGGGACCTACGTCATATTGGAAAGGATTGGCCCGTTGGCATATCGGTTGGAGTTACCGCCGGAGATGGAGAATCTTCATGACGTGTTCCATGTGTCGTCACTCCGAAAGGCGTTTTTGCAGCCCGAACAATATGTCTCAACCACTGATGGAGCAGTTGCGACTGATAGGTCGGTGCGACTTGAGCCTGTGCTGATAGTGGACAACGAAACGTGGACTTTCGCCACAAAAGTGTTCCTCTAGTGAAAGTGCTGTGTTCCAATCATGGGAAAGAGGAGTATACGTGGGAGCCGGTAGACTTGATGCAAAAGCGCTACCCGGAGCTATTCCATCAAGGTAACCTTTAAAAGCATATTTTATTTTATGTCATGTTTATTTTATGCTTTTCTCTCCCCGTAGCCTTAACCTGATTTCGAGGATGAAATCTTTTATTTTGTTTATAGGATTTGTAACGTCCCGATTCGCGCTAGGCCCCTTGTTCGCTCTTTTGAGTCAGGAGAGCTGATTTAGGCTCAGAGAGTGCAGGCGATCAGGCGCGCACTCGTGGGGAAAAAAATGAAGTTTGGCCTGTGTAGGACACGGGTAGAGACACGGGCGTGTCTCTACCCGTGTGTCGTGGCTTTGGGTTCCATGGCTTTGAGTGATAAGAAAAAGGCATTGAGTGACTTGTCCCGAGAAGGACACGGGTAGAGACACGGGCTTATCCCTACCCGTGTGTCGTGGCGTTGAGTGGCATGGCGTTGAGTGTTAATTTTGGGTATGACACGGGTAGAGACATGAGCGTGTCCCTACCCATGTGCCATGGCGTTGAGTGGCATGAAATTGAGTGGCATGGCGTTGAGAGTTAAGCAGCCATTGCCCCGAGAAGGACACGGGTAGAGACACGGGCGTGTCCCTACCCGTGTGCATCAAGTCAAGCTCGACGAAATATGTCCAGAGCAGGACACGGGTATAGACACGGGCAGAACCACGGCCATGTCACCTTGACACGGGTACAAACACGGGCATGTCAGTACCCGTGTATGTGCACGAAGCGGCAGTCGAACCGTAGACGTCGTTTCGCCTGAGCAGGACACGGGTAAGGACACAGGCGTGTCCCTACCCGTGTCACCTCTGAATAAAAAGGGCAAAATGAAAACCTAGCCGTTTTCATTCTCTTCTTTTGGAGAAACTTTTGGAGGAGGGATGAACTGCTGGAGACAACCAAAGTCTGAGAGGAATCGCCACCATCGCTAAGGAAAAGGGATGCCGACAAGAAGAATGACAAGATCCATGGCCGGAAATGGTGGAACCGCTGGAAATGAGGTGAGCTTCCTCCCCTCTCTCTTGGTGCTAGATCTGTAGTTATCTTTAGGCGAGATATCGACTAAAAAGATTCTTGATGTGTGAGATGAAGATTTCTAGGAGGGCCATGCTAGAACTTGTGTTCAAAGGTTTAGTCATCTTCAACCTCCCCTTCCTTCAAAGTGATGATGGGGGTGCTTTCGTGAAGAGTAATGGCCTTAAGATGGTGAATAAGGGTGGAGGAAATTCTGGTTGTGATTTGGGAGGAACGGCTTTAGGAGGAAGATGAACCGATGCCGTTCATTTCGCCTCAAGATGCGTGCAGAAATCTGTGTTCTGCACGCAGTGACCTTCTTGGCTATTTTCAGGCAAGATATGGCCAGATATGGGCTTCTGACTAAACACTAGAGTCATAGCCCTTGGAATTACCTTTCTGATGAGTGGTTACACGCCTTCAGGTGAAGTCGGTAGCCATGGGAATGTCTGATCGAAGTAGAGGGCTGTTAGACTAAGCGTGTAGAAATTGTATTCTGTATGCAGTAGGCTTTGGAGACAATTTCATGTATGATACACTCTGGTCTGGGTTGCAGGCTGAACATGAAAGTTGTAGTCCATGTAAAGACCTTTCCAACGAGGGGTTACACGCACTCACCAGATTCTTGTAGCCACGGGAATCTCCGGTTGATGTTGTTGTCCAACAGGTGTTCTGCACCTAAAATCCCTAGGTAAGTGTAAAGTTGGGTTTGTACTCGGAAGAGATTTTGTAACAATCCGACGTTAAGTTGTAGGCGAATGATAATATGCTTAATTGTGATAATTCAACGCATGGTGAAATTATTGGATAGACCCCACATAAACAAATGGTGAAATGGTATGTGGTTGAACAAAACGACTTGGTGGGGGTTAGTGAACGAAGGATAATTATAACAAGATTTACTAGAGTTTGGGTAATTATTCGGTGTTGGTTGTTATGAATATGTGATGTGTTAGATAAATGGTTAACTCATGTGTACACAAATGATTTTTTTTGGTGAAGGAGTTATATGAGGTGGTTCGCCACCTGTGTTTGTGATAAACCCTTATGGTGCCTTGGGTATCAGATTGTGAATGGAGTGAGTGCGGATATTTGATCGCACTGGTTGGTAACATTGGGAAGAATCATAAATGGACGGTTGAGCTTGGTCCTCGGTGTTCATGTCCCGAGGCTCCTTCCATGCCAAGTGGTCGGTTGGGCTTGGTCCTCGTGCTCGTTTCTGTGGCTCCTTCCGTACCACGATTTGGTTGTCATGCATATGGTATGAGTTGACACGCAGTGTCGTAATCTCGGGTTAAGGATAGTGTGGCCGGTCTACAGGCTCGCCAATCATCACACCGATGGGAGTTGACAGTTAGACCTTGGGCATTTACGCTTAGTACTCGGCGTTCACGTCCCGAGGCTCCTTCCATGCCAAGTGAACGGTTGGGCTTGGTACTCGTGCTCATTTCCGAGGCTCCTTCCGTTTCACACCTTTGGCCAGTTCGGGGCTAGGATCTCGGTGCACATCTACCCGAGACACCCGCTGAGCCGTAGTACGCATGTGAGCTCCGCTGTTGTGTTCTTAGTGTTGAGGCGTACGAAGGCCTAGGCCAGGTAGTGTGGAGACCAGCCTAGTAGTGGAGATGCCCGCTCTACTTTCACCGTCTGGCCACGACGGATGATGCCTGAGAGGTTAGCTACCTGCTCGAAAAGTGGGAACTTCAAGTCTATGTCGACATAGCGATTGCATGTGCGTGATCATGGGTGAGTCATTGCATTACATACATGTCATTACACTTCATTGCATACACAAAGATCCTCATCGTATAAGTTTGTATGGTCACTCCTATACGATGAGTTACTTATTGCTGAACGATCCTCAGCTTATATGCTTGTATGGGCATTCATATAAGTTGAGTTACTTACTGTTATAATATTATACTCTCATGCTGCTGTAGATGATAGAATTGCTAGAATAAGATGTTGCTTATTTATTACATTGCTTTACACACAGAGTGATATACCACCTGCTTGTACCTATGTTTATATATATTGTACCCTGTTCCTTTCTCCGCCCGGTGCCGAGGAGTCACCGGGGGAGCGGATGTGAAGCCACTTAGTCCTTATGACTAACGGTTGCTACGTCTTCCTTTTTAGGAGGAAACCCCGCAGGTGGAGCAGCAGGTTATACAGCTGGATAGCCAGGCCAGGACGACAGGGCCTGTGGGGATGGTACCGTCGCTACCATCGGTTACTGATGTGAGTGTGAGAGGTTTTCGTTGTACCCTTTTTGGGAAAACTATTTACGTACTCTGATATTAAAAGATTGTTATAGCTTCTTAACATATATATTTTATGGACTATATGCTTGGGGTGGATTTGACTTCTGTGTTATATTATGGTTGGGTTGGCAATGTGTGATATTGGTTGTGGCTGGCAGAATAGGCGTCTTGTGGTACAAGCTAACCCGAGTGTTAGTGCTACCGCAAGGCGGCTGTTCTGGGCATAAGACCCCTCTCACTCCGTATTCTATGTTCCGGGAGGGGGGTCTTACACTGGGAGTCACTCTTACCTATACCATTGACACATCCAAAAATGGGAATTTTTAGAAAATTTTTTTTATAGTGTTTGTAAATATTTAATAAATTATGTATGATTTAATTAGAGGGTCTATTGACCTCAAATACCCCCAAAATTTTGGTGGATGATTCTTAGAGTCATTATATGACACTGGTATAAATCTCAGTCCATTTGGGGTTAATTTGGATAGGTATTGGTGTGACCAATGTTTGGCCTCATAAGGGGAAAATTAGGTCAAAAGTGCACTAGGTGGAGTGAGTGACCATTCCTCACCCAAATATGGTAAAACTTTTTCCACTAACTTGTAGTCGCATATAACCCCCTCACAAGTGGTTTTGGGTGGTTTGGGGTGGATATGCCCATAAACCCTAGTACAAGCCCTAGGGTTACCCTTTGAGTATTGAGAAGGACATGGGGTCATATGTCCTTGGATTAACTTGAATATTGGTAGACTACTTCACAGGGTGGTAATAAGCCCTAAAAAATTTTACTGGAATTTTTAGGAACACTTATCCACTCTGAACTATTTAAAGGTTAATTAGGGCACTTGGGTCCGATAATTATTTACATCCTCAAATGGATTTTGATGCTCATGAAACTTAGGCAGTAAACTTGATTTAGTGATATTGTTTCAAAGAAATTTTATTGTAAATTTTGAATTATAATTGTAGTACTTCATTCACAAACCCTAATATTGATTTAATCACAAGATAATTATTTAGGGTTTTTGTGCTCACTAAAAAATTATGAAACTTGGTCAGGGAACATTGTAGGACATAATCTAGCTCTGTGAATTTTTATACAATTATTAGAAGTCTTTTCATACAAGTAATTTCACAAGTGTCATATGTAAAGGATTATTAGATGAATTAATTATGTGGCTAAATGAGCTTGGAAAGTAACAATTCTTGGACAGTAGTCCTTTCTGTTTATGTAGGTCCTCTGGTAAATTTTCTATAATTTTTAGATGAATATTTCTATTATTTCCTGTTTTTCCATATTAATGTGGCTATTTATTCAATAATTATTTGGAGCTGAAAATATTTTCTGTAAAATTATGAATTTTAGTATTTATTGTTATTTTGATGATATGCACTTGACATAATTTTGATAAGGCCATACCTAGACAGAAAAGTTTACTTGATGTTCAAAAGCATTATTTGCCTTATTTTGCAGAACATTAATTAAATAACAATTAAGTTTGGAAAAATACTATATTCTGGATTTATTCTAAAAACATCATGATAGATCTCTAGTAATAATCTTAGGTCAATCAGATGAATATTTGAAGGGGTCACAATTCATACTCATCATGTAGGTTAGTTGGTCTGCACATAGTAGAAAATATAAAAGTAGAGTAATATGTGAATCCTATTATGGGAAAGGGTAGTTGGTGTGTAACATATCATTTCCAACTAGACCCCTAAGAGTGGTTTTGTCATAACTAGGTCATGACAAACTCTTAGAGAACCAAAAAGTGACCAAGTCAACTTGGGTGACTAGGAGAGAGAAAATTTGGAGAAAGAATATTCATGACCAAGGGCCTCTCTCTCCACCAACAAGCCTTGATATCATTCCCCCCCATTTAATATATTATGCATGGGTGGGCTGCTAATAGACTAGAGGATTGACTAGCCAACTTAGTGACTAGGAGAGAGAGAATCTCAAAATGAAGAATAATTAGGAGAGAGAAAGGGGTATATTTAAGGGTGTTAGTGGATTGAGCCACTTAGGCTCATGCCATCAGCCCCCACTTGGGCTGGCCGACCCCTTTAACCCATTTAGGAGGAGTGGGAGCAAGTGGGGCCCACATTGCATGCTTGGAGACAAGCCCAAGCCTAAAACTGACCCCACCTATTCATATGAGCCATTTCCTCCTTCCACACTTAGCCCATCAGACCTTGACCATCTTTGCCGACCTATTTAGCTCAATTAGGTGAGGTTTGAACCGGTGGGGCCCACCCCATGCAGCTGGCCATTACAAACAAGGCAAACCGAGCTCCTCCTTGATGTCATCGCCTCTACATCGTTTGTATCGGCCACCTCTTAACAACATCAACCTATCCGACTACCCTTAGCTTCATTCACCCTCATTCCACCCAGAACCGAGCAAGAGAAACAGAGGAGTCGAGAACTTGGAGCTAGGAGCTGTGAAACCGAAGGATACGCCGCCACCACCGAAATGGTTTCCCGCCGCAACTCACGTCGCATGGCCGCCGGGAAGGTCCTCCCTCACCTCTTTCTTCATGCTTAGATCTTAGAAATGTTTAGGGTAGGGTTCGGGCTCGAATGAGCCCGAAACTAGTTTTCATTTTCTTACATTAATGGAGGTTTTAATGGTCACAGGTTGGGTGGCGCCGCCGCCTTTCGCTACCTAGTCGCCAGCAAAGACTCGCCCCCACCACCGTGAGGGTAGAGGAGAAGTTTGTCGGGGGTTGCGTCGCCTGTAGCCGCCGGTTACCGCCCTGTGAAAACCACCATGCGTCAGACTCGATAAAGTCGATTTGGATAAGATGACATGCAACCATCCGATTGCTTTAAGATGCGTGCCATGCAAGTTTATTATTTTTAATATATGAATAGTATACAATTTAGGGTAATTTTGATAGAGTTTTGCATGTTTTTTTAGGGCACTTCTGGACATTTTCATAAAAAGTGTTTTACATAAAAGTTATAGGTCTTTGAGTTACCTTTAATTTGATATGTTGCACGAAAATATTGGTCAATTCTACTGCCCTATAGGACCATTTTGCAAGGGTTGGTCCTATAGGTAGGGCAGAAACTAAAATAAATCCCCACACCTCACCCTTGGTCCAAATGTCTTGAGATTTAGACTGTGGGTTAGTGATGTATAAACCTAACTCCTGTAAAAATTAGGAGTCATTTGGAATGTTTTAACCTAGGGTTTTGCCCTAAACCTAGAAAAGCTAGGGTAATTAAATTAAAGGGTCAAATGACAATCATACCCTCCCAACTTTTGGTGAGTTGCCCCTGGCAGTAATATTTAGCTCCATATAAAATTTGAGCCCATTTGGATGAGCTTTGGATAGGTTTTTACCTAACCCTAGCCTCCCTTGGGGAAAAATAACCTAAAAATGGAAGGGGTGCCCACCCTTCCCCTTCTTTCCAAATGTTTTGAAATTTGGACAGGGTATTAATGTTAATGGTAGTTAGGGGCTGTCCAAATTTGAATGAATTTGGAGATGATTTACTTATGAAATTCACCCTAGATTGGCCCTTATAAGGGGTGTTTTTGGAAAAAGTGCATGTTGGATTTGAGTGGCCAACTCACCTCAACAGAGGCTGATATTTTGACCACTGGCTTAGAATTACCCTAAGTACCCCCTTAGGGAAGACGAGATGAATTAGGGTTGATTTACCCTTGGACCCAAGTTCAAACCCTAAGTGAGGACTTTTGGGGTTGTGAAGGACATAGGGGCAATTGCCCTTGTATGGCCTTGGAATTTTAGTAAAGAGGTAGATGTGGTATAATTAAACCTCTGGTTGAAATGTTAGGGATTTTAGAGGTAGGTAAGTACCTCAAAAGTCAAACCTTAGTTTTAGGGTAGAAACACTAATAAGTCAAATCATCAATTAAACATCACCTAAAAGTTATGAAAATGGGGTAGAATGAATTTCAGGGTAGTTTGAACTCCTAGATATTTTTGGTGGAATTTTATTGAGGATATTCATGGTAGCTTCTTTGTTAAGTATCAAAATGTCCAATTTAGTATTTAATTTAATTTGATCATTTGGTTTAATGGAATCTAGTAAAATTAGGCTAGTAGAGGTTTTAGACATAAATAGAGGTCTCCGAATTTTATTATAATTTTTAAAGGATTTTATATAATGCTTCCTTCACAAATTTGTAAAGGTCAATATTGAGAAATAAATCATTTAGAGAATAATTCAGCTTGTAAAAATGTGAAGTTTGGCCATTGATAATTTTAGGTTGATATCTGTGGTTAGGAATTTATTTATGAATTTTTGAAGAGTATTAATAGTACTTGATTCACAATTATGCCCTTTTAAGATTTTTTTAGAATTTAATATTAAGTGAAAAATCATGAAATTTTGCCAGTGATAATTTTAGACTGTAGAAGTGTAATATATTTAATTCAAATTATTTGGATGATAATTTCAAGTAGTTGATTTACAAATCTTGGAATATGGAAATTAAAAGAAAAGGGGATAGATACTACTCTAGAGGGGGGGGGGGGTGAATAGAGTAATCAAAAATTACACTAGCAAAGATGACTGTCTACTCAACTCCCTTGGAGTTAATTGCGGAATGAAGGTTATAGATATTTGAGATTAAACCTTAAAGCCTAACACAAGTGATGTGCACAAAAGGCAGCCAACTGTAATTACAGTTAAGGCTTGGAATCCTAAACAGCAACTAGCAAACCTAGTTAAAATCTAATCACAGGCACAATGCAAGTAATTAATTAAAGCAATCCAGATGACACAAGGAATTTGTAGTGATTCCCCAAACAACTTGGGTACGTCCACTCTTCTACCAACAAGGTAGGAATCCACTCAGGTTTTTGATCAGGTGCCCTGCCACCAATAAGATCTGCTTCAGGTAGATCCAGAAACCCTTTAGACTTTTGATCAGGTGTCTAAAAACCAACACAGGTTTTTGATCAGGTGACCTGCCACCAAGGGATACTTTTGAAGGGAGTAATAACCCTGGACAGGAGGGGGGAAAAGAGGTTAAGGTGTCTTCTCTATTTTACAATAGATTAGAGAAGCACAATAACTTGCACTGAGCTAGAAAGCTCTAAAAGAATCAAGGCTCCCCCTAGCTAAAAGAACGTCCAGGTAAAGTCTTGCTTCAGTGCAGAAACACTTCAAAAAATACTGAAGGAAAAAGCTACAAGAAGATAAATAATATGAAATAAAATTTCTTCTTTAGGCAGTTATCTTCTTCTTCTTCTTCTTCAAAAAGCTCTGAGTGTAAATCTTCCTGGAGGCAGGAGAACTCAGGTTGAAGAAGAGTGAAGAACTAAAACTTCTTCTCAGTTAGATGTGAAAAGGGCTGAGAGCAGTTAGAAACTGTAAGTTCTTAAGCTTGAATGCTGCTGATAGCTTTTTGTATGGGAGAACTAGCTTCTTTCTTTCTTCAAAGAAGTCTTTATATAGCAGCAGCAACGGCTCTTACTTGAGTTTGAATATTGTCTTCTACTGAACTCTGCAAGCTGGGCTGCAAAAAGCATAAAGCAAAACAAAATACTGCAGACAGATATCCTATAAGAAGGATAAAGCTTTCTAAGAAGCTGCAAATAACTCTGATGAAATAATATAAGAGAAAGTCACATCAGAAGAGACTCTTTACAGCCAAGGAAGACTTTTTGAGTCTAACGGCTATAAAGGACAGCCTGGCAGATAAAGCAGAAATCATATCTCAGCTAATAAGACAAACAACTTTGTCAGAGAAGATTAGCTCATGCATAAGGAATGGAATAGATATTGCATGGAAATATTATCACAATTTATTCAAATGATCTTTTGTAAAATGTGTCAAAATAAATATGAAATTAATCACATCATAGAAGACGACAAAACTACTCAAGACATATAGCAAAATGTCGAACGACCCTCGGAGATCGTCGACCGAAGCACAGAGATCGTCGACCTATCGGACAGATAGTCTAACGATCTAGATAGTCGAACTATCAAAGAAGATAGTCGAACAACCTCAACAGATAGTCGACCTATCAGAACAGATAGTCGAGCTATCAGATAGTCGATCTATCAGGACAGATAGTCGAACTACCAAACAAAACAGATAGTCGACCTATCAAACAGATAGTCGACCTATCACAGAAAACAGATAGTCGACCTATCAACAGATAGTCGACCTATCAAAGCAAAACAGATAGTCGACCTATCAATAGATAGTCGAACTATCAGATAGTTGAACTATCCAAGCAGATAGTCGAACTATCAAAGAAGAGCAGATAGTCGACCTATCAACAGATAGTCGAACTATCAGATAGTTGAACTATCCAAGCAGATAGTCGAACTATCAAGGGAAAACAGATATTCGACCTATCAACAGATAGTCGAACTATCAAACAAAACAGATAGTCGACCTATCAATAGATAGTCGAACTATTAACGCAGACAGAACGTCGACCGACTGATAGACGATCGTCGATCAGCCGATAGATGATAGTCGAGCGGCGTTCGACCATAGTCAAACGAAAAATTACTTAGCCAGATTTTCATCTGGACAAGCAATTCAACACAACTAGAGAATCTATCCGGCCTATCAACTAACCTTTGACCATAGATAAATCTTGGGTCAAGAGACAGAAAGAGAAGACTAAACTCAAATCAAAATCTAGGGTACCAACAATCTCCCCCTATTTGAGTTAAGTCTCTCAACAACTGAAACATACAAAACTAATTACTGAAAGTAAATAAACTGCATGAAAAGAAAAAACTAAGCAGATAACATCAATCAAACAGATAAACAATTAACTGTCAATCAATGAAATATTAAGATGCTTCAGAGTTAGGTTTAGGATCAGAAGAGCTAGAAACAAAAGTAATCTTTCTTGAGGGATCTAGAGCTTCTTTTCTCGATAACTTCAAGTATTGTTCTCCAAAGATTTTCAATTCTGTTGTTCTTGGGACAACTACCTCAGGATGCTTTTCCATATACTTTGAAGGATCAAATATCTCAGGTCTAACCTGGAACTTATCGAGCTCCTTCATTCTGAATTTCGACATTGTGGTCAATCCTGCAGTGTCTTTTCCTTCTGCTTTTGCTTTCTTAAGTTGAACTGCTCCAACCAGTTCAAGAAAACGAGCCATCCTAAAATTAGGATCAATCTCTGGGCTTTCATAAACATTCTCAGAAGAAGTATCAACTGGTTCTTTATCCTGAGTAACTAGATAACAAGGAGGAGCAGACTTAGCAAATGTCTTGCTAGAATTTTCAGATAAAAATAAATCACTTACCTTTTGGAACATCCTTTACAGTAGGATCTGTCTTAGGAGAGGTTGAGCTTTTGATTTCTTTAGAATGAGGAGGGGAAAATGTTGGTCTTTGATACACCACCTCCTTTACTTGTTCTTTAACAGCATCAGGTCTTTGATAGCCAGTTTGACTTTTACCTTGGTATCCTTGTGATCTTCTCCTTGAGCTGACTGAGATGGATTTAATCTTTTAGACTGAGCAGCAGGTTTTGAAGATAAGTTTCCTGAGGCTCCTGCACTGGGAGGTGGAGGAGGAGTACCTCTAGGATTCCATCTTGGGACAGGAGAGTCATACCTCTTTGACTTCTTCCTTTGCTTTTGCTGGTTCTTAGAAAATAACATCCAATGCTAGAAATCTTTTGATTTTGGATCAATTCCTTTCAGAATATAATAAGGAGTATCATTATCTGGATTAGAAGGAGGAGGAGCTACAACTTTCCTTTTCTTTTTAGCAATCCTTTTTCTTTTTGACTCAGCAGACTCATCAGAATCAATTTCATCTTCAGAATTTGAAGAGATGGGCAGATCATATGGGTCAATAGCATCTTTCAAAGCTCTTTCCTTTTCCTTTAGAGCAGCTTTTTCTAGTTCTTCTTCCATGGCATCCTGTACCAGGAGAGCATCTAAATCCAAACCCGGGGAATCATCCCATACAGTAGATTTTTCAATTTGGGCATCTGCAGCTTTTTCTTGAAGATCAGAAACTGTCATGGTGACCAGTTCTGCTTGCACTTCTGGCTGAACAACTTGTTCTGATTCCAATTGAGCTTCTGTAGCTGGTAGGAGATCATGCTCTTGAATATCTAAAACTTCTTCCATTTTATCTGTAGTATTATGAATAAAATTTTTCTAAATGACATCTAATCATCCCTTCCAGATATTCCCATACAAGCATATCAGTTAACAAATCTAAAAAGTAAGAAAAGGGAATACCTTCAGAATCGACCACTGCGTGTCCTAACTCCCACAATTCATCTAGAAAGGAAGTGATAATTCCTTCTAGGTACAGGGCGACCAAGGGAGTAGAACATTCTTCTAAGCAAGCTTTGACAATAAATTCAGATTTTAATAATGCATCAGAAATTTCATTTTCAGATAGAGGAGGAGGAGCTGAATCTTCTATTGCTTTCTCTGCCACTGCATGATGATCTGTTGGAGGGGAGGCCAAAGGCTGCTCAGAGACATCTTCATCAAGCATCTCCCCCTACCTGATTTCAGTAGATACTGAGACCAGGCCCCTAGAGGAAGAGGGCTCAGCAGACTTTGAGAGTGCCTGAATAGCAGCAGTCAAAGAGGAGATAGAGGAAGCAAGGGGAGCAATCACCTCTTCAATCATGATTTTGATTGAGGGGGTAATTAACTCCACAATGCTAGAGATAAATGCTGGAGTTATTTCAAAGAATGATGATGAAGATGGAATTTCAGAAGATAGATGATTAGCAGGGATGATGTATTCATGATGAACTGGAGAATGAACTGGAGATGGGACTGGAGATGGATGAGATGATGCAGGGTGACTAATGTGATCAGAAGAAGAAATTGGAGTGTGAAGATTCGTAGAAATCTCTGAAACCAATAAATCAAAACTGGGTTGAGAGATCCCAGCAAGATGAGAGGGGAGAGGAGATGCAGCAGGAGATGTAGAAGGTCGTACTTCAATTGAGGTTGATGGAACTTCAACTGAAGTAGACGGCAAAGCAGATGAAGAAGATGGAAGGGAGAGGTTTGCTGAGCCAGCAGCTTGTAGGGGAGGAGTGACTGAGGCAGTCCTGGTGCTCTCAGATGTAACTGGAGCAACCCCTGCGGGAGCGGTTTTCAGGAAGGTCCTTTTCCATTTTGCGAACAGGGATGGATCCATCTTCTTGCTGGCGTTTATGGTGGTAGCAGCTGAAATTAACAAATGGGGATACTTTTCCTTCAGAAAAATCCCAACTACCCTACCCAGGGTAACTTCTTTCTTGCCATTCTTTTTCCTGATCAAATCAAATAGAACTCCTGCCCAATTGATATGTTTCTTATTCACAATTGCACACATCAGTGCAAACTGCTGCCTTGTAATATTGTCGTGGGCAGAGTGCTTTCCCAGTAGCACTTTTCCAACTATTTCAGCAAGGAACTTAATCTTAAATGGAAAATTTATTTTAAGCAGCTTAGAGGGAATGCCTTCGGCATGTCCCAGCTCTATCAGCATCCTCCCAAACTCAGGGGCATCTTGCTCGTACTCTTCTTCTCCATTTATCAATCCAAATATTTCTATTAAAATAGCGGGAGTCAATGTTACCTCTTCTCCGCCGATGGTTCCAGTCATCGAATCGTCAGTTGAAGACGAAGTGAATGCCCACTCTTTGATCTCTTGAGTGTTTATCTTTATTCTGGAGGACATGAGCATCTCTAACCCTTGATCTTTGCACAGATTAAGAATTTCCACTATTCCGGGTTCGCAGCAGCTGAAGGAGTCAAAATCTATACTGAATCCTGCATCTAACTTTACTACTGCCAGGAGCGCTGGAGAGATCGCCATCGAGAGGGTTGGGGAAGACGAGGGAGAGACGGCGAGGACGGAGCGGCAGAAATCGCAAGACAAAGAGCAAGCGGGAAGACGGAATGCGAAAAGACGCTCTCCGTCGACGATAAAAGCAACTATCTCTTAACCTAGGTCGACCATCGGCTTTATATTAAAACAACGATCGTCGATCTATTTAAAAGATACTGGAGACGATGGTCGAACGGTCGTTCGACGATCGGTCCTGAAGCAGAGTAGTCGATCAATCATTCGACTATTTCTGTCTTCACAAACAGCAAGCTGTCGTCAACCATAGATCGACGATAGGCTCGACCTGTTCGACTATCTTCGAACGCCGGTCGACGATCTTCAAGCAGATAAGCTATCTTCAACCAAGGGTCGACGATAGGCTTGATCCGATCGACTATCTTCGAACGTCGTTCGACTATCTTCGAACAAGTTTCAACAAGGCAGACGTCACACTTAGTCTCTTCCATTAATCATGCCTAGTTGAACTAAAAAGAACATATGCTTCTGTTCATCTAAGGGCTTGGTGAATATATTACCTCTCTGAAGGTCTGTGGATATGAACTCAAGGCTGATCTTGTTCTTTTCCACACAATCTCTCAGGAAATGGTGCCGGATCTCAATGTGTTTCGTTCTAGAGTGGTGTACTGGATTTTGTGCAATAGAGATAGCACTGGTAATATCACACATGATTTTAGTGTTCTTGTGTGAGTACCCATAATCCAAAAGTTGATTTTGTATCCACAGGATCTGTGAACAACAACTAGCAGCTGCTATATATTCAGCTTCTGCAGTTGAAGTTGAGACAGAGGCCTGCTTCTTACAGAACCAAGAGACCAATCTCTCTCCCAGGAACTGACAAGTTCCTGAGGTACTTTTCCTGTCAACTCGACAACCAGCATAATCAGAATCAGAATATCCAATTAATTCAAATTCTGACTCAGCTGGGTACCAAAGTCCTAGATTTGGACATCCCTTTAGGTATCTCAAGATTCTCTTGAGAAGAATCAGATTGGATTCCTTGGGGTTGACCTGGAATCTAGCACAAAGGCATGTAGCAAACATTATGTCTGGCCTACTTGCAGTTAAATACAATAGGGAACCAACAATGGCCCTATAATTCTTTTGATCAACAGGCTTTCTCTGATCATCAGAAACAATAACTACATTAGTAGACATAGGTGTATGCATTGCTGAAGCATCAGCCATCCCAAACTTCTTTACCAATTCCTTGGCATATTTGGATTGTGAGATGAAGATGCCATCAACATCTTGCTTTACTTGGAGACCAAGAAAGTAAGACAGCTCACCCATGCTACTAATCTCAAACATAGAATGCATCAAGTTGGAGAACTTTTTGCATTATTTGGGATCAGTGGAACCAAAAATAATGTCATCCACATACACTTGAACTAACAGGATTGTGTCCTTGTGGTGCTTGACGAAAAGGGTTCTATCAACTACTCCCCTAACAAAGTTGTGCTCTAACAGGAAACTAGCTAGAGTCTCATACCAGGCTCTTGGTGCTTGTTTGAGTCCATAAAGAGCTTTTTGCAACTTGAATACATGTGAGGGCTGAGTTGAAGAAACAAACCCAGGTGGCTGTTCAACAAATACCTCTTCCTTTAGCTCACCATTTAGAAAGGCACTCTTGACATCCATCTGAAAAACTTTAAACTTCATATAGGCTGCATAGGCTAAGAAGATCCTTATTGCCTCTAGCCTTGCAACAGGAGCAAAGGTTTGGTCATAATCTATACCTTCCTCCTGTCTGTAGCCCTGAGCTACAAGCCTAGCTTTGTTCCTTACAATGATTCCATTTGCATCCAACTTGTTTCTATACACCCACTTGGTGCCTATGATCAGTTGGCCTTTAGGTCTTGGAACCAAAGTCCATACTTTACATCTCTCAAACTGATTGAGTTCCTCTTGCATAGCAATGATCCAGTGGGGATCTAGCTCAACATCTTTAATGGTGAGGGGCTCAATCTGTGAGAGGAAACAAGCGTGCATCACATCCTATCTTAACTGATGTCTTGTTTGAACACCAGCTGATATGTCTCCTATCACTTGAGATGTAGGATGATCTCTAAGTGTGACAACATCAGCAGGTGGGATGTGATCTTCAGCAATAGTTGGGATTAATTCCTCAGGAGGAATTTGATCTACTATTGGTGGTATAGCAACAATTTCTGCAATGTCTTCATCACTGTCTGATTCAGTGATATGAAGAGTTGAAAGATGGAGAATCTCTTGAGTGACATCTCTGGTAGATTCTTGTATCTGCAATGAACTTGAGGAAGGGGAAGTTTCCTTCTCCTTGTAAAACATTTGAGATTCATCAAAGGACACATGAACAGACTCTTCAATTTTAGAAGATGATTTATTAAAAACCATATAAGCTTTGCTTACTTGGGAATATCCAAGAAAAATTCCCATTGAAGCTTTTGCTTCAAATTTTCTAAGGTATTCTTTATTATTATTATGAATATAAACTACACAGCCAAAAACTCTAAAATAATTTATTTTAGGTTTCTTTCCTTTAAGCAACTCATAAGGAGTTTTACACTTAAGCTTGTGTATCAGACTTCTATTCAAGACATAGTTGGCTGTACTAACAGCTTCTGCCCAATAGGAAAGAGGCATATTAGCATCTGCCAATAATGTGCTAGCAGCTTCAATTAGGGTTCTGTTCTTCCTTTCAACTACACCATTTTGTTGGGGAGTTCTAGGAGCTGAGAAGCTATGTTTGATACCTTCTCTCTCACAGAATTCTTACATGAGAAGAGAGTCAAACTCAGTACCATGATCACTTTTGATCAAGGCCACATGAGTAGAGTACTCAGTCTGCACACATAATAGAAAATCTGTAAGGGCTTTGAAGTTATCAGCCTTAGTTCTCAAAAATAACACCCAAGTGAACCTAGAGAAGTCATCTACAATGACTAGGGTGTAATACTTCCCTCCTAAACTCTGTACATTTATTGGGCCAAATAGGTCCAAATGTAATAAATACATGATTCTAGGAGAATCACTTTTATTTACTGATTTAAATGAATTCTTGGTTTGCTTGCCTAATTGACAAGCCTTGCAAAGGCTCTCCTTCTTGTAAGGGCAAGAAGGTAAACCTCTAACAAGGTTGTGTTTAGATAACCTAGATATATTCTTGAGGTTAACATGGCTAAGCCTTTTATGCCATAATGTATTGTTATTGGTTACTTCATTAAATAAGCAGATTTCAGAGTGAGTTGAGTTAAAATCTACTAAATAAATGTTACCTTGTCTAATACCTACTAGAACAACATTATTATTTAAAGTAATATTACAAAGGGAGTTAGAAAATGATACCTGGTATCCAGCATCACATAACTTACTTACTGAAATAAGATTATGCTTCAGTCCAGTTACATAAGCAACTCTCTTGAATGTTACAGCTCCAATTGTCATCCTGCCATAGCCTTCAGTTTGACCACAGCTTGAATCTCCAAAGATTACCTTTGGGCCAAGCTTTGCCTTGAACCTTGACAGATGTTCTTTATTTCCTGTCATATGCTTGGAGCAACCACTATTCAAATACCACTTATTTTGAGTGATAGGATAGGTCTTCACCTGCAAATAAATCAATTAAACATTGTGGACCCAGGTAACCTTGGGTCCCTTGTTTTTCACATAAGAAAAACTGGAAATAAATGAATAAGCAGGCTGAGGGTGATAACCTAACGGGTAAGATCTCCTAGGTGGGATTCTCCATGCAGATGATGGGTCAATGAACCTAGGGTTTCTATTTTCATTCTGGTTTTAAAAGTTCTGGGTGTAGTTTTGAAACTCATGTTGAAAGCGTCGATCAGCGTTCGACTATGGGTGCCCAGATCGTCGATCTCCGTTTGACCATTGGGCCTGCGATCGTCGAGCAGCGTTCGACGCTCTTTGTATTTCCTTAAATTTTTGTTTTCTTTTCTCTCTCTTAGCTTTATTTAAAGCATTATTAACTTGATTAACTTGCTCAGTGTTCTTTATTCCACTAGATGAAATAAAATTCACTGGAGTTGAAAGTTGGTTTTTAAGAATGATTGGGGGTTCACTAGAAGATGCTCCTAAGCCTAATTTGTTATTGCCTGACCTAGTGTTAGACATGCTGGTTATTTCAAGCAACTTAAGGCTTCTACCATTCAGAGATTCTTCTAACCTTTTTAACTTAGCTAATTCATTCTTAAGGAATTTTATTTCTTCACTAGAAGTAGTGAGTTCTGCTGTTAACCTAATGTTTTCATTAGAAATTGATTCAGATTCAGCTAGTTTAATTCTAAGCTCTTTTATTTCCTTTTCAGAGCTAATTAAATCTAAACATAAAGATTTTAAATCTGATTTAAATTCATCAGATGTAAAATTATAAGATGACAATACCTCATCTTCAGTTGGCATTTCTTCATCAGAATCTGGACTCTCTGCAGCTGAGTGATTGCTGTAGGCATCAATTGCCATCAGGCAAACTTCTTTTGCCTTCTTTTCTTCTTCATCCTCACTGGAGCTTGAGGAAGAAGATTCCTCATCAGAATCGCTCCAGGTTTCAGCAACAAAGCCTCTCTCCTTCTTTTTGTTCTTGTAGGAGGATGGCTTGGAATGCTTCCTGTGCTGATCCTTGTCTTTCCTTTTATCTTTATTCTTTTCCTCTGGACAATCTGGAAGAATGTGTCCAGGCTTCCTGCAACCATAGCAGATTATTTCTTTAGAAGGAGTACGATCATACCTTGGTTTTTCTTCATACTTTGAAGACTTCTTCCTGAAGTCTTTCCTTCCCATCTTGAGAAACCTTTTTGGCAAATAACGCCATCAGTTCCTCATTGGACTGGCTGCCTTCAGAAGTGTCAGCAGCTTTGAGAGCAAGGGTTTGCTCTTTTCTTGTAGGAGTTGGGGTCTTTGCTTCAGCTTCAGCTTCCCTGGACTTCAGCACTTACTCAAAAGACTTGAGCTTGCCGAGAAGGGCTTCTGTTGAGATTTCTGTTATGCTTCTGGCCTCCTTGATAGGCCAGATCCTCAATCCCATGTTCTAGGGAAGCACATAAGAATCTTATCATTGACCTCTGTCAATGAAATATCCTTATCAAGAGTCCTCAGCTCATTGATGATTGAGCTGAGCCTTGTGTACATAGCTTCAACTGATTCAGCATCAGTTTTCTTGAAATTCTCATACTGGGAGATGAGGTTGGACCTTCTGTCCTTCTTCTCATCAACTGAACCAGCTATAATCTAGTTCAGTGTATCTTACATTGCTTTTGCTGAGGAGCAGTCAGCAACCTTCTGGAATACTTCATCAGACATTGTCTGAGCCAGAATGTTAATTGCCTTAGCATCTGATATCTTTGCCTTTTTGTATTCATCATTGTAGTCTGGAGGAGGCACTGCACTCATATCAGTTGATGATGAGGCAGTAGCTGCAGCAGGTGCTCTTGGTGGTCCTATCAAAATAGAAGCAAAAATACTCTCATCAATAGAGTTCATATATAATTTAATCCTTGCCTTCCAGATGCTGAACTTAGCTAAGTTGCATGCTGGAGGTCTGGTGCTATAGTAATCCTTGAACTGGGCCATGATAGTGAAAGTGAATATCTATAAACTTTGGTATCTATCAGGATCTTGTGACTTAGGTGTTAGCCTATTCAGTCAGTCAACCTCCCTCTGATACCAATTGAAAGAAAAGGGGATAGATACTACTCTAGAGGGGGGGGTGAATAGAGTAATCAAAAATTGCACTAGCAAAGATGACTGTCTACTCAACTCCCTTGGAGTTAATTGCGGAATGAAGGTTATAGATATTTGAGATTAAACCTTAAAGCCTAACACAAGTGATGTGCACAAAAGGCAGCCAACTGTAATTACAGTTAAGGCTTGGAATCCTAAACAGCAACTAGCAAACCTAGTTAAAATCAAATCACAGCCACAATGCAAGTAATTAATTAAAGCAATCCAGACGACACAAGGAATTTATAGTGGTTCCCCAAACAACTTGGGTACGTCCACTCTTCTACCAACAAGGTAGGAATCCACTCAGGTTTTTGATCAGGTGCCCTGCCACCAACAAGATCTGCTTCAGGTAGATCTAGAAACCCTTTAGACTTTTGATCAGGTGTCTAAAAACCAACACAGGTTTTTGATCAGGTGCCCTACCACCAAGGGATACTTTTAAAGGGAGTAATAACCCTGTACAGGAGGGGGAAAAGAGGTTAAGGTGTCTTCTCTATTTTACAAAAGATTAGAGAAGCACAATAACTTGCACTAAGCTAGAAAGCTCTAAAAGAATCAAGGCTCCCCCTGGCTAAAAGAACGTCCAGGTGAAGTCTTGCTTCAGTGCAGAAACACTTCAGAAAATACTGAAGGAAAAAGCTACAAGAAGATAAATAATATGAAATAGAATTTCTTCTTTAGGCAGCTATCTTCTTCTTCTTCTTCTTCAAAAATCTCTGAGTGTAAATCTTCTTGGAGGCAGAAGAACTCAGGTTGAAGAAGAGTGAAGAACTAAAACTTCTTCTCAGTTAGATGTGAAAAAGGCTGAGAGCAGTTGGAAACTGTAAGTTCTTAAGCTTGAATGCTGCTGATAGCTTTTTGTATGGGAGAACTAGCTTCTTTCTTTCTTCAAAGAAGTCTTTATATAGCAGCAGCAGCAACGACTCTTACTTGAGTTTGAATCTTGTCTTCTACTGAAGTCTGCAAGCTGCGCTGCAAAAAGCATAAAGCAAAACAAAATACTGCAGACAGATATCCTATAAGAAGGATAAAGCTTTCTAAGAAGCTGCAAATAACTCTGATGAAATAATATAAGAGAAAGTCACATCAGAAGAGACTCTTTATAGCCAAGGAAGACTTTTTGAGTCTAACGACTATAAAGGACAGCCTGGCAGATAAAGCAGAAATCATATCTCAGCTAATAAGACAAACAACTTTGTCAGAGAAGATTAGCTCATGCATAAGGAATGGAATAGATATTGCATGAAAATATTATCACAATTTATTCAAATGATCTTTTGTAAAATGTGTCAAAATAAATATGAAATTAATCACATCATAGAAGACGACAAAACTACTCAAGACATACAGCAAAACGTCGAACAACCCTCGGAGATCGTCGACCGAAGCACAGAGATCGTTGACCTATCAGACAGATAGTCGAACGATCCAGATAGTCGAACTATCAAAGAAGATAGTTGAACTACCTCAGCAGATAGTCGACCTATTAGAACAGATAGTCGAGCTATCAGATAGTCAATCTATCAGGACAGATAGTCGAACTACCAAACAAAACAGATAGTCGGCCTATCAAATAGATAGTCGACCTATCACAGAAAATAGATAGTCGACCTATCAACAGATAGTCGACCTATCAAAGCAAAACAGATAGTCGACCTATCAACAGATAGTCGAACTATCAGATAGTTGAACTATCCAAGCAGATAGTCGAACTATCAAAGAAGAGCAGATAGTCGACTTATCAACAGATAATCGAACTATCAGATAGTTGAACTATCCAAGCAGATAGTCGAACTATCAAGGGAAAAAAGATAGTCGACCTATCAACAGATAGTCGAACTATCAAACAAAACAGATAGTCGACCTATCAACAAATAGTCGAACTATCAACGCAGACAGAACGTCGACCAACTGATAGACGATCGTCGATCAGCCGATAGACGATAGTCGAGCGGCGTTCGACCATAGTCGAACGAAAAATTACTTAGCCAGATTTTCATCTGGACAGGCAATTCAACACAACTAGAGAATCTATCCTATCAACTAACCTTTGACCAAAGATAAATCTTGGGTCAAGAGACAGAAAGAGAAGACTAAACTCAAATCAAAATCTAGGGTACCAACAGAAATTACTGCTAAAATAATTTTAGGACCCTTAAACATTTGTAGAAAATGCCAAAGTTGGAAATTGTCACTTTTAGACATATGGGATATTATCATAAATTTATGAAACATTAATCATGTTTAGAAAGTATACATCTTAATCAACTTAACAATAATTGGCTCTTTTAAGAAATTATTTAAATAGAAGATACGATATTCTAGAATTAAATCATTTTTGTCATGATAAGACCCCAATAAATAACCTAAGTCATTCGGATGAAAACTTGAAGGACATCCTATCATGAACGTCAACTAGTATAGGTCGGTTTGCAAATAGTAATTTGGGAAAAAGTTGTATTAAGATAAGATTTAGAATAGTGTAGAGTTAGTCTTGTGGAATTAGTTAGATGAAAGTAGATGAGTCACCATAGGAAGTTCTAAGGAGTGGTGAGAATCGAGTTGGTGCGTGTTAGAAGGTGCGTGGGTTCGAAGAAAGATCGTCGTTCCCGTGAGAGTGGATGGTCAAAACTACCCTAGGTTTAGTTTAATGTAATATAAAAAAAGAATGGGTAAGGGAAAACAACCAATAATAATATGTGCCTTGCAAAAGGGAACTTTGGTATGTCATACCATCGTAGTTCTTAGTGCCTATTGAGAACCCCTCACAGGGTATAATTTGGAGGCAGTCCTGGGCTAACATAAACCTTAAGATAAACTGAAAGAGTAATGTAGAAAATAGGGCTTCATGCTGCACACACTAGTTGGATAGGAAGTTTGAAATGGATAAGTCATCCCGAGGTGTTCAAAGGGGCGCCATCCCACGGTGTTCAAAGGGATGAGGTTTGGAATTGAGTCGGACAATTTGGTCCGGAGAGCATAGTCTCGGTTTGAGGTTAATTCGGACAGTTTAGTCTGGGAGCTTGACTTGTTGGTTTCTATTAAGAATATTGCATGTGAATAAAAAGGAATATCTAAGGTGGTCGGTCTTCGGTACTGGATTGTTGCTGCACCGACGCCAGTATGATGACTCGGCAAGTGTGGTTTTACAGTTCGCATAACTTAAGTCCGACGGTCTAGTCGGTAAGAGTACGCAGGAGTCCGCTTAGTGCACCAAGCGTTTAGGCGTACGATAGGTCAGACCGGTAGTGCTATACTGGTTTTGAGGTGGGCGAGGCCCAACCCACCGCTTCCGTCTGCCACTACGGAGGTATCCTTGGAGGTACTGCTCCGAAAGGGGGAACTAAAGGTTTGTGTACACAAAGTCGGGTGGGTGAGTTGCACTGCTTGAACATAACATGAACCCACCATATAGATGCATATCATAATCATTCATAATAACCTGTGACACCTAATGTATAAGTTTAATGGGACGCTTATACATTAGGACTTGCCAAACGACCCCTTGGTCTATAAGATTGTGTGGGCAAGTTTATAAATTAAGGTCATTTCAATATATATATACTGCTTGTGATAACCGACACCCCAACATATAAAGTGGTATGGGACATTTTATATGATGGGAGCCTTGTAGAAGATCCCTTGGCTTATGTGTACTCACATAAGTGAAGGTTAAATTCTTTTCTTACTTTACCTATTATGACATAATTATAAATTGCTAGCTAGGTCCCCCTGTCACCTGTTTGTTTTACTCTCAAATTTCACGTCCTTCCTTTCTTCCTCCTCGCTCGGTGCCTAGGAGCATGGGGGAAGGGGTGGGGGATGATAGGGCTTAGTCTTATAGACTAATCGTTTTCGAACCACATCATATTAGGGGATCGTGGAGCCCAGCATGGAGGAGCAGCCCAGGAGACCGGTGTGATTGGAGACAGGGCAGTCTAGCTCAGGAGTACAGCCAGCTGGGACAGTGAGTCCCGACTTCTAGTAGTTATTTTATTTTGCTTCCGCATGAGAGATCTGTAGTGAGGATATTGATGTACCGGTCTTAAGCCCTTCATTTCTATACTCTTTTACTATTCTGTGGACACTCCCTTCGTGGAGATTTTATTATATGTGATTTGATGTGGACTTACATGTCTATACTCTTGTACTGCTAATTTTGTGATCAATAAGGCTGACAGAATCGATGTTTTGTAGTGACGATCTTCCCAGGCGCGAAGGTGTCACCGTAAAGCGGCTGTTCTGGGCATAAGACCCCGGTTTTTACGAGTTGTTAAAAAGTGGGTCCTATAAAGTGGTATCAGAGGGTAACCTCGATCCATCAAGTAGCTATCCACTAAAACCCTGGGCCACCCTCGCACGAGTTTAGTTTGCGGACAAACTAAGCAGCGGAAGTTGTGGTGTGCCCAGGTGGGGATCACATATATAATTGCCCATTTTAGTTAAGGTTTAAAAATTTCTGACGATAAATTTTATGGCGCAGCCTCTAGCACTGCCTACACCACCGGGTGGAACCCCGCAGATTCCGGAAGTTACACCACTACAACCGGTTCCCACTCAGTTCCTACAGTCTGACATGGGACAGACTCTGACGGCTATCTTGGAAGCCTTCAGGAACCAACAGGCCCCAGCTCCGCAGCCTAACCCGGGAGCCAACTTGCTCAGCATCTTTCCAGGACTCTCTCCCCCGACCTACTTGGGGACAGAGGCGGTAGTTCAGACAGAGGAGTGGCTAGACATCATGGAGGAGATGCTGACAGGAATACGGAGCCCTTGGGAGGAAAGGGTGCCACTGGTTATTTCCTGCTTGGAGTCCCATGCCCAGTGGTGGTGGAAGAAAGTTCCGGAGACTGCCTTTGCTGATAGGGAGGTTGCCGAGGTGACGTGGGAGGAGTTAAGGCCCATGCTGTTGGAGCACTTTGTTCCGCAGTCAGCCCGAGATGAGCTGGAGGACCGCTTCTTGCAGTTGAAGCAAGGTGCCAGGACGGTGGTTGAGTACCATCGAGAGTTCAACCATCTGGCCCGTTTTACAGACTCTTACCAGCTAGATGAGGCAGCGTACATCAAGAGGTTCTACAAAGGTTTATGGGAATACATGAGGGATGCCCTTCTTTTCGTTTCGGACGAGCCTATCACTCATATTCTGGAGATGGCAAAAAGGTTAGAGGCAGATTGGCTCACCACCAGAGGCCGGAAGCGGCCAACAGAGGATCAGAGCCAGGGAGCCCGGAACGATCAGCGGGGAGATCGTACACTAGAGGTACGAAAGGTGAAGGATCAGCCTCGACAGGAGGTGAGTCAAGAGCCGAGGGAGCAGGTGACACTGGTCCCTCAGCCTATTCAGATGCGAGATGTGTAGAGACCGGGAGGTGGGGCTTACACTCCGCCGGAATGTTACCACTGTCATCAAGTGGGGGACATCAAGAGAAACTGTCCCATGAGAGGGATGCCTCCACTAGCACCGAAGATTGCCCCACCGGCTCAGCATTATGGAGGTCGAGGACATGGCCAAGGACGCGGATATCAGGGTAGAGACCACAGGTCGGAAGGACAGCAGATTTATGCACTGGACCTGGCTCAACCCAGGAACCCGGAGCAAGTGATCACAGGCACGACCAAAAAGTTTTCTTTTTTACTTAAGTTCTTTCCTTCCCTAGAAAGTAGTTTCAGGAACTTGAAATATTAAGACTAGGCAGGAAAACCAGAAATATAACTCTAAGTAAATTTACAATCTCAGGCATCGTCTTTATTTGTGGCAAGCCCGCATACACTCTCTTCAACACGGGTGCTTCGCACTCGTTTGTGTCAGAGACCTTTATCCAAGGGTTAGGAGACATGGAGAGGATCACAGGCAAGACGTTACAGATACGGCTACCCGACAGGTCGGAGCTATTCGCATCATCCCGTTGTGATCTTGAGGCATGGATAGGCGGAAAACCCTTCGAAGCTCCAGCGACAATTCTATTGCTGCTTGATTATGATCTAATTCTGGGTATGACATGGCTCCATTGGAACCATGCCCAGATTGACTGCTTTGCCAAGAGGATTACCCTGAGATATGGGGACTCGTTCGTCATAATGGAAGGTATTAGATCCGCCTCCCATATATTCTTATCATCTATTCAGGACGTCAAGGCCCACATGCAGGGCGACGAGATTTATCAGATTCTCTTCAAGATGGCGGAGGTCAAGGGATCTATATCCGACATTCCCGTGGTGCGAGATTTTGCGGACGTATTCCCGAAGAAACTACCAGGGCTACCCCCGTACAGAGAGCAGGACTTCCAGATATTGCTTATGCCAGGGGATAAGCCGGTATCTAGAGCTCCCTACCGCATGGCCCCAAGGGAGCTGACAGAGTTCCGGAGTCAGCTGCAGGAGTTGGTGGAAGCCGGGTTTGTCCGGCCGAGCTCCTTGCCATGGGGAGCCCCAGTGTTGTTCGTCAAGAAGAAAGATGGAACACTCAAGTTGTGTATCGATTACCGGGCGTTGAACCGGCTAACAGTCAGGAATACCTATCCTCTGCCAAGGATAGACGAGCTGTTCGACTAGCTGGAGGGAGCCCACTTCTTCTCGAAGTTAGACTTGAGATCGGGCTATTATCAATTGCGGATCCAAGAGGAGGATATACAGAAGACTGCTTTTAGTAGCAGGTATGGACTCTACGAGTTTACCGTGATGCCCTTCGGGCTCACGAATGCGCCGTCAGCATTCATGACTCTCATGAACCGGGTCTTTGAAATATATCTAGATGTGTTTGTCATCGTTTTCATCGATGACATCCTCATTTACTCGAGGACCGAGGAGGAGCACACGAGGCATCTGACGCTGACCTTGGAGAAGCTACGGGAACATCATTTATATGCCAAATTCAGCAAATGCCAGTTTTGGCTGAAGGAGGTGGCCTTCCTCGGACACGTTATTAGTGGAGCAGGGTTGGTAGTAGATCCGTCCAAGATTCAGGCAGTCCGAGATTGGCCACAGTTGAAGACAACTACGGACGTACGGAGCTTCCTAGGACTTGTCGGCTACTACCGGAAGTTCGTAGAGGGTTTTTCTAGACTTGCCCTCCCACTTACCTCTCTGATGAGGAAGGAGATACCGTTTGTCTGGACACCACAGTGCGAGACGGCGTTCCAAGAGTTGAAAGGTCGACTCACTTCGGCCCCGATACTTGCCCTACCCTCGGGGAGAGAAGGATTTCAAGTTTATGCGGATGCCTCCTACCAGGGCATGGGAGCAGTTTTGATGCAAAAGGGACATGTGATCGCTTATGCCTCCCGCCAGCTGAAGAAACATGAGTAGAACTACCCAGTTCACGATTTGGAGATGGGAGCGGTTATATTTGCATTGAAGGTCTGGCGGCACTACCTCTATGGTGTCCACTGCGACATATTTTCAGATCATAAAAATCTGAAATATGTGGATATGTAGAAGGAACTGAATATCCGGCAACGCAGATGGGTGGAGTTTCTAGCAGACTATTAGTACGAGATACACTACCATCTGGGTAAGGCAAACGTGGTGGCCGATGCACTGAGCCGGAGAGCTGCCACTTTTGGAGCAGGGCCCCAACTTTTGTCCATGGAACTACTATGGAGTTTTGAAGAGATGCATATCACTCTAGTATCATCTGATGACCCTGAGCTGTACGAGGAGTACCTGGCCGCTACGAGCACCACCTATGATATACATGACAGAGTCAGAGATTGGCAGAGGCGGGATGCCAAGCTAGAGCCGGTTTTCTGGGCCATGGAGGCAGGCTCAGCTGGGGACTACACGATACGAGATGATCTGAAATGTTTCAGAGGTCGGACTTACATACCGGATGGAGGCCAGATTCGGGAGGACATCATGGCCGAGGCTCATCATATCAGATATTCTATACATCCCGGGATCACTAAGATGACGACGGATTTGAAGAAGACTCTATACTGGCCGGGCATGAAGAAGGACATCACCTACTTCGTGACCCACTGCGAGGCATACCAGTTAGTGAAGACAGAGTGCAAACATCCCGCTGATTTATTACAGCCACTCCCGGTACCAGAGTGTAAATTTGAGGATATCGCGATGGACTTCATCCATGGCCTCCCTCGATCACGGGCAGGAAACGATTCTATCTAGGTAATCGTTGGCCGACTGACAAAGGTGGCTAGGTTCATCCCGATCAGGAAGGAGGATGCTGTCGGAGTACTGGTACGGAGGTTCATAGAGCAGTTTGTGCGATATCATGGGGTGCCTAAGACAATCGTGTCGGATCGAGATGGACAATTCACATCCAGGGAGTGGAGGTCAGTACAGACATACTTGGGTACTCGACTGGCTTTCAGTACGGCCTTCCACCCCCAGACAGATGGGCAGACAGAGCGTACCAACCGGACACTAAAGGACCTGCTGAGACTATGTATTGTGGACCGTGGAGAGCCCTAGGAGAGGATGTTGCCCCTAGTGGAGTTTTCATACAATAACAGTCATCAGTCCAGTATACGGATGGTTCCGTATGAGGCATTGTATGGGCGGAAGTGTAGGACTCCGTTGTCTTGGATACAAGTCGAGGATCCGAAGACTGTGGGCACGGACTTTATTGAGGATACTGAGGCACATGTACGGCTGATACGGGATAGAATGCTGGAGGCGCAGAGCAGGAAGGTGAAATATTATGACGCTCGACTAGTGGAGTTTCAAGTAGAGGATCGGGTATTCCTTAAGATCCGGCCGATGTATGGGGTTTCACGAGTACGTGGTCGGCGGAAGAAGCTTAGCCCGAGGTACATGGGGCCGTTAAGGATCCTAGAGCTGATAAGTCCCCTAGCTTACCGGCTGGAGCTGTCACCGGAGCTGCCCGACTTGCACGACCTCTTTCACGTGTCTTCACTCAGGAGGGCCTACTACACCTGGAGTTGCAGATTACGGCCACTGATGGGCCGGTAGCTTCGGATCGATCTGTACATTTGGAGCCGATACGGATCGACGACCAGGGGATACGAGTCTTGCGCTGCAAGAAGATCCTGCTAGTCAAGGTCCGGTGGAGGAACCACGGACGAGAGGAGCATACTTGGGAGCCACAGGACCTGATGTAGGAAAGATATCCGGAGTTATTTAGTTAGGTATACCTCGCAACTGCTCAAGTGGTTTAAGCGTTCTTCCTAATTGCTTTTACTTGTAGAATCATCTAAAAGGGTAGAGACTAATCCTTTTTGTTTATTGGGGCTAGCCCTTATTTTATTAAGCAAGTAGACATGTCAACTCATTTATGGGATGTTACACTTTAGTTTTGCCGGTAGAAAAACCCCGTAGGCTTAACTTTAATTTCGGGGATGAAATTTTTATTTTGTTTATTGGGTTTTGTAACATCTCATTTCAAACTAGACCCCTAAGAGTGGTTTTGTCATGACTAGGTCATGACAAACTCTTAGAGAACCAAAAAGTGACCAAGTAAACTTGGGTGACTAGGAGAGAGAAAATTTGGAGGAAGAATATTCATGACCAAGGGCCTCTCTCTCCACCAACAAGCCTTGATATCATTCCCCCCCATTTAATATATTATGCATGGGTGGGCTGCCAATAGACTAGAGGATTGACTAGCAAACTTAGTGACTAGGAGAGAGAGAGAATCTCAAAATGAAGAATAATTAGGAGAGAGAAAAGGGTATATTTAAGGGTGTTAGTGGATTGAGCCACTTGGGCTCATACCATCAGCCCCCACTTAGGCTGGCCGACCCCTTTAACCCATTTAGGAGGAGTGAGAGCAAGTGGGGCCCATATTGCAAGCTTTGAGACAAGCCCAAGCCTAAAACCGACCCACCCATTCATATGAGCCATTTCCTCCTTCCACACTTAGCCCATCAGCCCTTAACCATCTTTGCCGACCTCTTTAGCTCAATTAGGTGAGGTTTGAACTAGTGGGGCCCACCCCATGCAGTTGGTCATTACAAATAAGGCAAACCGAGCTCCTCCTTGATGTCATCGCCTCTACATCGTTTGTATCGGCCACCTCTTAACAACATCAACCTATCCGACTACCCTTAGCTTCATTCACCCTCATTTTACCCAGAACCGAGCAAGAGAAATAGAGGAGTCGAGAACTTGGAGCTAGGAGCTGTGAAACCGAAGGATACGCCGCCACCACCACCGAAATGGTTTCCCGCCGCTACTCACGTCGCATGGCAGCCGGGAAGGTCCTCCCTCACCTCTTTCTTCATGCTTAGATCTTAGAAATGTTTAGGGTAGGGTTCGGGCTCGAATGAGCCCGAAACTAGTTTTCGTTTTCTTACATTAATGGAGGTTTTAATGGTCACGTGTTGGGTGGCGCCGCCGCCTTCCGCTGCCTAGTCGCCAGCAAAGACTCGCCCCCACCACCGTGAGGGTAGAGGAGAAGTTTGCCGGGGGTTGCGCCGCCTGTAGCCGCCGGTTACCGCCCCGTGAAAACCACCATGCGCCGGACTCGATACAGTCGATTTGGAGAAGATGAAATTCAACCATCCGATTGCTTTAAGATGCGTGCCATGCAAGTTTATTATTTTTAATATATGAATAGTATACAATTTAGGGTAATTTTGACAGAGTTATGCATGTTGATTTTTAGGGCACTTCTGGACATTTTCATAAAAAGTGTTTAACATAAAAGTTATAGGTCTTTGAGTTACCTTTAATTTGATAAGTTGAACGAAAATATTGCTCAAGTCTACTGCCCTATAGGACCATTTTGCTAGGGTTGGTCCTATAGGTAGGGCATAAACTAAAATAAATCCCCACACCTCACCCTTGGTCCAAATGTCTTGAGATTTGGACTGTGGGTTAGTGATGTATAAATCTAACTCCTGTAAAAATTAGGAGTCATTTGGAATGTTTTAACCTAGGGTTTTGCACTAAACCTAGAAAAGATAGGGTAATTTAATTAAAATGTCAAATGACCATCATACCCTCCCAACTTTTGGTGAGTGGCCCCTGGCAAAAATATTTAGCTCCATATAAAATTGGAGCCCATTTGGATGAGCTTTGGATAGGTTTTGACCTAACCCTAGCCTCCCTTGGGAAAAAATAACCTAAAAATGGAAGGGGTGCCCACCCTTCCCCTTCTGTCCAAATGTTTTGAAATTTGGACAGGGGATTAATGTTAATGGTAGTTAGGGGTTGTCCAAATTTGAATGAATTTGAAGATGATTTAATTATGTAATTCACCCTAGATTGGCCCTTATAAGGGGTGTTTTTGGAAAAAGTGCATGTTGGATTTAAGTGGCCAACTCACCTCAACAGAGGTTGATATTTTTACCACTTGCTTAGAATTACCCTAAATACCCCCTTAGGGAAGACGGGATGAATTAGGGTTGATTTACCCTTGGACCCAAGTTCAAACCCTAAGGGAGCACTTTTGGGGATTGTGAAGGACATAGGGGCAATTGCCCTTGTATGACCTTGGAATTTTAGTAGAGAGATAGATGTGGTATAATTAAACCTCTGGTTGAAATGTTAGGGAATTTAGAGGTAGGTAAGTACCTCAAAAGTCAAACCCTAGTTTTAGGGTAGAAACACTAATAAGTCAAATCATCAATTAAACATCACCTAAAAGTTGTGAAAATGGGGTAGAATGAATCTTAGGGTAGTTTGAACTCCTAGATATTTTTGGTGGAATTTCATTGAGGATATTCATGGTAGCTTCTTTGTTAAGTATCAAAATGTCCAATTTAGTATTTGATTTAATTTGATCATTTTGTTTAATGGAATCTAGTAAAATTAGGCCAGTAGAGGTTTTAGACCTAAATAGAGGTCTCCGAATTTTATTATAATATTTAAATTATTTTATATAATGCTTCCTTCACAAATTTGTAAAGTTCAATATTGAGAAATAAATCATTTATAGAATAATTCAGCTTGTAAAAATGTGAAGTTTGGCCATTGATAATTTTAGGTTGATATCTGTGGTTAGGAATTTATTTATGAATTTTTGAAGAGTATTAATAGTACTTGATTCACAATTATGCCCTTTTAAGATTTTTTTAGAATTTAATATTCAGTGAAAAATCATGAAATTTTGCCAGTGATAATTTTAGGACTGTAGAAGTGTAATATATTTAATTCAAATTATTTGGATGATAATTTCAAGTAGTTGATTTACAAATCTTGGAATATGGAAATTACTGCTAAAATAATTTTAGGACCCTTAAACACTTGTAGAAAATGCCAAATTTGGAAATTGACACTTTTAGACATATGGGATATTATCATAAATTTATGAAACATTAATCATGTTTAGAAAGTATACTTCTTGATCAACCTAAGTCATTCAGATGAAAACTTGAAGGATATCCTATCATGAACGTCAACTAGTATAGGTCGGTCTACAAATAGTAATTTGGGAAAAAGTTGTATTAAGATAAGATTTAGAATAGTGTAGAGTTATTCTTGTGGAATTGGTTAGATGAAAGTAGATGAGTCCCCATAGGAAGTTCTAAGGAGTGGTGAGAGTCGAGTTGGTGCGGGTTAGAAGGTGCGCGGGTTCGACGAAAGATCGTCGTTCCCGTGAGAGTGGAAGGTCAAAACTACCCTAGGTTTAGTTTAATGTAATATAAAAAGGGAATGGGTAAGGGAAAACACCCAATAATAATAAGTGCCTTGCGAAAGGGAACTTTGGTCTGTCATACCATCGTAGTTCATAGTGCCTATTGAGAACCCCTCACAGGGTATAATCCGGAGGCAGTCCTAGGCTAACGTAAACCTTAAGATAAACTGAAAGAGTAATGTAGAAAATAGGGCTTCACGATGCACACACTAGTTGGATAGGAGGTTGGAAATGGATAAGTCGTCCCGAGATGTTCAAAGGGGCACCATCCCGCGGTGTTCAAAGGGATGAGGTTTGGAATTGAGCCGGACAGTTTGGTCCGGAGAGCTTAGTCTCGGTTTGAGGTTAATTCGGACAGTTTAGTCCGGGAGCTTGACTTGTTGGTTTCTGTTAAGAATATTGCATGTGCATAAAAAGGAATATCTAAGGTGGTGGGTCTTCGGTACTGGATTGTTGTTGCACCGACGCCAGTACGATGACTCGGCAAGTGTGGTTTTACACTTCACCAAACTTAAGTCCAGCGGTCCAGTCAGCAAGAGTACACAGGTGTCCGCTTAGTGCACCAAGCGTTGAGGCGTACGATAGGTCAGACCGGTAGTGCTATACTGGTTTTGAGGTGGGCAAGGCCCAACCCACCGCTTCCGTCTGCCACTACGGAGGTATCCTGGGAGGTAATGGCTCCGAAAGGGGGAACTAAAGATTTGTGTACACAAAGTCGGGTGGGTGAGTTACACTGCTTGAATATAACATGAACCCACCATATAGATGCATATCATAATCATTCATAATAACCTATGACACCTAATGTATAAGTTTAATGGGACGCTTATACATTAGGACTTGCCAAACGACCCCTTGGTCTATAAGCTTGTGTGGGCAAGTTTATAAATTAAGGTCATTTCAATATATATATACTGCTTGTGATAACCGACACCCCAACGTATAAAGTGGTATGAGACATTTTATATGATGGGAGCCTTGTAGAAGATCCCTTGGCTTATGTGTACTCAAATAAGTAAAGGTTAAATTCTTTTCTTACTTTACCTATTACAACATAATTATAAATTGCTAGCTAGGTCCCCCTGTCACCTGTTTGTTTTACTCTCAACTTTCACGTCCTTCCTTTCTTCCTCCCCACTCGGTGCCTAGGAGCATGGGGGAAGGGGTGGGGGACGATAGGGCTTAGTCTTATAGACTAATCGTTTTCGAACCACAACATATAAGGGGATCGTGGAGCCCAACATGGAGGAGCAGCCCAGGAGACCGGTGCGATTGGAGACAGGGCAGTCTAGCTCAGGAGTACAGCCAGCTGGGACCATGAGTCCCGACTTCTAGTAGTTATTTTATTTTGCTTTCGCATGAGAGATCTGTAGTGAGGATATTGATGTACCGTGCTTAAGTCCTTCATTTCTGTACTCTTTTACTATTCTGTGGACACTCCCTTCGTGGAGATTTTATTATATGTGATTTGCTGTGGACTTACATGTCTATACTCTTGTACTGCTACTTTTGTGATCAATAAGGCCGGCAGAATTGGCGTTTTGTAGTGACGATCTTCCCGGCACCGAAGGTGTCACCACAAAGCGGCAGTTCTTGGCATAAGACCCCAGTTTTTACGAGTTGTTAAAAATGGGGTCCTACATGGTGTACCTTCTTTAAGTGAGAATTAATATGGTCACAAAGGAAAGACAGGTTGTGAGAGCCTGGTTGACTAGGGGCAAGGTTGTGCTCGGGACCTACGGTGGATCGTCTTTCCTTGGAGAAAGAGGCTAAATACACTTAGAGTTAGTTCAAGTGTAATGCTAAGAGAGTTTAGGACATAGGTAGATACCAAAAATAATAAGTACCTTTTGAAAGGGAGCTTTGGGCTTCAGCCCATCGTAGTTCCTAGTGCCCTCGAGAGCCCTTCATAGGGAATGCCCTGGGCAGTCCAAGGTTAACCCTAAACTGTAAGGCTAAACTGTTAATGCAAGATTAATTCTAAGTACTTCACTTTCACTCACCCCATAGCCATAAGAGGTTAGTTTAGTTTAGACATCTGAGCGGTATGCTCGGTGGTTGTGGAAATGTGTAAGTTTGCCCGGTGGGCCCAAGGCCCGGAAGGTAATTGTAATAGACAGGTTAGTCCGGGGAGCCGACGGCTCAGAGATTTATATCTTTCATAATTGCATGTGCATAAAGGTTGTGGGTCTTTGGTATTATACGGTCGTTCGCACCGACGTCGATACAATGACTCGGCGGGTGTGGTTTATACTTAGCCAAGGGAATTCTGGCGGTGGGTAACCATAGTATGTGGTGACTCTGTGGTTGTGTTCTTCATGTTGAGGCATACGAAGGGCTAGGCTTGGTAGTGCGGATACTCGCCTAGGAGTGGGGTGGCCCGACCCACTGTCTCCGTTGGCCACGATAGAGGCTCATGGGAGTGATGCTAGCTTCCAAAAAAGGGGATCTAAAGGTATTTGCGCATAATGTCGTGTGTGTGTGTGTGTGTTGCACTTGCATGAGAATAACATATCACTACACACATACTTACATATAACCTGACACCCCATCGTATAAATTGGTATGAGACTTTTTATATAATAGGAGCCTTGCAAAAGACCCGTTAACTTATAAGTTTATATGAGTATTCATATAAACTAAGGGGGGGGGGGTGAATAAGTGACCTTTTAAGATTCTTTGCAATTCTTTGTCTCTAATTTAACAACAATAATACCATCACAGATTATAACACACGCAACACAAATAAAGAACAGTTCACAACACACAGCACACACAGAATTTATAGTGGTTCCCCTATCTAGGGTACATCCACTTTCCCCCTTCTTCGTCACTAGCAATATGCTAGATAAGTTTATAGCTCCTCCTTTTCAACTCAGATCCAAAGATCCTACAGGCTCAATTTCTATCAAGAAACCAACACACAGACCAACTGGTCCTACCTCAGAGATTCCCTCAATCTCCTACCTCAGGCCCTCTCAAGAACCCTACCTCATCCTTTATAGAATAGGCCTACAACTCAGTGATTTTCCCAAACTACCTACCACAGGTCCCTCCAGAACCTACCTAAGCTTTTATAATTTACGCTTACAATCTCAGAGAAAAGATTCTCCTACCCACTCAAATCTCTAGGAGATCTTACAATATAAAGTGATAATATAAAACACAGATAATAAAAAACCTGTAATATGTTATATCTGTTTAGACAGATTTTGCAAATCAGCTGCAATTGGATTTCTTCTTGATAGATCTGCAGGCTGAAAAGTTCCTTCTCTGAATTAGCAATCTTCTTGATGTTGATCGGCGTGAATACCTTGAAGATGTTGTTGATCAGATACAATTAGATCTTCAGATCAACCTAGTAAAAGGAATCTGAAGATCTTCTTGAAGACCTTCGTCTTCTTCCTCTTTCTCGAAAATGTCGCATTGTTAGGACTTGGAAGAAATTAGAACGAGAAATTCTGATTGCTTGATTTGATCTTTCAGTTGTTTCTTTTTAATTTGATTCTCCCTATTCTTTTTTTGTGAAGGCAGGACCTATTTATAGACTTTGCAGATGACTGGTTCCTTTTTGATGACGTCAGCAACATACATCAAATCCTTCCTTGACCTATTTCTGTTAAAGTATGAGTTTTCTGCAACTAACTTGACAGTTCTGACTTGTCTTGACATGTTCAGTGTTGACTCAGCATATTCTGAAACATAAGTGTTGATTTATTCTAGATGTCTCAACACATGTGTTGAGATATCTTAGTAGTCTCGACACATTCTAACTTGGAATAATTTTCATCAGAAGATGAAAGTGTCAAGACAATTGAATTATCTTGACAAACCCGTTATCTATGTCGTCATCTCTTAATACCGCCTTGTGTCGAGACAGTTAGATTGTATCGACACAACTGTCTGCTGTGTCGATATCTTCTGGTTCTGCCTTGTATCGAGACAGTGAGATTATCTCGACACAATCTGTCTGTTGTGTCGACATCTTCTGATTCTATATTGTGTCGAGATAGTAAGATTGTCTCAACACAATCTGTCTATAAGGTGTTGACACAATTGAACTATGTCGACACATATGTGCTTAGATAAATTTCTTCACTTTAAATCCTGCGTATGTAAACTTAACATGCATCAAATAAAATTTGTGTATATCATTGAGTTGATAAGGGGCTTTTCCAAATCAGGTACACAATTCCCAATGTATCCAATAATCTCCCCCTATTTAGAGAAGTCATAACCTCAAATCAATGATATACACCACAATACCAAAATATAATGTAAAAAATTTAGCATGACAACAGATTTATATTAAGATAAAAAAAAAAATAGAAGGCCAGTGAACATTTTCATTTCATATAACAAAATTTAACCAGTCCAAAGATTACAAAATGTTATAACAGATTTACATAATTTCTAGACAATACAAAATAATCTAAAATTGATCTGGCTCCTTAATAATAATACCTTTGCCTGATTGAATTTTGGCTTTAACTTCTAGCATACTATCATCAAGTACCTTCTTGCCTTTTTTGTCCTTGATAATGGAAAGCTGTTCAGCCTTAAGTCTTTGTCTTTCAAAGTAATGGAAGGGCTTGGGGAAATATTATCTTGGTTCAACAACAATGGCTAGAATCACACCATTCTTCTGATCTTTTCTAAACTTATAGATAACATCTTGTTGCTTGAGATGCTTACTCCATTCCTGCTTAGATTACCACTTTCCCCTGTCATGTCTATTATTGTTAATTGCTTGCCAAATAGTGAGTATAATATTTCTAGAGGTTGGACTCCACTGCTCAAAATCAAGCTTAGCCTCTGCCTGTTCTCTAAATCTTTTCTTAGACATTTGGACTTCTTTTTCCTTCAACAGGGCAGCATCAGTCATCTCCACCACTTCACAAAAAACCTTCTGAGCATTAGGTGGAGGACTATACATGGTCTGAACTGCACTTTGAATACCCTTAAAATTTGGTGGAGAATATTTTATCTATTCTGCAACTGGAGGAATCCCTTCCAACTGAGCTTGTTGGCAACCAGAATCAGCTGTCTAATCATCATCACATAGAGGCGGGTAGCCAAGAGTATCTCTGATGCTATTGGAAGTCCACTTAGCATAATTGGAACTGGCTTTTATCATAACCCTCTCCCCTTTTATGACATCTCTTGCAATGTGATCTCTTAAATCATCCTTTTGAAATCTTACTTGATCAACCACATGATGAGTCCCAGTAGTGTAATAAGTTTTAAATTTCTTAATCTCATTAATGATGCCTTTTTATGAATCCTTTATGGCTATACTTAGAGAAGCTGATTCAACAGAGAGTTTGGCTTCAGTAGCAGCCGATGCAGAGGTAATTTTGTTTTCTAAAGCTGTTGTTTGTTCAGCAAGCTTTGTTAGAGAAATGTCATGCATTTCTATGAGATTATCATTCAATTTCCTCTGATTTTCCAGAATAAAGCCTTGTTGTACTACAGTTTCTTCTAAAATCTTCTTTGACTCTGCTTGCTGTTTTGCAAGATAGACCACAACATTTGCACCTTTTTCAAAGAAGTTTGTCATGTCTTGTTTAAGTAAATTCACTTTAAATCTTATGGATTTTATATCTTGGGCCAGCTGAAATTATAAATCCTTTTTACTTTCATTCACATATTTTTCAAGATCTATTTTGTTTTTATCTAACATTACCTGTAGCTGAACCAAGAGTGAACTGAAATCCTCAGCAGGAGAAGCAGATGGTTTTCTTGACTGTAATGTCTTCTTATAGCTCTGACTTCTCCTTTTTAGTTTAGTTATCTTTCTTTGCTGTAGCTGAGATTATTCTTCCTCATCTGAATCAGATGAACTAATAATGGCAATAGATTGTTTCTTTTCTGCACTTCCAGTCCTAGGGGACTTGGCTGCTTGCTACCCCTCAACTCTTGCATCATTTTGATCTACTAAGGTAGTCTCATGTTGTTGAATTTCAATAGTAGGAACATAGTTCTTAGGAGAAGCAGTTATCTCCCCCTGGATGTTAGCTTCCACTCCCAGTGGGATTTCTTTCACAGTCTTCTTAAAGACTACTGCCTCAGTGTCAGGCATATACTCATCTTGTTCCTCATTCACATTGTTTATCACATCTGTATTCAGTTCATGAAGAACATCCTTTATTATGTCATTGACAGTTTCACTTTCTAAGATTGTAGGTTCATTTAGATTTGTCTCAGCAGTTTGGTCTACTGAGGGTTTAATCTCCCCCCGCACCTTATGCCTTGTTTAAGGTGATGTCCTTTGAGGAATGTTTGTGTAATGCACCAAAACCAAATTAACGTCACATGGCCTGGGACACGAGCGTGTCCAGGGCCGTGTCCTGCTCTGTGTTAGCCTAGCTGTGTCAAGTGTGGTGCACGGCTGGAAACATGGGTATGAACAGTGCTGACACGGGCGTGTCGGTTGGTGATACGGGCGGGTCAAGTACCTGTGTCATTCTCGGGTTGTGCCGGGCGGTGCCGACTGAAGTACACGGCTTGGAGCACGAGTGTGTACTGGTCGACACGGGCGTGTCAAAGTTGACACGACCGTGTTGGGGACCCGTGTCCTTTTCGGGATTTGTTGGTCCAGTATAGATATAGGGACACACCCCTCAACACAGGCATGTACTAAGTGACACGGGCATGTCAGGAGCTTGATACGGGCGTGTCTAAGCCCGTTTCCTGGTCTGGTTTGAGTCGGTGGTGTGCCGCTTAAGGTACACGGCCTATGACACGGGCGTGTCACAAGCCGTGTTATCCCAGGGAAGATGCTTTTCAGAGCAAGTCTGAGTCGTTCGTTTCCTTTGATGAAGATCTAACGGCCCTGGGTAATTACTGAAGGTTAAGTGCGGGAATTGATGTGTTATTTCTCTTTCAATCCATATCTTTCTCTTTCTAAGAAGAAGAGAGGGTAGAGCAAGGGGAGGAAGAAGAAGAGAAATCTAGCCGCCGGTGGTGCTACGGTGGTCCAAATCGCGAGCCGAGTCCAGAGCTGCGAAGGTGAGGCCGTTGCGGTGACTTTCATCCATCTCATTTTTCTCCATGACACCAAAGCATCTTCCAAGGGTAACAATTTCCTTCTTGGAGAAGTGAATTCCTTCTTTCCTGCATTTGTATAGGAATCCTCCACCAAAGGGTAGATGGTGAAGTAATTCCCTTGGGATCGGTGGTTCATCCCTTATTATCTTACATTAGAACCGGAAGTGAGTAGTATGGTTAGGCATGCTGTGTGAAGCCCATACGGACGGGTTGGTCTGGATTGGTGATGATTTGTTTGCAAATCAGAGAAAACTCCAAGTAAATTGGTTGTTTATATGGCATCCTTGGTGGATACCTGCGGCATGGTGAGAGTTGGTACTTGGTGTTCAACTCTTGTGGCAGTGAGTGTCATTCTATGTGAAGTTGAGTCGTTGGGCTGCAACTGTGGAATGCCTTTGTGGAGAACGGGAAAGGTGAAGCCATACCCGCATCATTCTAGGCTTGAGTCTGACAAATTTGAGCAACGTGAAAGGTGGATTTGTACCTGCTTTATGGTTGTCTAACTGTTGGTGCTTAAGTCCCTATTAGGATCACATAGAGAGAGTCTTTGGCTTGCATGCCCGAAAGACTAGGAATTCTCATAATGAACCGTCATGTATGGGACCTCTGAACAGTGGTGGGACCCTTGTTTTCCGGTACACCAATAATGTTCCCTGAATGCATGGAACGTCGGGTCGTCGTGCCGGCATTTGTGATATGTATTGACTTGTGCGGTTATGCACGTCCTTGGTAGATTGTTATATATATACTGTGTGACTAAAATGTTTTGCAGGGAAGGAATTCCACTGCCCCGTGCCAGAGGCAGGGTCGTTATAATTGGTCAGCTGAATGCTTACCATTGCTATGTTTGCCATCACTTGGTGGATTGATTCTTTGCAGGTGGTGCTGGCCCAAGCGAGAAATAGCGAGCTGAAGCCCAGGTTGCGTTGCTGCCCTCGAAGGCTTGTTTTGTTTACTCTTGTTCATGTGTGGCTGACCTGTGCGCCAATGTTTGTAAACCACACTTTTGTTAAGAGAAACTTGTAAGGCCATAAGGCAATGTACCTGTGTGTTTGGTTGTATATATTCCTAATTGGTAGTAGTGGACATTTCTGTTCTTAATGAGTTCAAGTTTTCAACAATGAAGCATCCACTAGAATGCTCTGTGTTAGGGTTCGATGGTCTTTGATGTTATTTAGTAACTTATCCGCCTGTTTGTGGAATATGGTGTGGGGCCCCGGCCGGACCCTCTATTATATCCTACGTGACGGGTAGGGGTCTTACAATTTGGTATCAACATGTTGGTCTATCTCTTCCGCATTCGTAGTCAAATTCTTTTGAGGGGTGGCGAGCACGTGTAAGTGCTGCCGTTATAACGTATAAAATGAACTCAAGAATGTCCACTTAGGAATGAAAATACATTTGTTTGTTGAAAATGTGTGTTCCTTTTATATAATTGCCGTTTGATTGGTCGCTAAATTGTGTTTCTACACATATAGGTGACTAGAAGTGTTGCTGGTCAGTCAGAACCTCAATATTCTATTGAAATTGCGGCACCAGCTGAGGTGACCACACCTCCTCCATCTGCTGAAATTGTACGTTTGATTACGGAGACAGTACTTATTGTTATGAATGCTCAGCAGGCTGGGCAGTCTCGGCCTGCAATGGTGCCAATGCAAGCCGGGGTAAGGCAAGAACCGGTAGAAGTTGTGGTTGATCCGCGGATAGCAGATACACAATTGAAGTGGTTCATGAGCTTCAATCCTCCTACTTTTACTGGGGCGGGTTCCCAGCCTAAGTTGAGGATTCGCTCGCAAGGATTAAGATAATCTTGATAGCTATCAGAGTTGAGGAGGAATAGAAAGTAACTTTAACCACTTTCCTACTTGAGGGAGAGGCTTGGTTGTACTGGGATGAGGTGGAATTGCATCACTTGGCAGACAGACAGTTGACGGGGGTCTCGATTGAAGAGTTCTCTCGGTTTTTCTTAGCAAAGCATCTGTCGATGCAGCAGAGAATTGCTATGGAGTTAGAGTTCCAATGGTTGACTCAAGGAGAACATAGTGTGGATGACTATCTTTATGAGTTTACGCGTTTGGGACGGTATGCAGGTACTATCTTCGTCGAAGAGGAGCATAAGACCAGTCAGTTCTATGGGGGACTACATCACGAGCTTTGGTATCTGCTCTCGAGTTCTTTGGACCAGGGGTTTCAAGCTTTGGTCTTTACGACTCGGTCTTTGGAGATGGACATGAAAAGAGGGCAGGACAAGGGGAACTTGGTTGTTACAAAGCCGTAGTTCAAGCCACCGCGTCCGGAGAAGTCTTGGTACCGAAAGAGAAGGGGTAAGAAGTCCAAATCTGCTGGACAAACTCCTTTAGTGGTTGCTTCGGAGGCATCTTCTTGTTATGGTCCTCATACTTGCTACACATGTGGCAAGCCGGGACACTATGCTCGGGATTGTCGAGTTGGCCCTCAAAGAGGCGAGAAGAAGCCGGGTGCATCCTATACTGAAAAAGGGAAGGCTGTGGTGGAGTATTCTGCATCGCAGGCGCAGCCCCGAGTTTACAATCTTGGACAACAGGAGGCCATCAAGCAGGCTGATGTAGTTACAGGTGCGAGTAATTTATAGTTTTACTTTATGCTTTGTGTTATGCTTGTTTAAAGCTTGGTGTTATAGGTTTTGTCCTTATATGGGACTATCCAGCAAGAACACTGTTCGATACAGGTGCTTCACATTCGTTTCTGTCTGAAGATTTCATTTTACGAATCTGGGTGCCTATACGGACCACGACCGACAGTATGAAGGTGTTACTACCTTACGGATGTTTGATGTGCGCAGATAAATCTTGTTGTGTTGAGGTAAAGATAGGAAGTCAGGATTTCAAGGTGGAAACATCAGTATTGCCGATATCAGAGTTCGATATAATCTTTGGTATGGACTGGCTTTCAGAGCAGCATGCCTGTATAGATTGCACTTCAAAAGAAGTTACACTGGGGCAGAATACCGAACAAGAGACTAAGTTCAATGGCATGTGAGGGATGAGTAGGATATTGATATCTGCTCTCCAAGTTGTTAAGGCAGTTCGGAAGGGTGTAGAGTTATTCTTCACACTCATAGAGGCAGTGGAGCCGAAGGCCAGTGTGAGTGAGGTGCCAATTGTATCAGAATATGCTGATGTGTTTCCAAAAGACCTTCCAGGGTTACCTCCCCAAAGGGAGATCGACTTTGCTATCGAGCTGGTGCTAGGTGCGAAACCTGTTGCCCGCTCGCCTTATCGGGTAACACCAAAGGAAATGGCGGAACTGAAAGTTCAGTTGCAAGAATTGCTAAAGCAAGGCTATATACGCCCAAGTAAGTCACCTTGGTGTGCGCCGGTTCTCTTTGTGGAAAAGAAAGATGGTAGCTTGCGTCTATGCATTGACTATAGAGACTTGAACAAGCTGACGGAAAAGAACAATTATCCGATTCCACTGATAGACGACTTGTTTAATCAATTAGTTGGCTCGACTGTATACTCCAAGTTGGATTTGAAGTCAGGTTTTTATCAGTTGAGAGTTCGTGAAAGTGACATACCAAAAACAACGTTTGGAACACGCTATGGTTACTATGAGTTCACGGTAATGTAGTTTGGGCTTTCAAATGCGCCATCAGTATTTATGGACTTAATGCATCGGACGTTTAGGGAATACTTGGACCTCTTTGTGATCGTATTTATTGACGATATCCTCGTAAACTCCCAATACGAAGAAGATCATGCAAATCATTTGCGAATTGTGTTGCACACCCTGAGGAAGAACAAGCTCTACGCCAAGTTCTCTAAGTGTGAGTTTTGGCTGTCGTTAGTGGCTTTCATTCTCCATGTGGTTAGTGGAGAGGGCATTGCGGTGGATCCTTCCAAGATAGTTGCTATATGGGAGTGGCCTGTTCTCACTACAGTAGCAGAAGTTAGGAGTTTCCTTGGGCTTGCGGGCTACTACAGGTGCTTTGTAGAGAACTTCTCAAGGATAACCTTGCCTCTCACCACAATGACGAGGAAGGATCAGAAGTTCGTTTGGACGCCCGAGTGTGCATGAGCTTTCGAAGAGCTAAAGAGTCATTTGACCATGGAGCCAATCTTGACATCGCCAGGTGGTCAGGACGGCTTTGAGGTTTACAGTGATGCGTCAGGGAGCGGCTTAGGCTGCGTTCTTCTATAGTTTGAAAAGGTGATAGCATATGGCTCACACCATGAAAGTGCAGGATAAGATCAATCTTAACTCTAGAGGGGGGGTGAATAGAGTTATTTAAAATAATTTTGCAAATAAAAACTTGTGTGCAGAGAAAATTTGTATTTACTTAGTGTATGGTGCTATAGCAAATAATCAGAGTAAAAGGAAATTCACAGCACAAAGCAAAACACAAAGAGACAAGCAATCCAGACGACACAAGGAGCTATAGTGGTTCCCCAAATCTGGGTACATCCACTCTTCTATCACCCTTGATAGGAATCCACTTCAAGATGAGTTGATCAGGTGTCTCGAGCACCAGAGAGTTTTTGACCAGGTTCTCACAAACCAAAGAAGCTGATTTTGACCAGGTTTCAGCAAAACCAAAAGTAACTTTTGAAGGGAGTTAAAACCCTGTACAGAAAGAAAAAGAAAAAAGGGATGAGGTTGTCTTCTCTATCAACAAGCAGAGAGAAGCAAAAGTGGATCTGTGTTTGTTGTCAAAGCTCCCCCTGAGATCAAGAAGAGGTTCAGGAAGGAGAACTCTGCACAAGGGTGACAGGTCTTCAAAAGATCTGATTTGCTCCAGCAAGAGATGATCCAAGAAGGTTGGAGGGTTGTGTCTGAAGCAATCAGAATTCCTGTGAGTGAGCTTTCAAAACAATATCACACAGAGAAAGAAGCTGAAGTCCTGTGTATGTTCTTCTTTATATTCTGTATATCCAAGAAATTAATTATATATCTGGGTCTTCTCCTTCCTTTTCTTTGATAGCCGTTGGAAGTCAGCATTAATTTCTTTCCTTAAATGTCCATGCCTCAAAGGAAATGACAGGCAGACATTCCTTAGAAAATTCCTTGAGCCATGCACCAGATATGCTGTAACGGCCAATAAATCTTCAGCATTAATTGTCTGACAGAGGGAATTTGAATTCCTATCCAAAACTGACGGAGGTCTGAAAAGCATCGAGCTCACAATAAAACGTCGATCTGAGCACGACACACGTCGGCCAGAGAGTGTTTTCTGTAAGTAGAACTGGGTTCGACGGAACGTCGAGCGGAGGTCGACTCTACGTCGAGCTGAGGTCGACTCTGCGTCGAGCTGAGGTCGACTCTGCGTCGAGCTGAGGTCGACTCAGCGTCGAGCTGAGATCGACTCTGCGTCGAGCAGAGGTCGACTCTACGTCGAGCTGAAGATTATTCTACCTAGCCTATGTGACCTTTATAAGCAACAAGGAGGTCACAAACCAAAATCCCTATAGAAGTATAGTCATCCTGGTCTAAATAGTAATAGGGTGTTCCAACAATCTCCCCCTATTTGGATTAGGATTACTATTTACATGATTTTTGGGATTCAAAGAAAGATAAAGCAGATACAATACACTACAATACAACCAGACATGACAGAATAAAAAGCAGCATATATATAACATTATATAGCAGCACAAATGTTCAAATGTCCTGAGTCCAGCATATATAGAAAGAATTAAAGCATCTTACTTTACTTTCCCTTTGAGGCTTTGTCTTGATCACTCTTTTTGAAGATGATTTCTCTGTTTGGATTTGAAGCTTCCTTTTTAGATCTGTAGTCATCAGCTGCACCTAAAGATTTTTGATCTCTTGCACTGGGTGGTACAGCCGCAGGATGGAGTTGCATATATCTGTCTGAATCAAAGAATTTCTTAGACTTATATTTCTCCAATTCCTCTTTTCTTTGGTCTGACATTGTACTGATATGAGAGGTGTCCAGACCTTTTTCTCTAGCTTTATTAATCTCATTTAAAGCAGCCATTTCTGTCATTCTGGCTTTCCAGTAGGCTGGAGTTTTGGTGGGATCTTCAAAGGGTACAGCTGGTTCAAATCTGTTAGAGGAGAGTTCTTGAGAGGTAGTTGGGGTGAGGTCAGTTCTAGGTCTATAGGGATAGGGGCCAGAGGTTGGATCAATGGCTCCTCCCCTTTGATAAGGTTGAGAACCTGATCTTCCTCTAGACTGCCTGCCCCTATAGTTTCCTCTTTGCTGACCTCCCCTTTGCTGACTGTCTCCTTGATATCTTCTAGCTTGATATGTCTTTCCATGTAGAGCTGAAGGGGCTGGATTGGAGGATAAACTAGCACCTGCACCTGCATCTGGAGGAGGTGGAGGTGGAGGCTGATGGACAGGTTTGGATGGTCCTTCATTGAACTTTCTTTTCTTCTTCATTGCTTTTCTCTGATTTTGGGAGTACTGCATCCATGGCTCTGTGATTTCACAATTGTATTTGATATAGTAGGGAATGTCATGGTCTGTAGCTCTGGCAATTGGAACTCTTTTCAAAGCTTTTGATCTAGCTTTCCTCTTCCTTGCAATAGTTGCAGAGGAGTCATCAGAATCTGTAGCAAACTCATCTTCTGAACTTTGAGATTCTTCATATGGATCTATGTACTTCCTTTTAGAGATAGGAAAACTGATGGAGTCTGGAGCTGCTGAGGGGGAAACTGAAGGAAGAGCTGCTGTCAGAGGGGAGGAGGAGACTACCACTGCAGAAGAGAGCACAGCCTCAGGAGCCATAGAGACTAAAGAGGCTGGTTCCTGAAGGTCTTGGGAGACATGGGTCTCAACTGCATCAGGTGTTTCAATTGCTTCACCTGAAGTTTCAACAGCTGCTAACATTTCAATTTCATTATTAGCAGGAGCCACTGCTACCACTGCTGCATCAGGGATCTTGTGAAATGGGACAATAGCCCTGGACAGATCTTCTTGAATCTGAGCTGGAGGGGAGAAGCTCTGAACAGAAGCTGGAGGAGGGGCCTCAGATACTATCTGAACTTCTGCAACTGATACTGTCTCTGAACATGTCTGAACAAACTGAACTGAAGAAGGAGGCAGCTCTTCTTCTGCTGACATCTCCCCCTGCCTAGAATCAGTGGTAGCTGACTCTAGGCCCCCAGAAGAAGGGCATGCCAACTGAGAGGAGAGGGAGGATACAGAGGCAGAAAGAGTGCTCAGGGAAAGAATTAGAGGATCCAGCTTGGCATCCAGGAGGGAGGAGAGCCTAGGGGACAGAAGGTCAAAGATTTGATTGGCTAAGGGTAGTAGGGCTACTTGCTCAAGGGGAACTTGAGTAGAGGTAGATGGAGTAGCAGAAACTGTAAATGAGGAAGATGTTGAGGGAGGTGCAGACAGTGGAGGTGTAACTGGCTCATGGATGGAGGAAAAGAGTAGCTCTGAAAAAGTAGATGAATGGGGGAATTCATGAGGAGAGGAGGTAGAGGCATCCATGAAGGAGTCTTCATGCATGTCAAAAGAAAAGAGATCCTCATGAGGGGAGGAATCCAAGCTTATGGGAAGGAAAGTAGTGTGAGGTGGAAGGGAGGAGGCAATGGTAGAGATGGAGGAAGGTAGAGGTTGAGAGGATGAGAGAACTGTGGTTGAGGGGATGAAAGTGGATGGGAGGGTGAGAGAGTCAGATGGCACAGACCCTGCTTCTGGACCAGTGGACTGAGAGGGAGTGACCTCTATAGTCCTGGTGTCTGCAGAGGATTTCATTGCTGCTGCTGCCCTGGGATTCACAATTCTTCTGTCCCACTTGCCAATTAGGGCACATGTGAGCCTCTTGGAAGCATTGATGTGCTTCTTGGAGGACACAAGCAGTTGAGGGCAGCAATGGTTGAGAATCAACCCAAGAACTCTTCTAAAGTGGACAGAGTTTTTATCCAATTTTTTCTTAATCAATTCAAACATAATCAATCCCCAGTTGGGATGTTTCTTATCTATAAGTGCAGCCATGAGGCAGAACTGATGCCTAGTAATTGCATCATGTGCAGTCCTCTTTGCACAGATCACTTTGCCTGTAATGTCAGCTAATAACCTATATTCAATGGCTAGGTTAACTTTGAGGAGTTTAGAGGGGTTACCAGCAGCATGCCCCATCCTGTCCAGCATCAAGGCATACTCTTCCACAGATAGTTCTATGCCATCATCTCCAGCAGCAAAGTTGAAAACTTCTGTAATGATTTGAGGTGAGATGGCTACCTCATTTCCTGAAACTTTCCCAGTCAATGTATTGTTGTCTGAAATAACTGCTGTAAGACTCCACTCTTTGATTTCTGACTCTGGGAGAGGGATCCTGGTTGACATAAAGTTAACCAGTTGCTGCTCCTTGAAGAGGTCCAGTATATCCAAAAAATATTGTGGAGATCCATCAAAAGAGTCGAAGTCGATATCGAATCCAGAATCGAACTTCATAGCCGCCAGAGCTCCTGCTGTGATCGCCATTTTCCTGCAAAAAGAATACCTTCCAAGATCAAGAGTAAGGAATTTGGAGGGAGAAAGCTTGAGCAGAAAGATATGAAAGCGCAACTGCGAACGACGATGAGAAAATGATTTTATACTTAGGGTTCGACGCAGAAAAGGAAAGAACGTCGAGCTCAGTTCGACGCTCTAAGGCTCTAGGAGAACTGAAACGACTCAACAGCGTGCAGCTTAGGTCGACGTTCGACGCTTTGGCTGAAGCTATACGTCGAGCTCAGGTCGACGTTGAACGAAGACGTCGACCGGGGAGAGAGAAACTCAAGAAGCCAGGGAGCTATGAACTTAGTTCGACGCTGGAAGCTGAGTTCGACGTTCGACGCTTTTGAGGGCGACGGACCGCCGATCTCCGTTCGACGCCGCGTCGAGCTTAGTTCAGAGCTCAGAACAACCACTCAGACAGGAGATTTTAAAATGAAATTTTCCTATTCCTGTTAATTATGGGTTTCAAAATCTTGGAGTTTTAATTTATGCTGTCTCCATCTAGCATTCCCAACTGATTGAGGAAAAAGAGGTGCTTCTTTTCATCCAAGGGCTTGGTGAAGATATCTCCTCTCTGTAGTTCAGTGGAAATGTATTCTAGTGCAATTTTCTTCTTTTCTACATTATCCCTTAAGAAGTGATGTCTGATCTCTATGTGCTTGGTCCTACTATGGAGAACTGGATTTTGAGCAATAGATATTGCACTGGTATTATCACAAAAGATTTTAGACATCTCTAAGTTGTACCCATAGTCTAGGAGCTGGTTTTGAATCCACAAAATCTGTGAGCAACAACTACCTGCAGCCATGTATTCAGCTTCAGCAGTTGATGTGGACACAGAGGTTTGTTTCTTACAAAACCAGGAGACAAGTCTATCACCAAGGAATTGACAAGTTCCACTGGTGCTTTTCCTGTCTACTCTACATCCAGCATAATCAGAATCTGAAAATCCAGTTAGATCAAATCCTGAGTCATGTGGATACCAGAGACCTAGATTAGGACAACTTTTTACATACCTAAGAATCCTCTTAACTAATGTGAGGTGGGACTCTCTAGGGCTTACTTGGAATCTAGCACAAATGCATGTGGCAAACATTATATCTGGTCTAGTAGCTGTTAGATAAAGTAATGAGCCAATGATTGCTCTATAACTTGTCTGATCAACTGGTTTTCCAGATTCATCAGCATCTAAAACAGCATTTGTAGGCATAGGTGTTTTCATAGAGGATGCTTCAGACATTCCAAATTTCTTAACCAATTCTCTAGCATACTTGGTTTGAGAAATGAAAATGCCATCCACATGTTGTTTAACTTGCAATCCAAGAAAGAAAGCAAGCTCACCCATGCTACTCATTTCAAACTTTGAGTGCATAAGTTGTGAGAACTTTTTGCATAAGTTTGAATCTGTAGACCCAAATATGATATCGTCTACATAAACTTGTACTAGTAGGGTATGGGACCTATGGGTTCTAACAAAGAGAGTTTGGTCTACTCTACCCCTTTTAAAATCATTTTCCAACAAAAAACAAGCTAAGGTCTCATACCATGCTCTAGGAGCTTGCTTGAGACCATATAAAGCTTTATGCAGTTTAAAAACATGATCAGGAAAGGTTGGAGAGATAAAACCTGGAGGTTGCTTTACATAAACTTCTTCCTTGATGTCTCCATTGAGAAAAGCACTCTTGACATCCATCTGATATACCTTGAATCTCTTGTGAGCTGCATATGCAAGGAAGATTCTTATGGCCTCCAACCTTGCAACTGGTGCAAAGGTTTGGTCATAATCAATTCCTTCTTCTTGGCAATATCCTTGTGCAACAAGTCTTGCCTTGTTTCTCACAATTATTCCTTGATCATCTAACTTGTTTCTGAATACCCATTTGGTTCCAACAATTTGCTGGTTCCTTGGTCTTGGTACTAATTCTCAAACTTTATTCCTTTCAAATTGATTCAACTCTTCCTGCATTGCAATGATCCAGTTTGGATCTTGCTCTGCATCTTGTATAGTTTGAGGCTCAATTTGAGAGAGGAAGCAGGTGTGCATAATATTTTGATTAACTTGATTCCTTGTTTGCACACCCACTGAGATATCTCCAATTACTTGTGAGATTGGGTGATCTCTTGTTGTTGCAAGATCAACAAGGGGTGTTGATGATGCACCAACCTGTGTTGTTGTTTCCTCTTGTGGAACAACAACTGGTTCTTCAATTTGTTGGCCTTTTGAACTTTCCAGAACCTGAAATTCCTCTTCATTGTCACTGAGTTCAGTGTCTTGCTGAATTGGTGAAGGTAATGACCCTTTGTCTGTGATGGTAAGCTGCTTCAGATTTTCTGAAATTGAATGTTCCTGCACATTGCTTATGGTAGAAGTCTCCTTCTCCTTATAAGACATGTTAGTTTCATCAAATGTAACATGCATGGATTCTTCAATTTTATTTGAGCACTTGTTAAAAACCCTATAAGCCTTGCTAGTCATGGAGTATCCCAGAAACACTCCTTCATCAGCTTTGGCTTCAAATTTAGCTAGGTATTTCTTGTCATTATTGTGAATGAAGCAAATGCAACCAAAAATTTTGAAGTAATTCACTTTAGGTTTCTTCCCTTTGAGTAACTCATAGGGAGTCTTACCCTTTAGTTTATGTATCAGGCTTCTATTCAAAACATAGTTGGAGGTGTTCACTGCCTCTGCCCAAAAGGTTAGAGGAAGGTGAGCATCTGTCAACAATGTTGTGGCAGATTCAATAAGGGTTCTGTTTTTCCTTTCAACTACCCCATTTTGTTGAGGAGTTCTTGGAGCTGAGAAGGTGTGCCTGATACCTTCCTTCTGACAGAACTCTAGCATGAGAAGAGAATCAAACTCTGTCCCATGATCACTTCTGATCAGGGCAATGTGAGTATTGAACTCAATCTGTATGCCTTTGAGAAAATCTGTCAAAATCTTGAAGTTATCAGACTTCTTCCTCAGAAAGAACACCCAAGTGAATCTTGAGAAGTCATCTACAACTACTAAAGCATAAGATTTCCCTCCTAGGCTTTGTACATTAATTGGTCCAAAAAGGTCCATGTGCAATAGGTACAAGATTCTAGGTGAGTCACTCTTATTAAGTGACTTGAAACTGTTTTTAGTTTGCTTGCCTAACTGACAGGCCTTGCAAAGTCCTTCCTTCTTGTAGGGACCAGAAGGTAGTCCTCTAACAAGGTTGTCTTGGGATAACTTAGCAATGGTTCTAAGGTTCACATGTCCTAGTCTTTTATGCCAAAGTTCATTGGGTTTGCTAAGGGAGTTAAATAAGCAAATATCTACTTTAGATGAATTGAAATCAACTAGATATATGTTATCTTGTCTATTACCAATTAAGACAATGTTGTTATTTAATGCAATATTGCATGCTGAGTTGGTAAACCAAACCTGATAACCAGCATCACATAGCTGGCTGATGCTGATTAAGTTGTGCTTTAGTCCTTCCACATAGGCCACTTTCTTAAATGTGATTGACCCTATCTTGACTTGGCCATAGCCTTTTGTTTGTCCAAAATTTGAATCTCCAAAGATTACTTTGGGTCCATGTTTGGCTTTGAAGGACACAAGGTTCTCCTTGTTGCCAGTCATGTGCTTTGAGCACCCACTATCCAAGTACCACTGCTGGTTCTCAATTGGATAGGTCTTTATCTGCACATACAACAAATCAATTGTTTTTGACCCAGTTTACCTTGGGCCTTTCTTGATATCCTTTAAATTCTGAAATAAAAGACATCTCAGGTTGACTCTTATAGCCTACAAGATGATATCTCCTAGGAGGTATTATCCATTCAGCATAAGGGTTAAAGTGATGAGATGTGGAGCTGGAATTAAATCTTGAGTTAACCCCTGAGAACTGATTTTTGCTCTGAGCTTGGCTCGACGCACGTCGAGCTTCGGTCGACGGACTCTGGTGAGTGCGTCGAGCTCCATTCGACGGCGAAGGCTTGCTTTGTTCAGAGGGTAGAAGACGTCGACCTGAGTTCGACGTTTTCTTGCGATTACGTCGAGCTCTGGTCGACGTCCGTCGAGCTTCGTTCGATGCTTCTTGTCCAGTTTCCTGGGTTAAGTCAGCATTCTTCCTAGCCACTATCAAGACTCCTTTACCTTTCTCACTGGTAAATTTGATTGGAGTTGTCAGCACTATGGGTTGGCTGGATGAAGCACCCAAGCCCAGTGAACCATTCAATCTTGAGTTCACTGTACTTGTGATGTCCATCAATTTGATACTTCTCCCATTAAGGGTTTCTTCAAATTGTTTGGCCTTAGATAGCTCACTTTTCAGTGAGGCTATCTCCTCCCCACACTGCTTCAACTCTTCTAAGAGTCTGAGATTATCTGAGTTAATGGATTTGCATTCAATTAATTGTTCACTTAGAGTTTTAATCAACTTTTGAGACTCAATCAAGTCAATGCACATAGATTTAAACTCAGATTTGAAATCATCAGAAGTAAAGTCAAATGAATCTATTACCTGATCCTCAGTAAGTTCCTGATCAGATGGGTAGTCAGCATCAGGCCCTGAATCAGTGTTCTTTTGAGATGCACTGATGGCCATCATACAGAATCCTTTTTCTTCTGCATCATCCTCATCATCACTAGAACTGGATGATGAATCAGACTCATCAGAGTCACTCCAGGATTCAGCCACAAATCCTTTTCTGGTGTGCTTGCTGTTGCTGAAGGAAGGCTTGTCATGGTATTTCCTTGACTCCTTATCCTTCCTTTTATCCTTTCTTTCCTTCTTGTCCCTTCTGTCCTTGTCTTGATTTTCTGGACAGTTTGGGAAGATGTGTCCTGGTTTCCTGCAGCCAAAGCAGATAATATCTTTATTATTAGATCTGTCATACCTTGGCTTGTCTTTGTCTTTGGATGACCATCTTCTGAAGTTCTTTTTATTCAGCTTATTGAACCTTTTGACTAGTAGGCTCATAAGCTCTTCATTTCCCAACACCTTTTCTTTAGGTTCTTCTTCCTGTGCTTTGAAGGCAATGGTTTTCTCAACCTTTTCTGTTGGTGTGGATGTCTTCTGCTCTTCTTCTCTCTTCTTAATGAATTGCTCATAACTCTTGAGCTTTCCTAGAAGGGCTTCTGTGGATAACTCATAGACATTTCTTCCATCTTTAATTGACCAGATTCTTGAGTCCCAAGAGCTAGGGAAACAAGTCAGTATCTTGTCATTTATCTCAGTGAGAGATATGTCCTTCTCTAGTGATCTAAGCTCACTGATGATTAGGCTCAGTCTGTTGTACATGTCAGCAACTGACTCAGACTCTGCCTTTTTGAAGTTCTCATACTGGGTGATGAGGTAGGATCTCCTATCCTTTCTTTCATCTGTAGAACCTGATACAATTTCTGAAAGTTTTTCCCAGATCTCTTTAGCAGTATTGCAATCAGCTACTTTCTGGAAAATGTCATCTGACATGGTTTGAGCCAAGATGTTCATGGCTTTAGCATCTGTTGCCTTCCACTTCTTTATGTCAGCATCAGTCCCTGAAGGAGGAGGAACAGCTGATGTACTTGTTCCTGTGGGAGGTCTTGGACAATCTGTCAACACAGAATTAAGAATGTCTTCATCAAAAGAGTTCATGTAAAGTCTAATCCTTGCCTTCCATAGTGCAAACTTAGATAGATTGCACATAGGAGGTCTGGTACTAGCAAAGTCCTTGTTTTGTGCCATGAGTTTTAAGGATAAGTAAAACTAAGGAAAATAACCCTTTGAGAGAAATGATCTTATCAGGGATCTTTTGATACAGGTGTTAGCCTGTATGAATGATCAACCTCGCTCTGATACCAATTGAAAGTGCAGGGTAAGATCAATCTTAACTCTAGAGGGGGGGTGAATAGAGTTATTTAAAATAATTTTGCAAATAAAAACTTGTGTGCAGAGAAAATTTGTATTTACTTAGTGTATGGTGCTATAGCAAATAATCAGAGTAAAAGGAAATTCACAGCACAAAGCAAAACACAAAGAGACAAGCAATCCAGACGACACAAGGAGCTATAGTGGTTCCCCAAATCTGGGTACATCCACTCTTCTATCACCCTTGATAGGAATCCACTTCAAGATGAGTTGATCAGGTGTCTTGAGCACCAGAGAGTTTTTGACCAGGTTCTCATAAACCAAAGAAGCTGATTTTGACCAGGTTTCAGCAAAACCAAAAGTAACTTTTGAAGGGAGTTAAAACCCTGTACAGAAAGAGAAAGAAAAAAGGGATGAGGTTGTCTTCTCTATCAACAAGCAGAGAGAAGCAAAAGTGGATCTGTGTTTGTTGTCAAAGCTCCCCCTGAGATCAAGAAGAGGTTCAGGAAGGAGAACTCTGCACAAGGGTGACAGGTCTTCAAAAGATCTGATTTGCTCCAGCAAGAGATGATCCAAGAAGGTTGGAGGGTTGTGTCTGAAGCAATCAGAATTCCTGTGAGTGAGCTTTCAAAACAATATCACACAGAGAAAGAAGCTGAAGTCCTGTGTATGTTCTTCTTTATATTCTGTATATCCAAGAAATTAATTATATATCTGGGTCTTCTCCTTCCTTTTCTTTGATAGCCGTTGGAAGTCAGCATTAATTTCTTTCCTTAAATGTCCATGCCTCAAAGGAAATGACAGGCAGATATTCCTTAGAAAATTCCTTGAGCCATGCACCAGATATGCTGTAACGGCCAATAAATCTTCAGCATTAATTGTCTGACAGAGGGAATTTGAATTCCTATCCAAAACTGACGGAGGTCTGAAAAGCGTCGAGCTCACAATAAAACGTCGATCTGAGCACGACACACGTCGGCCAGAGAGTGTTTTCTGTAAGTAGAACTGGGTTCGACGGAACGTCGAGCGGAGGTCGACTCTACGTCGAGCTGAGGTCGACTCTGCGTCGAGCTGAGGTCGACTCTGCGTCGAGCTGAGGTCGACTCTGCGTCGAGCTGAGGTCGACTCAGCGTCGAGCTGAGATCGACTCTGCGTCGAGCAGAGGTCGACTCTACGTCGAGCTGAAGATTATTCTACCTAGCCTATGTGACCTTTATAAGCAACAAGGAGGTCACAAACCAAAATCCCTATAGAAGTATAGTCATCCTGGTCCAAATAGTAATAGGGTGTTCCAACACACCAGTTGAAGGTGCACGAACAGAATTACCCCGTCCATGATTTGGAGTTGGCGGCGGTGATATTTGCACTTAAACTGTGGCGTCATTACCTATATGGCGTGAAAGTGGATATATTCACGGGCCATAAGAGCCTGAAATATCTGTTGGACCAAAAGGAGCTCAATATGCGACAGAGAAGGTGGATGGAGTTTCTTGGTGACTACACCTTCCAGATTCATTATACTCTCGATAAAGGGAATGTAGTCGCGGATGCCTTGATTCATAGGACTCCGACAAGGGCAAATTGGTTGATAAGGCATGATGAAAGCCTAATTCGAGAACTGGAAGCATTAGATATTTCTTGTGTTGAAAAGAATTCCACTGCAAATGCGTGCTTAAACAAGATGGAGGTACAGTGTGACCTGGCGGATAGAGTTCGACAAGCAACAACACTTGATGAAAGTCTACAATGCTATGCAGCGGAAAGTGCAGATTCTTAGTTTTCGTTAAATGACAGCCTTTTTCGGAAGGACGGACGTTTGTGTGTCCCAGATAGGGGTAAACTTCGTGAAGAATTGATGTATGAAGCCCACTTCACAAAGTATTCAATTCACCCTGGAAGCATGAAAATGTATAAGGATCTGAAGAAAATTTTCTGGTGGCCTGGAATGAAGAAGGACATAGCGCACTATGTTGCTAAATGTCAAACCTGTTCCTTAGTAAAGGCTGAATGCCAAAAACCGGGATGTTTTTTGAAATCGTTGCCTATACCTGCGTGGAAATTTGATGATATTTCCATGGATTTCGTGCATGGGTTGCCGAGATCACAGCGTGGAAATGATGCGGTTTGGGTGATTGTGGACTGGTTAACTAAGGTGTCACACTTCATCCCGAACCGGAAGGACGATTCAGTTGAAAAGTTGGCAAAGATGTATGAGGATACTATTGTATGATTGCACGATGTGCCACGTAGCATCGTTAGTGATCGATATGGGTGTTTCACTTTGGTAGATTGGAAATTAGTCCACCAAATGTTGGGTACGAAATTACATTTCAGCACGGGCTTTCATCCTCAGACGGATGGTCAGAATTAAAGGACCAACAGGACGTTGGAGGATATGCTCTGAATGTGTGTGCTGGACTTCAAGAAGAGTTGGGAAGATCATCTCTTTATGATTGAGTTCGCCTAAAATAATAACTACTAATCTAGTATCTAGATGGCGCCCTTTGAGGCTTTATACTGTAGGAAATGTCGTACAACTTTGGCTTGGGCGGAGACTGGCGAAACAAAGTTGTACAAGCAAAATGAGATGGATAATGCCAACTCTATTATACGGTTGATACGAGAAAGGATGTTGGTGGATCAAGAAAGGCAGGATAAGTATTACAACGCCAAGCACCAAAACATGGAATTTGCGGTGGGCGATTGGGTATACTTGAAGATTAAACCCTTTAAAGGTGTGTCCAGGATACGACATCTAAAAAAGCTGAGCCCGAGGTATCTGGGATCGTTTAAAGTGGTAGAGTGTGTTGGTGAAACTGTCTATCGGTTAGCACTTTCGCTAGAGCTGAGTGGTTTACATGATGTGTTTCATGTCTCGGTGTTGTGGAAAGCGGTGAAAGAACCATCCCAGGTGGTTGTTGTAGAACAAGTATCAGTCAATAGTGGGCTAATGATGAAGGTTAGGCCTATTCGGATCGAGGATACGGTGGTTAAACAGCTACGAAAAAAACTATCAGGATGGTCAAGGTCCGGTAGGACAACTATGGCCGTGAGGAGTTGTCGTGGGAGCAGGAGTAAACCATACGTACTGAATTTCCCGAGCTGTTTGTATGAGGCTATTGTAACCTTATGATTTGAACAAATGTTTTGTTTGCTGCGAACTATGTGCTTTAGACATTTCAGGACGAAATTCTCTTAAGGGGGAGAGTTGTAATGCCCCAAAACCAAATTAAGGTCACATGGCCTAGAGCATCGAGAACGGGCGTGTCCAGGGTCGTGTCCTGCTCTATGTTAGCCTGGTTGTATCAAGTGTTGTACATGGCTGGAAACACAGGTATGAACAGTGCTGACACGGGCGTGTCGATTGGTGATACGGGCATGTCAAGTACCCGTGTCGTTCTCGAGTTGTGTCGGGCGGTGCCGACTAAAGAACACGGCCTGGAGCACGGGCGTGTACTGGTCGACACGGGCGTGTCAAAGTTGACACGGCTGTGTTGGTGACCCGTGTCCTTTTCGGAATTTGTTGGTCCTGTGTCGATAGAGGGACACGCCCCTAAAAACGGGCATGTACTGAGTGATACGGGCATGTCAGGAGCTTGATATGGGCGTGTCTAAGCCTGTGTCCTGGTCTGGTTTGAGTCGGTAGTGTGCCGCTTAAGGTACACGGCCTTTGACATGGGCGTGTCATAAGTCGTGTCAGTCCAGGGAAGATGCTTTTCAAAGCAAGTCTGAGCCGTTCGTTTCCTTTGATGAAGATCTAACGACCCTAGGTAATTCCTGAAGGGTTAAGTGCGAGAATTGATGAGTTATTTCTCATTCAATCCATATCTTTCTCTTTCTAAGAAGAAGAGAGGGGAGAGCAAGGGAGGGAAGAAGAAGAGAAATCCGGTCGCCGGTGGTGCTACGGTGGTACAAATCACGAGCCGAGTCCAGAGCTGCGAAGGCGAGGCAGTTGCGGTGACTTTCATCCATCTCGTTTTTCTTCATGGAGCCAAAACATCTTCCAAGGGTAACGATTTCCTTCTTGGACAAGTGGAGTCCTTATTTCCTATATTTGCATAGGAATCCACCACCAAAGGGTGGATGGCGAAGTGATTCCCTTGGGATCGGTGGTTCATCCCTTATTATCTTGTATTAGAACCAGAAGTGAGTAGTACGGTTAGGCATGCTGTGTGAAGCCCATCTGGACGGGTTGGTCTAGATTGGTGATGATTTGTTTGCAAATCAGAGAAAACTCCGAGTAAATTGGTTGTTTGTATGACATCCTTGGTGGATACCTATGGCATGGTGAGAGTTGGTACTTGGTGTTCAACTCTTGTGGCCGTGAGTGCCATTCTGTGTGAAGTTGAGTCGTTGGACTGCAACTGTGGAATGCCTTTGTGGAGAACGGGAAAGGTGAAGCCGTACCTACATTAGTCCAGGCTAGAGTCTGACGAATTTGAGCAATGGGAAAGGTGGATCTGTACCCGCATTATTGTTGTCTAACCGTTGTTGCTTAAGGCCCTGTTAGGATCACATAGCGAGAGTCTTTGGCCTGCGCGCCATAAAGACTAGGAATGATCATAATGAATCGTCATGTCTGGGACCTCTGAACGGTGGTGGGACCCTGGTTTTCCGGTACACCAATAATATGCCATGAGTGCACGGAACGTCGGGCCGTCGTGCCGACATTTGTGATATGTATTGACTTGTGCATATATGCACGTCCTTGGTGGATTGTTATATATATGTGTTGTGACTAAAATGCTTTGCAGGGAAGGAATTTTACTGCCTCGTGCCAAGGGCAGGGTCGTTATAGTTGGTCAGCTGAATGCTGACCATTGCCCTATTTTCCACCGCTTGGTGGATTGATTCTTTGCAGGTTGTGCTGGCCCAAAGGGAAAATAGCAGGCTGAAGCCCAGGTTACGCTGCTGCCCTCGAAGGCTTTTTTTTGTTTACTCTTGTTCATGTGTAGCCGGCTTGCACGCCGATGTTTGTAAACCATACTTTTGTTAAGGGAAACTTGTAAGGCCATAAGGCCATGTACCTTGTGTGTTTGGTTGTATACATTCCTAATTGGTAATAGTGGACAAATCTGTTCTTAATGAGTTCAAGTTTTCAACCATGAAGCTTCCGCTAGAATGCTCTGTGTTAGGGTTCGATGGTCTTTGATATTATTTAGTAACTTCTCCGCCTGTTTGTGGAATATGGTGTGGGGCCCCGGCCAGACCCTCTATTATATCCTACGTGACGGGTAGGGGTGTTACAGTTTGTATCTGGAGTATCACTTTGATCTGAACTGGAACTTCTTGGAATTTCAGAATCACAGGAGGATTTGTCTTCCTCCACCACTGCCTTTTTCTTCTTCTCTTTCTTCTTTTCAACTACAGAAGGTTCTCTAGATAGAACTCTATCCCATCTGAACAAAATCCTCATATCCATTTTTCTCATATGATTTATCTTTGTGCCTAGTTTTTGATTTAGGTCTGTAGGAATGGCTTTAACTAAATACAGACTTAGTATCCTACCCATGTTGGACTTCTTGATACTCTCAGAGATCTTGTCAAACACCAAGCTACTCCAGTAAGTTTTTAGTTTTAAGATTATTCTTGTCATTAGCTCAAACATGTGAGCATAAATTTTGTCATGTGCGTTTGTCTTACACAGCAGCACCTTTACAACTATTTCTGACAGAAATTTACCTTGGGTATTCATACCCTTCCGATTTAGAGAACTTTCTATCTTTTTGACTGAATCCAACCCACACCAAATTAGTCCTACAGTAGTCTTGGTTTAATCTACAACATCCTCTCTATTGATTCGAGGTATTTGAAATACCTTAGCCAGTCTTTTGCTTGTTATTTTAACTTTTGCTCCATTCACAGTGGATTTAATCTTTGTTGAACTGAAATCTAATGTTGCATTGTTGAAGAATTCCAGTACCTCCCATTTCTATATGCTTGTAGGTTCTGACAGTAGATATTCAAGACCTGCTTCTTGGATTAGGACAATAACATTCCTAATCTCTTCTTCTGCGGAGGTGAATCCATTTCGCACAAGTTCGTATCCTTTATTGATGTTTTCATCGTTATTTAGATCCATTGTTGTCGTCGTTCTTGATTTCATCGAGCGGATGGAGTCTCAAATGTTGACTGATAGGAATTTGAGGTCTAGACACTTAGTAAGAACTCAAGAAGTTGTATTTGATTCCTACGCTCAATTCTCTTTATATTGGCAAATCTTCCTAGAAGGCGAAAGGGCGCGCTGCATATAGGCCTATTCTAAATTTTAGAAAATACCTAGAGTCGACACAAGGGAATTGTCGGCTGTCAAGATGTGTCAACATGAGTCGACACACCTACATGTGTCTCGACATATAGTGTCAACACTCTTTCCTGAGTCTCGACACAAGACTATATATAGTGTCGACATACATAAATTGTGTTTCGACACAATTTTTTTACTTAGTCAAAATTTTGTTTTCTGAACTGTTACTTCTTGATATTTGGGATGTCTATATCTAATAGAGTAAGCTGTATTGATGACTATTATTTAATTAATAATTTTTTTTAATTATTCTTATTTTACTCTATTCAAGATTTAACATCCCAAGTTCAAATTTAAAGAAATTAAACTTCTCTTCTTCTAGTGGTTTGGTAAAGATGTCAGCAATTTGTTTATTTGTAGGAACAAATTCTAGGCTAATATCTTTATTTTCTACATGCTCCCTAATGAACTGATATCTAATTTCTATATGCTTTGTTCTACTGTGAGACACATGATTGTGTGCAATAGAAATAGCACTTGTAGAATCACAAAATAAGGGAGTTTTACTTAGCTGTAACTTATAGTCTTGTAGTTGATGTTGAATCCAAAGCAGTTGAGCACAACAACTTCCAGTTGAAATGTATTCAGATTTAGCTGTTGATATTGCCACACTTGCCTGTTTTTTGCTACTCCATAAAACTAGCCTTCTTCCAAGAAATTGACATGACCCTGATGTGCTTTTTCTGTCTTCTTTACATCCCGCATAATCTATATCTGAAAAACCAATCAGTTCAAAATCACCATTCCTTGGATACCAAAGGCCAAGATTAGGTGTGCCCTTTAGATATCTCAATATACTTTTGACTGCTATATAATGAGATTCTTTAGGGCATGCTTGATACCTGACACAGATGCAAGTTGAATATATTATATCTGGTCTACTAGTTGTTAGATAAAGCAGTGATCCAACAATACCCCTATATAAGGTTATATCAACTGGCTTGCCAGCAACATCCTTGTCTAAAGACATAGTGGATCCCCATAGGAGTTCTCATTGAAGTGGTTGTTTCCATGCCATACTTCTTGATTAACTCCTTGGTGAACTTAGACTGACTAATGAAAAGTCCATCTATAGGTTGTTTAACTTGGAGACCCAAGAAAAAATTGAGTTCACCCATGCTACTCATCTCAAACTTACTTTGCATTAATTTGGCAAACTTAGTGCAAAGTGACTCATCAGTAGAACCAAATATAATATCATCTACATATATTTGTACCAGGATGGTCTTGCCTTTGACTTCCCTTAGGAATAGTGTATTATCTATTTTACCTCTTGAGAATTTATTCTCTAGAAGGAACTTAGACAGAGTCTTACCAAGCCCTTGCAGATTGTTTTAAACTATAGAGAGCCTTTGAAAGCAAATAAACATGAGTAGGTTTAGTTGTATCAACAAAACCTGATGATTGCTCTACATAGACTTTTTCTTTGAGATTGCCATTTAGGATGGCTGACTTAAAATCCATTTGGTAAACTTTGAAACCTTGTAGGCTGTATATGCTAAGAAGATTCTTATAGCTTCCAACCTATCCACTGGTGTAAAGGATTGATCAAAGTCTATTCCCTCTTCTGGTCTATATCCCATTGCAACCAGTCTAGCTTTGTTTCTTATTATTACACAATTCTCATCACGTTTGTTTCTATATATCCATTTGGTTCCTATGATGTTGCAATCATCTAGTCTGGGAACCAACTTCCAGACCTTGCATCTTTTGAACTGGTTCAATTCTTCCTGCATTGCTCCTATCCAAAATGGATCCACATTAGCTTCTTCAAATTTCTTTAGTTCTGTCTGTGATAGAAAACTTGAATACATCACAGTATTGTGATGTTTGCTTCTTGTGGTCACTCCCTGAGCAGCATCTCCTATGATCAATTCCCTTGGATGATCCCTTAGATGCCTGACTGCTACAGGCAGTGTGATTTCATCTCTTGGACCATCTTGATCAAGGTTCTTAGTTGTTTCTCCTGGCTCTTCCCGTGCAAGCACTTCCTCAACAATGTTGTTTTCTTCTTGCATATTCTGCTTTTCTATAACTGTATCTTCTACAGTCAGCTCCATTAGCTTCAAGTCCATACATGTTGTGCTTGATGTACCTGACTCATCATTATAAAACATAAAACTTTCATCAAATACAACATGTACAGACTCCTCTACAACTTGATCCTTCAAGCTCTATACCCTATAGGCCTTGCTGTGGTTACTATAACCAACAAATATCCCATCATATGAATTTTCAGCAAATTTGGTTATGTATGTTTTCACAGTATTTAGGACATAATATCTACATCAAAAAATTTTGAAATAGGCTATGTATGGTTTTCTGCCCTTCATAAGCTCATAAGGAGTTTTATTTATTCTTTTATTGATTGAAGCTCTGTTAAGAACATGACATGCAGTGTTAATTGCCTCAGCCCAGAAATATTTTGGGAGTGAAGAATCACTCAGCATGGTTCTTTTAGCTTCAATGAGAGTCCTATTCTTCCTCTCAGCAACTCCATTTTGCTGGGGTGTTTTTGGTGAAGAAAATTCTTGCTGAATCCCAAATTCTTCACAAAACTTTATCATATAATCAGATTGAAATTCAGTTCCATGGTCACTTCTAATTCTGACCATAGAACTATTTAATTCTTTCTGAATTTGTTTGACAAAAGTCTTGAAGACATTTGGAGTTTCAGACTTTTTCCTTAAGAAGAAAACCCAAGTGTACCTGGAATAATCATCAACAATTACAAAAATGTAGACTCGCCTTCCTAAACTATGAACTGGCATAGGACCAAACAAGTCCATATGCAGGAGGTATAAACACCTCACTGAGTCTTTGGATTCATAACTCTTGAATGAAGCTTTAGTCTGCTTGCCTTTTTGGCATGCTGAGCAGAGGCTCTCCTTAGAGCATTTAAGGTTAGGACCATTCCTAATCAGCTCTTTGCTGTAAAGTTTGCCTATGTCCTTATAGTTCAAGTGAGATAGCCTCTTGTTCTATTTGATATAATGTGAGGCTCTCTCACTTGCAACTAGACATAAGGGAGAGTCTGACATTATACATAGAAAATTTAAACAGTACACATTCCCACATCTAGTGTCTGTCAAGATGACCTCATGGTCACTTGACCTTTTTATTAGGCACTCCTCTTTGTGGAAAGATATGATATAGCCCAGATCACAAAGTAAGCTTATGCTTATAAGATTGTGTTGCAACCCTTCCACATAAGCTACTTTGGTGAGTGTGACTAATCCATTTGTGATCTTACCATAACCTTTGGTTATGCCTTTGTCAGCTCCTCCAAAGATCACCTTTGGTCCATCCTCCAGAGGGATGTATTCGCTCAGATTTCCTCTTGTTGTAGTCATATGTCTGGAACATCCACTATCCAAGTACCAGATTGGTCTATCTTTGGAACTTGGACATTCCTGCAAAATAAGAATTTACTTTTCCTTAGGAACCCAAATTGTTTTGGGTCCTAGGTTTTTGTTAGTTGTGACTCTATTAAAGCCACTAGTAAACTTCTTGATTGGATATCTTTTCTGAATATGAGACACTGAGTAATTGTACCAATGATCTAAGGCAAAGTGTCATATCTTTCCATAACACCAGCATTCATATCTGTTATACCTCCTCTTTAGAGAAACAAAAGGATCTTTGTGCTGACATTCCTTTGGGCAGGAGTCAGCAAACTTAACAGTTTTATCTTGACTGGGAGCACAATACTTGTTTTGTCTCTCAGCTACAAGATTTCTCCTTGGAGCCTTAGTCTGGAACACTGGTTATGGAATGACTAGACCCTTTGGTTCTTTTGGCTTTTTGCCCCTTTTTCATTTCGGTTTAACAAACCCAAGACCACTGTTAATATGTTTTTTAGTTTAAACTACTAGGGTAATTACAAGTTTTTATTATAAAAATCATATCTTTTAAAGCTTTATTTTGACCTCCTATTGTATATATTAATAAAATAAATGTTTGTTTTCTTTCTTTTACAGGTTTGCAGGTTTTCAGCAATTTCGTCGAGCTCAGCCATTTCGTCAAGCTCAGCCAGTTTGTCGAGCTCAGCCAGTTCGTCGAGCTCAGCCAGTTCGTTGAGCTCAGCCATTTCATCAATCTACACCTTCTTTCTGCGTTCGACGTTCGTCGAGCTCGCCAGAGTTCGTCGACCTCGCCTTCAAATCAAGTTCGTCGAACTTGCCTTCAGATCCATTTCGTCGACCTTCCGCTTTCATTCTGCGTTCAACGAACGGTTTTTTAGCCCCAGTTCGTCGAGCTCAGCCTTCAGTTCTGCGTTCGACGAACATCTTCGAATTCTTCGACCTCAGCCTTTATTTCTGCATTCGACGAATCTTCGAATTCGTCGACCTCAGCATTCGTCAAGCCCCACCTTCATTATGCGTTCGACGAACGTCTCCAATTTCGTCGAGCTCAGTCGTTCGTTGACCTCAACATTCGTTGACCTCCCCTCCACTTTATAAATTCGAAGTTCGTTGACCTCGCCTTCAGCTCAGAATTCGTCGACCTCAAAGTTCGTCGACCTCATCTTTTGCGTTCGACGAACGGTTCCTTCAGCCCCAGTTCGTCAAGCTCTCCAGCGTTCGTCAACCTCCCCTCCTCCTCCTTCTCCTTCTCTTCACCTTTTCGTCGACCTCCCGTCCACTTTCTGCATTCGATATTCGTTGATCTCTCCCTCCTTCTCCTCTAATTTCGTCGAGCTCCGCCATTTAATCCAGTTAAACCTTCAGTTCCGCGTTCAACAAACTCCTCCAAATTCATCGACCTTGCCTTCAATTCGACATTCGTTGACCTCCCGTCCACCTTCTTTTTTCTCCGTTCGTCGAGCTATCCCTTCTTCTCATCTGAGTTCATCGACCTCGCCTTTTCTTTTCTCCTTTCGTCGAGCTTACCTACTGCCAGAGGACAAGTCTCGCTTTTTCTCAAAAGCCTGCTGCCGCCATAAATGCACGTCACTCGTACCAAGGCAATCATTATTTCCCGCCAGAACCCGTACCAAGGTCAACTCCCGTGCATGACTAAATGCATTTCCTGCTCCTTGAAGAATCTATAAATAGAGCCCCTCTCCTTGTGTACAAAATATAGAATTTTGGGAGAGGGGAAGTGCTTCCATTTTCAGTTCTTCCTTTTTGTTCTTCCTGTCTCCTTTTCACATTTTAGTTTTTTGTTTTCAGTTTTACTCTTCTGCAATAGTTTAGTTTAATTTCAGTTTAAGTTTTAGTGCTAGCTTAGTTTTCATTTCCTGCAAGTGTAATAGTATTTATATTTCAAGTTGTAGCTCTCTGTTTGATTTAATATAAAGCCTGTTTGCTTTTTCTTGTCTCTATTTTGTTTCCATGCACTTCTACTCGTCTCTCCTCCTCCACTTCACGATGAGTAACTAATCCTCCTTGTACTCGATCTTGATGATCCAAGGTTCGAGTTGATTAAGTTATGTTGCTCTAGTTTGCTTTTTCTTTGTAAGGTTTAGACTTTTGATTTACTCTTGAAAAATCATGTATGGAGTTATATCATCGATATATAATTTCCATATTTGTTTCCACTCTTAGCAAGCCGAGAGGCTCGTAGTTTGGAGTGAACGCTCAAGAGTAAAGAGATTTACACACACCCCTCGAGAGAGGCATGCATTAAATCTCCCTGATTGGAGTGAAATCCAATAGCGGGGTTCACAATGTAAATCGAGCTGTAGGCCTCTGATTTTAACGAGAGTTCGGTCGAACCTTCCTAAACTCAGGTGGGCACGAATTTGAGAGAAGCGTGTTCATGCTTTAGGAACCTCCACGGTCAAGGTCCTTTGCCTTATTAAGTTAAAGTTTATTATCGCATTTTTAATCAACTTAGGCCGAGGTGATTCTCGATCGAGTGCTTTCTTTCTCATTGTTTAACCCCTCATTTTAATCGCTAGTTGTGGCCTATCTGATTAAGTGCAAGTGCTTTTCTTTATGCTAGTAGTCTCTTCTTTTAATTTAGTTAACAATTCTAAAAGTTTCTTCGATAAGATAATAGTCTTCGTGTGAGTAAGATTACGCAACGGTTCCCGGATTTAAAAATATGACACTTGTGTCCCCTAGCTATAATTCGATAGGTATACTCTCCTAGTTGGATTGCTAGTTTGGTTTTATTCTCTTTGCGAATATTATTCCACCAAGTTTTTGGCGTCATTGCCGGGGAGCAACTTCTGTTAAAAATTTTAAAACACGAACCTATTACTTTTATCACTTCTCTTTCTCACCCTCTTTCTTAAAAATTAAAAATTCAAAAACCATATTAACGTTCTTAATAAAAACCCGCTTCACAATTTTTCTACACCACCTAACTCTCTCGAAAAGGGAAATTTTGCTTAAATACCACTATCTTGTCTAGTACCTTGCAAACCCTTTATCGGGTAGCCCTTGGGAAGTTCGGGAGTTAAAACATTAAAAAAATCTATTCCAAAAAAATTAAAGAGTAACTCTTTTTCTAGTTTATTTTTCTCTTTCTTCATCTTCTTTTCTGTTAGTGCATGACCCGTGAAAATCCGTCAGATATTTTGGACTTGGACCACAAAATTGAGCGTACTCTTCAGAGAAGATCGCGATTTCAAGGCCCTGCTATCCAAATACCAGCTAAGGATTTCGAGTCATTTTCTACCTTAAGAATGGAAGAGCCCGTCGTAGTGGAAGCCCTGCATAGGCCTATGTCCTATTATGCATGACCGAATCTAGAGGGTACAGAATCAAGCATAGTTCGCCCTGCTATAACTAATAATAATTTTGAACTTAAGCCTAGCATAATTCAAATGGTGCAGTAGTATGTGCAATATGACGGACTTCAAGATGAAGATCTGAATGCGCATATAACTAGCTTTCTTGAGATTTGTGACACCTTTAAAATCAATGGTGTTATAAATGATGCTATTAGGCTAAGACTCTTCCCTTTATCCCTTAGAACTAAGTATAAGCAATGGATAAACACTCCGCCAAAAAACAACATCACCACCTAGGATCAATTAACTGAAAAATTTCTGGCGAAGTAATTTTCGCCAGCTAAAACCGCAAAACTTAGGAACGATATTTCTGCCTTTGGACAAATAGATTCTGAAACCTTATATAAAACCTGGGAAAGATTTAAAGAACTCTTAAGACAATTACCCCATCACATGCTGCCTGTATGGTTACAAGTGCAGACATTTTATAACAGGCTAAATCAAAGCACAAAGCAAATGATATACGGAGCTTCCGGTGGTACCTTAAACCACAAAACCACGGAAGCAGCTCTTGAGCTTTTCGAGGACATAGACATGAACACATATAAGTGGAATGTGCCTAGGTCCCGCACAAAAAAACCTGCAAGTATCTTTGAAGTAGATAATGTCTCTCATCTAGCTCTGCAAGTGGAAGTATTAAGTAAAAAAATAACAGAGATGACAGCTGCCTTCGCCCCTCAAGTATGGGAATATGCAACACCTGCTCCCGAACAATTGGATTATGTTAATAATATGCCTATAAATGCTTTTCATAATTTTTCTACTGCTAATTTTCCTGCTCCAGGTTTCGCTTTTCCGAATAGTTATAATCCCGCTTTACGGAACCACATGAACTTTTCGTGGAGTAATCCCCCGAACGCAATGTGCCCGCCACCACAAAATGATTTTTCTGCACCACCACCACCCCCTCAAAATTTTCCAAAAACTCCAAGTTTGGAGGAAATGTTTTCAAAATATATGAATGTTAATGACGCTACTATAAGAGGCCTAGCTGGGACCGTTAAAAGTTTAGAAAATCAAGCAGGACAACTCGCAAAAATTATTTCTGAGCGACCCTCCGGGTCTCTTCCTGCCAATACTGAGCTCAACCCGAGAGAGCAAGTGAAATCTATAACTCTTTGGAGTGGTAAGAAAGTTTCTGGTATGGTTAGCAAAGAGCCTGAGGCAAGCTCCGCCCCCATTTTAAAAAATCAACCCTCCGTCGAGAATTTTTTTATCATTTCACCTTCTATTGTAAAAGAAGTTATCACTTCTCTCTCTATTGTAGAAAAATATCTCATTCCACAACCCATCTTTAAAAATGATCCAACTCCACCATACCCTTCCAAACTTAACAAGCAACGTCAGGATGATCAATACTCCCGCTTCAAGAAATATTTAAGCAAATCCACGTAAATCTACCTTTCCACGAATCAATCTCCCAAATGCCAAAGTACACTAAGTATCTTAAGGACCTCCTTACTAATAAGAAGAAGTTAGAAAACTTATCGCATGTCACACTAAATGCCGAGTGCTCTGCGGTCTTGAAAAATAGTTTACCAAAGAAGATCAGCGATCCGGGTAGTTTTTCTATACTTTGTGTCTTTAGTGATCTTTTTGTCAAGCACGTATTGGCCGACTTAGGTGCGACTATCAACCTGATGCCCCACTAATTATTAAAGAAGTTAGTAATTGGTAGCCTCAACCCCACACGCATGAGTATCCAGCTCGCCGATATATCAGTTAAGTACCTGTTAGGAATCGTGGAGGATGTCTTAGTTAAAGTCATCAAATTCATCTTCCCGGTTGATTTCATCATATTAGACATCGAAAAAGACGTCGAGGTTCCCTTGATCCTTGGCCGACCCTTCCTTGCCACCTCCTGAGCTATGATTGACATAAGCAATGGTAAGCTCTTCTGAAGAGTAGGCGACAATGAAGTGACCTACTCTATAACCCCCTCAATGAAGAATACCCTAGAGAATGAGGACTCCTATTTTTTCTTAGATTCCTTAGGTGAAGAATCTTCCTACTGCCTTTCTGAAAGTGAAAATAAATTTTTCTGATTTTTGTTCTTCCTCTACTCTTCTAATTGAATCTCTGCAAGAAGCCGTCATGGCCACTAGCTCCACCTATTTCAATTTTCTGTATAAAGAAAAAGTCTACGAAGACATTGTTTTTGAAAAAGAAAGAATTTCCAAAACGTCGTATGAAGAACCCCCTACCCTAGAATTAAATGAACTACCCAAACAACTTAGGTATGCCTTCTTAGAAAAGGACTCCAAGCTACCAGTAATAGTTTCGTCCTACCTAACTGAAGTTCAAAATGATAAGCTCCTACTTGTGTTACGTAAACATCGCCGAGCTATTGCCTGGCAGATATCTGATATCAAGGGCATATGCCCATCTTTCTGCACCTACAAAATCCTAATGGAAGTTAATTCGCGTAATTCAATCCAACCTCAGTGTTGTATAAATCCAAATATGAAATAAGTAGTTAAGGGTGAGGTTGTGAAACTCTTAGATGCAGGAATTATCTATCCTATTCATGATAGTAGGTGGGTTAGCCCTGTCTAGGTAGTGCCCAAAAAGGGAGGGATAACTGTAGGTAGTAATGTGAATAATGATTTAATCCTGACACGGACAATGACGGGGTGGCGAATGTGTATTGACTATCGTAAGTTAAACGACGCAACCCGCAAGGACCACTTTCCCTTGCCGTTCATCGATCAAATTTTAGAGCGATTATTCGGCCATAGCTTTTACTGTTTTCTCGATGGTCTCTCGGGGTACTTTCAAATCCCCATCTCCCTCGAGGACCAGGAGAAAACTACGTTTACTTGTACCTTCGGCACCTTCGCTTACCGAAGAATGCCGTTTGGATTATGCAATACGCCAGCTACATTCCAGCAATGTATGCTCGCTATCTTTTGCAAGTACGTAGAAAGCATTATGGAGGTATTTATGGATGATTTCTTCGTGTTCGGCAATGCCTTTGATATTTGTTTAGAAAACCTCGGAAAAGTCTTAGAAAGATGCGAAGAAACTAACCTCGCCCTAAATTGGCAAAAATGCCATTTTATGGTGAGGGAGGGGTTAGTTTTGGGTCATAAGATTTCTGCGAGAGGAATTGAAGTAGACATAACTAAGATAGAAGTTATCGAGAAGCTGCCGCCGCCTACGAACGTCAAAGCTATAAGAAGTTTCCTAAGACACGCTGGTTTCTACCGCCGCTTCATAAAAGACTTCTCAAAAATAACCAAACCCCTTACTCATCTTATGGAAAAAGACGCTCCATTTATTTTTGATGACCTTTGTCTATCTGCTTTTGAAACAATTAAAGATAAGTTAATTAATGCCACTATTATGATAGCTCCGGTGTGGGACTTCCCATTTGAAATTATGTGCGATGCGAGTAGTTTCGCAGTGGGAGCCGTACTATGACAATGAATATCTAAAAACTTCCACCCCATCTATTATGCAAGTAAAACACTTACATCGACACAAGAGAATTATACCACAACCAAGAAGGAGCTCCTAGCAATTGTTTTCTCTTTTGATAAATTCCGTCCATATATTACGCTTTCTAATATTATCGTTTTTACGGACCACTAGGCCCTCAAGTATCTTCTTGCTAAGACGGATGCCAATCCGCGCCTGAATCACTGGGTCTTTCTCCTCCAGGAGTTTGACTTAGAAATCTGTGATAAGCGAGGAGTCGAGAATTTGGCCGCCGACCATCTCTCACGATTAGATAATCCGTATATAGAAAAATTAGATGAAAAATCTTTTAGTGATTTCTTCCCCGATGAGAAGCTACTTTTAATTAACACATCCCCTTCCCTTTGGTTTGCACACATAGCCAACTATTTAATGGCTGTGTCCTCCCGAAAGAGTTCTCCTCTCAGCAAAAGAAGAAATTCTTTTATGAGTTGAAGAACTATTTTTGGGAGGACCCATATCTTTTCCGAGTCTGTGTGGACCATGTGATAAGAAGATGTGTTTCTTTTGATGAAGGATTAGATATTCTAAAACATTTGCATGAAGGACTGACTAGTGGTCACTATCAAGTTGCTCGCACAGGTTACAAAGTGCTTTGCACGGGTTTTTACTGGCCTAGCCTGTTCAAAGATGCGCAAGCCTTTGTGAGTAGGTGTTATAGTTGCCAATGGTCGGGAAATATTTCCAATAAAAATGAAATGCCGCAAAATTATTTCCTTGAGTGCGAAGTTTTCGACCTCTGGGGAATTGATTTTGTTGGCCCTCTTCCTTCTAGCTTCGTAAATAAATACATTTTAATTGCTATCGATTATGTTTCACGATGGGCTGAAGCCCAAGCTCTTCCAACTAACGATGCTCGAGTCGTAATTATGTTTTTGAAAAAATTATTTTCTCGATTTGGTACGCCACGAGCCATCGTTTGTGATAGGGGTTCACATTTTTGTAATGCGCAGTTTTCAAAAATTATTATTAAATACGGCGTTACGCATAAACTTTCAACTGCCTACCACCCCCAAACTAACGGACAGGTCGAAGTAGTGAACAAAGAGCTTAAAAGAATTTTAGAAAATACTGTTTCCACCTCTAGAAAAGACTGGTCAACCAAATTAGACGATGCTCTATGGGCCTACCGTAGAACATACAAAACCACTATCGGATGTACGTCGTATCAGTTGGTTTATGAAAAATCGTACCATTTACCCGTAGAATTAGAACACCGTGCTTTTTGGGCCTTAAGGTTTTTAAATTTAAATCCCCACTCTGTCGGCGACCTTAGAAAATTTCAACTTAACGAACTCGACGAGTGGCGCTCTTACGCATATGAAAATAACAAATTTTATAAAGAGCGAATGAAACGTTTTCATGACAAGCACCTATGGCATCCAAAAACCTTCAAGCCGGGCGACCAAGTTCTTTTATATAATTCACGTTTACGTTTATTTCCGGGCAAGCTAAAGTCACGATGTTCTGAGTTGTTTACTGTTAAAGAAGTTTTTCTGTATGAGACTGTTTTAATTTCACACCCTGATAAGGGTGAGTTCAAAGTGAATGGGCAGTGTCTTAAACTTTATTTCTGTGGTGATGTCCGTCCAAACTGTATTAATTTTACTCTGCATGATCCGAACTTTAACTAGCTTAATACTCTTTATTTTTATTAAAACTTTGAATATTAATTTGAACAATATTATTTTTGGACAATATTATTTTGTTGCGTCGAGCTCAAATGACGTTTTAAACAAAGGGTGCTCTTGGGAGGCAACCCAAGTTATTTTTTTTGTTTTCTTTATTTTACACTTTTTGCCCCGGATAGCTCCGACAAGCTGAAGCTTCTGCGATCGCCTGCTCTAATGCTGTTGAATCCATCACGAAGTCCAAAGAAGACATTTCAATAAGTTCCAAAGCACAAGCATGGGGGAGCAGCATCACACAACCTTCCGCGACTCGCAAATTCGGGGAAGTACCTGTTTTCAATTTTGAACTTATATTTATGTTTTAATTTTTCTCTCTCCTTCCCCTCTTTTCTCCATTGAGGACACTGTCCATTTTAAGCTTGGGGGAGGATTTCCCCATTCTCTTATCTTTATTTTGTTTCCTTTAAAAAAATCAAAATCAACTTTTTTTGTATATATCTTAAAAATCTAAAAAAAAAGATAATATCTTTAAAAATAAAATAATAAAAGAATATTTCAAAATAAAAAAAAATTTATTATGTTATTTGTTTTTTACTTTAATTGTTTAAACGAATTTTGGTATTTCATTAGTCCCCCTTGCTTTTTGTTTTGCTTTACTATAAATTTCCTATAACAACTTAACTAATTATAATCCCTCTAATCGTTCTTCTTAATTATGTTTTACAGGTAAAATGTTGGTCATGTTGTGTTTCTAATTCACGGTAGCATGTTAATGTGAAGCGTTTTTCTAAAACTCGTATTTCTATTATAGTTTCCCGTTCTTTATTTTCTTTACTTCCTAAAAACCTTTCATCCACTATTTTATTTTTTATTTTTAGATAATTTTTGTAATATCAACTTTGAGTAGTGTAGTAGATGTGAATGATTCGAGACTCGTATTATTCTTATTTTCAAAATAAGTTCATTAGTCTCTATTTAATATTTAGGACCTACTTTTTGAAAATTTTCAAAACTAATGCTTTAGATAAATTTTAGGAGCATGAAAATGATGTAGGCCATATTTGTTTTTGTTTGAGATTTCTCGCCAACCCAAAAATTATTCCCCTAGTTAGCCGCTTTTGAGCCTTTTTACTATTTCAATTGATAGCTCCACTTATCATTTCATTTTTCACCAAAGCCAAATTTTCTAACCTATCGTAATACACTAACGTTTTGAGTTTCATAAAATTTCGTGTTGTGATAGGGTTGTTTTGTGATTTTTGGGGAAATTTAAGAAAAAGCATGCTAAAAAGAAATGTTTAATTTTATGGCCAATTTCAAAATGAAAAAGGCAAATTATTTATGGCCTTTGTTTTGAAAAGAAAAAAAAATATGTTATTTTTTTAAAATTTTGAAACTCTTTATTTTGGTTTAGTGTGATTTTAAGCCTTCATGTTTATCTTTAAATTCCATTTCTAATTATATGTCTAAACCAAACATTTCGGTCCTAATAAGTCCTGTTGATTCGTGCTCCTAGGTTTTCTTTTAGCTAAGTGAAGAAGAAAAGTAGATTAGTTAAGTCTTGGATTTGAATTTAGATTTTTGTTCTTTGATTGATTTGGGTATAAAATTCCTCTTAGAATCTAGTAACAACTCATTGCTCTATTTCATTTGTTGCCTTGCTGTAACTTATTTAAAGAATTCTGTAAAAATCTTAGATGAATTGTCTTTTTTAGTAAAGTTTATAAAAGTTAAACCATGTTTACGTAATTATTTTAGGTTTACGTTTCACCTTCTCCCTACTTAGAATTTTGCACTGTACTTGTGTTAGCATAATTAGAATTTTCCTGATTAGTCACTTTTATGTTAACTAGTTTTTATATTTTTGCATGAGGAGTAGCAAAGCTTAAGATTTGGGGAGTTTGATAATACGTTTTGTAGTTTAAACTACTAGGGTAATTATAAGTTTTTATTATAAAAATCATATCTTTTAAAGCTTTATTTTGACCTCCTATTGTATATATTAATAACACTAATGTTTATTTTCTTTCTTTTATAGGTTTGCAGGTTTTCAGCAATTTCGACGAGCTCAGCCATTTCATCGATCTCAGCCAGTTCATCGAGCTCAGCCATTTCGTCGAGCTCAGCCAGTTCGTCGAGCTCAGCCTTTTAGTCAAGCTCCGCCTTCTTTCTGCGTTCGACGTTCGTCGATCTCACCAGAGTTCATCGACCTCGCCTTCAGATCAAGTTCATCGACATTGCCTCATATCAATTTCGTCGACCTTCCGTTTTCAATCTACGTTTGACGAGCTCAGTCCTAGTTCGTCGAGCTCAGCCTTTAGTTCTGCATTCGACGAACGTCTTCGAATTCGTCGACCTCATCCTTCAGTTCTGCGTTCGAAGAACGTCTTCGAATTCGTCGACCTCAATATTCGTCAAGCCTCGCCTTCATTCTGTGTTCGACAAACGTATCCAATTTCGTCGAGCTCAACCATTCGTCGACCGAAGCATTCGTCGACATCCCCTCCACTTTCTGCGTTCGACGTTCATCGACCACGCCTTCAGATAAAGTTCGTCGAACTCGCTTTCAGCTTAGAATTCGTCGACCTCGGAATTCGTCGACCTCAAAGTTCATCGACCTCATCTTCTGTGTTCGACGAATGATTCCTTCAGTCCCAGTTCATCGAGCTAACCAACGTTTGTCGACCTCCCCTCCTCCTCCTGCTCCTTCTCTTCGCATTTTCGTCAACCTCCCATCCACTTTCTGTGTTCGGCGTTCGGCGAGCTCTCCCTCCTTCTCCTCTAATTTTCTTGAGCTCCATCATTTCATCGAGCTCAGCCTTCAATTCTGCGTTCGATGAACTCCTCCAAATTCGTCGACCTCGCCTTCAGTTCGACGTTCATCGACCTCCCGTCCACCTTCTGTTTTCTCCTTTCGTCGAGCTCTCCCTCCTTATCCTCTAAGTTCATCGACATCTCCTTCTCTTTTCTCCGTTCGTCGATCTTACTTGCTGTCAGAGGACAAGTCCTGCTTTTTCACAAAAGCTTGCTGCCGCCATAAATGCACGTCACCCGTACCAAAGAAATCATCCTTTTCTGCCAGAACCCGTACCAAGGTCAACTCTCGTGCATGGCTAAATGCATTTCCTGCTCCTTGAAGAATCTATAAATAGAGCCCCTCTCCTTGTGTAAAAAATATAAAATTTTGGGAGAGGGGAAGTGCTGCCATTTTCAGATCTTCCTTTTTGTTCTTCCTCTCTCCTTTTCTCATTTTAGTTTTTCTGTTTTCAGTTTTACTCTTCTTTAATAGTTTAGTTTAATTTCAGTTTCAGTTTAGGTGTTAGCTTAGTTTTCATTTCCTGCAAGTGTAATAGTTTTTATATTTCAAGTTGTAGCTCTCTATTTGATTTAATATAAAGCCTATTTGCGTTTTCTTGTCTCTGTTTTGTTTCTATGCACTCCTACTCTTCTCTCCTCCTCCACTTCACCATGAGTAACTAATCCTCTTTGTACTCGATCTTGATGATCCGAGGTTCGAGTTGATTAAGTTATGATGCTATAGTTTGCTTTTTCTTTGTAAGGTTTAAACCTTTGATTTACTCTTGAAAAATCATGTTTGGAGTTATTTCGTCGATATATAATTTCCATATTTGTTTCCACTCTTAGCTAGCTGAGAGGCTCGTAGTTTGGAGTGAACGCTCAAGAGTAAAGAGAGTTGCACGCACCCCTCAAGAGAGGCAGATGTTAAATCTCTCGGATTGGAGTGAAATCCAATAGCGGGGTTCACAACATAAAGCGATCTTTAGGCCTCCGATTTGGACGAGAATTCGGTCGGACCTTCCTAAACTCAGGTGGGCACGACTTCGAGAGAAGCGTGTTCATGCTTTAGGAACCTCCACATTCAAGGTCCTTTGCCTTATTAAGTTAAATTTTATTATCGCATTTTTGATCAACTTAGGCCGAGGTGATTCTTGATCGAGTGCTTTTCTTTCTCATTATTTAAGCCCTCATTTTAATTGCTAGTTGTGGCCTCTCTAATTAAGTGCAAGTGCTTTTCTTTATGCTAGTAGTCGCTTCTTTTAATTTATTTAACAACCCTAAAAGTTTCTTCGATAAGATAATAGTCTTCGTGTGAGTAAGATTACTCAACGGTTCCCAGATTTAAATACGACACTTGTGTACCCTAGCTATAATTCGATAGGTATACTTGCCTAGTTGGATTGCTAGTTCGGTTTTATTCTCTTTGCGAATATTCTTCCACCAACCACTTCAAGGTGTTCCTGAGAAGGTGTCCATTATGGGCAGTATAGTTTTGGGTTTTGAAAATTGCTATACTAGGCTTCTCTCATTCAGAAGTTTCAATTCCAGCTCCTGAATGGTTGCATCTTTTTTCTTAATTAATATTATTTGGTCATCAATGATCTTAGTCAGTTTCGTCAACTTTGAATTTTGAAGACCAATCTTCTGAGTATCCATTTTGTGATGATACTCATAACCTTTTAGAGATGCATGTTCTACAGCTTGTTCTTTAACAAGCTTCTTGCTGTTAGCTAAAGCTACCAACAACTCACCAAATATAACTGTGAGTTGTTGTAGTTCAGTTACTGAGTAAATCTCATGTGAATCAACCATTGAGTCACATGAGTTTAGCTTACCTTTAGTCTAATAAACATAAGTCTTAGAGCAGGAAGAGTTGTCATAGATTACCTGTGTACTTTTATAATCATGTGCTTCTGTTACTGGGCCATCAGATATTGCCATCAAGTTGATCTCCATGTCTTCTTCAGAATCACCATTATTTGATGAAGTTTTGGAGCTTTTCCCTTTGTATATAGCCCTTCTAATAAACTCTTCTTCATAGGAGAATAGTCCTACATGTTCTTCTTCTGATTCAGTTGAATCAGTTTCACTATCAGAAAAGGTCTTTAACTTCTTTGCCATCAGACCCTTCTCTGATTTATTGTCCTTATTAAACTTCTTTTCTTTTGACTTCCTGTTCTCCTTTCTTTTTACTAGATAGTCAGCAATGACATGCCCAGGCCTATTACAGCAAAAACAAATAATGCCAGTCTTAAATTATTTATTCTTTTGTGAATCATACCTGACCATAGATTTGTCTCTATGCTTGTCTTTCCTTTTATTAGAGCTTGATCCAGAAGGTTTCCTATTGCTCCACTGCGTCCTCCTTAACATTTTCTTGAATTGCCTGGTAAATAGTGTCAGTTCATCATCTGATATTTCTTCTGAAGAAGAACATGCTCTAGTGGTGCCTGCATTTTCATCCCTTCTGGGTGATGATGGGATTTCTCTTCTAGCTTTCTTAGAAGTATCTGCTTTGAAGGCCACAGATTTAGACTGAGTTGAGTGTCTGGTAGATTCAGCTTCAGCTTTCCTAGAATTTAGCTGAAGTTCATGTGACATTAACTTCCCATATAAGTCTTGGGGTAACATATTTCTTAAATTCCCCATCTCTCTTACAACACAAATCTTGATGTCCCATTCTTTATTCAAGGATCTCAGAAATTTGTCATTTAGTTCATAGTTTAAGAAGTTTCTGCGATAGTTTCTTAAATAATTAACTATTCTAAAGAACTTTTAATAGGATTGTTCAATAAAATCAGTTTTTCCTTGTCTAAAGGCCTCATACTGCTGGTCGAGGAAAGATTTCCTGTCATCTCTTACCTCTTCTGTGCCTTCCATGTAAACTATGATGGTACCCCACATCTCCTTAGAAGTATTACAATGCACCAGATTTTGAAAGGTTGAGTTGTCTATTGCACTAACTATTATAATATGTGCCCTCTTATCCATAGTAGCAAGTATCACCTCATCCTTTGTCATTTCTGATAATTTCTTGGGGGTTTTGATCATTAGCATCCAAGACTGATATTTTCATGGGCACATATGGTCCTTCTTGTACTGTGACAAAGATTCTTGGATCTGAGGCTTCCATCATTAGTCTCACTCTCTGTTTCCATATTACAAAGTTATCCTTAGTACAAATTAGTAATTTCATATAACTGAGTTCTCTGTGAGATTCAGAAGCCATAGATCAGATAATCTTCAATTACCCTTAGGATCTTTTTTAGACTATTAGGTCTTTCTTTGAAGAACCTCCCTATGATACTACTTTAAAGTCAAGCCTATGGGTAGATACTCACCTAAAGGGGGTGAATATATGACCTTTTAAGATTCCTTGCAATTCTTTGTCTCTAATTTAACAGCAATAATACTATCACATATTATAGCACACAACACAAATAAAGAACAGTTCACAGCACACAACACACAACATACATAGAATTTATAGTGGTTCCCCTATCTAGGGTACATCCACTTCCCCCTTCTTCCTCACTAGCAATGTGCTAGATAAGGTTATAGCTCCTCCTTTTCAACTCAGATCCAAAGATCCTATAGGCTAAGTTTCTGTCAAGAAACCTACACTCAGACCAACTGGTCCTACCTCATAGATTCCCTAAATCTCCTACCTCAGGCCCTCTCAAGAATGCCCTACCTCAGCCTTTATAGAATAGTCCTACAACTCATTTATTTACCCAAACCACCTACCTCAGGTCCCTCCAGAACCCTACCTCAGCCTTTATAATTTAGGCTTACAATCTCAGAGAAAAGATTCATCTACCCACTCAAATCTCTAGGAGATCTTACAATATAAAGTGATAATATAAAACACAGATAACATAAAACCTATAATCTGTTATATCTGTTAATATAGATTCTTCAAATCAGCTGCAATTGGATTTCTTCTTGATAGATCTGCAAACTGAAAAGTTCCTTCTCTATATCAACAATCTTCTTGATTTTGATCAGCGTGAATACCTTGAAGATGTTGTTGATCAGATACAATCAAATCTTCAGATCAACCTTGTAAAAGGGATTTGAAGATCTTCTTGAAGACCTTCGTCGTTTTCCTCTTTCTCGGAAATGTCGCCTAGTGAGGACTTGGAAGAAATTAGAACGAGAAATTCTGATTGCTTTATTTGATCTACCAGATGTTCCTTTTTAATTTGATTCTCCCTATCCTTTTTTTGTGAAGGCAGGACCTTCTATTTATAGACTCCATAGATGACTGGATTTTATTTGATGACGTCAGCAAAATACATTAAATCCTTCTTTGACCTGTTTCTGTTGAAGTCTGAGTTTTTTGCAACTGACTTGACAGTTCTGACTTGACTTGACATGTTTAGTGTTGACTCAGCATATTCTGAAACATAAGTGTCAAGTTGTTCCAGATGTCTAAACACATGTGTAGAGATATCTTAGTAGTCTCGACACATTCAAACTTGGAAGAATTTTCATCAAGAACTGAAAGTGTCGAGACAGTTGACTTGTCTCGACACACCCATTATCTATGTCGACATTTCTTAATGCTGCCTTGTGTCGAGACAGTTATGAAAGTCACACTAGTGTCAACTATCTTCACCTAGGGGGGGGGGGGAATAGGTGATGTGCAGTCTTTTTGCGGAATTAAAATTTTACCTGCACAATAAAAGACAACAAACAAAGCACAGAAAGACACAGGCAGTTATAGTGGTTCCCCGATTTGGGTACGTACACTTTCCCCCTTCTACCTATCTCCCAATAAGGGACGACTCGGTCACTTCACCAACAGGATTAAAATCCAATCCTCACACTAATGGAAGGAACCCTTCCACTCGAAGGAGTCACCACTCCTCCACCACGGGTTGCACCCAACCCTTACAATGAGGAACTAACATTCCTTTACAAAAAAAGTAAAAATGGAATGTATAAAATACAAACTACTTTTGGAGTGCTAAGTGTCCCTCTTCATTCGATGATGCGTTCTTGAAGAAGACGAAGAGTCCACGACCTTAGATCTCACTTGGAAAGGATCTCCTCGAGATCGGCGGCGGCAAATATTGCGGCGGCGATTCTTTCAAGATTGGTGGCGGCACAAATTTCGGCAGCGATTCTTTCGAGATCCAACCTTCGTAGCAAAGCTAGCAAGGTCTACCAACGGTCTTACTTGGATCGATCATCTCAATCGATTTGGAAGGGGAAGGTGTTCCCGTTCAACAAATCAAGAGACAAAGGATCTTAAGATAGACACGTGAGACGCGTTGCTTGGCTAAGCTTCTGTCGCCGGGAGATCAGGAAGAATCCATGATCGGCGGCGACGACAACTTGATGCGCGGAGATGGAGGCGGAAGAGAATACGCGATCCGCTAGGTCAAATCCGGCGGCCCTTTCTTTTCGTAAGGATGTATTGTCTTTACTGTTAAAAATACACGAATATATATACTGTAGGTCATCCTTTATGACCGTTGTGGGCCTCACCAAAAGTAGCCCTAAATCCGGTTCAAAACTACGCCTGTACATTTGGTCCGGTCCAGCGCGCCAACGAAAATCGCCTAAGGCAAATTCGGCGGGAATCATTAGTGATTCTCGACGATTCGTCGAGAATCACTAATGATTCCCGTCGAATTCTACTTAGAAGATTTCTAGCTGAAAAAGAAAGCCATCCAGAGAGAATCGGCGAGAATCACAATTCATTTTCGACGATTCGGCGAGAATGATTCTTGCCGATTCCGCCTTAGTAGAATTCTAGACGGCACTGAGATAATCGGAAGCATTCGGCGATAATCGGCTAGTGATTCTCGACGATTCGGCGAGAATCACTAGTGATTCTCATCGAATATGCGAGAAGCACTTAGTGATTCTCGTCGAATCTTACTTAGACGAATTTTCATCTATCTTCCCGTGAGCTGGTCTTTGACCCATTCTTACTCCTTGCCTGCTCTTGATCTATCACTGTCCTGTACTTGAAAGTAAGTATACTCCAATAGAGAGAGTATACGTAAGCCAACACACTGATCTGCTCAACGAGGGATTACATTGCGCAGACCTGTGTATATTGACCTACTGCGCCCTGACATTGGTGTGTACTTAGCGTGGAGTAACTGCAAGCACAACTTGAATACAAATGATCAAATACATTGTCAATTCACCTTAGCTGGTTAAGGGGCTTCTTCAAATCAGGTACATTGAGGATACAATACCCAACAATCTCCCCCTATTTGAAGAAGCCTAAACACTACAAGCTAAGATGAATATAACGGATGGAAGAAAAACACAAACTGAATAATCAGTTGAGAATGACTTATGAATTTTCATACCATTATCTTTAGAGAATTGGGAGCATACTTAGCTTGAGCACCTTAGCACCTTAACCGAGAGGGTAATCTCCCCCTTTTCGGCTTCTACAAATCTGGGAATTTTGCACTTGTTACAGTGCTCCCCCTCAGTTCTTGCATCTGTGCTTACTCTTGAGTTCCTTGCGGATGCTCCCCCTTGATCCAAGAGCCTTGAGTCGCACAGTCTTCATTCTTCATAGTTCAGCATGCCGAGTTTAGTTTTGAAGAGACTGAACTTCTCCTCGTCCAGGGGCTTTGTGAAGATATCTGCAACCTGCTTATCCGTGGGGACATAGTAGAGAGATATGTCTTTGTTTTCCACATGCTACTGAATGAAGTGATAGAGAACTTCAATATGCTTCGTTCTACTGTGCGATACAGGATTGTTCGCAATTGCTATTGCGCTCGAGGAGTCGCAATACATCGGAACTTCGCTGAACTTCAGGTCATAATCTTTGAGCTGATTTCTGATCCATAGAAGTTGTGTGCAACAGTTGCCTGCTGAGATGTACTAAGATTCAGCTGTGGAGGTTGCGACACAATTCTGCTTCTTACTGTTCCATGAAATAAGCCTTCTTCCGAGGAATTGACACGTCCCGGAAGTGCTTTTCCTGTCATCCCTGCTTCCTGCAAAGTTAGCATCTGAAAAGCCTATCAGCTCGACATCATTATTTCTTGGGTACCATAAGCCAAGATTTGGTGTACCTTAAAGGTATCTAAGAATCCGCTTTGCAGCGACATAGTGAGATTCCTTAGTGTTCACCTGATATCTGGCACAAACGCATATGGAAAACATGATATCCGGTCTACTAGCAGTTAGATAGAGCAGGGATCCAATTATACTTTTATACTTGGTTTCATCAAAAGGTTTCCCTTTCTCATCCTTGTCCAGAGACACAGTGGATCCCATTGGAGTCCTCATAGAGGTTGCACTCTCCATTCCGAATTTCTTGAGGAGTTCATTTGTGAACTTTGTCTGAGAGATGAAAATCCCATCCTCATACTGTTTCACTTGAAGTCCCAAGAAATACTTCAGCTCTCCCATACTACTCATTTCAAACTTCCCTTGCATAAGTTTGGAAAACTTCTTGCAAAGGTTGTTATCCATTGACTAGAATATTATGTCATCGACATAGATTTGCACCAGCAAAATCTTGCCTTTGACATCCCTAAGAAACAATGTCTTATCTATTTTTCCTCTAGAGAACTTGTTCTCAAGAAGAAAGCTAGACAGAGTCTCATACCAAGCTCAAGGAGCTTGTTTTAAGCCATATAAAGCTTTATTAAGAAAATATACATGATTGGGATAAGTCGGATTAACAAAACCTGGGGGTTGTGCGACATATACTTCCTCTTTCAGGTTGCCATTTAAGAATGCCGATTTCACATCCATCTGATAGACAGTGAATCCTTTGTGCGAAGCATATGCCAGGAACAATTTGATCGCCTCGAGCCTTGCCACTTGTGCAAAGGTCTGGTCGAAGTCAATCCCCTCCTCCTGTCTGTAACCTTGAGCCACCAGCCTGTCCTTGTTCTTTATGATGACACCGTGTTCATCCAGTTTGTTTCTGAAGATCCACTTGGTGCCGATCACATTCTGCCCCTTTGGTCTGGGAACCAGCATCCAGACGTTGCATCGTTCAAATTGATGCAGTTCATCTTGCATGTCCAAGATCCAAGATGCATCCTTGTTCGCTTCGTCGAACTTCTTTGGCTCAACCTGTGACAGAAAGCTAAAATGCAGAATCTTGTTAATTATACCTCGGCGAGTTCTGACACCGTCACGGGGATCTCCGATGATTTGATTTCTTGGATGATCCCTCACGTGACGAAGCTCTAACAGTCTGGCATATGGAGCTCTAACATTTTCCGGTGCTCCATCCTCTTCAGGGAGGATAACTCCATTCTGACCATCATCATCTCTGGTAGGCATTGTGGTGGAGACTTTGACGTACTTGGGAGTTGCATCTTTAGCGGTCTCATCGAGACTAAGCTGTTCAATTCTTGTACCTGCATTTTCAAGAAGACCACTTGAAGAATTGCTATTAAGCAAGCTTCCTTCATCAAATACAACATTTATGGATTCCTCTACCACTAGGGTTTTCTTATTGAAAACCCTATATGCCCGGCTATGGCTACTATAGCCCATAAATATGCCTTCGAAGCATTTTTCACCAAACTTAGTACGCGGGTACTTCCCGTTATTTAGTACATAGCATCTGCAGCCAAAGATCCTAAAATAGGACATGGTTGGTTTCCTACCTTTCAGTAGCTCATAAGGTGTCTTACGATGGCTCTTGTTGATCAAGGCCCGGTTTTGTACATGACAAGCTGTGTTGACAGCCTCTGCCCAGAAGTATCCTGGGAGAGAAGCATCATTCAACATTGTCGTGCAAGCTTCAATGAGTGTTCTATTTCTCCTCTCCGCAACTCCATTCTACTGAGGAGTGCGCGGGGAGGAAAACTCATGAAAGATACCAAGTTCGTCACAGAACTCTGTCATAGCACCAGACTCGAACTCTGTTCCATGGTCACTTCTGATTTTGACCACTGAGCAGTTAAGTTCGTTATGAATCTGCTTGACAAAACTAGTGAGGATGTCAAACGTATCAGACTTGCGTTTTAAGAAGAACACCCAAGTGAACCGAGAGTGATCGTCAACAATCACTAGTGTATAAGACTTGCCTCCCAAGCTATGAACTTGCATTGGACAAAACAAGTCCATATGCAGAAGATAAATACATCTGGAGGAGTCTTTGTATGCAATGCCCTTAAAGATAGCCCGAGTCTGTTTGACCTTCTGGCATGCAGGACAGGGGCTATCTTTGATGCACTTAATGATGGGAGCATCCCTTATTAAGTTTTTAGAAAACAACACACTAATTGTCTTGAAATTAATATGTGCCAATCTCTTGTGCCATTATTCACAAAGAGATTCACTGCCTGTTGCTACTAGGCACACGGGGGTAGATGAATCTAAACTAAGAAAATATAAATAGAAGATGTTTTTGCTCCTAATGCCTGTTAATACCGTCTCCGAAGAGGCACACAATATTATCAGGCATTTATCCTTGCAGAACTTAACGTCATAACCTTTATCACACAACTGACTTACACTGATCAGGTTATGATTTAACACTTCAACATAAGCCACATCGGTGATAGAGATTTTACCGTTGGAAATCATACCGTAACCTCTGGTGACTCCTCGATCTGATCCTCCAAAGATGACTTTGGGTCCATTTTTGACTGGAGAGTAATCACGCAGCAGGCTTCTTGTCCCAGTCATATGCCGGGAGCATCCACTGTCCAGGTACCATATAGGAGTTTTGGTGGCCTTTGGACATACCTGCAAAATAGAATCAGTTTCCCTTAGGAACCCAATCGAACTTGGGTCCTAGATTCCTTGTTAGCATACTCCCCCTCAGATGGTTAACCCTACGAGTGGTCGGTCTCGCATTGCTAACATGAGGAGTCTCGTTATATCTCGGATTAAACCAGCAATCCACGGCAAAGTGACCAACTTTGCCACAGCACCAACAGTCAAATCTATTGTACCTTTTCCTAGGCTCCTGCTTCACCCTAGGAACGGTGGGTCCAGCTGGGGCCTTGGATCTGGAGGTGGAGCCATCATGATTACAGCAGTCACATGATTTCTTCACCTCCTGTTCCTTCAGTATAACAGGCTTGGCTTTTGGTGTCTGCTTCCTATTATGGCCGCTAGAGAAGTGGCCATAATCCTCCACTTGGATTTCCTCATAAGGTGCCTTGAAGACACTCTCACCAAAGTTGTGGGGGAAGGCCCAACCATCATACCGGCTCTTGGGATTTTCAACCGAGGGCTGGAAGAAGTGGACATAGGTTGACTCAAAGTCCTGTTCATTGCAGGGAAAGCCAGGCTTCCTGAATACAACAGGGTTGAGTGGGGCCTTTCCCTTTTCTGCAGTAGAGGCCTTCTTAGCAGCCTTATTTTTCCTCTGCTTTTTGTTTCTCCTGGATGATTTACCAGGCACACCCACATGCCCCAAGCAAGCCCCTTAGCCTGAGCAGAGAAGGTATCAACCAGTGGAAGAACAGTCTTTGACATAGAGAAGCTTTGGACAATCTTCCTTTATGTCGCAAGTTGTTCTTCCAACTTATTGATTTCTTCCTGTTTAAGGTCAAGGAGACTTAGAGACTCTGAGTGCTTAGATATCAGGTCCAGGTGCTCCTGTCGGAGAGAAATCAAGCTAGTGATCTCTTCCCTTTGGGAGACACCCTCGACCTTAAGGAATTTGACTTCATTTTTCTGAGCCCTCAATCTCTTGTGGCATTCCTCGAAGGTGTTGAGCAGAAGCTCATACTTTTCAAGGAGCTCAGCTTCTCGGGCAGATGGGTTGTCCTCGAGATCATCATCAGGAGACTCATAGTCAGAGTCAGAGAGGGGGGTACGAGCTTTTACCTTCCCAGTGAATGGGGGGCATTCTCCTTCAGAGTCAGAGCGACCCACTAGCCTGAAGTAGGCTTCCTCATCATCACTAGAGTCTGAGGAATCAGACTCACTCAGTGTCTTTGGCTTTTTGGCAATGTAGCTCCTCTCTTTCTTCTTATCTCTAGAGGACTTGTGCTCCTCTCCCTTCCCCTTATCTCTCTTGCCTTGGTGGCAGTCAGCCACGACGTGTCCTGGCCTATTGCACCCAAAACAAATGATGTCGTTAGAGCGATGTTTGTTCTGTTTGGATTCATACCTGTCAGAAGAATAATTCTTCTTCTGATGTCTGGAGGAGGAGCCGTCTCTCTTTCTTTGATTCCTCAACTTGAGGAACTTCTTGAACTCCCGAGTGATGAGGGAGAAGTCTTCTTCAAACAGCTTTGAGCCGGAGGAGCATGGATCGGAGTCTTCCTCCTCATCCTTTTTCCATGAACGGGACGATGTAGCACCCTTGCCTTTCCTGGAGTGAATGGCTTTCAGGGCCACAGTCTTTTCTTTTGCTGCGGCTTTCTCGGCTTCTTCTTCTGCTTTCCTCATGTTCAGCTGAAGCTCATAGGACATAAGCTTCCCAAATAGTATTTGTGGATCAGTTTCTGCTAATCTGCCAAATTCTCGGATGGCGCAGATCTTCGTGTCCCATTCCTTAGTAAGGGACCTAAGGAATTTATCATTAAGTTCACCATCAGTGAACACTCTTCCATATCCCTTGAGGGCATTGACTATCTTGAGGAAATTCTCGAAGGTAACTCCGATCTCTTCCTTAGGCCCTTGCCTGAAGGCCTCATATTTCTGGTTCAGGAGGGATCTCCGATCATCCCTAACTTCATTAGTGCCCTCTATTAGAATAATCAGGCAGTGCCAGATTTCCTTGGCTGTCCTGCAGTTGCAGAAGTTCTGCATCATGGAGTCATCGACTGCACTGACCAGAATGTTCTGCGCCTTCTTGTCAAGTCCGACCAACACCATCTCTTCCTTGTCCATTTCAGAAAACTTCTTTGGCACCATTTTGGTAGGATCAATGGTGGAGGCCTTAGTCGGAATATAAGGTCCCTCCTCCACGATCATGAAGAGTCGGGGGTCGACTGCTTCCATATAAAATCTAATCCTTTCCTTCCGATAGGAAGGTTTAGCCTGGTGCACACTGGGATCTTGCCTGAGTACTTGAGTCCGTCCATAGTATATATCTGCCTTCTTCTTGACACTAGTGGCAGGAACTTGCTCATGGTGTTAACCTTTCTAATGAGCAACCTCCCTATGATACCACTTGAAAGTCACACTAGTGTCAACTATCTTCACCTAGGGGGGGGGGAATAGGTGATGTGCAGTCTTTTTGTAGAATTAAAATTTTACCTGCATAATAAAAGACAACAAACAAAGCACAGAAAGACACAGGTAGTTATAGTGGTTCCCCGATTTGGGTACGTCCACTTTCCCCCTTCGACCTATCTCCCAACAAGGGACGACTCGGTCACTTCACCAAAAGGATTGAAATCCAATCCTCACACTAATGGAAGGAACCCTTCCACTCGAAGGAGTCACCACTCCTCCACAACGGGTTGCACCCAACCCTTACAATGAGGAACCAACATTCCTTTACAACAAAAGTAAACATGGAATGTATAAAATACAAACTACTTATGGAGTGCTAGGTGTCCCTCTTCGTTTGTTGACGCGTTCTTGAAGAAGTCGAAGAGTCCACGACCATAGCTCTCACTTGGAAAGGATCTCCTCGAGATCGGCGGCGGCAAAGATTGCAGCGGTGATTCTTTCAAGATCGGCGGTGGCACAAATTTTGGCAGCAATTCTTTCGAGATCCAACCTTCGTAGCAAAGCTAGAAAGGTCTACCAACGGTCTTTCTTGGATCGATCGTCTCAATCGATTCGGAAGGGGAAGGTGTTCCCGTTCAACAAATCAAGAGACAAAGGATCTCAAGATAGACACGTGAGATGCGTTGCATGGCTAAGCTTCTATCGCCGGGAGATCAGGAAGAATCCACGATCGGCGGCGGCGACAACTTGATGCGCGGAGACGGAGGCGGAAGAGAATACGCGATCCGCTTGGTCAAATCCGGCGGCCCTTTCTTTTCGTATGGATGGATTATCTTTACTGTTAAAAATACACGAATATATATACTGTAGGTCATCCTTTATGACCGTTGTGGGCCCCACCAAAAGTAGCCCTAAATCCAGTTCAAAACAGCGCCTATACATTTGGTCTGGTCCAGCGCGCCAACGAAAATCGCCTAAGGCAAATTCGACGGGAATCATTGGTGATTCTCGACGATTCGTCGAGAATCACTAATGATTCTCGTCGAATTTTACTTAGAAGATTTCTAGCTGAAAAAGCAAGCAATCCAGAGAGAATCGGCGAGAATCACAATTCATTCTCGACGAATCGGCGAGAATGCAAATTCATTCTCGACGATTCGGCGAGAATGATTCTTGTCGATTCTGCCTTAGCAGAATTCTAGACGGCGCTGAGACAATCGAAAGCATTTGGCGAGAATCAGCTAGTGATTCTCGACGATTCGGCGAGAATAACTAGTGATTCTCGTCAAATCGGCGAGAATCACTTAGTGATTCTCGTCGAATCTTACTTAGACGAATTTTCGTCTATCTTCCCATGAGCTGGTCTTTGACTCATTCTTGCTCCTTGCCTGCTCTTGATCTATCACTGTCCTGTACTTAAAAGTAAGTATACTCCAATAGAGAGAGTACACGTAAGCCAACACACTAATCTTCTCAACGAGGGATTATGTTGCGCAGACCCGTGTATATTGACCTACTGCACCCTGACATTGGTGTGTACTTAGCGTGGAGTAACTGCAAGCACAACTTGAATACAAATGATCAAATACATTGTCAATTCACCTTAGCTGGTTCAGGTGCTTCTTCAAATCAGGTACATTGAGGATACAATACCCAATAAGTTAGATTATCTCGACACAACTTTCTACTGTGTCGACATATTCAAGTTCTGCCTTGTGTCGAGATAGTAAGATTATCTCGACACAATCTGTCTGTTGTGTCGACATCTTCTGATTCTGCCTTGTGTTGAGACAGTGAGATTGTCTCGACACAATCTGTTTTTAGGTGTCAACACCATTGAACTGTGTCGACACATATGTGCTTTGAAAAATTTCTTCACTTTAAATCCTGCACATGTAAACTTAACATGCATCAAATAAAACTTTATGTATATCATTGAGTTGACATGGGGCTTCTCCAAATCAGGTACATAATTCCCAATGTACCCAACACATATCACTACACACATACTTGCATATAACCTGGCATTCCATCGTATAAATTAGTATGAGACTTGTTATATAATGGGAGCCTTGCAAAAGACCCCTTAACTTATAAGTTTGTATGGGCATTCATATAAGTTAATGTTACTTATTCCATTGTTTACTTTACATGTTCTTACTGTTCTACCTTACTTGTTTACATTACTACTGTAAGGGGTCTTACAACTGCTTCCTTGTTATAGTTCTTTTATACATACACCTGCTAGGATAGTTGTCACCTGCTTGTTCCACTCTGCTTTGTTGTCCTCCACTTTCATCCTCCCCGTACGGTGACTAGGAGTCACGGGAGTGAGGCGAGGATGATAATGGCTTAGTATTTATGACTAATGGTCAGTGGACCACATCATTTAGGGGACCGAGGAGCAGGGGCATCAGCACCAACAGGACAAGGAGGCCGGACATAAGGAGCAGTTATTGCGCGCTACCACTACTACATGGCAACATGTCGAAGATGTTTTCAATTGCTTCCGCTAGATGTGTGAGTTGTGTGAGAGAGATTATTTGTATTAGACATGTACCGGGCTTAAGACCATTTCTACTCTCTTTCATACTTTGTACTCATTGTGGGCTATAATACCTTTACTTATATATATATATATATGTGATCTTGTGGACTTGAACTTATATTTGTTCAATTGTACTTCTACTCCCTTCTATGATCGTCAATGCCTGTAGAATCAGCATTTTGTAGTGGCGACCCTCTCGAGTGTCGGTGTCACTGCAAAACAGTAGTTCTGGGCGTAAGACCCGGTAGTGTAGCAAAAAATGGGGTCTTATAGTACGCCTCAATGCTAAGAACACAACAGTGGAGCCCCTGCGTATTACACCTCAAAAGGGGTCTTTGGTAGATGTGTACCAAAAGCCCAGCTCAACTGGCATATAACTAGTACGGAATGAGTCTTCAAGAGCGTATCACCGAAGAACCAAGCCCAACTGTCTACTGGCACGGAAGGAGCCTTTGGGAATGAGCACCGAAAGACCAAGCCCAACCACCCAAGGTCTAACTGCCAGCTCTCATCGGTGTCACGACTGGCGAGCCCGTAGAACTATCACCATGTCCTCTTGACAGGATCATGTACCCTGTGTCAACACACACCCAACCCATGCAATTCATATTTATATGTCGTTATACATCCAAGGGCTCCAACTAAGTCCCTTAATATCATATTCAACACTGTGCGGTCAAGCACACACGCACCTACAACCCTTTCACATTCTCGTGCTCCCAAGCACGCAAGGGTTCATATTTAACGAAGGTGTCAAATCACCTTGTATACTACACTAGTCCCACACTACTACCCGTAGGGATATAACTTAATTCTAAGTAGTGGACCACACTAATCATCCCTTCAATACTTGAGGCCGAGGATCAACAAATCACATGGCCATAAGGTATACCTCATCCGACCCCTTTCTCCAATATCATATATATATATATGTTATACTTATTCAATTATTTATACCAAACATCGATACACAAACCTCCATGCAATCACATCAAGTACTCTTTCCCAAACTTAGTAATCATGTAAGGGGCGATCACATTATCATCGACCATTTACCATCTGATCTCTCGGGCATTCAATTCGTGGAATGAGGAATCCATCAAACATTTGCATATCACAATTACGCGCTACAGTTTACTTCAAGAAGCTACAATCCACCGATAATCACAAGCAAGCCCAAATTGGAAAGATATTCTCAAGGGACACAACTTACAGGTAGAGCCAAGGGTCCAAATCCAAATCCATCATACCTAAAATCGAGTTTCAGCCCGGCCATGTTTACTTAGACAAATCACAACCTACACATAATTTATTACAACATAGCCACTTTGACTAGACATTCCCAGAGCTACAGAGCTCCACCAAAAACCTATAATCATCTGTTAGAAAGGTCTTTCCGAGGGCTACAACTTTTAAGTTAAGCCCAAGACATGAATCAGAGCAGACCACACCAAAAAACATCCTTGAAGTCTGCTGCGCATAGAAAACAGATTTCTTCACAAGCCTATTTTCATGCATCATAACAATGGATGAATGACATCGGTTCATCTTCTTCCTCCATCCATCACAGAAGGCACAACCAACATCTCTCCACACATTCTCCCTCATTAGTGTTTGAGCATGCATTCCACGTCTCTTGGTTTGAGAATAAGAAGTACTGTGATGTATTTGATCTAGTATTTTGTGTTTTTATAGTGTGCAGGTTATACAGATTAAATGAGGAGACAAGTAAGGGTGTGTACACTTTAGAAAAAGCAAAAGAATGAGTTTTGCATGCTGAAATTCAAATGACCATAACTTTCAATCCAGGAAGAGTTACTAAACATTCCATCCCATTTCGAAATGAGAATAAAGTCATCTACAATCTGTAAAAGGTTCAGACAGCAAAAGTGAAAAGAAGATATCACTAGCGATAGCCACTATCACAGGCGATAGCGAAAATGATGTCATCGTGATGAAGGCCATGTTCCACACGATCCAGCCACCAAGCACACTATTTGGAGGTATTGCCAGGAAATATTGGATATTGCCGGCGATAGCCACACGATTAAATCATCTTACAGAAACCTCAGAATCATGGGACACGTGGCAGCTAGATATGATATCGCAGGCAGGCGAAATGCAGTATCGCCGGCAATACTACAAAGTATATATTTGGCTCATCTTTTCTGTGGACATGATTAATTTCATTATATGGAGTATTATTTCTCGTGCATTCCATCTAGAGAGCTCTATCCTTCAGAAAACTCCCACTTTCACAAGAACGTTCAAGAGCGAAAAAGAGATGGTTCGTGCGCAGCATCTCAGACAATCTTTGTAAGGATTCGACGTCTTCTTTAGATATTCATTTTGATGAAATTTTTTATTCTGAATTTCTATCTTGTAACTTATCTTATCATCTTTGTAATCGGTAAAGAAACCGCCGCCTTGTGCGTGGCGTCTATGTACGTGGGTGGCTTAGGAGGAAATCGTCGCCTTGTGCGTGGCGTCTAGGTCCTTGTGTGGCTTAGGATAAATTTGCCGCTTTGTGTGTAATGACTAGGTCGAGGTTAGATCTAGGGGGAGGCTAGAGGCTGTATATGGGGTAAGATAGGCTATAGCAAACCGATCCCTGGGAGAAGGACTGGTGAATCATCACAAATGGATTTTTCTATTCGCCTTGATTTCTAGCGTTATAAAAGTCAAACATTTTTGTATTCAATTTTTAATGAAATAAAATCATATTTCTTTTGTCTCATTATTTTGATTTTAATTTCATATTATAAAATGTTTTGAAATAAATCGTTCAAAAGTTTTAACTTAAATATATTGCAGGGTTCATTTTTGTTAGATATAAACGCTTAAATTAAATATTCATGAACTAGCGTCCGACGGTAACACTTAATGCCAGTGGTAGTGAAGAAATATTGAATTTTGCCTTTTTCTAATAGTAATCTTCAATATAATATTTTCTGATATATTAAAATATAATTTTCTATAAAATATTTCGAAACTTCATTAATTAACTGATATTTTTAGTTAAGAAATAAATTTCATAAAGCCCTTATTCACCCCCCTCTACGGGCATCGTAAGAGCCAACACGTAGTATTAGAGGAAGGTTATTCTAAAACGGCTTCACAACTAGGAATAATGACGCCTCATGATCTCGCAACCACTAGAGGGGATGAAATTTTATTAAATGAAAAATATTTAGCACCACCATTATTTATGGGTGAAAACTATAAAGGATGGAAAATCATAATGGAAAATTTTCTTAAATCTTTAGATGAAAAAATTTGGAATACTACTATTAAAAAGTCCCCAAATATGTTAAATAGAAATGAAATGATTTTAAATGTTAAATCCTTAAATAGTTTATTTTGTGCACTAGACCAAAATATTTTTAAACAAATATATATGTTTCCTACTAGTTATGAAGTTTGGAAATCTCTTGAAGAAACTTATGATTCTCCATCTATTGGAACAGAATAAGTACAATACATAGAAAATATGCATGCTTGAATATGTATTCAAGAAAGTTCCTCCCTTGATGAATCCATGGAGTGCATATCTAATGGATTGGAAGAAGTGAACAAATCATGCGAAAGAGAAGATGAAAATTCATTTATGGAAGAGGACGATGAAGATGTCACAGGAACTATATGTTCAAATCATGTTTCATCCAAAAGTGTTGTAAGAAAATCTAATTCTTCTTTTTTTGTTACAAATTCTATTTCTATATATCACATGCTTGAAATTGCTAAACATAGAATTAAGAAATTGAAAAATACTAATTCTAAATTACGTTTAGAAAATAAAACTTTAAAAGCAAACGCTAAAGTAGAATCTCATATTGACGTGTCTTATTCTTCTTCTTGCTCTTTATTTGAAAATGCTACATTATATTTTGATTGTAATTCTTTTTAAAAAGAACTCAAGGTTTATGAAAAAGAGCTTTTAATTTCAAAAGAATGTAATGAAAAATTGTTAATTGAAAATAATGTTATATCTCATAAACTAAAATCAATAAAATTACTTGTGCAAAATTTTTTAAATAATTTTAAGTCTCTTATATCTAGTTTATCTTCAAATTTATATAAGTCATCTACTTGTATTTCAAACTTCATAAAACATACACTTATTAGAATACTTAATTATAAAAATAGGTTAAGTTCTGATAATGGGAGTGAAATACAACAAATACTTGTAAATGTAATTCAAAAACTTAATTATCATATGCATTTACAAAATCCACTTCCAATATAAAATTAAATGAACTCAAATTTCTAAAAAAATCAATATCCAAGAGTCTTTATTGTTGGAACCGAAATTCGGTTCCACCTAGAGTTCGAACCTTGGGGGCGGCTCACACCTACTTCTCTCAAGCTCTCCCTTGGCTAGAGACTTGAATTTGGGAACTGACCCTTGGCTCTAGCATGGAGATCCCACCTCACACCCAAAAGAACTTTGAGATCTCCCCCTCCAGAGCCAATGCTGAGCTAGGTAACTTGGAGGATGAAGTAAGAAGATGAAGTGGGCAAGAACTCAAGCTCTCCAAGATACCCCTAAGGGTCTATTTATAGTTTTTTGGGAACGGCCTGCAAATAACACAATACTGATGCTCTAAAATTCTTGAAATACCCTGGGATGGTCTGCCAACAGCCAAACTCTGCTGTTTTGAACAGCTATTCGCAGCCCACTTGGGGTAAAAAAGGCAGACCCTCAAGCCGGGCGAGACCCTCAAGCCGGGAGAGACCCTCAAGCCGGGAGAGAACTCCAGACAGGTGAGTACTCCAGGGGTGAGTACTCTAGGGGCGAGTACTCTAGAGGCGAGTACTCTAAGGCGAGTACTCCAATGGCGAGTACTCTAGGGGTGAGTACTCTCAGGGGAGAGTACTCCTATGGGAGAGTACTCCAGGGGCGAGTACTCTAGGGGCAAGTACTCCAGGGGCAAGTACTCCATGGGTGAGTACTCCAGGGGCAAGTACTCCCGGGGAGAGTACTCTAGGGGCGAGCACTCCCAGGGGAGAGTACTCCTGGGGCAAGTACTCAAGGGGAGAGTACTCTAGGGGCGAGTACTCCAGGGGAAGTACTCCCAGGGGAAAGTACTCCTAGGGCGAGTACTCTAGAGGCGAGTACTACAAGGATGAGTACTCCTAGGGGTGAGTACTCTAGGGGCGAGTAATCCAGGGGCGAGCACTTATAGGGGAGAGTACTCTAGGGGCGAGTACTCTAGGAGGGAGTACTCCAGTGAGAGCACTCCCAGGGGCGAGCACTCCAGAGGCGAGCACTACAGGGGAGAGTGCTCCAGGGGAGAGTACTCTATGGGCGAGTACTCTAGGCGAGAGTACTCCAAGGGGTGAGTACTCTAGGGCCCAGTACTCCAGGGGTGAGTACTCTGGGGGTGAGTACTCCCAGGGGGAATACTCCAGGGGCGAGCACTCTAGAGGCGAGTACTCCAAGGATGAGTACTCTCAAGGGCGAGTACTCTAGGGATGAGTACTCCAAGGGTGAGTACTCCCAGGGACGAGTACTCCAGCTTGGCAAGTTGGGTGGGTGCCGACCTCCCGCCGCACCCACCCCTTAAAGAGTACACCAAACACTTAGTAAGCTAGGAAAATTTTTCTTCCCCCTACTAGTATACTATGCTGATTTACCATAAATTGGCCCCCAAGAGTGCAAAACTCTCAAAAAGCTTAAAACTACATAGCAAGCCTTGCGCCTTCTTGGAGACCCCAATCCGCGAATACCAGGTCGTACACAATCCCCGCTCTTTTCGAGCGAGTTCCATGCTCGGAAAGAAATATCCAACCCAACGTATTTGCTGAGTGTAGCATCCTTGGAACTAAAAATACTCGGCCACTCTGAGGGGTCAACCTGCCATGCCAGCTAACCAGAGTTTGGGTAGCGAGACCATCTTCGGGTAGAACTCATTTAACCTCCTTGAAGGGTTAACATGCCATGCCAGCTAATGGGAGCTTGTGTGACGAGATCCCCTCCGGGTAAAATTCACTTAACCTCCTTGAAAGGTGAACCTGCCATGCCAGCTAATGAGAGTCTTGATGACAAGATCCGCTCGGGGTTTGGAACCGTCTCTCCACCGAGGCACATTCGACCCAACCAGTTAGTGAGAGCCTGGGTGAGGAAATCCTCTTGGGGGGTTGGGACTTGCTCTCCCCGAGGCACATTCGACCCAACCAGCTAGTGAGAGCATGGGTGAGAAGATCCTCTCGAGGGTAGGACTTGCTCTCCCCGAGGCACATTCGACCCATCAAGCTAGTGAGATCCTGGGTGAGGAGATCCTCTCAGGGGTTGGGACTTGCTCTCCTCGAGGCACATTCGACCCATCCAGCTAGTGAGAGCCTGGATGAGGAGATCCTCTCGGGTGTTGGGACTTTCTCTCCTCGAGACATATTCGACCCATCTATCTAGTGAGAGCCTGGGTAAGGAGATCCTCTCGGGGGAAGGAATTTCTCTCCACCGAGGCACATTCGACCCAACCAGCTAGTGAGAGCCCGGATGAGGAGATCCTTTTAGGGGCTGAGACTTGCTCTCCCCGAGGCACATTCGACCCATCCAGCTAGTGAGAGCTTGGGTGAGGAGATCCTCTTGGGGGTTGGGACTTGATCTCCCCAATGCACATTCGACCCATCAAGCTAGTGAGAGCCTGGGTGAGGAGATCCTCTCGGGGGTGGGACTAGACATGCCATTCGAACCATACTAAATTCAACATCCTCAAACGGGTAAAATTTTAAGATACATGACCTCATGACTCTTCTAGTCAGGGGTAGACACATTACAAAAAACATAAAAGGAATGGGACTTCACCGAGGAAAGGATTCCTTAGGCTGCTTGAGCATGATGGTCATCACTCGCCTCCTTCTTTGATACATCTATCCTGCTCAGGCTCTCCATGATCTTCTCCATCTCCTCTGTCTTGGCTAGCTAGGAGATGGTGTTGACAGCCGTGACATAGTACTGCCTTGCCATCCTGGTGTCTCCATTGATCCTGACTTGGATACCTCCTGAGCTGAACTTAAGGCACTGGTGGAAATATGATGACACACAATGGAAGGCACTGATGAGGGGCCTTCCAAAGATGGCGTTATAACTTCTTGGAATGTCAACGATGACGAACCGACAGTTCCTTGAGCTCCCCCCCCCCAACTTCACCTGGAGTCCGACTCCACCTTCTACCTCCTTCCTTTCCCCTGAAAACCCGAACATGGGTCTGTCCGAGGCCAACACCCTCCTAGACACCACCTTCATCTCGTCAAACACCTTCTTGAAAATGACGTTGACGGAGCTCCCATTGTCAACCAAGATCCGGGAGACGGTTTAGCCCTTGATGACTTTTTGAATGACCAACGTATCGCAGAACGGATCCTCATGATCCGGCATGTCCTTCATTGAGAAGGTGATACTCTCCTCTAGGGGCGGGGTCTTGGATGTCGAAGCAACGCTCTGACGGTACACGATATGGAGGCTTGCCTTTTGAGTGTCCTCGATCCCCACTCTACTGTGGATCACTTCTATACCTCCTCGGGCTCTTATATCGACCCGGTCCTCACGTATGTCTTCTCCCCCCACTCTAGGTAGAACTTATTCAATCCATACCGGCGGCAGCTGCTGGGCTGGGGCTCTGGCTTCTCTCACTTTCAGGAACTCGAGGCAGGTAGCTGTGGAGTGACCCTCTACCTGGTGGAAGTTACAGTATGATAACACTCTTCCTTCGCTTCTTTGACGGGCTGGGTGATTTCTCCCGTTACCTCTTCCCCCTCTTCCTATCGTCATGGCTTGCTGTGGTGGGGGTAGGAGATGCTTAGGGGCTTGCCTCTAGAAGTTAAACCTCCCTTGGCCTCCATTGAAGTTTCCCCTACCCTGGATGAGACCTCTTCCTGGACCCTGAACGGGTCCTCCATGTTGCCTCCAACCTGGTTTCGGACCTTCTTGAGGTCCCTGAAACCCCTCTGCTCCTCTTTCCTTCTCCCCTCCTGATGCCTCGAGCCACCTTTTGCTCCTTCGACTCTACCTCTGTTAACCTTGTCAACCTCTTGACAAATGCCGGGTTGGCCGCCTCAGTTGCTATCTCCTCTGCCGCCCTTTCAATCAGCTCCTCGAAGGATAAGGGGGCCTTTTGGGTCAGACTCATCTTGAAGAACCCCTCACGCAACCCCACAGTAAACGCCATCTGGAGGGCATACCCCAGTATCTCCTGTATGTCAAGGATCTCTTCTTGAAACCTGTGCACATATTGGGCCAACGACTCCACCTCCCTCTATCTTATTAGAAAGATGGACTCGGGACTCTTCTTCCTCTTCTTAGAGGTGGAGAAGCGAAGCTGAAATCTACGGCTCAAGTCCTCAAACCCGTAGATTGATCTCACTAGGAGTTGATGGAACTATTCCCTTGCCTTGTCTTTCAATGTGATCGCGAAGAGGCGACACTTGAATGCATCCAATATCAGCCTAATATAAACAGTGTCTTCGAACCACTATAGGTGATGGATGGGGTCGTCCTTCCCGGTGTAGTAGGTCATGTCAGGTTCCCTGAACCCCTCGGGAACGGGAGCTGAGACAATCAGCTTGCTAAAGGGAGACCCCCTACTCGGCGGTCTCGCGTGCTCTGCTCGCACGACCTGCTCTTCTAGGAGGCCAGTACTCGCCGGGTTGGGGAATAACTCCCGGCCGGTGAGGTCTCGCTCGAACCCTCTCCCATCCTTTCCGTCCCGGGACATCTTCCCAGTGCACTTTCATCTACCCCTCCAGGGGTCATCTCTCCTAGACCCCTGGGGGATGTCTCGCTGAGACCCCTAGGAGCAATCATGCCGAGACTCCTAAGAGCTAAGTCCTGAGGGGTGGTAGTTGAGCAGTTACCTCGAGGAGCAATACTTTGCAGCATCTCCATGATGCCTTGGATGGACGCCATGAACTCCTCCCTCCCTATGACGGGTGAAGGGTTCGGGAGCTCGCCGAGGTCATCACCTTCTCCATGATATCCCACCATGGAACTTGCTCAGGAACTTCTATATGAACCACGGTCCATGCTCACCGCACCAGAAATATTGGAACCAAAATTCGGTTCCACCTAGAGTTCGGACCTAGGGGCGGCTCACACCTACTTCTCTCAAGCTGTCCCTTGGCGAGAGACTTGAATTTGGGAACTAACCCTTGGCTCTAGCGTGGAGGTCCCACCTCACACCCAGAAGACCTTTGAGATCTCCCCCTCCATAGCCAATGCTGAGTTAGGTAACTTGGAGGATGAAGGAAGAAGATGAAGTGGGCAAGAACTCATGTTCTCCAAGGCACCCCTAAGGGTCTATTTATAGTTTTTTGGGAACGACCTGTAAATAACGCAATACTGCTGCTCTAAAATTACTGTAATACCCTGAGCTGGTCTGCTAACAGTCAAACTCAGCTGTTTTGAACAGCTATTTGCAGCCCACCAGGGGTAAAAAAGGCAGACCCTCAAGCCGGGCGAGACCCTCATGCTGGGCGAGACCGTCAAGCCGGGTGAGACCCTCAAGCCGGGCGAGAACTCTAGCCGGGTGAGTACTCCAAGGGTGAGTACTCCAGGAGTGAGTACTCTAGAGGCGAGTACTCCAGAGGCGAGTACTCTAGAGGCGAGTACTCTAGTGGCGAGTACTCCAGGGGCGAGTACTCCTAGAGGCGAGTACTCCCAGGGGCAAGAACTCCAGGGGCGAGTACTCTAGGGGAGAGTACTCCAAGGGTAAGTACTCCAAGGGCGAGTACTCCACGGGTGAGTAATCACAGGGGAGAGTACTCCAGGAGCGAGTACTCCCAGGGGCGAGTAATCCAAGTGCGAGTACTCCAGGGGTGAGTACTCCAGGGAGAGTACTCCCAGGGGAGAGTACTCCTAGGGGAGAGTACTCTAGAGGCGAGTACTCCAAGGGTGAGTACTCCCAGGGGTGAGTACTCTATGGCCAATACTACAGGGGAGAGCACTCCTAGGGACGAGTACTCCACGGGCGAGTACTCTAGGGGCGATTACTTTAGGGGGGAGTACTCAAGGGCGAGCACTCCCAGGGGCGAGCACTCCAGAGGCAAGCACTACAGGGTTGAGTAATCTAGGGGAGAGTACTCCAAGGGCGTGTACTCTGGGGGAGAGTACTCCAGGGGCGAGTACTCCAGGGGCGAGTACTCCCAGGGGCGAGTACTCTAGGGCCGAGTACTCCATGGGTGAGTACTCAAGGGGTGAGTACTCCCAGGGGGAGTACTCCAGGGGCGAGTACTCCAGAGGTGAATACTCCAAGGATGAGTACTCCTAGGGGAGAGTACTCTAGAGGCGAGTACTCTAAGGGCGAGTTGGGTGGGTGCCGACCTCCCGCCGCACCCACCCCTTTAAGAGTACACCAAACAATTAGTAAGCTAGGCAAATTTTTCTTCCCCCTACTAGTATACTATGCATATTTACCATAAATTGGCCCCCCAAGAGTGCAAAATCCTCAAAAAACTTAAAACTACGTAGCAAACCTTGCGCCTTCTTAGGGACACCAATCCGCGAATACAAGGTTGTACATTTATGTTAAACAATATTATTTTAACTTAAAAAATAATGTAAACATTTTTAAATCCTCAACGCATTATTTTTCAAACACACATCATCACATGAAGACTTTAAATAATCAATACGGAAATTTGAAACTTAAAAATGAAATTAAACCAAAGTATGAATGGAAGGCCAAATTTAAAAATGACGCATCAACTACACTTGAAAGGTCCAATTCATACTTGTCTCCCCATAAGCCAACAAGCTATATTTGGGTACCCAAAGGAACCGTAACACTTGGTTATTTAAAGTATGAATTGGCCTTATTCAGTTACAAGGCGAGAATGCAACCGCCTTATTCTGAATTCTTTCAGCATGGATTATATGTAGGCCTTGTAACTGAATTGACTGCAGTCTTAATAGAAGGAAGAGGTGCAACCGCCTTATTCTGAATTCTTCCAAGTAGAATCGGCGAGAATCATCATTCATTCTCGACGAATCGGCGAGAATGCAAAGTCATTCTCGACGATTCGGCGAGAATCAACTAGTGATTCTCGACGATTCTGCCTTAAGCAGAAATCAAGATAGCGTTGAGAAAGCTGGCAGCAATCGGCAAGAATCAGCGAGTGATTCTCGACGAATCGGCGACGAATCGGCGAGAATCACTTAGTGATTCTCGATGATTTCTACTTAGATGATTTTCGTCTTTATTCCCGTGAGTTGCTTTGACCCATCCTTGCTCCTTGTCTGCTCTTGATCTTTCTCAGCCCTGTACTTGAATGTAAGTACACTCCAATAGACAGAGTACACGTAGGCCAACACACTGATCTGCTCAACGAGGGATTACGTTGCGCAGACCCGTGTATATTGACCCACTGCACCCTGACATTGGTGTGTACTTAGCGTGGAATAACTGCAAGCACAACTTGAAATATATCATCAAATACATTGTGGATTCATCTTAGCTAGACAGTAGGCTTCCTCAAATCTAGGTAATTGTGGATACAATACCCAACAACAATAATTTTATTTCAAGTATAACGAAGGTGGTTTACAATCAAGAACAACTAGATCTCCATGACTCCGGAGATCGGAGGCGATGAAATACAAACTTCATTTTTTTGTTTCTATACCGACCCTCTACCCGGACCGGTTGTCTCTCTCCCTCCCCCCCCCCCGGAAAGGTATTCGAGATAGCTCTTCACCTTCCTACTCGGAAGGATCTTAGAGCCTCACTAGATCCCCCGATCTATATGTCCCTCACCAGGAGGATTTCTCACGAAACCCTTCATGGATTCTGACGACCCCCCGGTCGATTTTCCTAACACATAAGCCAGATAATCAAAAGAGAAAATACAGATTAAAGAACAAAGAGTTTAGAAGTTATTTCTCTCTCAAACGTATAACTCCTCCGAGGAACGGCGTGTGATTGACGCTCTTGAATATCATTTTTGTTGCAGACAATTAACCTTGAATGGTCATTGAAGATTTCGTTCGCCAGAGCTCTTCGAACACAAGCGGGAGGAAAAGAACAACACTTTTCCTTCAACAAAGTTGAGAGTTCGTCCTTATCCAGATGGCGGTTGAACCCTAGAGTGAATTATTCTCCTTGGTCTTATATCTAGGAAAAAACACGCGATTTTATGCGTCTTGAAAAAGTGAGCTACCGTCGGCGATATAGCTAGCACCCGGTGGTAGGTCGATGCACGTGAAGGTGACAGCAGTCTAGCAGATTTGGAAAATATCAAATTAAAATATTTTTCCGCTTTTGCGCTACCGCGACGCGTTACGAAGCTTTCGACTAGCGGTAGCGGTATCTTCTCGATGACGATGACTCGACGTTCGTCGAGATAGCTAGAGCCCGACGATATGGCTAATGCCACGCGGTAGGTCACCGAGAACTTGAGCAGATTTCATTCTAATAAAGCGTGGGCGGTGGCTCTAGTGCTCGTCGGTAGGTCCCAGAGATTGATTTTCTTATTCTTTTGTACCTATAAACCTGCACATTATACCCAACACATGTATTATCAAATACAACACGCGATTTGATATTGTCAAACTAAAGAGATGTGAGTCATAGGTTCCAACAATACTTTCTTATCTTCATATTCAGATAATGCCTCCAAAGCCATCAGATAGGCTTCTTTAGCAGTTGTATCTTCTTCACTGTCTGATGAAGAACTTGACTATGACTTTGAGGCACTTCAGGTTTTGAAAGTTCACCTAGTGTCAATTACCTTCACCTATGGGGGGGATAGGTGACTTGCAGCGTATTTGCGGAATTAAAAGTGTACCTGCAGAATCAAAACAAAACACACAACACAGAGAATAACACAGGCAATTTATAGTGGTTCCCCGATTTGGGTACGTCCAATTTCCCCCTTCGACCTATCTCCCAATCCAGGGATGACTCGGTCACTTCACCAACAGGATTGAAATCCAATCCTTGCACTATCGGAAGGAACCCTTCCACACGTAGGAGTCAACACTCCCACAACACGGGTTGCACCCAACCCTACAACTAGAGACCAATCGTTCCTTTACAAAGAATTGAAAATAGCTTGTAAGAAATACAAACAACCTATGGAGACTAAGGTGTCCCTCTTCGATCGACGACGTGTTCTTGAAGTCAACGAAGAGTCCACAACCCTAGATCTCACTTGGAGAGAATCTCCCCGAGACCGGCGGCGGTGACGAGCGGCGGCAAGACTCTCGGTGTTGGCGACGGCAACTGAAGACAGCAGCAAAGCACTTGGAGATTCAATCTTCTTAGCGAAGTCGGCAAGGTCTTCCAACGGTCACACTAGGATCGATCGTCTCGATCGATTCGGACGGGGATGGATTTCCCTATCTCAAATCAAGAGACAAAAGATCTCTGGTTAGACACGTGAGACGCTATGCAAGACTTGGCTTCTATCACCGTGGATCTGGAGAAGATCGAGATCAGCAATGGTGATCACTGTACGAGCGGCGGCGACGGAGAAGATTCGCGAGATTAGGGTTTGACGGCCGCTTGCTTTCGTATTCTGTATTCGTTATCTTTACTGTACACCAATACCTGTGTATTTATACACTAGGTCATAATGATGACCGTTGTGGGCCCCACCAAAGCAAAGACCGAAGTCCGGTTCGAAATACCGATGGAAACCTGGACCGGTCCGGGAAATGTTGGAAATTTGCCCAAGTCAAATTCGGCGAGAATCGTATGTGATTCTCGACGAATCGGCGAGAATCACTTGCGATTCTCGTCGAATTCTACTTGGCTAATTCTGGCATCACAAGTTGTAGAAGCCGGGGAGAATCGGCGGGAATCACATTAGATTCTCGCCGAATCGTCGAGAATGCAAAGACATTCTCGACGAATCGGCGAGAATCACTTAGTGATTCTCGACGATTCTGCCTTTAGAGAATTTTCTGGCTACGTTGAGTCAGCTGGCCTCAATCGTCGAGAATCATCTAGTGATTCTCGACGACTCGTCGAGAAACACAAGTGATTCTCGACGAATCGGCGAGAATCACATAGTGATTCTCGACGATTTACACTTGGACGATTTCTCCTCTTTCAACCCGTGAGCTGGTCTTTGACCCATCCTTGCTTCATGTCTGCTCTTGCTTTATCATAGCCCTGTACTTGAAATTAAGTACGCCCCAATAGAGAGAGTACACGTAGGCCAACACACTGATCTGCTCAACGAGGGATTACGTCGCGCAGACCCGTGTATATTGACCCACTGCACCCTGACATTGGTGTGTACTTAGCGTGGAATAACTGCAAGCACAACTTAAAAGATTTCATCAAACACATTGTCTATTTACCTTAGCTTGTTCAGGGGCTTCTTCAAATCAGGTACATTGTGGATACAATACCCAACAATCTCCCCCTATTTGAAGAAGCCTAAACCCTATAAGCTAAGGTGAATAGAGCAAATAGGAATGAAACTCATAAACTTAAAATTGAGTTGAGAGAGATATTCATTACCAATTACTTGAGAGCAGACTTGGAGCCACCTTATCCTTAGCCGAGAGGGTAATCTCCCCCTTTTCGGCTTCTGCAAATCGGGGTCTGGTGCATATGACCCCATGCTCCCCCTCAGTTCTTGCACCTATGCTTACACTTGAGTGACTGGCAGATGCTCCCCCAAGATGCACGAGCCATGAGCTTCTGTAGTCTTCATTCCTCATAGTTAAGCATCCCCAATTCAGTTTTGAAGAGACTGAACTTGGCCTCGTCTAAGGGCTTAGTGAAAATATCTGCAATCTGCTTGTCCGTGGGGACATAGCAGAGAGAGATGTCTTTGTTCTCCACGTGCTCCCGAATGAAGTGGTAGCGTACTTCAATATGCTTCGTTCTGCTGTGCGATACGGGATTGTTGGCAATAGCAATTGCACTTGAGGAGTCGCAATACATTGGTACTTCCTTGAACTGGAGGTCATAGTCGGCTAACTGGTTTCTTATCCATAGGAGTTGTGCGCAACAGCTGCCAGCCGAGATGTACTCAGACTCTGCAGTGGAGGTTGCTACACAATTCTGCTTCTTGTTGTTCCATGAAATAAGCCTTCTTCCGAGGAATTGACACGTCCCGGAGGTGATTTTCCTGTCATCCCTACTTCCTGCAAAATCAGCATCTGAAAACCCTATTAGCTCGACATCATTGCTTCTCGGGTACCATAAGCCAAGATTAGGGGAACCTTTAAGGTATCTGAGAATTCGCTTTGCAGCGACATAATGAGATTCCTTAGTGTTCACCTGATATCTGGCACAAACACATGTGGAGAACATGATATCCGGTCTACTCGCAGTAAGATAGAGCAGAGATCCAATGATGCTTCTGTATTTGGTTTCATCAAAAGGTTTCCCTTTCTCATCCTTATCCAGAGACATGGTGGATCCCATTGGAGTCCTCATAGAGGTTGCATTCTCCATTTCGAATTTCTTGAGGAGTTCATTTGTGAACTTCGTCTGAGAAATGAAGATTCCTTCCTCAGACTGTTTCACTTGAAGTCCCAAGAAATACTTCAGCTCTCCCATACTGCTCATTTCAAACTTTCCTTGCATAAGTTTGGAAAACTTTTTGCAAAGATTGTTGTCTGTTGAGCCGAATATAATGTCATCAACATAGATTTGCACCAGCAAAATCTTGCCTTTGACTTCCCTGAGAAACAATGTCTTATCTATTTTTCCTCTAGAGAACTTGTTCTCAAGAAGAAAACTAGATAATGTCTCATACCAAGCTCGAGGAGCTTGTTTTAGGCCATATAGCGCTTTATTAAGACAATATACATGATTAGGATAGGTAGGATTGACAAAACCTGGAGGTTGAGCAACGTATACTTCCTCTTTCAAATCTCCATTCAAGAAAGCCGATTTCACGTCCATCTGATAGACTGTGAATCCTTTGTGAGAGGCATAGGCTAGGAATAGCCGGATTGCCTCGAGCCGTACAACTGGTGCAAACGTCTGGTCAAAGTCAATCCCCTCCTCCTGTCTGTATCTTTGAGCCACCAGTCTGGCTTTGTTCTTGATGATGACTCCATGTTCATCCAACTTGTTTCTGAAGATCCACTTGGTGCCAATTACATTTTGCGTCTTTGGTCTGGGAACCAGCGTCCAGACTTTGCATCTTTTGAATTGATGCAGCTCATCTTGCATGGTCAAAATCCATGATGCGTCTTTGTTTGCTTCGTCGAACTTCTTTGGCTCAACCTGCGATAGAAAGCTAAGGTGCAAGATTTCGTTAAGAGTACCTCGGCGAGTTCTGACACCGTCTCGGGGATCTCCAATGATTTGATTTCTGGGATGATCCCTCACGTGTCTGAGCTCTAGAAGTCTTGCATCAGGAGCTTCGACTACTTCTTGGGCCTCTCCTTCTTCTAAAGGATTTGCTTCATTTTGATCTTCAACTTCTCCGATCGGCGTTGATGTGGAGACCTTGACATATTTTGGAGTTGCATCTTTCTCGAGATCATCCAGTTGTAACTTTTTGAGTCTGGCACCTGCAGCTTCAGGAAGACAACTAGAAGTCTTGCAATTAAGTAGGCTTCCTTCATCAAATACAACATTTATTGATTCCTCTACCACTAGGGTTTTCTTGTTGAAAACTCTATAAGCCCGGCTGTGGCTAATATAGCCCATGAATATGCCTTCGAAGCATTTTTCACCAAACTTAGTATGAGGGTACTTCCCATTATTCAGTACATAACATTTGCAGCCAAAGATCCTTAGATAGGACATGGTTGGTTTCTTGCCTTTCAGTAGCTCATAAGGAGTCTTATGATGGCTCTTGTTGATTAACGCCCGGTTTTGTACATGACAAGCCGTATTGACAGCCTCGGCCTAGAAGTATTCTGGAAGAGAAGCGTCATTCAACATTGTCGTGCACGCCTCAATGAGTGTTCTATTCCTCCTCTCTGCCACTCCATTTTGTTGAGGAGTGAGAGGGGAGGAGAACTCATGAAAGATACCAAGCTCTTCACAGAACTCTGTCATAGCCCCAGACTCAAACTCTGTTCCGTGGTCACTTTTGATTTTGACCACTGAGCAGTTAAGTTCGTTCTGTATCTGCTTGATAAAACTGGTGAAGATGTCAAACGTATCAGACTTGCGCTTTAAAAAGAACACCCACGAAAACCGAGAGTGATCATCTACAATACTAGCGTATACGACTTCCCTCCTAAGCTATGAACTTGCATTGGACCAAACAGGTCCATATGCAGAAGATAAAGACATCTGGAGGAGTCTTTGTCTGGGATGCCCTTAAAGGTAGCCCGAGTCTGCTTGCCCATCTGACATGCAGGACATGGACTATCTTTAATGCACTTAATAATGGGAGCATCCCTTACTAAGTCTTTGGAAAACAACATATTAATTGTCTTGTAATTAATGTGTGCCAATCTCTTGTGCCATTGTTCACAAAGAGATGCACTGCCTTTAGCGACGAGGCATACTGGGGTAGAGGAATCTAAACAGAAAATATTTCTGCTCCTAATGCCAGTTAATACAGTCTCCGAAGAATCACATGATATTATTATGCATTTATCCTTGCAGAACTTAACGTCATACCCTTTATCACATAATTAGCTTACGCTGATCAGGTTACGATTTAATCCTTCAACATAAGCTACGTTAGTGATAGAGAGTATACCGTTGGAAATCGTACCGTAACCTCTGGTGACTCCCCGATCAGATCCCCCAAATATGACTTTGGGTCCATTCTCGACTGGAGAGTACTCCCTCAGCAGGCTTCTTGTCCCGGTCATGTGACGGGAGCATCCACTGTCCAAATACCAAATAGGAGTTTTGTTGGCCTTTGGACATTCCTGCAAAACAGAATTAATTTGCCTTAGGAACCCAATCGAACTTGGGTCCTAGATTCCTTGTTAGCATACTCCCCCTCGATTGGTTTACTCTACGAGTGGTCGGCCTCGCATTGCTAACATAAGGAGTCTCATTATACCTTGGATTAAACCAACAATCCACGGCAAAGTGACCAATTTTGCCACAGCACCAGCTGTCAAACCTATTATACTTCCTCTTGGGCGCCTGCTTCACCCTTGAAACGTGGGGTTCAGCCGGGGCCGAAGACCTGGAGGTGGAGGCAACATGATGACCACAGTCACATGACTTCTTCACCTCTTGGCTTTTCATTGTAACAGGCTTGGCCTTAGGTGCCTGCATCCTATTATGGCCGCTAGAGAATTGACCATAATTTCCCAAGTGGATTTCCTCATAAGGTGCCCGGAAGACACTCTCACTGAAGGTACGGGGAAAGGTCCACCCATCATACCGGCTCTTCGGCTTTGCAATCGAGGGCCTGAAGTGATGCCCATATGTTGACTCAAAGTCATGTTGGTTACAGGGAAAGCTAGGCTTTCTGAACTCAACAGGGCTGAGTGGGGCCTTTCCTTTCTCATCAGCAGAGGCTTTCTTGGCAGCCTTATTCTTCCTCTTGTTCCTGTTTCTCCTGGATGAGGAGCTAGATGCCCCCACATGCCCCAAGCCAGCTCCTTTGGCTTGAGCAGAGAAGGTACCAACTAATGGAAGAACAGTTTTTGGCATAGAGAAGCTCTTGACGATCTTCCTTTCTGCCGCAAGTAGTTCTTCCAACTTGTCGACTTCCTCCTGCTTAAGATCAAGGAGCTTAAGAGACTCTGAATGCTTTGAAGTCAGGTCCAAGTGCTCCTGTCGGAGGGAGATCAAACTGGTGATCTCTTCCCTCAGGGATACACTCTCGCCTTTAAGGAATTTAACTTCCTTTTTCTCAGCCTTCAGTTTCTTTCGACATTTCAGGAAAGTATTGAGCAGAAGCTCATACTTATCGAGGAGCTCAGCTTCAAGGGCAGAAGGGCTATCCTCAGGGTCATCATCCTGAGACTCAGGATCAGAGTCAGAGTCGGAGAGAGGAGTGTGAGCTTTTACCTTCCCAGTAAATGGGGGGCATTCTCCTTCTGAGTCAGAGCGACCCATTAGCCCAAAGTAGGCTTTCTCATCATCGCTGGTGTCTGACGTGTCAGATTCACTCAGCGTCTTTGGCTTCTTTGCGATGTAACTCCTATCCTTCTTCTTGTCTTTTGAGGACCTGTGCTCCTCTCCCTTTCCCTTTTCCCTCTTGCCTTGATGGCAGTCGGCCACGACGTGTCCTAGCTTGTTGCAACCAAAGCATATAATGTCAGAAGAGCGGTGTTTGTTCGGTTTGGAAACTTACCTGTTAGAGGAATAGTTCTTCTTCTGATCCCTTGAGGAGGAGCCGTTTCTCTTTCTCTGATTCCTCAGCTTGAGGAACTTCTTGAATTCCCGTGTGATAAGGGATAAATCTTCCTCTGACAATTCTGAGCCGAAGGAGCTTGGCTCAGAGTCTTCCTCTTCATCCCTCTTCCACGCACGGGAAGAAGCGGCACCCTTGCCCTTTCTGGATTGAATGGCTTTCAGGGCCACCGTCTTTTCCTTGGCCGCGGCTTTCTCTGCTTCCTCTTCAGCCTTCCTTGTGTTCAACTGAAGCTCATAGGACATGAGCTTCCCGAACAGAATCTGTGGATCAGTTTCCGCAAGTCTGCCAAACTCGCGGATGGCGCAGATCTTGGTGTCCCATTCCTTAGTGAGGGACCTGAGGAACTTATCATTGAGTTCACCGTCAGTGAACACTCTTTCATATCCTTTGAGTGCATTGACGATCTTGAGGAAGTTTTCGAAGGTAACTCCGATCTCCTCCTTTGGCCCTTGCGTGAAGGCCTCATATTTCTGATTGAGGAGGGATCTCCGATCGTCCCTCACTTCATCTGTGCCCTCCATTAGGACAATCAGACAGCTCCAGAGATCCCTGGCTATCCTGCAGTTGCTGAAGTTCTGCATCATAGAGTCGTCAACTGCGCTTACCAGGATGTTCTGAGCTTTCTTGTCGAGTCCGAACAACACCATTTCGTCCTTGTCCATTTCCGAAAGTTTCTTGGGCACTTTCCTGGTTGGATCAATGGTGGAGGCCTTGGTGGGAATGTAAGGTCCCTCCTCCACTATCATGAAGAGCCGGGGGTCGACTGCTTCCATGTAGAATCTGATTCTTTCCTTCCAGATAGGAAAGTTCAGTCTGGTGCATACTGGGATTTTGCCGGAGTGCTTGAGTCCGTCCATGGAAGATATCGGTCTTCTTCTTGACACTGGTGGCAGGATTCTACTCAAGGTGTGAACCTTTTTGATGAGTAACCTCCCTCTGATACCACTTGAAAGTTCACCTAGTGTCAACTACCTTCACCTATGGGGGGGGGGGATAGGTGACTTGCAGCGTATTTGCGGAATTAAAAGTGTACCTGCAGAATCAAAACAAAACACACAGCACAGAGAATAACACAGGCAATTTATAGTGGTTCCCCGATTTGGGTACGTCCACTTTCCCCCTTCGACCTATCTCCCAATCCAGGGATGACTCGGTCACTTCACCAACAGGATTGAAATCCAATCCTTGCACTATCGGAAGGAACCCTTCCACATGTAGGAGTCAACACTCCCACAACACGGGTTGCACCCAACCCTACAACTAGAGACCAATCGGTCCTTTACAAAGAATTGAAAATAGCTTGTAAGAAATACAAACAACGTATGGAGACTAAGGTGTCCCTCTTCGATCGACGACGTGTTCTTGAAGTCAACGAAGAGTCCACAACCCTAGATCTCACTTGGAGAGAATCTCCCCGAGACCGGCGGCGGCGACGAGCGGCAGCAAGACTCTCGGTGTTGGCGGCGGCAACTAAAGACAGCAGCAAAGCACTTGGAGATTCAATCTTCTTAGCGAAGTCGGCAAGGTCTTCCAACGGTCACACTAGGATCGATCGTCTCGATCGATTCGGACGGGGATGGATTTCCCTATCTCAAATCAAGAGACAAAAGATCTCTGGTTAGACACGTGAGACGCTATGCAAGACTTGGCTTCTATCACCGTGGATCTGGAGAAGATCGAGATCAGCAATGGTGATCACTGTACGAGCGGCGGCGACGGAGAAGATTCGCGAGATTAGGGTTTGACGGCCGCTTGCTTTCATATTCTGTATTCGTTATCTTTACTGTACACCAATACCTGTGTATTTATACACTAGGTCATAAAGATGACCGTTGTGGGCCCCACCAAAGCAAAGACCGAAGTCCGGTTCGAAATACCGCTTGAAACCTGGACCGGTCCAGGAAATGTTGGAAATTTGCCCAAGTCAAATTCGGCGAGAATCGTAAGTGATTCTCGACGAATCGGCGAGAATCACTTGCGATTCTCGCCGAATTCTACTTGGCTAATTCTGGCATCACAGGTTGTAGAAGCCGGGGAGAATCGGCGGGAATCACATTAGATTCTTGCCGAATCGTCGAGAATGCAAAGACATTCTCGACGAATCGGCGAGAATCACTTAGTGATTCTCGACGATTCTGCCTTTAGAGAATTTTCTGGCTACGTTGAGTCAGCTGGCCTCAATCGTCGAGAATCATCTAGTGATTCTCGACGACTCGTCGAGAATCACAAGTGATTCTCGACGAATCGGCGAGAATCACATAGTGATTCTCGACGATTTACACTTGGACGATTTCTCCTCTTTCAACCCGTGAGCTGGTCTTTGGCCCATCCTTGCTTCATGTCTGCTCTTGCTTTATCATAGCCCTGTACTTGAAATTAAGTACACCCCAATAGAGAGAGTACACGTAGGCCAACACACTGATCTGCTCAACGAGGGATTACGTCGCGCAGACCCGTGTATATTGACCCACTGCACCCTGACATTGGTGTGTACTTAGCGTGGAATAACTGCAAGCACAACTTAAAAGATTTCATCAAACACATTGTCTATTTACCTTAGCTTGTTCAGGGGCTTCTTCAAATCAGGTACATTGTGGATACAATACCCAACAGGTTTCAACAATGAAACCTCTTCCTCTCATCTAGTCCTTCTTGCTAAAGGACAACTTCTTGTGCTCTATCTTATGAACTTTATATGTTTGATCTTCAGGACATTCTAGAGCTATATATCCAAGCTTTCTGCAAACAAAACAAATGACCTCTATGGTAAAAGTCTTGTCAAATCTTGGCTTGCTAGCACTCATGTCTCTTGTTCTAGAGTCATCAGTCTTAATCCATCTTCTGACCTTCTGGCGATGGGATTGAACATCTCCTTTTCAGTAGTTGAAGGCTCTCCATCAGATGAATTCAATGCAATGGATTTTTCTTTAAAGATAGAAATCTTATCCTTTGCTTCAATCTTAGCCCAGCTCTCTAGGAGAAGCTCATAGAACTTCACTATGCCTAATAGGGTATCAATGGTAATTTCCCAGTGGCATCTAGACTCTCTAATTGCCCAGATCCTTGAATCCAATGTATTTAGAAAGCACATTAGGAGCTTGTCATTGATCTCTGTCAAAAATATATCCTTGTTTAGTCCTTTGAGTTCATTGACAATGATGATGAATCTTTTATGCATCTCAACAACTGAATCCTCAGATTTCTTTCGAAAATTCTAATTCGAGATGTGAGAAGATACATTTTGTCTTTTCTTTCACCCGAGCTTCCATCAACAATTCTGCACAGAGACTCCCAGATTTCCTTAGCTGGCTGACAGTCAGCAACCTTCTGAAAAATCTCATCAAACATTATGGACACCAAGATGTTCATGGTCTTGGCACCCTACTCCTTTATCTTTTTTTAGCTTCTGTCCAGTCAGCTCTCGGAACTAAATTTTGTGTTATGTTTCTACTAGCATCTTTCTTGTAAGACATTGGTGGACCTAAAAGCACAGAATTGAATATTCCTTCATCAATAAAATTCATGTAATGTTTTATTTTGGCTTTCTATAGTGTAAATTTTTTTATGTTACACACTAGAGGTCTTGTAAATGAAAATAATTTTAAATTATTAGAACTCATTTTAAAAAATATATTTATATATTAGTAGTGGTGGATTTTATAACTGTTCAGGTCTTTGGACCAAGGTGTTAACCTTTTCTGATCTACCTCCCCAGATACTAATTGAAAAGAGGAACAATTATACCTTTGAATCTTCTGTAGAGGAGGTGAATAAAGATTTAAAAATATTTACTCAGAATATAACTAGATTCAGATATTTCTCAGATTCACATCCATAATCACACAACCAACACTAATTAATCACATCAGAAATTAAAGTGCGGGAAATAAAAATAGAAACAACACAAAAGACACAAGAAATATAATGATTTCCCAAAATTTGGGTACATCCAATCTTCTAACACTTTGGTAGAAATCTACTATTATAGTGCCCGAGTCTTTTGATAAGGAGACTCTCAGAACCAAAGACTGGGTATTTTGGTAAGGAGACTATTAGAACAAATATCGAGTCTTTTGGTAAGGATACTCTAAGAACCAATGCACTAGATCTTTTGATAAGGAGATCGTGAACCAGACTAAATCCTTTGAAGAGGTATTCTAAGAACTCACTACTCAATGACAAAGTAAGAGAGAGTGAAAGAAGAAAAGAGAGAATAGCCTTCAAGGTTGAATCCTCTTTCAGGAAAGTTCTGAGGATTTCGAGCACTTTAGTAGATTGAATCTTTTTAATAGATGAATCCTTTGGGTACTATCTTTCAGAATATTTTCAAAACATTCTCAAAATATTTTATGACAAAAAAAGAGAATGAAGAAGTCTCTCTCTAAAACTTGTATTTTATGTCTGTTAGTTATGTGTTCTCACTTCTTCTGTTTGAAATCTTGGTATATCAATCCCTTAGAAAATTTTAAATTCTTCCCATTAGGAGATTGTCTTTAGAAGGAAGAGATTATAATTTTTCTATCTTGGTCTTTAGAAATTTCGTCGGCGTCTTTAAATATCTTCCATATTTTCTTCAAAGAATCTATTAAAAATCTTTTTCATTATATCATCTCTCTATGATTCAAAAAACTTCCATAGTTACTGTTTTCTAATAAATCTGAATGAAGAACTCTTAAATTTTCATTTTATATATGTCTACGTTACTTCGAGTTCTGGTAGAAGGTGCGTTGAAATCTACTTTGAAATGAGGCTCTGTCGACTTAACTGAATAATTGAAGTTGCATCGATATCTTATCGATGCATTCATTGACTTCAACTCTGGAGAGGCATCAACTTAACTTAATAAGATGTGTCGACAGTTAGTCAGAATCACGTCGATGTCCAATCGACATTGCGTCAACTTCTAGTCAATACATGTTTGTCTTGGGTTATTTTCTTCTCCTTTTCAACTTGTCTTGCTCATATTGATTTGAATGACTTCTTAAAACTTCTATGATCATATTACCCTCTCGATACAACATTGCAAATTATATAAGAATGTAAAATAACTTATAAATAATTTGTTAAGTTAAAAAAAATTCATTTGCCCAAGGCACTATATAAACTGAATACCGCACAGAGCCATAGAAGCATACCGTACATGGTGGTAGAAGATGGAGTACAACTCTTTGATACAACTATATTGCACAAGGCGGTGAGCCTCCTAACATGCAAAGAAGACTATAGTATCACCCAATTTGATACTAAAGATCTTGGACAGATAAAAAATTATCTGACCGCCATGGGAAATAGGTGTTACCAGAGCAATGTTGAGATCAAAATGACGTTCTTCAAAGAACGAGGAATGAACACAGCTAGGGCTTTAAGAGTGTGTTAAAGAGGAGACCATCTCGGACAATAAAGAGGTCATCACCATGGTGTTCTTCAAAGAAGGTAAGGTACACATTCCAAATGGTATTCAATTAGACCTCATCGTCCGACATATTCAATGGAGAATAGAATAAGGAATAAACACAAATAAATAAAATATTAAACAAGATAGAAAGAAAAGATATCCTTTGTTGCGGATCGCTCAAGGCTCCGGTAGACCAGAATAAATTGAACCGTCTTAGCCCGGGAACGGCCGAGTGCGCAAATAGTCACAGTAAGTAGAAATTTGGGAAAAGAAATTTTTTAACGTGGAAAACCCTTCAACTGGGAGAAAAACCACGTGGTCGGATCTGTGCCGGCCAAATCTCCACTATTTTTTGGTTGTTGTACAAAACATTCTTGAAAAATTCAAGGGCGACAAGCCGCCTCCCGTTACAATTATTGAAAGAGAGAAGGGAGAAGAGCACGGAGGGTGACACGCCACCACTCGTGGAGCTAAGTTTCTTTTTGTGTGCTTCAAGGGGTGATGCACTCGTTGTACTTCGGGGTGCTTTGATGATTCTCGGAAGCAGGAACAGCACACACTGCGCACTGCTTGGTATCTATTTCTTTGAAACTCGAGCGGCGCGTCCTGCGCTCGTTATCCTCTATGACTCGTCTTTTGTTGTGTATCGAGCAGTCCGGAGCGGTTGACTTATTGTAGATTGGGGAGCATGTTGTTGATTTGAGGGCATTGGGCTCTTATGGTGGTCTTCAAAGTGGAGCGCACGGGGGCATGCGTGGAGCGGTCTTGACAGTGGAGCACACGGAGGTGCGCTTCGAGCATACTGGATGGCAGAGCGCACGAGGCACACCTAGAGCGGTCTTGAAGGCAGAGCGCTCGGAGGCGCTCTTGGAGCGATCTTGACGGCGAAGCACACAGAGGCGTGCTTGGAGCAGTCTGGTCGGCGGAGCGCATGAAGGAACGCTTGGAGCGTTCTTGACGGCGGAGCGAATGAAGGTGCACTTGGAGTGGTCTTGATGATGGAGCACGCGGAGGCGGACTTGGAGCGATCTTGGCGGCAGAACGCGCGGAGAGGGCAAGGAGGAGGCGCGCGTGGGAGAGCATAAGGAGTCAGCGTGCACGGGAGAGCGTGAGGTGGCGGCGCGCGCGAGAGAGTGCAAGAAGGCGGTGCACGAGGGAGAGCGCAAGGAGGCGCGCGGAAGGGCGTGCAAGGAGGAAGCGCGCGTAAGAAGGCATGCGTAGACACGTTAGGAGGAGGCGTGTGCGGGAGGGCGCAAGCAAGAGCGTGCAAGTTGGCAGGGCACACAAGGGGAAGAAAGGAAGAGAGAGAAAGTCACGGGAGAAAAGGAAGAGAGAGAGTCGTAGGACGAAATCTGGGGAGGAAAAGATGGAAATGAAGATCCTGAGTCCTATTTGTAGTTTTTTAGGGTGGCATTTCGGTAAATAAGTGGTGGTTACAGTGATTACGATGGTTATGCGATTATCCGCACACTATAACCATTTATGTGTTATGTGCACACTTGCTTATATAGTTTTGTGGTGATATGACAGATATAGTTATGTGCACACCATAACCATATTATTTATTATACCCAAAATGTCATGCACATTTTGTTATACATATACCACGCCCAGATAAAGAATTTTACTATTTGCACCTCATGTTGGGGAATTTTACTATTTGCACCCCTTGATGAGGAATTTACTATTTGCACCCCATGATGGGAATTTTACTATTTGCACCCCATGATGGGGAATTTTACTATTTGGACCTTTTAATGGGCAATTTTACTATTTGCACCTCATGATGAGGAATTTTACTATTTGCACCCCATGATGGGGAATTTTACTATTTGCACCCCTTGATAGAAAATTTTACTATTTGCACCCTAAAAGTCTTTATTTTCAAGATAGCTTATAACATAGGGGTGAATAGGTTGTCTCACTAATATTATTAGCTTTTAATTTTATCTTCCTTATTACTTAGTGTGTTGGCAGTAGTTAGCTTTCGAGTACCCGCACAAAGAAAATAACACGGAAAAGCACACACAGATTTATAGAGGTTCCCCAACTTTTGGGTGCATCCACTCTCCTCCCACCTTGCCAACTTCCTGTTAGTCAAGGCACTTCTCCAAACCACTGCTCCAAATAGCTTACACCTCAGATCCTTCAGGACCTCTCAGTCTCCTCCAAGACTTACAACTCAGCCACAAGGGCCTACAACTCAGTGATCAGCAGATCACGTACCTCAAGCCAAAGGCCCTACACTAGGCTGGGAGGACAGCCCTACCTAAGATCCACTAGGGATCCTACCTCAGACCCAAAGGTCCTACTCTCCGAGAGTATTCCTCTCCTACAACTCAATGATCAATTGAACACCTACCTCAGATCCAAACTAGATCCTACAGCTCAGGCAAATTTGCCCTACCTTGGGCTCAGAGAGCCTTACAACTCAGATCCAAAAGGATCCTACTGGAGTGAAATAGATTTATATTTATCATAGAGAAATTTCTCTATGATAACCTCTTGAGCTGAGTTATCTCAGCTCTAACTTTCTTCATAGCTACAAGGATCTTTAAGTTGGAAGTAACTAACAGTAAACTACTCTTCTTTTTCTTCCTTCCCAGGACAGAATCAATAACTTTTGTTCTCTCTTCTTCTTAGCTTCAGAAGTAGATCTTCATATTTGAGTTTGCTGAACTGAGAAGCAACTTGATCTGCAAAAAACTATTATCTGTTTCTGCTTCTCCCTCAAAAGGAAGACCTTTTGAACTTGCAGGTGCAAGTGAAGATGGCACCAGCTAACTGAACTTTTGGTTCTTGCAGGAAGACTTCAAGCTTTTTCTCGGCAGCAATGGCGAGGAAGATGAAGTCCAGCCGCAAATTTTTAAAATCAATAAATCCCTAAAAGTTGTTTGCATCTGCCAATCTCTTCCTTTTGTAGTTCGTCGATCAACGGCTCTTAGGAATCAGTGAGGCGCACCTGCAGCTTCCAGTTGTGCCTTGCATTAATGGAAGAAGACGTACAGTAGCTTCTCGGCAGAGTTTGTCGTGTTCTGTAGCTTCTCCGTACTTGATTTTAAATTAGTTGACTTTGTCGATTTTGCTGATGTCAGGACCTGTGGACTTAGCCAAAATCGAGCATCAGTAAAGTAGGTGTTGAGTGAATGAACTTCACTCAACACAAAGACACTTAGACAAAATTCTTTTTATCTAGGCGTTGACAGCGTTGAGTGAGCAAGCCTCACTCAATGTTTTTTTCCTTAGCTTATTCTTCAGCCTTTTCTGCATGTTTGGCATTGAGAGCATTGAGGGACAACGCCTCACTCAATGCCTTGTTCCTTAGCCATGCTTTCTGTATTTTAGGTGTTGAGAGCGTTGAGTGATCACACCTCACTCAACGCCTTATGCCTTAGTCACTTTCCTGCTTCTTCAGCATCTTAAGCGTTTTTGAGCTATGAGTGAGAACGCCTCACTCAACACTTTTTGCTTTAGATAGATTTTCTGAATCATGGCGTTGAGAGAGTTGAGTGATCAAGCCTTACACAACACTTTCTGCCTTAACCAAATTTTTCAGCTCCGTGGTGTTGAGTGAGTAAGCTCCACTCAACGCATTTGGACTTAGCCAAATTTATGCGTCTAAAAACACAGGTTCTGACTGAATGATGTTCAGTCAACGCTTTATCATATTGCGTTGAGTGAGCTTGCCTCACTCAACGCATGTGGACTTAGTCAAATATCAGCACAGGTTTTCTGTGGATTTGACTTACAAGGAAATACCCAACGAATATAGAGTATGGGGTTGAGTGAGTGATACTCACTCAATGCTTGTGGACTTAGCCACTTTTCTGCCCATTTCTTCTTAGGCTTTTACTGCATTAGCCTATCTCACAGCCTTTTGCTGTATGGCGTTGAGTGAGTTGACTTCACTCAATGCATGTGGACTTAGCCACTTTCTCAGCTTGCCACTACTTTGTCTTTGACTGTATAGGCTCCATTAAGCGCTATAAGTCATCTGGCGTTGAGTGAGTAACCTTCACTCAATGCCTGTGGACTTTGACAGATTTCTGTCTATCCACACTGTAGGTAAGTGTTTACCTAACCTAGTCATTTAGGCTACTTGTCCCATCATTGTTGCTAGGACATCCCTGCATGCATGAACTGAGGAACTCATGAAAAGTGAAGAATCTTCAAGTAATATACCTTTAGTGGCATCATGGTCATCTGTTGTCCAAACTGTTATAGAATAGATTGTCTACCAAGAAATATGACAGATGATGCATAAGTTGAGGGGAGCATGTCCAGCACTTCTCCAGCACTCTCATGAGGATCAACTGCTACCTAGTTGTAATCAAAAAAGGGGAGCAGATGATCAGAACCTTGTTGTCTATTTGCTGAAGTCAAAAAGGGGGAGGAAAAGATGATCAGGAATGGTAGAAGCAATTCAGGGGGAGCAGGTATGGTAATGTTCACCCTGCAGGCAAGGAGGTGTGGTAACTATAGATCATTATCCAACAGATCATTCTCCAATTATATGTTTTTTAAATTCTTATTGCTGCATATTTTTGTGTATGTCAATGACTCATTTGCTTAAGGGTTTTGAATTCCTCAAATAGGGGGAGATTGTTGGATCCATTGCCCATAATGTCCCCGTATTTGAGGAAGTCAAAATCCTTAAGCAAATGAGTTAATGACATACACAGAAATATGCAGCAATAAGAATTTAAAAAACATATAACTGGAGAATGATCTGTCAGAGAATGATCTATAGTTACCACACCTCCTTGCCTGCAGGGTGAACATTATCATACCTGCTCCCCCTAAATTGCTGCTACTATTCTTGATCATACACCTGATCATCTTTTCCTCCCCCTTTTTGACTTTAGCAAATAGGCAGCAAGGTTCTGATCATCTACTCCCCCTTTTTTATTATAACTAGGCAGCAGTTGATTCTCATGAGAGGGGGAGCATGTCCAGCACTGCTCCATTGCCCACATTGTGGGCTTCAGCTTTGAAGGTCACGGACTTCTCTTTGGCCTGTGACTTGCAGTTGTTCTCTTCTTCTTTCCTGACAGTTAGCTGCATCTCATATGAGAGCAGTTTTCCAAATAGGGTGTGGGGTGGAGTGTCACCCATCTTGACCACTTCTCTGATGGCACATATTTTTGTGTCCCAGTCTCTGGTGAGAGACCTAAGTAACTTATCATTTAGCTCATAATGACTAAAGATCCTTCCATAGGTCCTTAGTTCATTCACAATCCTAAAAAAAAATTCATAGCAGGTGGCTATGTCTTCTCCCTTGGAATGTGTGAAAGCTTCATACTCCTGGTTGAGCATGGAATTTCTATCATCCCTGACCTTCTCTGTGTCTTTCATGTAGATCACCAGAGTGTCCCACATTTCCTTTGCATTTGTGCAGTGAATCAGATTCTGAAGGGTAGAATCATCAATTGCACTGACAATGATATTCTGAGCCCTCTTGTCCATGGTAGTAAGAATGACTTCATCCTTTGTCATGACAGCATAAGTCTTGGGTGTCTGGATGTTTGCATCCAGGACAGACACTTTCATGGGGATGAAAGGTCCTTCTTTAACAATTATAAAGATTCTAGGGTCAGCTGCTTCCATGAACTGCCTGACCCTCTCCTTCCAGATGCCAAATCCCTCCTTCCTGCAAATAGGAAGCTTCATGGCACCCGCCTCCTTATAGTTCACTCCTGAACCCATAAGGACAGTCTGTAGCTACCTTGGAAGATCACTCAGATGGTTAGATCCTTTTTGAGCAGCCTACCTTTGATACCACTTGAAAGTCTTTATTTTCAAGGTAGCTTACAACCTAGGGGTGAATAGGTTGTCTCACTGATATTATTAGCTTTTAATTTTATCTTCCTTAGTACTTAGTGTGTTGGCAATAGTTAGCTTTCAAGTACCTACACAAAGAAAACAACATAGAAAAGCACACAGATTTATAGTGGTTCCCCAACTTTTGGGTACATTCACTCTCCTCCCACCTTGCCAAATTCCTGTTAGTCAAGGCACTTCTCCAAACCACTGCTCCAAAGAGCTTATACCTTAGATCCCTCAGGACCTCTCAGTCTCCTCCAAGACTTACAACTCAGCCATAAGGGCCTACAACTCAGTGATCAGCAGATCACCTACGTCAGGCCAAAGTCCCTACACTCAGGCTGGGAGGATAGCCCTATCTCAGATCCACTAGGGATCCTACCTCAGACCCAAAGGTCCTACTCTCAGAGAGTATTCCTCTCCTACAGCATTGACAGCGTTGAGTGAGCAAGCCTCACTAAACGCTTTTTATCGTTTCTGCATGCGTGGCGTTGAGAGCGTTGAGTGACCACACCTCACTCAACACATTATGCCTTAGTCATTTTCCTGCTTCTTCAGCCTCTTAAGCGTTGAGAGCATTGAGTGAGCACGCCTCACTCAACGCTTTTTTCTTTAGCCAGATTTTTTGAATCATGGCATTAAAGCATTGAGTGAGCAAGCCTTACTCAACGCATTCTGCCTTAGCCAAATTTTTCAGCTCCTTGGCATTGAGTGAGTAAGCTCCACTTAATGCATTTGGACTTAGCCAAATTTCTGCGTCTGAAAACACAGGTTCTGACTGAATGCCAGTCAACGCTTTATCATGTGGTGTTGAGTGAGCTTGCCTCACTCAACACCTGTGGACTTAGTCAAATATCAGTACAGATTTTCTGTGGCTTTGACTTACAAGGCAATATCCAACGAATATAGAGTATGGAATTGAGTGAGTGATACTCACTCAACGCCTGTGGACTTGGTCACTTTTCTGCCCATTTCTTCTTAGGCTTTTACTGCATTAGCCTGTCTCACAGCCTTTTGTTGTATGACGTTGAGTGAGTTGACTTCACTCAATGCCTGTGGACTTGGTTACTTTCTCAGCTTGCCATTACTTTAGCTTTGATTGTATAGGCTCCACTCAGTGCTATAAGTCATCTGGCGTTGAGTGAGTAACCTTCACTCAACGCCTGTGGACTTAGACAAATTTCTGTCTATCTACGCCTTAGGTAAATGTTTACCTGACCTATCCATTTAGGCTACCTTTTCCATCATTGTTGCTAGGACATCCCTGCATGCATGAACTCAGGAACTCATCAAATACAACTTTATTTATGTCATTTACAAGATTGACTTCCTCAAATCTAGGACATGGTGGGCAATGGACCCAACACACCCCATGACAGGGAATTTTAATATTGCACCTCATGATGGGGAATTTTACTATTTGCAGCTCATGATGAGAAATTTTACTATTTGTACCGCATGATGGAGAATTTTACTATTTGCACAATTTAATGGGAAATTTTACTATTTGCACCCCATGATAGGAAATTTTTTCTATACCTGCACCCCATGCGTGAGGGTGCGTTTAGCACTCTAAGGAGACCCAATCATTTGCCCCCCATGTCCCTGTAGTCCAGAACCAAAGTGAATGGATGGCGGGGACTTTTGGCGAACTGCACGTGTGACGACCCGCAATGATTGAGGCGGGGGTATGAAAGTGAAGGGATAGATACTACTCTAGAGGGGGGGTGAATAGAGTTATCAAATTTTGCACTAGACAAAACTTAATGGTCTACCCAACTCCCTTGGAGTGAAGTGCGGAATGAAAAGATTATAGATATAGATTTAACCCTATAGCCTAACACGAGTGATGTGCACAAACTCAAGCTCACTGTAATTACAGTTAAGGCTTGGAAAACCTAATCAGCAACTAGCAATCCTAGTTAAATCTATTCACAGCCACAATGCAGGAATTAAACAAGTGAATCCAGACGAAACAAGGAAATTTACAATGGTTCTCCAAACAACTTGGGTACGTCCACTCTTCTACCCACACGGTAGGAATCCACTCAGGTTTTTGATCAGGTGCCCTGCCACCAACAGGATCTGCTTCAGGTAGATCCAGAAACCCTTTAGACTTATGATCAGGTGTCTAAAAACCAAGCACAGGTTTTTGATCAGGTGCCCTGCCACCAAGGGATACTTTTGAAGGGAGTAATAACCTTGTACAGGAGGGGGAAGAAGGTTAAGATGTCTTCTCTATTTTACAAAGATTAGAGAAGCACAAAAACTTGCACTGAGCTAGAAAGCTCTAAAGAATCAAGGCTCCCCCTGGCTCAAAGATGTCCAGGTGAAGTCTTGCTTCAGTGCAGAAAACTCTTCAGAAAACTCTGAAGGAAAAACTACAAGAAGATAATAAATAATAAGATTAAAGATCTTCAAGCAGCTATCTTCTTCTTCTTCTTCAAAAGAACTCTGAGTTTGAACTTCCTGAAAGCAGGAGAACTCAGGTTGAAGAGGAGTAGAAGATCTTAACACTTCTCAGGTAGATGGAAATTGCTGAGAGCAGAAGACTTGATCTTGATGAAGGCTTGAATGCTTGAAAATATCTGGGTAACTAGTTAGCTAGCTTGAATCCTTCTTCAAAGGGTCCTTTTTATATCAACAGCAAGCAACGGCTCTCTTCAATTTGAATTACTTGTCTTCTTCTGAGTCTTAAGACCTGGGCTGTAAATATCAAGAAGACAAAACAATCTCTGCAGCAAAATCATTCTATAAAAGGAATAACCCTTTTTCTAGGAAGCTGCAGGAAGCAATTTGATAATAAAGTACTAAATAAAGTCATATCAGAAACAAACTCTTTATAGCAAAAAGAAGACTTTTCAGTCTAACGGCTATAAAGGGCTGACAGCAGATAAAGTAAATTATAATGTCAGCTAATAAGACAAACAACTTTATCTAAAAAGATTTGACTCAGGCAAAAGGGATGAAGCAAATATTGCCTGGTAATTTTATCATAAAACTTAAAACAACGTGCCAGAAAATGTATTAATTAATTAAATATAATAAATAAATACAAAATATAAAGGCAGACAGAAAGCATCGAACGACCTTCGGAGATCGTCGACCGACGCACGGAGATCGTCGAACTATCGGACAGATAGTCGAACGATCCAGATAGTCGACCTATCGAAGAAGATAGTCGAACTACCCCGGCAGATAGTCGACCTATCAGAGCAGATAGTCGAACTATCAGATAGTCGATCTATCTGAACAGATAGTCAAACTATCAAGCACAAACAGATAGTCGACCTATCAAGCAGATAGTCGACCTACCTCAGAAAACAGATAGTCGACCTATCAACAGATAGTCGAACTATCAAAACAGACCAGATAGTCGATCTATCAACAGATAGTCGAACTATCAGATAGTTGAACTATCAGGACAGATAGTCGAACTATTAAAGACGACAGATAGTCGACCTATCAACAGATAGTCGACCTATCAAAGCGGAACAGATAGTCGACCTATCAACAGATAGTCGAACTATCAGGTAGTCGATCTATCAGGACAGATAGTCGAACTACCACGCCAAGCAGATAGTCGACCTATCAACAGATAGTCGAACTATCAACGCAGACAGAGCGTCGACCAACTGATAGACGATCGTCGATCAGCCGATAGACGATAGTCGAGCGGCGTTCGACTATAGTCGAACGAAAAACTACTTAACCAAATTCTCAATCTAGAAAAGTGAGGACTCTACAGCTAGACTACTAACCATTGACCATAGATAATTCTTGGGTCAAGAGACTAAAAAAGGCAAGACTAAACTCAAATCAAACTAGGGTACCAACAATCTCCCCCTATTTGAGTTAAGTCTCTTAAAAACTAAAACACAGAGCTAGCTATAGAACACTATAAACAATACAGGAAATAGATAGCAATTAACTAGCAGATATCAAACAGATAGATAGTAGACAAATATAACACAGCAGTCAATCAAACTATTAAGAGTCTACAGAATCTGGCAAAGGATCAGAGGAACTAGGAACAAAAGAAATTTTCCTTAGAGGATCAACAGCTTCTTTCTTTGACAGCTTCAAGTCCTGCACACCAATGATCTTCAATTCTGCAGCTCTTGGGACTACTACTTCAGGATGCTTTTCCATATATTTTGAAGGATTAAAAACTTCAGGGCTAACCTGGATTTTATCCAATTCCTTCATTCTGAATCTAGACATAGTAGTGAATCCTGTAGAATCTTTACCTTCAGCTTTTGCTTTCTGAATTTGAGCTGAGCCAACTGTCTCAAGAAACCTAGCCATCCTGTAGTCAGGATCTAGTTCTTGGCTTTCATACAGATTTTCAGAGGAAGTATCAACTGGCTTAACAGCTTTAAACTTTGTAGACAAATCTAACAAACTATCAGCTGAATCTTTTACCTCTTGAATCACAAGAGAAGACGGAGGAGCAAACTCTGCAAACTTTTTACTTGAATTTTCAGAAAAGACAGTTCTTTTTCCTTTTGCAGTGTTCTTATCAACATGAACTGGTACAACAGTTGAAACCTTTCTCTTAGGAGAAGGAGGAGGTGAAAAAGTTGGCTTTAGATACACAACCTCCTTAACTTGTTCTTTTACTTCAGCTTCATGCATTTGACTGCCAGAATGAGACTTTCCATGAGAGCTGTGAGAGCTTTTCCTTGATTGATGCTGAGAAGAAGCAGATCTTGCTGATGGAGCAGATTTTCCTGAAGAGGCAGAAGGGTTGGCAGAAAGATTACCAAAAGCTCCTGCACCTGGAGGAGGAGGAGGAGGACCTCTGGGAGTCCATCTTGAACCAGGACTATCATATCTTTTAGATCTTTTCCTCTCTTTCTGCTGGTTCTTAGAGAACCACATCCAATGCTGAAATTCCTTCGACTTAGGGTCAATGCCCTTCAGAATATAATAAGGAGTATCATTGTCTTTACTGGGAGGAGGATGAGCAGCTTTTCTCTTCTTTTGAACAACTTTCTTTCTCTTTGAATTTTCAGATACATCAGAATCCTCTTCATCATCAGAATGGGATGAGGGAGGATTTTCATAAGGATCATAGGCTTCAGAAACAGCCTTTTCTTTTAACTTCAGATCTGATTTCTCTCTTTCCTCTTCAATGGCATCCTGAGCCAGAAGGAAATCTAAGTCCAACCCTGGTGAGTCATCCCAGATAGTTGACTTTTCAACTTGCAGCTCCTTTTCTTTCTCTTTTAACAAAGACTGTACTCTTAGATTCCAAGCAGCTCTTGCTTGTACTTCTTCCACCCTCAGAACAGGAGTGTCATCTTTGACTTCATCTTGATTCTCAGACTCATCTTCTCTATCATCTAAAAAAGAATCCAATTCTGGATCTACTTGGATATCAGGAACAATTGGATCAGCTTCAGAAACAACTGCTATGATCTGAGCAGCTAAATCTTCTCTAATATAATCTGTAGAATTATGAACACAGATCTGCTAAATAAGCAATAATCATTCCTTCAAGGTATTCACAAACTAGCAAATTAATTGACTCGTCAATAAATCGAATAAGTGAATTACCTTCATACTTGACCATCTCCCATGATTCATCTAGATATGAAGTTATAATACCTTCTAGGAATCGAGCAACCACGGGAGTGGTGAGATCTTCTAAGCAGACTTTTACTGCAATTTCAGATAGCATAATTCCATCAGCTATTTCCTTGTCAGATAACACTGGAACTACTTCTTTTTCAGCTGGAGCAGACTCTTCCAGAGCTGTCATTTCAGTATCTGTTATAGCTGGAAGGGAGGCAGGAGGTTCTGAGGCATCTTCACAGAGCATCTCCCCCTGCCTGATTTCAGTGGAAACTGAAACCAGGCCCCTTGAGGAAGATGGCTCAACAGATCTGGAAAGAGATTTGATGGTAGCGGTTAAGGTATCAATGGAGGAGGCAAGTGGAGCGATTGCCTCTTCAATCATAGTTTTGATTGAAGGGGTAATCAACTCCACAATGCGGGAGATGAGTTCAGGGGTGATCTCAAAAGATGATGGAAGTGTAGTGGATGGAGCTGCAGCAGATATGGTTGTAGTGCTGGGATGAAGAATGGTGTGGACTGGAGATGGAGCTGGAGAAGGAACTGGAGAGTTAACAGGAGTGTTAACTGGAGAATGAAAGGGAGACAGAGGAGGAGTTGGAATTCTCTCAGATCCTAACAAATCAAAACTAGGAGCAGATATCCTAGTCTGATGAGAAGGAAGAGGAGATGCTGGAGGGGAAGGAAGAGCAATCGTAGTTGTTTCTCTAACAGGAGAAGGGGAAAGTCTTACTTCAGCTGAAGTTGATGGAACTTCAACTGAGGCAGACAGCATAACAGAAGAAGAGGGAATGGAGAGAGCTGAGCCAGCTTCAACAGGGTGAGGAGCGACCGAATCGGTCCTGGTGCTCTCAGATGTTGCTGGAGCAACCCCTGTGAGAGCGGGTTTCACAAAGGTTCTCTTCCACTTAGAGAACAGGTTTGAGTCCATCTTCTTGCTTGCATTAATTGTTGTTGCGGTTGAACTCAGCAGCTGGGGGTATTTTTCCTTTAGGAAAATTCCAATAACCCTTCCGATGGTAACTTCCTTCTTACCATTCTTTTTCCTGATCAAATCAAACATTACTGCTGCCCAATCGATCTTTTTCCGATTAACAATCGCACACATCAGTGCGAATTGTTGCCTTGTGATATTATCATGAGCAGAGTGCTTACCAAGGAGCACTTTTCCGACCAACTCAGCAAGAAACTTAATCTTGAAAGGGAAATTTACTTTGAGCAGCTTCGTGGGAATGCCCTCTGCATGTCCCAGCTCAACTAACATTCTTCCAAATTCTTGAGCATCTTGCTCACAATCCTCTTCACCATTTATCAAACCAAAAATATCAGTCAGAACGGCCGGAGTTAGGATTACCTCTTCTCCGCCGATGGTGCCAGTCATCGAGTCGTCGGTGGAGGACGACGTGAAGGCCCATTCCTTGATCTCTGGGATGTTTATCTTTATTCTTGAAGACATTAATCTCTCTAGTCCTTGATCCCGGCAAAGCTGAAGAACTTCCACGATCCCGGCTTCGCAGCAACTGAACGCGTCGAAATCAACGCTAAAGCCTGCATCAAACTTCACAACTGCTAGAACTGCTGGAGAGACCGCCATTGATTGCTGGAGAAAGCGCGAGAAGGACGGCGAAGACGAAGGAGACGAAGCGGCAGCAAATCGCAAGCGGGAAGACAGAATGCGAAAAGTCACGCTCCGTCGACGATAAAACAAAAGATCTTTTAACCTAGGTCGACTATCGGCTTTATATTAGACCGGAAATAGTCGATCTATTAAAAAGATACTAGACCCGATAGTCGAACGGCCGTTCGACGATCGGCTCAGAAGCAGAGTAGTCGAGCCATTGTTCGACTATTTCTGGCTTCTCAAACAACAAGCTGTCGTCGTTCAGAGATCGACGATAAGCTCGACCTGTTCGACGATCTTCGAACGCCGTTCGACGATCTTCAAACAGATAAGCTATCATTAACCAGAGGTCGACGATAGGCTTAATCCGTTCGACGATCTTCGATCATCGTTCGACGATCTTCAAGCAGGTTTCAACATAGGCAGATATAGTCACACTTAGTCTCGTCCATTGATCATGCCTAGTTGAACTAAAAAGAACAGATGCTTCTGTTCATCTAAAGGCTTGGTGAATATATCACCTCTCTGAAACTCAGTGGATATGAACTCAAGACAAATCTTGTTCTTTTCCACACAATCTCTCAGGAAATGGTGTCGAATCTCAATGTGCTTCGTTCTAGAGTGGTGCACTGGATTTTGTGCAATTGAAATAGCACTGGTACTATCACACATGATTTTGGTATTCTTGTGTGAGTAACCATAATCCACAAGCTGGTTTTGAATCCACAGGATCTGTGAACAACAACTAGCAGCTGCTATATATTCAGCCTCTGCAGTTGAAGTTGAGACAGAAGCCTGCTTCTTACAGAACCAAGAGACCAATCTCTCTCCCAGGAACTGGCAAGTTCCTGAGGTGCTCTTCCTGTCAACCCTGCAACCAGCATAATCAGAATCAGAATATCCAATTAATTCAAATTCTGACTCAGCTGGGTACCAAAGTCCTAGATCTGGACATCCCTTCAGGTATCTCAGGATTCTCTTTAGAAGAATCATATGAGATTCCTTGGGGTTGACCTGGAATCTAGCACAAAGGCATGTAGCAAACATTATATCAGGCCTACTTGCAGTTAGATATAATAGGGAACCAACAATGGCCCTATAATTCTTTTGATCAACTGGCTTGCCGTGATCATCAGAATCAATAACTACATTAGTAGCCATAGGTGTAGGCATTGCTGAAGCATCAGCCATCCCAAATTTCTTTACCAATTCCTTGGCATATTTGGATTGGGAGATGAAGATACCATCAGCATCTTGCTTAACTTGGAGACCAAGAAAGTAAGACAGCACACCCATACTACTCATCTCAAACTTAGAGTGCATCAGGTCAGAGAACCTTTTGCAAAGTTTGGGATCAGTGGAGCCAAATATAATATCATCTACATACACCTGAACTAACAGGATTGTGTCCTTGTGATGCTTGACGAAAAGGGTTCTATCAACTACTCCCCTAGTAAAGTTGTGCTCTAAAAGGAAACTAGCTAGAGTCTCATACCAGGCTCTGGGAGCTTGCTTTAGTCCATATAGAGCTTTCTGTAACTTAAACACATGTGAGGGCTGAGTTGAAGAAACAAACTCTGGTGGTTGTTCAACAAACACCTCTTCCTTAAGCTCACCATTCAGGAATGCACTTTTGACATCCATTTGGAACACCTTAAACTTCATGTAGGCTGCATAGGCCAAGAAGATCCTTATTGCTTCTAGCCTTGCAACAGGAGCAAAGGTTTGGTCATAATCTATACCTTCCTCCTGTCTGTAGCCCTGAGCTACAAGCCTTGCTTTATTCCTTACTATAATTCCATTTGCATCCAACTTGTTTCTATACACCCACTTGGTGCCTATGATCAGTTGGCCTTTAGGTCTTGGAACCAAAGTCCAAACTTTACATCTCTCAAACTGATTGAGCTCCTCTTGCATTGCAATGATCCAGTGGGGATCTAGCTCTGCATCTTTAAAGGTGAGGGGCTCAACCTGTGAGAGGAAACAAGCATGCATCGCATCCTGTCTTAATTAGTGTCTTGTTTGCACACCAGCTGATATGTCTCCAATCACTTCAGATGTGAGGTGATCTCTAAGTGTGACAATATCAGCAGGTGGGATGAGATCTTCAGCAACAGTTGGGATTAATTCCTCAGGAGGAATTTGATCTACTATTGGTGGAACAACAACAGCTTCAGCAATGTCTTCATCACTGTCTGATTCAGTGATCTGAAGAGTTGATAGTTGAAGAATTTCTTGAGGAGCATCAGGTATCTGCAATGAACTGGAGGAAGGAGAATTTTCCTTCTCCTTGTAAAACATCTGATGCTCATCAAAAGATACATGCACAGATTCTTCAATCTTACAGGTTGATTTGTTATAAACTCTATAAGCTTTGCTTACTTGGGAATATCCAAGCATGATTCCCATTGAAGCTTTTGCTTCAAACTTTCTAATATATTCCTTATTATTATTATGAATATAAACAATACAGCCAAAAATTCTAAAATAATTAATTTTAGGTTTCTTTCCCTTAAGCAACTCATAAGGAGTTTTACACTTAAGCTTGTGTATCAAACTTCTATTTAAGACATAATTGGCTGTACTAACAGCTTCTGCCCAATAGGAGAGAGGCATGTTAGCATCTGCCAACAATGTGCTAGCAGCTTCAATGAGTGTTCTATTCTTCCTTTCAACTACCCCATTTTGTTGAGGAGTTCTAGGAGCTGAGAAGCTATGTTTGATACCTTCTCTCTCACAGAATTCTTGCATGAGAAGAGAGTCAAACTCAGTACCATGATCACTTCTGATCAGGGCCACATGAGTAGAGTACTCAGTCTGCACACATAGTAGAAAGTCTGTAAGGGCTTTGAAGTTATCAGACTTAGTTCTCAAAAAGAAAACCTAACTGAACCTAGAGAAGTCATCTACAATTACTAAAGTGTAATACTTCCCTCCTAAACTCTGTACATTTATTGGGCCAAAAAGGTCCAAATGTAATAGATACAGGATTCTAAAAGAATCACTCTTATTTACAGATTTAAAAGAGTTTTTGGTTTGCTTGCCTAGCTGACAAGCCTTGCATAGACTCTCCTTCTTGTAGGGGCAAGAAGGTAAACCTCTAACAAGGTTGTGTTTAGATAACCTAGATATATTTTTAAGGTTAACATGACTAAGCCTCTTATGCCACAAAGAATTATTATTAATTGTTACTTCATTAAACAGGCAGATTTCAGAATGAGATGAATTGAAATCTACTAAATAAATATTACCTATTCTAATACCTACTAAAACAACATTATTATTTAAAGTAATATTGCAAGAGGAGTTAGAAAATGAAACCTGGTAGCCAGCATCACATAGCTGGCTGACTGAAATCAAATTATGCTTCAGTCCATTGACATATGCAACTCTCTTGAAAGTAACTGCTCCAATTGTGATCTTGCCATAGCCTTCTGTCTGACCACAGCTGGAGTCTCCAAAGATAACATTTGGGCCGAGCTTAGCTTTGAACTTTGACAGAAGATCTTTATTTCCTGTCATATGCTTAGAGCATCCACTATCCAAATACCACTTATTTTGAGTGATTGGATAGGCCTTCACCTGCAAGACATTTATTTAGACAGTGTGGACCCAGGTAACCTTGGGTCCCTTGTTTTTCACATAAGAAAAACTGGAAATATATGAAAATGCAGGCTGAGGGTGATAACCTAGTGGGTGAGATCTCCTAGGTGGGATTCTCCATGCAGATGATGGGTCAACAAACCTAGGATTTCTATTTTCATTTAGGTTTCTATGGTACTGATTATGATTTTGAAAATCATGTTGAAAACGTCGATCGACGTTCGACGATGGGCGCTCAGATCGTCGAGCTTCGTTCGACCATTGAGCTTCCGATCGTCGAGCGGCGTTCGACGCTCTTTGCATTTCTTTAAAAAATTTCTTTCTCTTTTCTCTCTTAGCTTTATTTAAGGTTTTATTAACTAGATTTACTTGCTCAGTGTTCTTCATTCCACTAGCTGAAATGAAGTTTACTGGAGTTGAAAGATTATTTTTAAGTAGAACTGGGGGTTCACTGGGAGAAGCTCCTAGGCCTAGTTTGTCATTACCTGACCTGGTGTTAGTCATGCTGGTAATTTCTAACAACTTAAGGCTTCTACCATTAAGTGATTCTTCTAACCTCTTAGACTTAGCTAACTCTATTTTAAGAAATTTAATTTCTTCACTACAAGTAGTGAGATCTTCCTTTAACCTAACATTTTCTGTAGCTATTGATTCTGAGTCAGCTAACTTATTTCTAAGTTCTTTTATCTCCTTTTCTGAGCTAATCAAATCTAAGCACAAAGATTTAAATTCTAATTTAAATTCAGCTGAGGTAAAATCATAAGAAGAAAGTACCTCATCTTCTGTAGGCATCTCTTCATCAGAATCTAAACTCTCTGCAGCTGAGTGGTTGCTGCAGGCATCTATTGCCATGAGGCAAACTTCTTTTGCCTTCTTCTCTTCCTCATCCTCACTGGAGCTTGATGAGGAGGATTCTTCATCAGAATCACTCCAGGTTTCAGCAATGAAACCTCTCTCCTTCTTCTTGTTTTTGTAGGAGGATGGCTTGGAGTGCTTCCTGTGCTGTTCCTTTTCTTTTCTCTTGTCTTTGTTTTTCTCCTCTGGACACTTTGGCAAAATATGTCCAGGCTTCCTGCAACCATAACAAATAATTTCTTTAGCAGGAGAGCGATCATACCTTGGTTTGTCTTCATAGCGTGAAGACTTCTTTCTGAACTCCTTTCTTCCCATCTTGAGAAACCTCTTGGCAAACAATGCCATTAGTTCCTCATTAGATTGGCTGCCTTCAGAAGCATCAGCAGCCTTAAGAGCTAGAGATTGCTCTTTTCTTGTTGGAGTGGGGGTCTTTGCTTCAGCTTCTGCTTCCCTTGTCTTCAGCACTTGCTCAAAAGACTTGAGCTTGCCGAGGAGGGCTTCAGTGGAGATCTCATTTGTACTTCTGGCTTCCTTGATGGGCCAGATCATTAGATCCCATGTGCTAGGGAAGCACATAAGAATCTTATCATTGACACTTAGACAGAATTCTGCCTATCTAGGCATTGACAGCGTTGAGTGAGCAAGCCTCACTCAACGCTTTTTATCGTTTCTGCATGCGTGGCGTTGAGAGCGTTGAGTGACCACACCTCACTCAACACCTTATGCCTTAGTCATTTTCCTGCTTCTTCAGCCTCTTAAGCGTTGAGAGCATTGAGTGAGCACGCCTCACTCAACGCTTTTTTCTTTAGCCAGATTTTTTGAATCATGGCATAAAGCATTGAGTGAGCAAGCCTTACTCAACGCATTCTGCCTTAGCCAAATTTTTCAGCTCCTTGGCATTGAGTGAGTAAGCTCCACTTAATGCATTTGGACTTAGCCAAATTTCTGCGTCTGAAAACACAGGTTCTGACTGAATGCCAGTCAACGCTTTATCATGTGGTGTTGAGTGAGCTTGCCTCACTCAACACCTGTGGACTTAGTCAAATATCAGTACAGATTTTCTGTGGCTTTGACTTACAAGGCAATATCCAACGAATATAGAGTATGGAATTGAGTGAGTGATACTCACTCAACGCCTGTGGACTTGGTCACTTTTCTGCCCATTTCTTCTTAGGCTTTTACTGCATTAGCCTGTCTCACAGCCTTTTGTTGTATGACGTTGAGTGAGTTGACTTCACTCAATGCCTGTGGGCTTGGTTACTTTCTCAGCTTGCCATTACTTTAGCTTTGATTGTATAGGCTCCACTCAGTGCTATAAGTCATCTGGCGTTGAGTGAGTAACCTTCACTCAATGCCTGTGGACTTAGACAAATTTCTGTCTATCTACGCCTTAGGTAAATGTTTACCTGACCTATCCATTTAGGCTACCTTTTCCATCATTGTTGCTAGGACATCCCTGCATGCATGAACTCAGGAACTCATCAAATACAACTTTATTTATGTCATTTACAAGATTGACTTCCTCAAATCTAGGACATGGTGGGCAATGGACCCAACACACCCCATGACAGGGAATTTTAATATTGCACCTCATGATGGGGAATTTTACTATTTGCAGCTCATGATGAGAAATTTTACTATTTGTACCGCATGATGGAGAATTTTACTATTTGCACAATTTAATGGGAAATTTTACTATTTGCACCCCATGATAGGAAATTTTTTCTATACCTGCACCCCATACGTGAGGGTGCGTTTAGCACTCTAAGGAGACCCAATCATTTGCCCCCCATGTCCCTGTAGTCCAGAACCAAAGTGAATGGATGGCGGGGACTTTTGGCGAACTGCACGTGTGACGACCCGCAATGATTGAGGCGGGGGTATGAAAGTGAAGGGATAGATACTACTCTAGAGGGGGGTGAATAGAGTTATCAAATTTTGCACTAGACAAAACTTAATGGTCTACCCAACTCCCTTGGAGTGAAGTGCGGAATGAAAAGATTATAGATATAGATTTAACCCTATAGCCTAACACGAGTGATGTGCACAAACTCAAGCTCACTGTAATTACAGTTAAGGCTTGGAAAACCTAATCAGCAACTAGCAATCCTAGTTAAATCTATTCACAGCCACAATGCAGGAATTAAACAAGGGAATCCAGACGACACAAGGAAATTTACAATGGTTCTCCAAACAACTTGGGTACGTCCACTCTTCTACCCACACGGTAGGAATCCACTCAGGTTTTTGATCAGGTGCCCTGCCACCAACAGGATCTGCTTCAGGTAGATCCAGAAACCCTTTAGACTTTTGATCAGGTGTCTAAAAACCAAGCACAGGTTTTTGATCAGGCGCCCTGCCACCAAGGGATACTTTTGAAGGGAGTAATAACCCTGTACAGGAGGGGGAAGAAGGTTAAGATGTCTTCTCTATTTTACAAAGATTAGAGAAGCACAAAAACTTGCACTGAGCTAGAAAGCTCTAAAGAATCAAGGCTCCCCCTGGCTCAAAGATGTCCAGGTGAAGTCTTGCTTCAGTGCAGAAAACTCTTCAGAAAACTCTGAAGGAAAAACTACAAGAAGATAATAAATAATAAGATTAAAGATCTTCAAGCAGCTATCTTCTTCTTCTTCTTCAAAAGAACTCTGAGTTTGAACTTCCTGAAAGCAGGAGAACTCAGGTTGAAGAGGAGTAGAAGATCTTAACACTTCTCAGTTAGATGGAAATTGCTGAGAGCAGAAGACTTGATCTTGATGAAGGCTTGAATGCTTGAAAATATCTGGGTAACTAGTTAGCTAGCTTGAATCCTTCTTCAAAGGGTCCTTTTTATATCAACAGCAAGCAACGGCTCTCTTCAATTTGAATTACTTGTCTTCTTCTGAGTCTTAAGACCTGGGCTGTAAATATCAAGAAGACAAAACAATCTCTGCAGCAAAATCATTCAATAAAAGGAATAACCCTTTTTCTAGGAAGCTGCAGGAAGCAATTTGATAATAAAGTACTAAATAAAGTCATATCAGAAACAAACTCTTTATAGCAAAAAGAAGACTTTTCAGTCTAACGGCTATAAAGGGCTGACAGCAGATAAAGTAAATTATAATGTCAGCTAATAAGACAAACAACTTTATCTAAAAAGATTTGACTCAGGCAAAAGGGATGAAGCAAATATTGCCTGGTAATTTTATCATAAAACTTAAAACAACGTGCCAGAAAATGTATTAATTAATTAAATATAATAAATAAATACAAAATATAAAGGCAGACAGAAAGCATCGAACGACCTTCGGAGATCGTCGACCGACGCACGGAGATCGTCGAACTATCGGACAGATAGTCGAACGATCCAGATAGTCGACCTATCGAAGAAGATAGTCGAACTACCCCGGCAGATAGTCGACCTATCAGAGCAGATAGTCGAACTATCAGATAGTCGATCTATCTGAACAGATAGTCGAACTATCAAGCACAAACAGATAGTCGACCTATCAAGCAGATAGTCGACCTACCTCAGAAAACAGATAGTCGACCTATCAACAGATAGTCGAACTATCAAAACAGACCAGATAGTCGATCTATCAACAGATAGTCGAACTATCAGATAGTTGAACTATCAGGACAGATAGTCGAACTATTAAAGACGACAGATAGTCGACCTATCAACAGATAGTCGACCTATCAAAGCGGAACAGATAGTCGACCTATCAACAGATAGTCGAACTATCAGGTAGTCGATCTATCAGGACAGATAGTCGAACTACCATGCCAAGCAGATAGTCGACCTATCAACAGATAGTCGAACTATCAACGCAGACAGAGCGTCGACCAACTGATAGACGATCGTCGATCAGCCGATAGACGATAGTCGAGCGGCGTTCGACTATAGTCGAACGAAAAACTACTTAACCAAATTCTCAATCTGGAAAAGTGAGGACTCTACAGCTAGACTACTAACCATTGACCATAGATAATTCTTGGGTCAAGAGACTAAAAAAGGCAAGACTAAACTCAAATCAAACTAGGGTACCAACAATCTCCCCCTATTTGAGTTAAGTCTCTTAAAAACTAAAACACAGAGCTAGCTATAGAACACTATAAACAATACAGGAAATAGATAGCAATTAACTAGCAGATATCAAACAGATAGATAGTAGACAAATATAACACAGCAGTCAATCAAACTATTAAGAGTCTACAGAATCTGGCAAAGGATCAGAGGAACTAGGAACAAAAGAAATTTTCCTTAGAGGATCAACAGCTTCTTTCTTTGACAGCTTCAAGTCCTGCACACCAATGATCTTCAATTCTGCAGCTCTTGGGACTACTGCTTCAGGATGCTTTTCCATATATTTTGAAGGATTAAAAACTTCAGGGCTAACCTGGATTTTATCCAATTCCTTCATTCTGAATCTAGACATAGTAGTGAATCCTGTAGAATCTTTACCTTCAGCTTTTGCTTTCTGAATTTGAGCTGAGCCAACTGTCTCAAGAAACCTAGCCATCCTGTAGTCAGGATCTAGTTCTTGGCTTTCATACAGATTTTCAGAGGAAGTATCAACTGGCTTAACAGCTTTAAACTTTGTAGACAAATCTAACAAACTATCAGCTGAATCTTTTACCTCTTGAATCACAAGAGAAGACGGAGGAGCAAACTCTGCAAACTTTTTACTTGAATTTTCAGAAAAGACAGTTCTTTTTCCTTTTGCAGTGTTCTTATCAACATGAACTGGTACAACAGTTGAAACCTTTCTCTTAGGAGAAGGAGGAGGTGAAAAAGTTGGCTTTAGATACACAACCTCCTTAACTTGTTCTTTTACTTCAGCTTCATGCATTTGACTGCCAGAATGAGACTTTCCATGAGAGCTGTGAGAGCTTTTCCTTGATTGATGCTGAGAAGAAGCAGATCTTGCTGATGGAGCAGATTTTCCTGAAGAGGCAGAAGGGTTGGCAGAAAGATTACCAAAAGCTCCTGCACCTGGAGGAGGAGGAGGAGGACCTCTGGGAGTCCATCTTGAACCAGGACTATCATATCTTTTAGATCTTTTCCTCTCTTTCTGCTGGTTCTTAGAGAACCACATCCAATGCTGAAATTCCTTCGACTTAGGGTCAATGCCCTTCAGAATATAATAAGGAGTATCATTGTCTTTACTGGGAGGAGGATGAGCAGCTTTTCTCTTCTTTTGAACAACTTTCTTTCTCTTTGAATTTTCAGATACATCAGAATCCTCTTCATCATCAGAATGGGATGAGGGAGGATTTTCATAAGGATCATAGGCTTCAGAAACAGCCTTTTCTTTTAACTTCAGATCTGATTTCTCTCTTTCCTCTTCAATGGCATCCTGAGCCAGAAGGAAATCTAAGTCCAACCCTGGTGAGTCATCCCAGATAGTTGACTTTTCAACTTGCAGCTCCTTTTCTTTCTCTTTTAACAAAGACTGTACTCTTAGATTCCAAGCAGCTCTTGCTTGTACTTCTTCCACCCTCAGAACAGGAGTGTCATCTTTGACTTCATCTTGATTCTCAGACTCATCTTCTCTATCATCTAAAAAAGAATCCAATTCTGGATCTACTTGGATATCAGGAACAATTGGATCAGCTTCAGAAACAACTGCTATGATCTGAGCAGCTAAATCTTCTCTAATATAATCTGTAGAATTATGAACACAGATCTGCTAAATAAGCAATAATCATTCCTTCAAGGTATTCACAAACTAGCAAATTAATTGACTCGTCAATAAATCGAATAAGTGAATTACCTTCATACTTGACCATCTCCCATGATTCATCTAGATATGAAGTTATAATACCTTCTAGGAATCGAGCAACCACGGGAGTGGTGAGATCTTCTAAGCAGACTTTTACTGCAATTTCAGATAGCATAATTCCATCAGCTATTTCCTTGTCAGATAACACTGGAACTACTTCTTTTTCAGCTGGAGCAGACTCTTCCAGAGCTGTCATTTCAGTATCTGTTATAGCTGGAAGGGAGGCAGGAGGTTCTGAGGCATCTTCACAGAGCATCTCCCCCTGCCTGATTTCAGTGGAAACTGAAACCAGGCCCCTTGAGGAAGATGGCTCAACAGATCTGGAAAGAGATTTGATGGTAGCGGTTAAGGTATCAATGGAGGAGGCAAGTGGAGCGATTGCCTCTTCAATCATAGTTTTGATTGAAGGGGTAATCAACTCCACAATGCGGGAGATGAGTTCAGGGGTGATCTCAAAAGATGATGGAAGTGTAGTGGATGGAGCTGCAGCAGATATGGTTGTAGTGCTGGGATGAAGAATGGTGTGGACTGGAGATGGAGCTGGAGAAGGAACTGGAGAGTTAACAGGAGTGTTAACTGGAGAATGAAAGGGAGACAGAGGAGGAGTTGGAATTCTCTCAGATCCTAACAAATCAAAACTAGGAGCAGATATCCTAGTCTGATGAGAAGGAAGAGGAGATGCTGGAGGGGAAGGAAGAGCAATCGTAGTTGTTTCTCTAACAGGAGAAGGGGAAAGTCTTACTTCAGCTGAAGTTGATGGAACTTCAACTGAGGCAGACAGCATAACAGAAGAAGAGGGAATGGAGAGAGCTGAGCCAGCTTCAACAGGGTGAGGAGCGACCGAATCGGTCCTGGTGCTCTCAGATGTTGCTGGAGCAACCCCTGTGAGAGCGGGTTTCACAAAGGTTCTCTTCCACTTAGAGAACAGGTTTGAGTCCATCTTCTTGCTTGCATTAATTGTTGTTGCGGTTGAACTCAGCAGCTGGGGGTATTTTTCCTTTAGGAAAATTCCAATAACCCTTCCGATGGTAACTTCCTTCTTACCATTCTTTTTCCTGATCAAATCAAACATTACTGCTGCCCAATCGATCTTTTTCCGATTAACAATCGCACACATCAGTGCGAATTGTTGCCTTGTGATATTATCATGAGCAGAGTGCTTACCAAGGAGCACTTTTCCGACCAACTCAGCAAGAAACTTAATCTTGAAAGGGAAATTTACTTTGAGCAGCTTCGTGGGAATGCCCTCTGCATGTCCCAGCTCAACTAACATTCTTCCAAATTCTTGAGCATCTTGCTCACAATCCTCTTCACCATTTATCAAACCAAAAATATCAGTCAGAACGGCCGGAGTTAGGATTACCTCTTCTCCGCCGATGGTGCCAGTCATCGAGTCGTCGGTGGAGGACGACGTGAAGGCCCATTCCTTGATCTCTGGGATGTTTATCTTTATTCTTGAAGACATTAATCTCTCTAGTCCTTGATCCCGGCAAAGCTGAAGAACTTCCACGATCCCGGCTTCGCAGCAACTGAACGCGTCGAAATCAACGCTAAAGCCTGCATCAAACTTCACAACTGCTAGAACTGCTGGAGAGACCGCCATTGATTGCTGGAGAAAGCGCGAGAAGGACGGCGAAGACGAAGGAGACGAAGCGGCAGCAAATCGCAAGCGGGAAGACAGAATGCGAAAAGTCACGCTCCGTCGACGATAAAACAAAAGATCTTTTAACCTAGGTCGACTATCGGCTTTATATTAGACCGGAAATAGTCGATCTATTAAAAAGATACTAGACCCGATAGTCGAACGGCCGTTCGACGATCGGCTCAGAAGCAGAGTAGTCGAGCCATTGTTCGACTATTTCTGGCTTCTCAAACAACAAGCTGTCGTCGTTCAGAGATCGACGATAAGCTCGACCTGTTCGACGATCTTCGAACGCCGTTCGACGATCTTCAAACAGATAAGCTATCATTAACCAGAGGTCGACGATAGGCTTAATCCGTTCGACGATCTTCGATCATCGTTCGACGATCTTCAAGCAGGTTTCAACATAGGCAGATATAGTCACACTTAGTCTCGTCCATTGATCATGCCTAGTTGAACTAAAAAGAACAGATGCTTCTGTTCATCTAAAGGCTTGGTGAATATATCACCTCTCTGAAACTCAGTGGATATGAACTCAAGACAAATCTTGTTCTTTTCCACACAATCTCTCAGGAAATGGTGCCGAATCTCAATGTGCTTCGTTCTAGAGTGGTGCACTGGATTTTGTGCAATTGAAATAGCACTGGTACTATCACACATGATTTTGGTATTCTTGTGTGAGTAACCATAATCCACAAGCTGGTTTTGAATTCACAGGATCTGTGAACAACAACTAGCAGCTGCTATATATTCAGCCTCTGCAGTTGAAGTTGAGACAGAAGCCTGCTTCTTACAGAACCAAGAGACCAATCTCTCTCCCAGGAACTGGCAAGTTCCTGAGGTGCTCTTCCTATCAACCCTGCAACCAGCATAATCAGAATCAGAATATCCAATTAATTCAAATTCTGACTCAGCTGGGTACCAAAGTCCTAGATCTGGACATCCCTTCAGGTATCTAAGGATTCTCTTTAGAAGAATCATATGAGATTCCTTGGGGTTGACCTGGAATCTAGCACAAAGGCATGTAGCAAACATTATATCAGGCCTACTTGCAGTTAGATATAATAGGGAACCAACAATGGCCCTATAATTCTTTTGATCAACTGGCTTGTCGTGATCATCAGAATCAATAACTACATTAGTAGCCATAGGTGTAGGCATTGCTGAAGCATCAGCCATCCCAAATTTCTTTACCAATTCCTTGGCATATTTGGATTGGGAGATGAAGATACCATCAGCATCTTGCTTAACTTGGAGACCAAGAAAGTAAGACAGCACACCCATACTACTCATCTCAAACTTAGAGTGCATCAGGTCAGAGAACCTTTTGCAAAGTTTAGGATCAGTGGAGCCAAATATAATATCATCTACATACACCTGAACTAACAGGATTGTGTCCTTGTGATGCTTGACGAAAAGGGTTCTATCAACTACTCCCCTAGTAAAGTTGTGCTCTAAAAGGAAACTAGCTAGAGTCTCATACCAGGCTCTGGGAGCTTGCTTTAGTCCATATAGAGCTTTCTGTAACTTAAACACATGTGAGGGCTGAGTTGAAGAAACAAACTCTGGTGGTTGTTCAACAAACACCTCTTCCTTAAGCTCACCATTCAGGAATGCACTTTTGACATCCATTTGGAACACCTTAAACTTCATGTAGGCTGCATAGGCCAAGAAGATCCTTATTGCTTCTAGCCTTGCAACAGGAGCAAAGGTTTGGTCATAATCTATACCTTCCTCCTGTCTGTAGCCCTGAGCTACAAGCCTTGCTTTATTCCTTACTATAATTCCATTTGCATCCAACTTGTTTCTATACACCCACTTGGTGCCTATGATCAGTTGGCCTTTAGGTCTTGGAACCAAAGTCCAAACTTTACATCTCTCAAACTGATTGAGCTCCTCTTGCATTGCAATGATCCAGTGGGGATCTAGCTCTGCATCTTTAAAGGTGAGGGGCTCAACCTGTGAGAGGAAACAAGCATGCATCGCATCCTGTCTTAATTAGTGTCTTGTTTGCACACCAGCTGATATGTCTCCAATCACTTCAGATGTGGGGTGATCTCTAAGTGTGACAATATCAGCAGGTGGGATGAGATCTTCAGCAACAGTTGGGATTAATTCCTCAGGAGGAATTTGATCTACTGTTGGTGAAACAACAACAGCTTCAGCAATGTCTTCATCACTGTCTGATTCAGTGATCTGAAGAGTTGATAGTTGAAGAATTTCTTGAGGAGCATCAGGTACCTGCAATGAACTGGAGGAAGGAGAATTTTCCTTCTCCTTGTAAAACATCTGATGCTCATCAAAAGATACATGCACAGATTCTTCAATCTTACAGGTTGATTTGTTATAAACTCTATAAGCTTTGCTTACTTGGGAATATCCAAGCATGATTCCCATTGAAGCTTTTGCTTCAAACTTTCTAATATATTCCTTATTATTATGAATATAAACAATACAGCCAAAAATTCTAAAATAATTAATTTTAGGTTTCTTTCCCTTAAGCAACTCATAAGGAGTTTTACACTTAAGCTTGTGTATCAAACTTCTATTTAAGACATAATTGGCTGTACTAACAGCTTCTGCCCAATAGGAGAGAGGCATGTTAGCATCTGCCAACAATGTGCTAGCAGCTTCAATGAGTGTTCTATTCTTCCTTTCAACTACCCCATTTTGTTGAGGAGTTCTAGGAGCTGAGAAGCTATGTTTGATACCTTCTCTCTCACAGAATTCTTGCATGAGAAGAGAGTCAAACTCAGTACCATGATCACTTCTGATCAGGGCCACATGAGTAGAGTACTCAGTCTGCACACATAGTAGAAAGTCTGTAAGGGCTTTGAAGTTATCAGACTTAGTTCTCAAAAAGAAAACCCAACTGAACCTAGAGAAGTCATCTACAATTACTAAAGTGTAATACTTCCCTCCTAAACTCTGTACATTTATTGGGCCAAAAAGGTCCAAATGTAATAGATACAGGATTCTAAAAGAATCACTCTTATTTACAGATTTAAAAGAGTTTTTGGTTTGCTTGCCTAGCTGACAAGCCTTGCATAGACTCTCCTTCTTGTAGGGGCAAGAAGGTAAACCTCTAACAAGGTTGTGTTTAGATAACCTAGATATATTTTTAAGGTTAACATGACTAAGCCTCTTATGCCACAAAGAATTATTATTAATTGTTACTTTATTAAACAGGCAGATTTCAGAATGAGATGAATTGAAATCTACTAAATAAATATTACCTATTCTAATACCTACTAAAACAACATTATTATTTAAAGTAATATTGCAAGAGGAGATAGAAAATGAAACCTGGTAGCCAGCATCACATAGCTGGCTGACTGAAATCAAATTATGCTTCAGTCCATTGACATATGCAACTCTCTTGAAAGTAACTGCTCCAATTGTGATCTTGCCATAGCCTTCTGTCTGACCACAGCTGGAGTCTCCAAAGATAACCTTTGGGCCGAGCTTAGCTTTGAACTTTGACAGAAGATCTTTATTTCCTGTCATATGCTTAGAGCATCCACTATCCAAATACCACTTATTTTGAGTGATTGGATAGGCCTTCACCTGCAAGACATTTATTTAGACAGTGTGGACCCAGGTAACCTTGGGTCCCTTGTTTTTCACATAAGAAAAACTGGAAATATATGAAAATGCAGGCTGAGGGTGATAACCTAGTGGGTGAGATCTCCTAGGTGGGATTCTCCATGCAGATGATGGGTCAACAAACCTAGGATTTCTATTTTCATTTAGGTTTCTATGGTACTGATTATGATTTTGAAAATCATGTTGAAAACGTCGATCGACGTTCGACGATGGGCGCTCAGATCGTCGAGCTTCGTTCGACCATTGAGCTTCCGATCGTCGAGCGGCGTTCGACGCTCTTTGCATTTCTTTAAAAAATTTCTTTCTCTTTTCTCTCTTAGCTTTATTTAAGGTTTTATTAACTAGATTTACTTGCTCAGTGTTCTTCATTCCACTAGCTGAAATGAAGTTTACTGGAGTTGAAAGATTATTTTTAAGTAGAACTGGGGGTTCACTGGGAGAAGCTCCTAGGCCTAGTTTGTCATTACCTGACCTGGTGTTAGTCATGCTGGTAATTTCTAACAACTTAAGGCTTCTACCATTAAGTGATTCTTCTAACCTCTTAGACTTAGCTAACTCTATTTTAAGAAATTTAATTTCTTCACTACAAGTAGTGAGATCTTCCTTTAACCTAACATTTTCTGTAGCTATTGATTCTGAGTCAGCTAACTTATTTCTAAGTTCTTTTATCTCCTTTTCTGAGCTAATCAAACCTAAGCACAAAGATTTAAATTCTAATTTAAATTCAGCTGAGGTAAAATCATAAGAAGAAAGTACCTCATCTTCTGTAGGCATCTCTTCATCAGAATCTAAACTCTCTGCAGCTGAGTGGTTGCTGCAGGCATCTATTGCCATGAGGCAAACTTCTTTTGCCTTCTTCTCTTCCTCATCCTCACTGGAGCTTGATGAGGAGGATTCTTCATCAGAATCACTCCAGGTTTCAGCAATGAAACCTCTCTCCTTCTTCTTGTTTTTGTAGGAGGATGGCTTGGAGTGCTTCCTGTGCTGTTCCTTTTCTTTTCTCTTGTCTTTGTTTTTCTCCTCTGGACACTTTGGCAAAATATGTCCAGGCTTCCTGCAACCATAACAAATAATTTCTTTAGCAGGAGAGCGATCATACCTTGGTTTGTCTTCATAGCGTGAAGACTTCTTTCTGAACTCCTTTCTTCCCATCTTGAGAAACCTCTTGGCAAACAATGCCATTAGTTCCTCATTAGATTGGCTGCCTTCAGAAGCATCAGCAGCCTTAAGAGCTAGAGATTGCTCTTTTCTTGTTGGAGTGGGGGTCTTTGCTTCAGCTTCTGCTTCCCTTGTCTTCAGCACTTGCTCAAAAGACTTGAGCTTGCCGAGGAGGGCTTCAGTGGAGATCTCATTTGTACTTCTGGCTTCCTTGATGGGCCAGATCATTAGATCCCATGTGCTAGGGAAGCACATAAGAATCTTATCATTGACCTCTGTCAATGATATGTCCTTGTCCAGGGTCCTCAGCTCATTGATGATTGAGCTGAGCCTGGTGTACAAGGCTTCAACTGATTCAGCATCAGTTTTCTTGAAGTTCTCATACTGTGAGATCAGGTTGGACCTTCTGTCCTTCCTTTCATCAGCTGAACCAGCTACAATCTGGTTCAGTGTGTCCCACATGGCTTTTGCTGAAGAGCAGTCAGCAACCTTCTGGAATACCTCATCAGACATTGTCTGAGCCAGTATGTTCATTGCCTTGGCATCTGCTATTTTGGCCTTCTTGTATTCATCATTGTAATCTGGAGGAGGCACTGCACTCATATCAGATGATGAGGCAGTAGCAGCAGCAGGTGCTCTTGGGGGACCTGACAAAATAGAAGCAAAGATGCTTTCATCAATAGAATTCATATATAATTTGATCCTTGCCTTCCAGATGCCAAACTTAGCTAAGTTGCATGCTGGAGGTCTGGTGCTAGAATAATCCTTGGACTGGGCCATGATAGTGAATATCTATAAGCTTTGGTATCTATCAGGATCTTGTGACTTAGGTGTTAGCCTATTCAGTCAGTCAACCTCCCTCTGATACCAATTGAAAGTGAAGGGATAGATACTACTCTAGAGGGGGGGGGGGTGAATAGAGTTATCAAATTTTGCACTAGACAAAACTTAATGGTCTACCCAACTCCCTTGGAGTGAAGTGCGGAATGAAAAGATTATAGATATAGATTTAACCCTATAGCCTAACACGAGTGATGTGCACAAACTCAAGCTCACTGTAATTACAGTTAAGGCTTGGAAAACCTAATCAGCAACTAGCAATCCTAGTTAAATCTATTCACAGCCACAATGCAGGAATTAAACAAGTGAATCCAGATGACACAAGGAAATTTATAGTGGTTCTCCAAACAACTTGGGTACGTCCACTCTTCTACCCACACGGTAGGAATCCACTCAGGTTTTTGATCAGGTGCCCTGCCACCAACAGGATCTGCTTCAGGTAGATCCAGAAACCCTTTAGACTTTTGATCAGGTGTCTAAAAACCAAGCACAGGTTTTTGATCAGGTGCCCTGCCACCAAGGGATACTTTTGAAGGGAGTAATAACCCTGTACAGGAGGGGGAAGAAGGTTAAGATGTCTTCTCTATTTTACAAAGATTAGAGAAGCACAAAAACTTGCACTGAGCTAGAAAGCTCTAAAGAATCAAGGCTCCCCCTGGCTCAAAGATGTCCAGGTGAAGTCTTGCTTCAGTGCAGAAAACTCTTCAGAAAACTCTGAAGGAAAAACTACAAGAAGATAATAAATAATAAGATTAAAGATCTTCAAGCAGCTATCTTCTTCTTCTTCTTCAAAAGAACTCTGAGTTTGAACTTCCTGAAAGCAGGAGAACTCAGGTTGAAGAGGAGTAGAAGATCTTAACACTTCTCAGTTAGATGGAAATTGCTAAGAGCAGAAGACTTGATCTTGATGAAGGCTTGAATGCTTGAAAATATCTGGGTAACTAGTTAGCTAGCTTGAATCCTTCTTCAAAGGGTCCTTTTTATATCAACAGCAAGCAAAGGCTCTCTTCAATTTGAATTACTTGTCTTCTTCTGAGTCTTGAGACCTGGGCTGTAAATATCAAGAAGACAAAACAATCTCTGCAGCAAAATCATTCTATAAAAGGAATAACCCTTTTTCTAGGAAGCTGCAGGAAGCAATTTGATAATAAAGTACTAAATAAAGTCATATCAGAAACAAACTCTTTATAGCAAAAAGAAGACTTTTCAGTCTAACGGCTATAAAGGGCTGACAGCAGATAAAGTAAATTATAATGTCAGCTAATAAGACAAACAACTTTATCTAAAAAGATTTGACTCAGGCAAAAGGGATGGAGCAAATATTGCCTGGTAATTTTATCATAAAACTTAAAACAACGTGCCAGAAAATGTATTAATTAATTAAATATAATAAATAAATACAAAATATAAAGGCAGACAGAAAGCGTCGAACGACCTTCGGAGATCGTCGACCGACGCACGGAGATCGTCGAACTATCGGACAGATAGTCGAACGATCCAGATAGTCGACCTATCGAAGAAGATAGTCGAACTACCCCGGCAGATAGTCGACCTATCAGAGCAGATAGTCGAACTATCAGATAGTCGATCTATCTGAACAGATAGTCGAACTATCAAGCACAAACAGATAGTCGACCTATCAAGCAGATAGTCGACCTACCTCAGAAAACAGATAGTCGACCTATCAACAGATAGTCGAACTATCAAAACAGACCAGATAGTCGATCTATCAACAGATAGTCGAACTATCAGATAGTTGAACTATCAGGACAGATAGTCGAACTATCAAAGACGACAGATAGTCGACCTATCAACAGATAGTCGACCTATCAAAGCGGAACAGATAGTCGACCTATCAACAGATAGTCGAACTATCAGGTAGTCGATCTATCAGGACAGATAGTCGAACTACCACGCCAAGCAGATAGTCGACCTATCAACAGATAGTCGAACTATCAACGCAGACAGAGCGTCGACCAACTGATAGACGATCGTCGATCAGCCGATAGACGATAGTCGAGCGGCGTTCGACTATAGTCGAACGAAAAACTACTTAACCAAATTCTCAATCTGGAAAAGTGAGGACTCTACAGCTAGACTACTAACCATTGACCATAGATAATTCTTGGGTCAAGGGACTAAAAAAGGCAAGACTAAACTTAAATCAAACTAGGGTACCAACAGGGTATTCGGTGTGGTAGAGGTCTAGAAGGTGAATAGTTATCGAGTTGAGAGCTCACTTATAGTAGTGCGTGCGCATAATGAAATGCACGGGAGGTGAAAGGTGCTTAGAGTGCTTTGCACGCTAGGAGTGGTGTGCATAACGAGTGTAGTATGCGCGAGGCGGGCTTTAGACGCAATGTTCGCGATGTGCATACAGGGCGCTATGTGCACAATGTGCGCAAAAAGGTATGATTACTTGAAAGATTGGAGCTAGAGTTCCTCCATACGGCAGCGCGGACGTATTATTGAGGCATAGCCGAGTTTGATATCGGAGGTCTCTTCAAGAGTGAGAGAGGGGCTCTAGTGTTGATGTAGATGTAGCGTAGCTCTGCCTTTATTATTTCTTTGTTCATTTGCATTATGTAGTGGATGTGTACTTTATTTGCGGATCTTTGGTCACTCTATATGCATTGCTTGATTACCTGATAACTACTTCAATTTTGAGTGTTTGCTCACGATGGCGATTGAGCGCTGGTTGTGTTGGCGTCATTATTTTGTGCACGCTTCTGGTTTGCTTATTTAGTGTTGACAATTGGAGGACGAGGCCCAGGTTGTGTCGTAACCTACTACGTGGGTGAAGGGCAGATGCTTCAAGCCGAGTGGTGAGATGTCTGGATCACCGAATTGGGGGATATTGCTGAGTGGTTGGCGGGTGAAGGACGAGACTCAGATGATGTCGTAACCTACTACAAGGGAGAAGGGCAGATGCTTTGAGACAGTTAGTGAGAGGTCAAATCGTCGAGCTAGGGGGTATCGTAGAGTGTGTGCTGGTGAAGGGCGGACCTTCAAACCTGGGCAACCGTGAGGGGGGCTTGTCCTGACGGTGTCGCGACCTACTGCAGGAGAAGGGCAGACATTCGATCGTAGGCAGTGGGAGGTCGTAGGGACGTAGTCCTGGAGAAACAGTGAAGGGTAGACCTTAGGATCGCTAGCGAGCGCGAGGGGGCAGGCCCTGACAATGTCTCGACCTACTACGGAGAGAAGGGAAGGCCTTTGATCATCGGTAGTGGGAGGACACATGGGCGTGGTCCTAAAGAAACGATGAAGGTCATACCTTCGAACCGTTGGCGAGTGCGAGGGAGACAGGCCCTGGCGACGCTACGACCTACTGCGGAGAGAAGAGCAGCCATTTGATCATCGACAGGGAGAGGCCGCAGGTCTTGCGACGACATGCGTAGGTCTTGCGAACTTACCTATTGGCAGGAACCGACCGGGGGTTGGCCCCCAACGATAGCAGGCGTAGGTCTTGCAACCAACCTATTGGCAAGCGCCGGCTGCTAAGGGGGTTAGCCCTCGACAACAACAGTCGTAGGTCTTGCGACCTTACCTATTGGCAGGCGCCGACCGCAAAGGGGGTTGCCCCAAGCGATGGTAGGCGTGGGTCTTGCGACCATACATATTGGCAGGCGCCGACCGCTAAGGGGGTTGGCCCCCATCGACAGCACGCGTAGGTCTTGCGACCTAACCTATTGGCAGGAGCCAATCGCTAAGGGGTTTGTTGGCCACTAGCGACGGCAAGCGTGGTCTTATGACCTTACCTATTGATAGGTGTCGGCCATTAAGTGGGTTGGCCCCCAACAACGGTAGGTGTAGGTCTTGCGACCTTACTTATTTACAGGCGCCGACCGCTAAGGGGGTTAGCCCCCTGTGGCGGAAGGCGTAGGTCTTGCGACCGTACCTATTTGCAGTCCTCCATCTGAAGCATATGAAAAATTGAAGTCAATTCACAAATTTGTACAATCAGAATGTAAATATTTAAAAAATGTCTTGGTGCAGATAAAGTCGGCTAGGAAGGAAGGTGTTAGCAAAGTTCAATTGTTATGGGAAGATCTATCCTCCTGGACTGATTACTCCATGGGTTGCCCCCCCCAGTCCCTTCTAGCAGGCTGGCGGCTGACCCTTCGATTGTTTGGGAGGCGTTGGTTGGTTTGGTGCTTTGCTCTGCATGAATCGTTTCAAGATCCCTTGTCGAAGAAAGCGCCCGATCTCTTTCCTTAGCTTGGTACAATCTTCCGTGTTGTGCACGGGTCCGTGGTGGAACTTGCAGTACTACGATTGGTCTCCTTTATTTGGGACGATAGGCTTGGGCCTGTGAAGTGGTACCTTACCTTGGATTGTGTAAAGTATGTTGTCCATGGAGGTGTTGAGAAGAGCGTGATTCTGATGTTGTTGGGCTCGCGGCTTATTGTGATGATCATTGCTCTTTTCCTAAGGCGATGATTGTCCTTGTGCTTTTCGCTTCGAACTACCTTGAAACAACTATTAATGTGCTTTGACTACTTCATCGGCTGCAATCTGAGCCTCGACTTGGCGTGTGAGGTTGGCATAGCTAGGGACTGTGTCACTCATTAGAGCTGAGTAAAATTTGTCGGGTTGGAGCCCTCTTAGGAGGAAGCTGCGCAGAAGATGGGGGTCGATTCCCAAAATCTATTGTGCTTATGTCGTGAAACGATGAAAAAAGTCCTTGAGGGATTCACCCCCCACCCCCACCCCCCCCCCCCCCCCCCCCGTACTAACGGACCCCCAGAAGGTAGGAGGGGTCTCGGGCGATCTTGTAGTTAACGATGAACTGATCGACAAAGAGTTGAGATAAACTTGCGAAGTTATCCATTGCTCCTTTCAGAGAAGAGAACTAGATGGGAGCTTGTCCTTTTAATGTTGTCAGGAACACCTAACATAGCAGTTGATCGAGGGCATTGCTGAGCCCCATGATGGTGATAAAGTGGTTGACGTGGTTTTAAGTGTCGTCGATTTCATTGAACGCTTCGAGGTCTGGGAGCTTATAGTCGTTTGGGATTGGATGTGCCAAGACCTCTGGTGATAACAGTGAGCGTGGACGATAACCAAAGCAGCGCTTCGCTTGACTTGTTCATGCTCCTCAATCATGGCACAAGCTTTTATACGAGTGAGCCCCTATGCAGCCTGCGTGAAGCCTGTTATTTCCGGGTGGTTGCAGTGATGTTGAGCCTCAGGTCCTCCGTTTGGACTGGCTTCGCGGCCTTGGACATCCGTATTGTGGGCTCTCCTTCGAGTTTGTTGATGAGCGAGTGGAGGGGAGCTAGATTAGCGTACCACCGGGGATTGATTCTTCACTTGTACGGATGAATTTTCCAGCCATGACTTCTAGTCACGAGTACGTTGTGCGGAGGGTATTGTCTTCTAGGTATTCTAGAAATGGTTGAAGTCGTGTTCCTATAGACGGCGCCAAATAGTTGCGGATCGCTCAAGGCTCCGGTAGACCAGACTAAATTGAACCGCCTTAGCTCGGAAGCAGTCGAGCGCGCAAATAGTCATAGTAAGTAAAAAGTTGGAAAAAGAAAATTTTTAACATAGAAAACCCTTCAAATCAGTGAAAAACCACGTGACAGAATCTGTGCCGGCCAAACCTCTACTATTCTTTGGTTATTGTAAGAACTTTCTTGAAGAATTTGAGGGCAACGGACCACCTCTCCTTACAATTGTTGAGAGGGAGAATGGGGAAGAGTTTGGAGAGTGACAAGCCACCACTCGCAGAGCTAAGTTTCACTTTATGTGCTTTGGGGTGTGATGCACTCATTGTACTTTATGGTGTTTTGATGATTCTTGGAAGCAGGAGCAGCACACTTTGCACACTGATTGGTATCTGCTGCTTAGAAACTCGAGCGGCGTGTCCTGCGCTCTTTATCCTCTGCGGCTTGTCTCCTATTATGAACCGAGCAGTCCGAAGCGATTGATTTGTTGTAGACTGGGGAGCCTGTTGTTGATTTGAGGGTGTTGGGCTCTTATGGTGGTCTTGAGAGTGGAGCAAACGGGGGCGCGCTTGGAGCGGTCTTGACTGCGGAGCGCACAAAGGTGAGCTTGGAGTGGACTGGATGGCAGATGGCACAGAAGTACACCTAGAGCGGTCTTGAAGACAGAGCACTCGGAGGCGCTCTTGGAACGATCTTGACGACGAAGCGAACAGAGGCGCACTTGAGCGGTCTGGTCGGTGGAGCGCATGAAGGCACCCTTGGAGCGGTATTGACAACGGAGCGCACAAAAGCACACTTGGAGTGGTCTTGACGGCAAAGCGTGCAGAGGCGCACGGAGGGACGCTTGGATCTCTATTGACGGCAGAGCGCACAGAGACGCGCTTGGATAAGGAGCGCATGAGAGGGCGTAAGGAGGCGGCAGGCGCGGGAGCGCACAAGGAGGCAGTGCGCACAGTAGGATACAAGGAGGCTGCGTGTGCAGGAAGGCGCAAGGAGGTGGTGCGTGCGGGGTTGCGCAAGGAGGTGGCGCGCATGGGAGCACGCAAGGAGACGGCGCACGTAAGGGTGCGCAAGGAGGCGCGCGTAAGGGCACACAAGGATGCACCCGCAGGCGCGTTAGGAAGAGGCTCGTGCAGGAGCGCACAAGGAGGCGACGCACGTGGGAGGGCGCAAGCAAGAGCGCACAAGGAGGCAGCACACACGAGGGGGAGAAAAGAAGAGAGAGAAAGTTGCAGGAGAAAAGGAAGAGAGAGACGTAGGATGAAATTCGAGGAGAAAAAAAGATGAAAATGAAGGAGGTTCTAGGTCCTTTTTATAGTTTTTATAGGGTGACATTTTCGTTAAAAAGTGGTGATTATAGTGGTTACGATAGTTATGCGATTAACCGTACACAATAACCAATTTATAAGTTATGTGCACACCTATTTGTATAATTTTGTAGTGATATGACGGATATGGTTATGTGCACACCATAAACATATTATTTACTATATGCAGACTATCATGCACATTTTTGTTATGCACAGACCACCCCTAGATGATGAATTTTACTATTTGCGCTCCATGATGGGAAATTTTACTATTTGCATCCCTCGATGAGAAATTTTACTATTTGCACCCCATGATTGAGAATATTATTATTTGCACCACATGATGTGTAATTTTATCTTTTGAACCCTTTGATGGGGAATTTTACTATTTGCATCTCATGATGAAAAATTTAACTATTTACACCTCATGATGAAAAATCTTACTATTTGCACCATCTTGATGGGAAATTTTACTATTTACGCCCCATAATTGAGAATTTTACCATTTGCACCTCATGATAGGAAATTTTGCTATTTGCACCCTAAGATGAAAATTTTACTATTTACACCATATGATGGAGAATTTTACTATTTGCGCCCTTTTATAGGAAATTTTACTATTTATATCGCATGATGAAGAATTTTTTTTCAATACCCGCACCCCATGCGCGAGGGTTCGTTTAGCGCTCTAAGGAGACCCCATCATCCTTCACTGTAACATTGTTTACATATGCAAATGCCTTTGAAAGGGTATACATGACCCAACCAGAGTAAAATGGCCTGCGAACAGCCTCTTGCTCCTTTAACAATAACACTATTCCCAGACTAAATTGGCACCATCAATACCCAACATTGCCTCAACCCCAACAGTCATTTCTACTTGATGGTATGCTGGTTCATTATGGAAAGTATGATATTAAAGTTTAAAATTACTATATTGATCCAGATTAGAAGCCCATATGCGCATTAAAAACATCTAATAACATTTTTATGGAACAACATATACAGTTATTGAAGAATAAAATTTAAATAAGTACAATAATAATCAATTTTTGCCATTACTTTACAAAATTACTAGGAAATCCAATTTCTGTTCACAAAAAGTGGATAAATTAATTTTTGCTTTAGGAAAGTTGGAAAGGTAGAAAAACATTCATTATGATCTTTCACGGGTGGCCTCCTCCGGGATAACTGTCAAACTTGCCAATTTATTGTTTGCTCGTTTAACGATAACTTTGATTGGCATGCCCACCAAATCCCCCATTATCTCCATGATCTGCCAGCCAAAAGAAAAACCACAGGCGATCCCACATTAAAAATCATAATTGGATTTTTTTTTTCCTTCCAACAAAATACTAAAGATAGAATATTTAAAAGTGAGGTGCACCATGATAAAAAAAAAGTACCCAAATTAACAAATTAAACATTAATTTACAATAACTTGTTGATTTATGTTCAGCCCTGCCAAGAAGAAGCAAAGGAAAATAAAGAGAAGTCGGGCTAACAAACATCCATCACAGACTTCTGGAGGTAACTCAGCTTGTCTCCACTCGTCGACCGCTAGCCTAGAGCCCTAGGCGAGTGCGGCCCAAGTGGCCCTACTCACCCATTCTCGCCTGGGGCAAGCAGGGAGATATATCCTCCACTTGCAAACTTGCTTTCCCAACCTCCAGTTGCTGAAATATTTCTTGGATGTTTGTTGAGGGCTCCGCTCAAAGTATTCTACGAATACCTCATCTATGTATGGAATGAGTATTTATAGTACTTCCAGCGTAGAGCCTAACCCTAGAGCGACACGAACTCGTAACCTATACCGAGTCGGGCTAACACGCGTGCGGACATATTATAAAATATCTAACAATCTCCTCCTATGTCCGCCGTGTACCCAGACTTTGGATAGAGGGTGGTTTGTGTAAAGTTCAACCAAACGTGAATCATACACAACCGTGTCCAGCACCTGTTTCAAACAAAAATTAGACTTAAGCACAAGATAGTATGCACGCATAAGTAAATAAAACTCAGCTGCAACACATAAATAGTCTCAGGTACAACAAGGCACAGGCCTTATATGCCTGACGTCACAATCAACAGAGAGCTAGAAAGTCCAAACAAAACAGTGCATAAAAGAAGAGCTAAACAGAGCTCTAAACAGAAGTAGCAAAAGAGAAACTAATAACGCTCTAAAACTCATCATCCAAAAGATCATCCTAATCCGGATTCCAGTCAACCAGTGCTCCTCCTATCTCAGCAGCTCCTGCAATTTCAACACAGAATTTCATTTCAGAATGAATTCTATCCTTTGCAAATTTGCAAATATCTAGTTCTACAAAAAGAACTTAGTATTAATCATTTTAATGGCTGGGAGGACACGTTCACAAAGTATTATAGTTTTACCTCAGAACCTGATATCTGTTTCAACCGAGACGATCTCAGACTTCTGCACACCGCAGCTATATCTGTGATCCTATATGGAATGTCACGGTTACTGCCCTTCTAAAGTTAATTGGAACTCATCAAGTTTGGAATGGAACCAATCTCCAGAAGAGGAGTCAAGACCAAGTCAGATTGTGTTATCAAGTTTGGAATAACACTCTCTTCCAAGGTAAAAGCCGAATCCAGGTGAAGTTGTTAGCATCAAGTTTGGAATGAAACAACTTACCAGATCCGAACTCAGCAACCAAGAGCATCAACGGAGCACAACATGCTTGCTTTGACAAAGGAAATCAGACTAGTCAAAACATTTGGACAAAAGGCTGAACTAAATCGCCTATTGCTGAACTAAGACTGAACTAAATCGCCTTTAGTCTCATTTCCCCCACTGTTTTGATTAGTCGGTCTTTTGGCATTCCTTTCGTCAATGGATCAGCCAGGTTATCCTTTGAACGCACATCAATCAAAGTGATAATTCCTTGTTCTTTCAGATAATTCAGTAAAGCATGTCTCAGTCGTACATGTCTCCTCTTAGTATTATAGAGGGCATTCTTAACGACTTGAACTGCTGCTTGATTATCACAGTACAAGCTCAACGAGTTGACTTGTAGCTTAGACAAGGGAATGTCTAGAATCAAGTTCCTGATCCAATCTGCCTCTTCACCGGCCAAGGCTAGGGCAATCAACTCGGCTTCCATAGACGACAATGCTATACAGGTCTGTCTTTTGGATTTCCAAGTGATAGTAGCTCCACCCAAGGTGAATATATATCCACTGGTAGACTTGCTGTTCCCGGCTTCTGAACACCACGAGGCATCAGAATGTCCTTCCACAGTAGGTGGGTAACCAGTGTAGCACAGAGCATGATCTTTAGTACCTCTCAGGTATCTTAACAGCCTGTCTAGGGCTTCCCAATGCTCTTTGCCTGGATTACTGGTAAAACGGCTCAGCATGCTAACCGAAAAAGCAATGTCTGGTCTTGTACAGCTTGTGGCGTACATGAGACTACCAATTATTTTGGAATATTTAACTTGATCAATGCTGGTCTCTTCATTAGCACTCAACTTGACATTATGATCAAATGGTGTCTCAGCCGGCCTACAGTTATCATATCCCCAGGTAGAAAGAAGTTGCTCAATATAATGAGTTTGACTAAGAGTAACTCGACCCTTGTCAACTCTGACCTTCATACCTAACAGGGTATCTATAGGACCGAGGTCTTTCATGTCAAAAGCTTCTGCTAGAGTGGATTTAATATCCCTAACTGCAGCAAGATTAGACTCCAAAATCAACATGTCATCTACATATAAGCATATGATGACCGTCTGATTCGACAATGAGCGGTGATAAAGGCATTTATCTGAGAGACTGGACTGGAATCCGAGGCTCTTTACCACCTGGTCAAACTTCATGTGCCACATCTTAGGCGCTTGTTTAAGCCCATAGATTGATTTATCCAGTTTGCACACTTTATCTTTTTGATCTTTCTGCACATAACCTTCAGGTTGTGCCATGTAGATCTCTTCATCAAGCTCTCCATTTAAGAAGGCTGTCTTCACATCCATCTGATGACTTATAAAGTCCTCGAAAGATGTTAAGGCTAGAAGAATCCTGATAGTCGATAGGTGACACACAGGTGAATAAACATCAAAATAGTCTATTCCCCCCTGTTGTTTATAACCTTTAGCTACGAGACGTGCTTTATACCTGGCTATAGACCCATCACTATGAAGTTTCTTCTTCAACACCCACTTGCATCCTAGGACTTTAGCGCCTTTCGGCAAGTCAACTAGATGCCAAGTATTGTTATGTAGCAGCGAGTCCATCTCATCATCAATGGCTTCTGCCCACATCAACGAATCTCTAGATCTCATTGCTTCCTGGTAGGAGAATGGATCATCCTCTAAGTGATAGGTGACGAAATTCTCACCAAAGTTCTTAGGGATCCTCTCTCTTGTAGATGCTCTAAGTGGAACAGGTTCCACCTCTAACGGTTGAGGAGCAATGCCAGAGGGGCCAGCTTCAGGTTCTACGATAGATTCTGAAATCATATCATTAGACACAGAGACAGATAAACCATGATCCTTGACAAATTTATCTTCAAAGAATATAGCATCTCTAGACTCTATCACGGTATTCGTGGATAGATCGAGAAATCTGTCTGCTGCACTATCTTCTGCACTACCTAGATAGACACATGTCGTTGTTCTAGGTCCCACCTTAGGCCTCTTAAGGTCTTGTATACGCACATAGGCAATACAACCCCAAGTCTTTAGAGTATCATATCTACAAGGATGACCGTGTCATAGCTCATACGGGGTAGACGTGAGCTGAGAATGAGGCACTCTATTCAGAATGTGATTTGCAGCACGAACTGCTTCTCCCCAAAAGGAATCAGGCATGCCAGCTATTAGGAGCATAGAGTTCAACATCTCTGTTAAAGTTCTATTCTTACGCTCGGCAACACCATTCGACTGGGGTGAGTAAGGAGCTGTTGTTTCAAGAATTATTCCCTCAGAGGCACAAAATTCCTTGAACCCAGTAACAGTGTATTCTCCTCCTCGATCACTTCTAAATCTCTTAATTTTTAGATTTAACTGATTTTCCACACGAGACTTGAAAGTCTTAAACGTCTCAAAGGCTTCGTCTTTTGATTTTAACAGATATACATGACAAAATCTTGAAAAATCGTCTATGAACGTAATCAGATACTTCCTTCCCCCTCTAGTGACGTGACTACGAAAATCACAGAGGTCTGAATGTATCAACTCAAGAAGTTTCGTGCTCCTAGAAACCGATCTAAAAGGCTTTCTAGTGATCTTGGTCTGAGCACACACCTCGCACTTGTCAAATCGAATCGACAGATCTAAGGGGATGTTATGACTCTTAGCTAACTCTAGCATTTTCCTATAGTTTACATGTCCAAGTCTATTGTGTAACAACTTTGGATCAATAAGGTTCGAACTAATATGGTGAATGCTATCATTGTTTAAGCTAAGTCTATACATTCCGTTGATCAGATACGCACACCCAAAATAATGTGAATTGACCGTTAAGGTCATTCTACCGTTTTGAGTTGTGAAGGTCATCCCAGCCTTATCTAATAGACTAATGGAAATCAAGTTCTTGGTTAAATTTGGAACTACTTTTACATTAAGCAAAAATAAAATTTTACCCGATGAGAGGACCAGCTCGGCTGTCCCTGCATGGGTCACATGAGTCTCTCCTCCATTGCAGTTCTCCACCTTTTCCTGGACCGCCTTGACCTCAGTGAGTAAAGTTCTGTCATTCGTCACATGACAGGTAGCACCGCTATCGAGCCACCTCTCAGAGGACGAACTGCGGTGACTGCTCCCGATCATAGCCACGAATGGTCTGGGATCCGGGTCGTCGACCGGCAGATGTCCACTGTTTTGATCCTCGAGGCGGATAAGTCTCTTGAGATCATCTAGAGTGGTCTCCTCCTCCAGTCGGAATGTGATCCACCCAGAAGACAGCTTGTGTAGTATCAGACTTACAAAAAGACTATCGGATATTACGGACTGTTCGTCCGCCAGCTTGAGACGCAGTTTTTCCAGTTCTACAATTTGGGAGGAGATTGAAGAATTTGCATCAAATTTAAAGTTAAAGAATTGTTCGCTAAGAGGAATTCTTAACGATCCCTCCTCCTCTTGGAAGCGCGCGTTCAAACGATCCCATAGCTCCTTTGCAGTCTTACAGTCACTGAAGGTCAGGGAGAGACGAGGACATAAAGATCTTCGGAGGTAGTCCCTGCATAAAACATCGTCTTTTCCCCACTGAAATACGTCCACATCCTCTCGGGTAGTGGCGTAATCGCTCAGAACTGTGTAGAAAATATCACGTTCTTTCATCCCTAGCTTGACGTGCAATTTCCAAACTTGGAAATCAGTGGGAGAGAACGACTGAAGCTCCATGATATCGAGTGAGTTATACCTCGACATCTCAATTTAGCTTGAACAGAAAAATAAGTAAGAAGTCACCTGATCCGCGCGGAGACGACCCAGTGTCTTCGGATCCAATCCAGAAAAATATTGTTTACTCCTCCTTTCCAATTTAGAGCAATCACTACGAGGTTTCAGATCAGGAAATCAGAGAACGGACAACTCTCTTCCACTAGATCTAAAAGTGAAATGCAGTCCCCCCCCCTTTTTTTATTATATGAAAGCTTGAGGACTTGTCTGAATCAATTGGAAATGACCTTGCTGCAGTAGAAAGAACAAGACTTCCTTCTTCTTGGTCGTATACAGAGGAAAATCAACAACACATGAACACAACCAGAAATGCTCCTGGCCCCTTTTTTTCTTTTCTTTTTTTTTTGTGATCTGCTCCAGGAGAACACAGCCAGAGCTGTCCTCCTCTCCCCCCCCCCCTTTGTTTCTTCGATCCTCCTAGTTGCGACAGAGAACCGTGAGAGGAGGGAGTGGAAAAGATGCAGGAAGCCGGATCACTGCGTCTCCTGCTAGAAAACCGCGAAGGTGGCGGCCGGATTTGCGACTCGGCGGCCGGATCTGAGGAGCAAAGCCCGGATCTACACTGGAGGTGTCCGGATATGAGACGTGGCGGCTGGATCTGAGACACGGCGGCCGGATCTAAGGAGCGAAGCCCAGATCTACACTAGAGGTGGCTGGATATGAGACTCGGCGGCCGGATCTTACAGCTTCCCTCACCTTCGAGTGTGAACCTCCTTTCCAGTCTCTGTAGAAATTTCAGAGCCGGGAACGATGGACTTTCTCCTTCACGAACGACGGAGACGGACGGGAGCGCAGCGGTGGAATCGCGAATACGGGAACACCGAGAGCAACGGCGCGGCGGATTGAGAGCGACGATGGCGGCTACAGGAACTCACGAAAACGAGAAATCTCAGCGGCGGCCAAAGCGCGCACGGGAACGACGGCGGAATCGATCGAGAAAACCTAGCGGAGCAGAACAGCTACTTTGAGAATGTTGAGGGCTCCGCTCAAAGTATTCTACGAATACCTCATCTATGTATGGAATGGGTATTTATAGTACTTCCAGCGTAGAGCCTAACCCTAGAGCGACACGAACCCGTAACCTATACCGAGTCGGGCTAACACGCGTGCGGACATATTATAAAATATCTAACATATATAGCATCTGAAGTAATGAACATTTTATAATTTAATTTAACAAATATCACTAAAACAAAAATCATAGAAGTATAATAATATAATTTTAAATTTTATTCCCATGAGTTTAGGTGAAGTTATGCATGAAAAAAACCATGCAAATCCAATAAAAATTTCATATGATCATACCTCCTTTATACACGAGACAGACTTGCCATCAAATTCAATGACTACATCACCGGGCTGAAATCCAGCATGTTCAGCTGGGGAGCCTGGAGTAACCTGTTTGGTAAAATAAACTACATTAAATATTCAAGAATTTAACCAGCTATTGCTAATTCCCATACTGTTGTTAACCCTCAGGTATTAATTAGCCTTGTGAATTATTTGTACTGAGCTTATTTCATCACGTGCTCCTTATAACTAAAAATTTAGTATATCGAGCATAAGCTATATATAATCTTAAAAATGATATTTCATAGTGGAAACTCTAAAAAAATCAGACGTACAGGAATTAATTGCCATCATAGTTATTAGGTTGCCCCAATTATTTAGATTCCGTTTATGAACCGCATTCTTCATTATTATTTTTTGAGTGTTGCTTGTAAAGATCAACTCATTTGCATAAAGCTTATTGCATAAGTTCAATAACATGTGGCCTCAACTCCCTCTTTTACTTGCTACACCTTTCACAATGTAATTTTTGGGGCATTTTCTGCCCTCCATTGTATTTCCGAAGTCACCCAACAATGGTCGCTACCTTACAACCTCTATCATACAACTGTTTCAATCTATCTGAGGGAAAACAAAGATGGTTGTATTCTAATCAATAGAGAACCATTTTAAGCTATCCACGTGTATAGGAATCAATGTTTATCTTGCGGCTACTAATGATAAGCTACACAAAAATATAACATAATTATCAAACTTTCCTTGAGAGTTTTGAGACTCGCATCATTTAGACGTAACTGACCACAGCCCAATACATTATAATGAGTGCCCGGTCGATGAATGCCCGATCGAAGATTGTAGGCTGCCTTCACGTACTTTTTAATTCTCTTCTCCTTTTGTTTTATATCTTTTGGGAAACTTCCATCCAAATCAACAGCATAAAATATGCTCTAACACAGCTAATACATTATAATAACATGTTCTACCAAATAATCAGGGATTTCTCACAACAAAAAAGACTTCAACAACTTTTGTAAAGGATTTGGAATCTCCCTCAATAAGTTTCAGTGCGGTTCTTGAGTCCTGGTGTAAAGAGCTATGTTTAGATTCTTTAATCTCCAAATGGAAAAGACTCTACAAGTCATGCATGGGCAGTGCCATCCCACAGTGACTGAAAGAGTGGACTGACCAGATTTATTGCAGAACCAATATGAAATTTCTAGTGTCCCTCTACATAGCTAGATTTACTTTATTCTATCATTTACTTTATTGTTTCTGTGATCTTTTTGTATGTGATTTGAAAGAAATATTTTATTCTCTATTCACCCCTCTAAAGAAATGTTCAGTTCTTTTTCCACACTTTCAAGTACAAGTTCACAAACCAGGCCGGTAACATTCATCAACAATTTACACGGGTAAAAAAACAATGCAGAATAAGTTAAGAAGAAAAAAATAGCAGAGATATTTCTTGCAGGAAAAACATAGCAGGGTTATCTGGCAGGAAAAAACTCTAAAAGTCTTGCATATGCATGCAGCAGATAAAGCAATAAGACCAATTTAAAAAAACTCAAAAAACAAGGGAGAAAGCCTACCATTGGTACCAGAATGCCATTGATGACATCTGGAAATGAAGGATCTCTTTCTTTAAGCTGTGCAATGACCATACTATTAAGGTCAAGCATTTTCAGCCCTAGCCAAGGACGAATGACTCTTCTGCATGGTACAAAATGGATATGAACATAAGATTCAATAAACAAGAGCACGGAATTCAATATCAGCTCGCATGAATCAAACTAAACCAATAGAAAAGGTTGTGCAGACATAAATTCTTTGATTTTTTTGAGCTGACCACACGTCCACCTTGGACAGAATGGCAGAAGAAGGGCTATGTTCTACTTCTAAATATAAACTGGCTGGATTCTACGGAGTACCAGGATAAGTGGAATTATGCAATACATCCTTTTTTTCCATTCATTGGTATCCTTTGCTTTCCATTATTTTCATATTAATTACTAGAGGTTTCATATTTTATAACAATAAGTCCCTCATAAGTATTCAACGGCTGTCTATAATTATGTTTCTTTAATCTCTATCTGTACAGTTTAGGCTTGATGATTCATTTTTATTTTGCCACTGCTTCATGGACGAATTGTAATTGTAAACCTTTAGTAAGCTCATTTATTTAGTGCAAAAGATCATTGTAAAGGCCAACTTGTTTGCCCATGTATTTTCTCTTTGTATAGTTTACTGTCACATCTTAGTTTGGTGTTACGATAACACTCCTCCCACTTATAAACAAGTGTGCAAATGTAATTGTATTAGATGATGTGTGAAGTAATAATGTGATTTATACTTTGTATTTATTTAATGTGATTTATACTTTGTATTTATTTCTCTCTGCATGGTATGAGAACTACTTGATTCTTCGTATCCGCCGCTCAACAATTGAGCTTGCATTCTCGGTGATTGAGTTCCTTTCAACAATTGAGTTTCTCTCTACCCCTCTTCTTGTGTGTCGTGTGCAAATTGCTTGGTCGAGCACTCAATGCACCTCTACAGGATACTCTTGAAATAAACCCTCGGACTCTGAAAACACAGTGGCATATCTGTGGTTAGCAAGTGTATCATCATCTCCATGAGAGGACAACCTATCCTGTCATAGTCACATAGAGATCCCTCACTTGCAAGAATATCCTCTTTCATAGGATTTTTAGAAACCCTAGGAGCTCTAGGAACTCATTCCTCATGCCTACTAAAGATGAGTTAGTTGAGGTCTTCTTTAGAGAAAATCTTAGGAAATTTATCGCATTGATACATAGATAGGTCAAGGTTGGAGTACTTGATTGTTAAACCCGGAAAACACGGTTCGACGAGGAGTTCGGACCGGAGTTGTAGCTCTCCTTTACTTCTCCCGAACAAGCACACTAGACTGAGGATTTAAAGTTCGGAGACCTTCTCACCAGAACCTCAAACAGACCCACGAGCCGCAACGAGGAGGTCCCGCCACACACCCGGAAAATCTTAGATCACTTTCCCTCCCAATCCAATACTGGACCGGGCACCTTCAGAGGGCTTGGAGAGCTCCGGACTACCCACCCGGAAACCACAGTAAATAGTGAGTTGAAGCTCTTCCCTACCAAAGCTAACCAAAGGAGAGAGAAGCCAAGAAGAGGTCCTCTTCAAAGGTGTCCTTGGTGGTCTATTTATAGTTTTCTGGAAATGGTCTGCGGATAGCGAGATCCCGTCGTTTCGTTTTACTAAACGCAGCCTAAATTGGTCTGCTAATAGCGAAAACCTGTTGTTTGGAACGACTAATAGTAGGCCGGAAAATGGGATGTCAAGAGAACGGGGAACACTTCCCTTGGCAGGCGAGTTGTGCGGGTTGCGGCCTACTCGTCTGAGTGGCAAGTGCCCGAAGAGCCGACACTCACCACTCGCCTCTTAACCAGGGGCGAGTGAGATCTCGCCGGCTCCACTCAGCCCTTCTTGCTTGCCTGGGTAGCGGGTGCCCGGTGAAGCTACACACTCATTACTCACCTCCTGCCGGTTGGGCCCGCTCGACAAATACGGGGTGCACACAATCTCCGCTCTTTTCGAGTCCTGGCCCAGGCTCGGAAAGAACGTTCGACCCCAATGTTATTTGGCGAGTGGAGGCCCAGGGAATCTCTCAGTGGGTCCCACTGAATCTTATATATACCAAAGGGAGGAGGGAGGCCCCTAAGAGCACTCCCTCGACCTCTCCAACTTCCTTTCTGGGTTCCGACGTCATGCCAATCTCGAAAGCAGCTCTCGCCCTCCATGCCGCCGACAAAGAAAAGAACAAGGAGGTCACGGCCAATCTGATGGCTATCGCCGTTGAACATTCGTCTCGAACCCAGGAGAAACGGGTGGAGGATCGAGTGATCAAGAAGTCAAGGCTCGGACCAGCCGGAGGGGAGGTGGGCTCGCTTGACGCCCTGCAACCCCGCTCCAGCCTTGGTCTCGGGCTCCCTGCTCAGGTACCGACTCTGAAAGAACTTGCCTCAGATTTAATGTACTCTTACTGAATCTTCGGCAAACCTGTGTCGTACCCTTCTGCAGACTGCCACTCTCCTTGAGGAGGACATGGAGGACCCCGCGCACGGGAACCAGGAGGTCTCCACGAGTCAGGATAAATCGGGTACTCGCACACTGATTCAAGGTCGGTAAATTTATTCTTTCTTGCCTTCAACTCGCGTATTTCGCCGAGCGATCATCTGATAGTGTCTTACCATACAGTACCCCCCATAAGTCGACGTCATTTCAACCCCATCATCTGCAAGATCCCCCACTGATCTCATTTGCGAGCTCGCAAACACTGCTGTGTCACCGGCGAGTAGGGAGGTGGGAACTCTAGCGGTCGGTGTCTGATGGAGACGTTGCTGACACGGCCGCTATTGATCCCCGTCTGAGAGAGTTCGTCGATTAGGACGATCGTTGCCGCAAGCTCGAGGATGGGATCGATGTCCGCCGCCATTATATAAAAATATATAATTATAAATTAAATAATTATAATTATATATTTTTAATAATTTATTTATTTTAGCAATTTTATTTTAAGTATTTATTTCATGTTTTAATTTCATTTCATGTGTAATGATGAGTGTTTATAACCATCATGTGTTGTTTTAATTATTTCATTTCATGTGATATGATGGGTGCATATAACCATCATATTTTCAATTTAAATTTTGAATTTTAAATGGAGGGAGATTGAGTGGTGTAGGCTATATATAGCCATGTTATGAAGGATTGATTAGAGAGAAAAAGAATAAGAAAATAATCCCCCTAAAAATCTTTTTGAGATCCTCCTTCCACCTTGGCAAAATTCGACCACCTCCCTCCCCCTCCTCCTCTTGGCCGACGGCCATCTTTCTCTCCCCCTCTTAGTGGCTCGGCCACCCAACACCACCACCAAAAACCGGCCACCCAACTCCACCACCAAACCCGGCCACCAAGTCCACCACCAAACCCGAGCCACCAACCTGAGCCTCCACCCTCTCCACATAATAAAATCGACCTACCTTGGTTTGCCCTAGCCACCACCCTCCATCACTTGAGACAAAATTATTCTCCACCACCTTTTCTCTCTCCTCTATAATAATATTGTCTTTCAAGGAACTCCCTCTCCAAGGGTTTGTTAAAAGGAGAAAGCGGCGAGCGTCTTCATCAACCGGTGCGGATCCGAGGATTTCTGCGTGGAAATAGAGAATATACCACCGTCGTGCGCGCCTCCTCCACTCATCTTGTGGACGGATACATATTGGGATTTGGGTAACTCTTTTCTAAACCAACTTTGTTGAGTGCTTCTTCTATATTTTGTGAGAATTGGTGGAATAGAAGGCTAGTAATTTGTTCAGATTTATATATAATATTGTGCTAGTTAAAATCTAATTTTCAAAGCATTTATTTTCCGAATATTTTTCGTATTAATTGGAACGGATAGATCTCGTGAACACTAGAAGAAATTGGATTCATCACACCCTTGATTTCCCATTGAGTTCAAGTGATTTGGTATACCCTCTATTAATTAATTTTGGGGATCGATTATGACTTAATTTTAAATCACTTATTTAGTCTGGATATTCTCTTATTGGATGAGTGAACGTTTGCGCATAATTTAATTTGAATTGCTAATTGTCCGGATCGGGTGGGTCCATTTCGCTTGAGCTAACATTAACATATAACCCTTGTTCAATCAAAAATAAGGGGTAGCGTCCCTTTGCGTTGATTGTTGTGGAATTTGTGTCTTTAAATGCTTGGGTATTCGATAGTGCTAAGTAGCGAAACCGCGCGCTAGATATTTAATTAAATTGTCGAACATAAGAACGCGTAGTTTAATCCGTAGAAACCATGAGTCTGCATCAATTTGGTATCAGAGGGAGGTTCACGTCAATTTCCTAATTGGCACCCTCCCCTTTTATAATTTTTTCCGACACGCACTTTGTATGCACGTTTATTTGCCAAAATTACAAAAAACAAATTTCCTAGTCTGTCAATAGCGGCCTAAATTTCTTATTTTTTAGCAAAAATCAAAAAAAAATTAATAATCTTCAATTTATTTCATGTAAGAAAACAAAAAAAAATTTATTGCCTTAGTTATTAAGCGGGAACAAATCCATCTGTTGCATTTTATATAGGGTCAGGTTCATTATTCATTGCATGTGCACCAGTTCCGGGTGAGTTTTCTCTCCGGTTCTCATTATTATGGCCTATGACGTTTATGCTTCCCGTTTAGATTATTGGTATGTTAATCTCATGGCTAAACAAACCCAAGCCTTGCCTTCATACCATAGGAATACCAACCGTCTCCACGCTTATCCTCCCACTAGAATTGCGGCACCTACTTATGACGGTTTAGGGTATCCCCAAATTTTTAGAGACTGGCTTAAGGGATTAGAAAATTATTTTAATTGTCACTTATGGGATGACCACAAAAAGGTTAACATTGCCCGAGAGCGATTAGTAGGTCAAGCCCAGTTGTTTTGGTTAAACGAAGAGCGTCGTGTTGATAGCTATCGTTATGCTTGGCCGCACATGCGTAGCCTACTCTCGGATCAATTTGATCCCGCCTACCTAGGTACCAATAGCACCACACCCATTAGTAATAATAGCTACGGCACTAGACTCGTGTCTACTTGTAGGAGTGGCCCTACGAATCAGGATAGATCTTACTCCCATAGAGGTAGTAGTACCCAAAGTGTGCTTATTCCCACCCCTAGGGAACTTAAGCCACTTAGACCCCAAAATTTGAACTCGAAAAGGGTTACTACTAAGGGTGTCTGCTCCTTTAGTATTGTCGATAGTGACTAGTACCTTTGAGGATTCCAATGTGGATATAGAATCTCTGGATGATGAAGTTGACCAGCTAGGTGAGAGTCTTCCTTCACTTACGATAGTGCCCGACGAGTCTGATGATTCTGAAAGTGAGGGAATCCATAGTGATTTAGAAGACGATGTATGGGATGATTGCATTCCGATCTGTGAGAGTATTCCATTGCTGATTACTTGCCCTACGAGCGTTGTGTCAGTTCACCCTAGTATTGAGTGCCCTCTCCATGATACGCTCCCCATCGTGTTAGAGTCTACGATCGCACCACTGAGATTATATCTGGGTTATCTGAGGAGCCTGATAGTGAGGATGCCCCAAGTGATATTGTGGATGAGTCACCATCTAAGGGAAGGGTAATTTTGGACGATTCTGTTGTTGTACACCGGGATGAGAGTTGTTTGATGTCGTCACCGTTGGGTGAAATTTTTACTGATTCGGATTTTATCCCGGGATTGATTTTATCGACCCTTCCCCCTGTTTATTTGCCCACATTCGTTGACTTTTTAGGACGTGGAACCGGTATTCCTAGTCTGAGTTGTTGTGTCACGCCCACTTTATTAGTTCCTACTTTGACGTTGACTCAGCGTGTAGATATTACTATGTTGAGCGCACTAGTATTTGGACTATTCACCGCACCTCATAGATATGACTGCACGTCACTTTTGACAGCTCATTTTTCTGCGTGTCCGTCTACGGCTCCGTCCCCTACTACGACTGACTCTGTTTCTTTGGCAATTATGCCTCTGGATGTGGTGTCCCCTAGATATACTTATATACCACACCCGGTCGCATGCATTTATCCTCCGCCATTTGATGACCCTCATTTCCCCACGTTAGTGACTATAGTTGGGTCCCTTGAGTTGTTTCGCTCGCACACCATTGCACATTCGGGGGCGTCCAATTCTATTGTTTATGATGCGCGGTTCACCTAGGCATATCTTCATGCTAAGCGTGAAAATATTAAACTTGAAAATAAGACTACGATTCTGGAGCCCATTAAAATCATTCCTGATTATAAGGCTCCCGTGCCACCTCACTTAATACCCGTATCCTCTGTGTTTGGGTCTAGTCATGTAGCACATGGATTCTCTCCTAATGTGTCTTGGATGTTAGTATTTCTCCTTAAGTTATATAGCACGCACTTCCACGCCTTTATGAGACTGTCCGACGCTAGAGCTAGTGATTTGGGTTTAGTCTGGTCAATCCCCGAGCGGATGCCTTCTGGCTCTGTTGACAAATTAATACGTAGGAACGCCGACCCATCCATGATTATGAAGAACGTCGGATTTTATGCTTTTATTCTAGATTTTTATATAGCACAGGTGTTTCACTTTATTTCAAGTTTCCGGACTTTTTACTGTACGTCTCTGTTCCACCTGAGTGTCTTTCTCCGTCGTCTCTTCCTACCACTAAATATTCTCTTGGGATGGGGAGTGTTAGTACTGTCGTCTCTATTTTTCATGTTGACTTCTTGGTTCTTGAACTGGATTGTAAGATTCTTGTTTATTTTCTTTTGCTTGACACCCTTTCGAGTTTTCTCGAAAGTCTTGTTGTTTGTGTCAGACAGGTTTTCAGTACTGATGGATGTTCATGCTACTATGACACGGATTGTGGGACCAGATTTGCCCCATATTGTTGTTGCTTCCGACTGTTCCCCCCTCACGGGCCACTCATCGGTGATGAGTAATTTTGAGTGGGGGAGGATTGATGGAGACGTTGCTGACACGGCCGTCATTGATCCCCGTCTGAGAGAGTTCGTCGATTGGGACGATCGCTGTCGCATGCTCGAGGATGGGATCGAAGTCCGCCGCCATTATATAAAAATATATAATTATAAATTAAATAATTATAATTATATATTTTTAATAATTTTATTAGTTTAGCAATTTTATTTTAGGTATTTATTTCATGTTTTAATTTTCATTTCATGTGTGATGATGGGTGCTTATAACCATCATGTATTGTTTTAATTATTTTATTTCATGTGCTATGATGGGTGCATATAACCATCATATTTTCAATTTGAATTTTGAATGGAGGGAGATTGAGTGGTGTAGGCTACATATAGCCATGTTATGAAGGATTGATTAGAGAGAAGAAGAATAAGAAAATAATTCCCCTAAAAATCTTTTTGAGATCCTCCTTCCCCCTTGGAAAAATTCGGCCACCTCCCTCCCACTCCTCTTGGCCGCCGGCCTTCTTTCTCTCCCCCTCTTAGTGGCTCGGCCACCTTCCCCCTCCCCTCCTCCTCCTCCTCCCTCTTAAAGTTCTCACAACAAGGTAACCCGAGCCCCTCCATTATTCACTCCAAATAAAACCGCTACTTGCCAACCCTAGCCGTCGCCGCCCTCATTCCCTTCAACCTTTCGGCTACCCAACTCCACCACCAAAAACCGGCCACCCAACTCCACCAAAAACCAGCCACCCAACTCCACTACCAAACCCGGCCACCAACTCCACCACCAAACCCGAGCCACCAACCCGAGCCTCTACCCTCTCCACATAATAAAATCGACCTACCTTGGTTTGCCCTAGCCACCACCCTCCATCACTTGAGACAAAATTATTCTCCAACACCTTTTCTCTCTCCTCTACAATAATATTGTCTTTCAAGGAACTCCCTCTCCAAGGGTTTGTCAAAAGGAGAAAGCGGCGAGCGTCTTCATCGTCCGGTGCGGATCCGAGGATTTCTGCATGGAAATAGAGAATATACCACCGTCGTGTGCGAGGCTCCACTCATCTTGTGGACGGATACATATTGGGATTTGGGTAACGCTTTTCTAAACCAACTTCGTTGAATGCTTCTTCTATATATTTTGTGAGAATTGGTGGAATAGAAGGCTGGTAATTTGTTCTGATTCATATTGAATATTGTGCTAGTTAAAATCTAATTTTCAAAGCATTTATTTCCCGAATATTTTTCGTATTAATTGGAACGGATAGATCTCGTGAACACTAGAAGAAATTGGATTCATCACCCTTGATTTCCCCTTGAGTTCAAGTGATTTGGTATACCCTCTATTAATTAATTTTGGAGATCGATTATGACTTAATTTTAAATCACTTATTTAGTCTGGATATTCTCTTATTGGATGAGTGAACGTTTGGGCATAATTTAATTTGAATTGCTAATTGTCCGGATCGGGTGGGTCCATTTCGCTTGAGCGAACATTGGCATATAGCCCTTGTTCAATCTAAAATAAGGGGTAGCGTCCCTTTGCGTTGATTGTTGTGGAATTTGTGCCTTTAAATGCTTGGGTACTCGATAGTGCTAAGTAGAGAAACCGCGCGCTAGATATTTAATTAAATTGTCGAACATAAGAATGCGTAGTTTAATCCGTAGAAACCATGGGCCTGCATCAGTGCCCAATCTTCCTGCAACCCCAGCCTCATGCGAGCGGTTTCGGGGAAATCTCTGTTGCTGCCCCTCAACAACCCCTTTGGCGGTCAGGCGAGCTTACCCCCGCACAATCTCGGGAAGGAGGGTGAAACCTCCAACGATTAGAGGGACTCTATTACTGTTCTGACCGTGCTAACTTGTGATAACATCTCGCTCGCCTTTGACAGATGCGACCGACGTCTCCATCGGCGGTGACCCGGATGCCACTGTGACTTACTTGGCGCCTCCCTCTCCGGACATGATTCAGGATTTTCTTGGCAAGCCTACATCTGTCGCCGAGCTAACGGAGCGGGTGGCGAGCATCCAGCGGAAGCATGGCTTCATCCCGTGCGAGATTCAGGAGGAGAGGGCGCATCCTGCGAGCGACGGCTTCCCTCGCCTACTCGCCATTCAATAGCGAGTCGAGGACTTTGAGCGCGAATGCGCTGCCTTTACTAGAGCGATGTAGACGCTCCTGGGAGGGAACACCGCTTCGTTAAAGGGGCACATGAGGAAAATAAAGGAATAAAATTGTTGGGGCTGCGGTCCGGAATCGCCCCCGTGCTGCGGTGCTATGCAGTAATGGCTTAATAAAGCTGTGTTGGAATATGAACGGCTCACATTGATTGGACAAAGAATATCCTGAAAATCTGTCTGGGAACTTGCGTTCAGAGTGATGGCAGAAATCGTCGATCTCAACAAGATGATCGTCGATCTGAGCTCCACTATCGTCGATCTGAGCTCAGAGATATTGGAGCTGGTCTGGGACAGAAAACGTCGATCTGAGCTCGGAGATCGTCGAACGGAGTTCGACGCCTCGTGGACCTGAGCTCAGAGATCGTCGATCTCAGCTCGACGCCTGAACTTCAAAACGTCGATCTGAGGACAGTTACAAGAATGTTTTTATGGAGATTATAGCCGTTGGAGTAACTAAGAGGCAGCAGTAATAAATGCAAGAATTCAAATGACCATTGGTCTCCTATCAGAATATATACAGAACAACAGAGAAGAAAAGCAGGGGTGAAAAAAAAAGAGAATAACAAGAACATAGAGAATAAGAAGAAGAGAGAGAATAGTGGAGAGAAGAAAGTAGTACAGGAATCAGAGTTCTAGGAAGAACTCAACATCACCTGTACAGCCAGTGCTCTTCTCAGATCTACTGTTCCAGGAAGCCTGAAGAGACAACTACTCTACATCAGTCTGAAGGCTTACTGGAAGATCAACATCATCAAGGCTTCAGCATTCACACTCCAAGACAACTCACATTTCAGCCTTTGCTGAAATCATCATTTGCTGGAGCAGTCATACATTGAAGACCTATCACCCTTTGCAAAGCTTCCACTCCTGAACCTCTGCTAATCTCAGGAGGAGCTTTGACAACATCATCAAAATCCACTAGTCTTCTCTCATTTGATTTGAGACAGAGAAGACATCATCATCTCTTTCTTTTTCTTTTCCTGCTATAAAAGGGTTCTTGAACTCCCTTCAAAAGTTCTGCTTGGTTTCTGAGATCTTATCAAAACTCAGTGGTGGCAAGACACCTAATCGAAAAATCTAGTTTGGTTTTTGAGCACCTTATCAAAAGCTCATTGGTGCCCAGGACACCTGATCAACTCATCCTGCAGTGGATTCCTACCTAGGGTGGTAGAAGAGTGGACTACCCAAGTTTAGGAGAACCACTATAAAATTCTTGTGTCGTCTAGTTTGCCTTTGTTTCTTTTCTTTATTATTCTTGCTGTGTGTTTGCTCTAATCTCTAGGATAGATCTAACTTTCAAAAACTGTACCCTCCAGCCTATGTTGTTAAAGGCGCGCCTCGGGCGCGCCTAAGGCTCCGGGCTCACCAGGCTCAAAGGTTTGCGCCTTCGTGCGCCTTTTTTGCGCCTTTGGACATTAAAGGAGCGTCCGAGTGTGATTTTTGTTGTAAATTTTTTTTCAAAATAATAAAAAAAATAATGCAAGAACTCAATAATTTTTATATGATTGTGTTTTTGAAACAAAATTGATCGTTGAGACTTAAATATGATCCAAGGGATCATATTGATTTTATTTTTTAAAAGATATAAATGATAAAGATGAATAATTAATGAGTAGAATATATGAATAATCTATTCAAGAACATGAACTCATGTTTGATATTGATTATTTAAAATAAATATGGATGCGCTTTGCCTTCTTCGGGAGCGCGTCTGCGCCTAGTCTCAAAGACCCCTTTGCGCCTTGGTGCGCCTTGCGCCTTTAATAACTAAGCCTCCAGCACAAAGTCGTCGCTGTTCGCGAGAAAATCATTCAAAGGGGAGGCCCGTAGGTGAGGATGCGAGGACGCGGCTCGTGGAAGTGGATCCAACACTGACTCAGCAAAATCAACCCTTTTTTTTATTTGGCCTTTTATTCTCTTCATTTGCGAGATTCTTAAGACAATACTTATAATTTGTTGTGCATGACCGTGTTTCTCGCGGTGTTTTTATCGATGCTTCGTTTGTAGCGAATATGTGGCCTGTGATCTAGGAAGCACCGGTACGGGTACGGGTACCAGATACGATACGTATCTGGTACGGCGGTAATCCAAAATTTAAAAACCAATGATACGTGTACGACATGATGCGTTATAAAAAATATAATTTATATATATCACAAGTGCAATAAATAGTTCTCAAAATATCGAAACATCAAACATAAAGCATAACTTGAAGTACAACTCTACAATTCAATGCAACATAACATGAAGTTTTCAAACATTAAGCATTCGTAAATATTACAAAATTTAACATCTTATATGTTTAACCAAAAGAGATAAAATTAAACTTAAGTCTACGCATCAGTCTTTTTTTCTTCTTCTTCATTGTTGGAGATCAACATCTTCAATCTCTGGTTAGTCTAGAGACAAGTTAGACATTTTGTTAATAACTTGTGTCGTATCAACACGTTCAATACAAGTACTTGTAACAGAAGCGTACCAATACTAGAAACATACTCAGTACAAATACACAATTTAATTGGACGTACCAACGCTTCCTAGCATTGAGCCAACTTTTGTTTACTCTAGAAAAACAGACTCATATCAAAATATGTAGAATGATGTGCTAAGTCCAAGTGTGTCCACATAGGTGTAATCGTCGAGTATCTGTGCTTCATAGCCTGTGATGTATAATAGAGTCGATCCGCTAAGGGAATCTTACCAGTCACTGGCAGTGGGCAAATCAAGATAACACGGGTTTGGGGGGAGATGCGAGTGCGCGGTTGGCGAGTGGATGCGAGTAATCAAAAAGTGTTGCAGGACCACTTTTCCTCTTCCTAGAGGTAGAAAACCTCAGAAGAAACTCCCTTCGGAGCTCAGCAAAACAAGAGATAGGCTGTGGATACAGTCCATAAAACCACTCTCATGTCTGTCCATCGAAGGAGGTCACGAGGAACTTGCACATTGTCGCGTCTAAGAGATTCCTCAGAGCGACAACTGACTCGAATGCTTGCAAATGAGACACAAGATCAGTCTCCCCGGAATACACCAGTAGACGAGGCTCCCTAAAGTTACTGGGGGCAGGATCCCAGCGAACTCTATCAGTAAAGGGAGACGGCTCCTCTTCATCATAACCTGGAGGAGGAGAACGAGGGTGCACAGCAACCGGAGCAGAAGAATAGGCTTAATGTTCCTCCTGGAAGTTCAGCACTCTGGCTGGACTTCCTCAGGCTGCCTCCCAGAAGAAATCCCGGCGAGCAACGAACACTTCCTCTTGAAGCCGCAGAGGAGCTGCGGTCAGAGCTGGCGGATAGGGTGGTGGAGGAACACCCACCACAAGAGCTGGGCCTGGTGTTGTGAGAATGGCGGGCTAAGGAGCTAGTCCCTATGTAAGAGCGACTAACACTTGGTTGATTGCTTCAGACTCCTAGGCGGTCTCCTTCCGAGACTGCTTGGCCTCTCGACAAGTTTGCTCGAGAGCTTCCCAGAGAGCAGCTTCACTTGGACTTGAACGACCTACTTATAAGGATAAATATCTATAGTTTCATTTCCCCGCATCCTCCCACATCGGATCCAACTAGTTAGCGAATCTTTATAGTTTCATTTCCTAATTGTTAACCCCAGAATCCGCAACATTTCCAGCTAGGCATCTTGCCCTTCCCTCGCTGAACTTAAGTACTCAGTTCGCCCAGCTCGCCAGTGGACATGGTCCGTCACCTAGGCGGACTCCAGAAATCCGTCCGCTCAGGTCGCCCTCAGTTCCCAGCTCTGCTAGATCGGCGAGTCAGGCTCAGACCGGCAGGCTCCGAGTCAGGCCGCCCAGGTCGCTCAGGTCGCGGCTAGTCTAAAAGTCACGCGCTCAGTACGACCGAGGGAGGTCTCCAGCTCGCTGCCCCAGTCCGCCTGTCCCGCGCGGACTGCTTGTTCCTTCTCTTTTTTGATTCCCGTCACCGCTGCCCGGCTCTTTTGTACCCCGGGCAGCCGGTTATTTTAGCCCTGCCCGCTTGGGCAGGCCCCCAGCCTATAAATAGGGGGAAGTGGTGCACTCAAAGCACGCTGACTCGAGCCCAGGAGCCCACTTGTTAAAGGCTGCGGACTCGAATCTCTGGCTTTGCGACCTCCGGCTTGCTTTCCCCATTGCTTTCCTTTTCCTTTCTTGTAACCGCATCTTGGCAATTAAAAGAAAGCCCGTCGCAGGAGTGGCATTTAGGCCGCGACGGGCGAAGTCTGGTGTTGCCGTGCTCTACGGCTCTGTTGCTTTTCTGTTCCTTTTCCAGTCCGCCAAATAGACTGCTGCTCGCAGTTTGTTTTTCCTTTTTCTTCCCCAAGTGCTCGAACGGTTAGCTGGTGGTGCCCGAGTCCGTCGCTTTTCGTGCATCAACAGTTAACACGCGACCTTCAGATTCGAGCAGTTTTTTGAAACCGCGGATAGAAATGTCAGACCGCCGAGGTCGCCGCTCCGACCGCTCCAGCTCCCCCGATGATTCGCTGTGGGAGGCATTGGAGCAGTCCCGCTGGGAAGCCGAAGTATCTCGAAGAGAGACTGACCAGCGGCTCGATACGATCAGCCAAGCCCTGTTAGCATTGACTCAGCGACTTGCTCCCCAGGTTGCTGAAGAAGTTGCTGAGACACCTGTCCGCCAGACTCCAGTCCGCCGGACCCCGGCTCGTCGCACCCCTCTTCAGCAGTCGCCTGCGACTGCACCTCCGCCTGTCCGCCAAGCTCAGTCCGCAGCTCCCCCGCGACCTCAGGCGGATCAGTTCGCCCCCCTGATGGATTTCTTCAGGGAAGCAGCCCAAGGGACCCCGGCTCGCCGACTAGACTTTGTTGATCGGCAGTCCGCAGAGCTCGCAGAGTTTCGTCCTCCAGTCCGCCCTTCTACTGATTCAGAAACTCCCTCTCCCTTCATCGATCGAATCCGATGGGAGTCAGCGCCAAGCAATTTCAGAGAGCCTCGTCTCCCTTTTTATTCGGGGGAGACTGATCCAATCTCCCACCTGCAGGCATTCGAAGGGGCAGTAGCATTGAGAAGCCTCTCCGACGCCCTGAAATGTAAACTTCTAGTGACCACTCTTGATGGTCAAGCAAGAGAATGGTTTTATGAGTTGCCTCCAGGCACCATTTCCTCCTTCGCTGAGCTTCGCAGCGAGCTGCTCCTGAGGTTTGCAACCTCTAAAAAGAGAAAGGATGGGCCGGCAGCCCTTTTTGATATTAGGCAAAGAGACAATGAATCGGTGGCAAGATTCGTTGATCGGTTCCAGAAAGAAATTCAAGGGGTAAGGAATGTGAACCCCGATTATTATAAAGTTGCCCTGATTCACGGCCTCCGGGAGGGCCCGTTGAAATTCAAAGTGACAACAAAGGCACCGTCAACCTATCAGGAGCTCATCGCGATAGCTAATCGCTTTATTGAGGGGGAAAATGCCAATCCTACCTATATCTCATCCCTGACAGCTAAAGCTGGAGGAAGGGATGTCCCTAACTCCTCTTCCAACAATCAGTACCACAGTAAGCCTCCCCGACCTGATTTCCACCCTCCACCTCAGAGGGGGCGCAACCTCCGCCATAAGAAACCCTTCCTTGGCCATCAACAGTTTCATGATCAGAGACTGCCGTTGGCCGCCGCTCCCGCCGTTCCCCTTCAAGCGCTCCCCATTCTTCAGAGAACCCTGCCAGCTTCAAATCCTCACGGGAGCAGCCCTATGGAAGAGCTTGCAGATCTAGGCATCGACTTTGAAGAGGTTGCCCAAGTAATCCAGAAGAAAGTTGAAGAAAAGAGGCAAGGGCCTCAGAGAGATTGGAAGCCCAGAGACAACTCTCAGTTCTGTAATTTTCACAAGGAGAAGGGTCATCTGACTAAAGACTGCAAGGCTCTTCAGAAGCTAGTTGAGAGGTTGCTCGCCGAGGGTAAACTCGAGGACCTGGGCAGGAAGAATGATTCTTCAAGGCCTTCCACCTCCAAGGGCAAGGAGGTGGCTGAAGTTCACCAGGAGTGCATAGAGATAAGGGATGAGGGCCACCTGGGGCTCATTGATATCCAAAATGAGTGTATTGATGTTGTCGACGAGGGGGCCTTGGGAAGACTCTTTTTCATCCATGGCGGAGCAGGGGCTGAATCTACCCGGAAGTCCTCTTTGTCAAGGCTTTCGCGAACTGAGGCTGCTTCTACTTCTTCTGCCCCACCTTCTGAAGTCGTCACCTTTGGTTCTGCGGACCTTCCTGCAACCGCCAACCCCTTCGATGATGCCATCGTGTGTAACGACCCCATCCGTTAAATGACGTATAGTAGAAGGTCCGGCCGGGGCCCCACACTATATGCCACAAACAGACGGTGAGGTCACAGGATAATACCAAACCAAATACGAATCCTAACTCAGAGCATTCTAGCGGAAGCTTTAAGTTACAACTTTGAACTCTTAACCGGAATGTCCAATATATAAAACCACATTTATATATATACCACGGAATGTACACAACCACAAGAGTTTGGCCTTAAGGCCTTACAGTTCCTCTGAACATACATCATGTTTTACAAACCTCGGCGCGCAGGCCGGCCATACATGAGTACAAGGAGAAAACAAAACAATGGCTTAGCCTTCCAGGCTAGCCGCAGCAGCAGCAGCAACAGCAGTAGGGCTCTCCCGCCCATCACTTACCACTTGGCTCTCCAGCACCTGCACGGGGACAATCCACCCAACCGGTGGCAAACAATGCAACGGTCAGCATTCAGCTGACCCAATTATAACAATCCTACCCCTTTCTCGGGGCATGAGCATTCTTTCCCTGCAAGCATGGCATCATCAATAGCAACTATGTGCGCGCAGGCACATTCAAGCCATCACAACCATCGGCCACCCGGCCCGACAGTCCGTGCACTCAGGGCACATTTTCGGTGTACCGGAATACCAGGGTCAACACCACCGTCTACACGGTATTTGAGCATTTCTAGTCTTTCCGGCGCGCGGGCCTAAGACTCTCATTAGGCGCTCCAACAAAACCTATACCAGGCTTCCAAGTCGGACGGACCTAACGCAGGTACGGATCAGCCACCCCCCGTTGCTCAAGTCGCCGAGCCACCTCGAATACGGAAGTATCCATGGCATTTTATAGGCGCGGGTCGGTTTCACCTTTCCTGTTCGGCACTCAGCCTTTTTATCGAGTTGCAGCCCAACGGCTCAACTACTCACAAAGTGGCAACACACGGCCACAAGAGTTGCCGCCAACCCTCTTCATTTCCTGGACATCGTCCAGTACTTCCTGCCGCACCAAGCAACAGGTAGGAACAAGGCATCACAAGCCATAGGCATCACAAGCCATTATCACGGAGCCTTCTCTGATATGCAAACAAGCATCACCAATCCAGATTCCATCCAGATGGGCTTCACACAGCATGCCTAGAGCCGTACTCCGATTCCGGCCTCTAACAAGGGGGACTTCACATATCTACCCCAAGGGACACCACAGCCCACCGCACACTCGCGGGGAAGGGTTTTCCCTATGCAATGCAGAAAAGAAGGACTTCACATGTCCAAGGAGGGAGATCGTTACCCTTGTCGATCTCTTCGGTGCCATCGAAAACTAGCCGGTGAGAAAGAACCGCAGCAGCCTTGCCGTCACAACGCTGGCTTCGGATCACGAATCGAACCACGGGAGCTCCGCCGGTGGCTTGCTCTCCTCCTCCTTCTTCCTCTCTTTCTCTCTCTTTTTCTCTTCCTTAAGAATAATGAAGAATGAATCTTCAACCTCTTCTCACGACTTATCCAGCCCAAGAAACCACCTGAGCCTTTGGATCAAAAGAGAGGAAACTGAACGGCCAAGATTTCCCCAGAATTTCACTTTTTGGCCGACACGGCCTGTGACACGCCCGTGTCACAGGCCGTGTACCCCTGAAGCGGTGCACACAGCTTGAACCGACTGAACAACACGGGTCATCGACACGCCCGTGTCGGACCTGACACGCCCGTGTCAAACCTGAGACACGCCCGTGTCTCCTGCTCCATCGGAGCTGCAACCAGAACACGGGTCGGAACACGGCAGCTGACACGCCCGTGTCCAGCCTGACACGCCCGTGTTCCCGGCCGTGTTCAAGGCCGTGTCCGGCTCTGCCCGGAATAGGCCAATTTTGCAAAATAAATAGAACACGCCCTGGGACACGCCCGTGTCCCAGGCCGTGTCACCCGACACGCCCTGGGACACGCCCGTGTCCCAGGCCGTGTAACCTGACCTGCTACTCAAATTTCAAGTTGAGTCTGTTGGGGTCTTTTTGGGGTGTTACAACCCTCCCCCCCTTATCAAAATTTCGTCCCGAAATTTGCACGGTAAGGAAATAAAACTCAGCAGCTATAACTCTGTTATAACAAAAAGTACACGGTCTCCAGTTTATACAAATAACTCGGGAAACTCAGCTCGCATGGTCTGCTCTCGCTCCCATGTTAGCTCTTCACGGCCACAATTGTCCCAACGGACCTTGACCATCCCGATTACTTTGTTCCGCAACTGTTTCTCGGCTCGATCCTCGATCCGAATGGGTCTAACCCTCGTCGTTAGCCCATACTCGACCGGTACCCGATCAGCCTCCACGACTTGAGCTGGATCCTTTACCGCCTTACGAAGGACTGAGATGTGAAACACATCATGTAATCCACCCAAGTCCGCTGAAAGTGCTAGTCGATAAGCAGCTTCCCCAACTCGCTCCACCACCTCAAATGGACCAAGATACCTCGGACTTAGCTTTTTCAAACGCCGAATCCTGGACACACCTTTGAAGGGTTTGATCTTCAAATATACCCAATCACCCACCGCGAACTCCACGTTCCGGTGCTTGGCATTGTAGTACGTTGCTTGACGATCTTGGGCTATCAATAGCCTCTCCCGAATAGAGCGTATGAGCGAAGTCGCTTCTTCGACTTCCTTTTTCCCATTCAGCTTCGATTCGCCTGCTTCTGCCCAAGCTAACGGTGTACGGCATTTCCGACCATACAACGCCTCGAATGGTGCCATACCAATACTCGCTTGGTAACTATTATTATAGGCAAATTCGACGAGAAATATATACTCTTCCCATCTCTTACCAAAGTCTAGGGCGCACATGCGGAGCATGTCCTCCATCGTCCTGTTGGTTCGTTCAGTCTGGCCATCCGTTTGGGGATGAAAGGCCGTACTAAACGCTAACTTTGTACCCAACATTTGATGAACGAGCCGCCAATCATTCGATGTGAACCGCCCATCACGGTCACTAACGATGCTTCGGGGAACACCGTGCAGTCGAACAACCTGCTCCACATACAGCTTGGCCAAGGTTTCCACTGAATCGTCTCTTCTGTTGGGAAGGAAGTGCGCCACTTTCGTCAACCGGTCCACAATCACCCAGATGGAATCATGACCGCGTTGAGATCTCGGCAACCCGTGCACGAAATCCATCGAAATATCATCGAACTTCCACTCCGGAATAGGTAACGACTTCAGAAAACCGCCAGGCTTCTGGCATTCTGCTTTCACCAACGCACAGGTGTTGCATTTAGCCACATAACGAGCCACATCTTTCTTTAGTCCGGGCCACCAGAACAGCTTTTTCATGTCCCTGTACATCTTTGTGCTCCCTGGGTGAACTGAGTACTTTGCAAAGTGAGCTTCGTACATCAACTCTTCCCTCAGTTTACCCACACTTGGGACGCATACTCGACCATTTCTCCGTAACAACCCGTTATCCCAAGAGAATTGATCATCCGGCCCATCTTTAGCATAGCGCTGGAGACTTTCATCAAGCTCCGTTGCTCGCCGAATTCTGTCCGTAAGGTCATACTGCACCTCCGTCCAGTTCAAGCACGCATCGGTTGACGCACCTTTGTCAACACACGATATCTCCATTGCTTCCAATTCTTGGATCAAACGCTGATCATGCCTCTGCAACCAGCTTGCCCGTACCGGAGTCTGTCGACTCAAAGCATCAGCGACCACATTTCCCTTCCCGGGAGTATAGTGAATCTCGAAGGTGTAGTCCCCGAGGAACTCCATCCATCTTCGTTGTCGCATATTCAAATCCTTCTGATCCAACAAATACTTTAGGCTCTTGTGATCTGTATAGATATCCACTTTGACGCCATATAGATAGTGCCGCCATAACTTGAGCGCAAAGATTACCGCCGCCAACTCCAAATCATGGACGGGATAATTCCGCTCATGCACTTTCAACTGACGCGAGCCATAAGCAATCACTTTCCCAAACTGCAGAAGAACGCAGCCTAAGCCGCTCCCAGATGCATCACTATAGATCTCATACCCATCGGTACCACATGGCGATGTCAACACAGGCGCCGTGGTCAAACGACTCTTCAAGTCTTCAAAAGCTCGAGCGCACTCCGGCGTCCATATGAACTTTTGATCTTTCCTCGTCAGCGTGGTGAGAGGTAAAGCAATCCGTGAGAAGTTTTCCACAAACCGTCTATAGTAGCCCGCAAGTCCAAGGAAGCTCCTGACCTCGGCCACTGAAGACATCACTGGCCAATCTCGGATGGCACTTATCTTCAACGGATCCACCGCGATACCCTCTCCGCTTACCACATGGCCTAAAAAGGCTACTGAAGAGAGCCAGAACTCGCACTTTGAGAACTTGGCAAAAAGTTTATTCCTCCGCAGGGTATGCAAGACCAACCGCAAATGGTTTGCGTGATCCTCTTCCGACTGAGAGTATACTAAGATGTCATCGATAAACACAATAACAAACAAATCCAAGTACTCTCGGAACGTTCGATGCATTAGGTCCATAAATACCGAAGGCGCATTACATAGGCCAAACGGCATTACCGTGAACTCATAATGACCGTAGCGTGTTCCAAACGCTGTCTTGGGAATGTCACCTTCCCGAATCCTTAGCTGAGAATATCCCGATTTCAGATCCAACTTGGAATAGACCGTTGATCCCGCCAGCTGATCAAAAAGGTCATCAATCCGTGGGATCGGATACTTGTTTTTCTCCGTCAGCTTATTCAACTCGCGGTAGTCAATACACAACCGCAAGCTACCGTCTTTCTTTTTCACAAAGAGAACAGGCGCGCTCCAAGGTGACATACTTGGGCGTATATATCCCTGCTCCAACAACTCTTGCAGTTGGACTTTCAACTCAGTCATCTCTTTTGGCGCGACGCGATATGGAGAGCGGGCCACAGGTTTCGCACCTGGCACCAACTCAATAGAGAAGTCAATTTCCCGCTGGGGTGGTAACCCAGGAAGATCTTTAGGAAACACATCGGCAAACTCTGACACAACTGGCACTTCACCGACACTGGCCTTTGGCTCAACAGCCTGAATTAGCGTGAAGAATAACTCCGCGCCCTTCCGCACAGCATTGACGACTTGGAGTGCAGACAACAACGTTCCGCCAACTCCTCGCATACCAGCGAACTTCGTCACAAGCCCGGTATTCTGGCCCAGTGTAATCTCTTTGGAGTTGCAATCAATAAAGGCACGCTGCTCCGAGAGCCAGTCCATACCAAAGATCACATCAAACTCCGACAACGGTAGCACAGCTGCACTCAAACCGAAATCCCGACTTCCTATTTGCACATCCACATCGCAAGCCCTATCCGCAAGCATCACACAGCCATTCGGCAATAGCACCCTTGTACTATCCACCGTCACATGACTCAGTACCCCAATGCGAGATACGAAATCCTCAGACAGAAAAGAATGCGAAGCACCCGTATCAAACAGGGCTCTCGCTAAGTTATTCCGAATCAGGACAAAGCCTGCAGCACACACACATCATGCACAAGCTAAACAAAACCAAAACCAAAAGCACAGCAAGTAAACTAACTCAACTCGTACCTGTGACGACGTCACTTTGCTTAATCGCTTCCTGTTGGCCAAGTTGATAGATTCGGGGCTGCGCTTGGGAAGCAGAGGAATCCACCACCGCTTTGCCCTTCTCAGCATACGACGCACCCGTCTTCTTTTCCCCTTTGGGCTGCACAACTCGACAGTCACGAGCAATATGCCCCACCCGGCCACAGTTATAGCACGTACGAGCATCCGGCCTTGATGTCGCTCCCGACACAACGGTCGTAGTTACTTGCCCAGATGGCTTGGACCTCTTGCCCCCTTTCTTCTGGTAAAACGACTTGCCTGGGCGAGGTGCTTGAAACTCTGGCTTAGACACCACCAAGCCCTTATTCCCTTGCACTCGCCTCATGTCCTTTTCCAACGCGCACGCCGTATCAACCAACGCCTGAAACCCTTGGCTCACAGAACTCGAAAGCAGGAATCGTAACTCATCCCGCAATCCTTCATAGAACCGATTCGTTTTCCTTTGGTCATCCGCGAAGATTGTTCCCGCATATCGTCCCAACCTGGTAAACTCGTGCAAGTAGACATCCACACTATCGTCCCCTTGCTTTAACCGTTGGAACTCATTTTCCATAGCAATACGTTGCGCCGCTGGGACATGTTTCGCCAGAAATATCCGAGAGAACTCCTCAATCGATACTTGTGTTAATTGCCTGCCCGCCAAGTGGTGTAACTCAACCTCGTCCCACCACAACCGCGCCTCCCCTTCCAGCATGAAGGTGGCTAAGGTGACCTTGAGAGTTTCCTCCGCCCTGATCGCTGTCATTATCCTCTTGACACGCGATAACCAATCTTCCGCCTGCGTTGGGGATCCCATTCCCGCAAACGTCGGAGGACTGAAGCTCATAAATTGCTTCAACTGTCGGTCAGCTGCTCGTGGATCTACAGCCTCAACCGGCTCGGGTCTTACATCAACACGAACTGGCACTACCGCCGGCTGCGCTTGCCCGGTCGGCTGAATCATGGCAAATAGCGCCTCAGCCACTAAGCGAACAGTTTTCGCAGATGGAGGAGGGGTTGGCACCTCAGCTGGTGCCGCACTCTCATCAGAACGCTGGGGCTCAGACTGCCCAGCACCACTACGTGTCACCTATAGGTGGACAAGACACACATTAGCGAACGTATGCAAGCAAAACAACACAAAAAGGAACGCGCAGATTCCTCAAACAAGATTTTGTACATTCCTTAATGGACATTCCAGAGTTCATTAGCGTTACAGCAGGTCGCACAAACACGTGCTCGCCACCCCACAAAAGAATTCGGCCACGAATTCGAAAGAGGAAGACCGACGAAAAGCTGATACCAAAATGTAACGACCCCATCCGTTAAATGACGTATAGTAGAAGGTCCGGCCGGGGCCCCACACTATATGCCACAAACAGACGGTGAGGTCACAGGATAATACCAAACCAAATACGAATCCTAACTCAGAGCATTCTAGCGGAAGCTTTAAGTTACAACTTTGAACTCTTAACCGGAATGTCCAATATATAAAACCACATTTATATATATACCACGGAATGTACACAACCACAAGAGTTTGGCCTTAAGGCCTTACAGTTCCTCTGAACATACATCATGTTTTACAAACCTCGGCGCGCAGGCCGGCCATACATGAGTACAAGGAGAAAACAAAACAATGGCTTAGCCTTCCAGGCTAGCCGCAGCAGCAGCAGCAACAGCAGTAGGGCTCTCCCGCCCATCACTTACCACTTGGCTCTCCAGCACCTGCACGGGGACAATCCACCCAACCGGTGGCAAACAATGCAACGGTCAGCATTCAGCTGACCCAATTATAACAATCCTACCCCTTTCTCGGGGCATGAGCATTCTTTCCCTGCAAGCATGGCATCATCAATAGCAACTATGTGCGCGCAGGCACATTCAAGCCATCACAACCATCGGCCACCCGGCCCGACAGTCCGTGCACTCAGGGCACATTTTCGGTGTACCGGAATACCAGGGTCAACACCACCGTCTACACGGTATTTGAGCATTTCTAGTCTTTCCGGCGCGCGGGCCTAAGACTCTCATTAGGCGCTCCAACAAAACCTATACCAGGCTTCCAAGTCGGACGGACCTAACGCAGGTACGGATCAGCCACCCCCCGTTGCTCAAGTCGCCGAGCCACCTCGAATACGGAAGTATCCATGGCATTTTATAGGCGCGGGTCGGTTTCACCTTTCCTGTTCGGCACTCAGCCTTTTTATCGAGTTGCAGCCCAACGGCTCAACTACTCACAAAGTGGCAACACACGGCCACAAGAGTTGCCGCCAACCCTCTTCATTTCCTGGACATCGTCCAGTACTTCCTGCCGCACCAAGCAACAGGTAGGAACAAGGCATCACAAGCCATTATCACGGAGCCTTCTCTGATATGCAAACAAGCATCACCAATCCAGATTCCATCCAGATGGGCTTCACACAGCATGCCTAGAGCCGTACTCCGATTCCGGCCTCTAACAAGGGGGACTTCACATATCTACCCCAAGGGACACCACAGCCCACCGCACACTCGCGGGGAAGGGTTTTCCCTATGCAATGCAGAAAAGAAGGACTTCACATGTCCAAGGAGGGAGATCGTTACCCTTGTCGATCTCTTCGGTGCCATCGAAAACTAGCCGGTGAGAAAGAACCGCAGCAGCCTTGCCGTCACAACGCTGGCTTCGGATCACGAATCGAACCACGGGAGCTCCGCCGGTGGCTTGCTCTCCTCCTCCTTCTTCCTCTCTTTCTCTCTCTTTTTCTCTTCCTTAAGAATAATGAAGAATGAATCTTCAACCTCTTCTCACGACTTATCCAGCCCAAGAAACCACCTGAGCCTTTGGATCAAAAGAGAGGAAACTGAACGGCCAAGATTTCCCCAGAATTTCACTTTTTGGCCGACACGGCCTGTGACACGCCCGTGTCACAGGCCGTGTACCCCTGAAGCGGTGCACACAGCTTGAACCGACTGAACAACACGGGTCATCGACACGCCCGTGTCGGACCTGACACGCCCGTGTCAAACCTGAGACACGCCCGTGTCTCCTGCTCCATCGGAGCTGCAACCAGAACACGGGTCGGAACACGGCAGCTGACACGCCCGTGTCCAGCCTGACACGCCCGTGTTCCCGGCCGTGTTCAAGGCCGTGTCCGGCTCTGCCCGGAATAGGCCAATTTTGCAAAATAAATAGAACACGCCCTGGGACACGCCCGTGTCCCAGGCCGTGTCACCCGACACGCCCTGGGACACGCCCGTGTCCCAGGCCGTGTAACCTGACCTGCTACTCAAATTTCAAGTTGAGTCTGTTGGGGTCTTTTTGGGGTGTTACATCGTGGTCCAGGCAGCCATCGGAAACTTCACGGTCGATAGAATTCTCATCGACACCGGCAGCTCCGTGAATCTCCTCTTTAAGTCCACTTTCGAAGCCCTGAGGACTGGAAAGACTCTGCTTTCCACCGAAGGGCCACTCTATGGCTTCTCAGGAGAAAGGAAGGAAGTTGAAGGAAGTGTCACACTCACGGTGACGCTCGGAGGGGTGACCAAAGAAATCCAGTTCATAGTGGTAGATGCTCCGAGCAGCTATCATGCTATCTTTGGAAGACCATTGCTAAACAAATATCGCGCCATCATTTCAACATACCATCTAGCCATCAAGTTCTGCAAGGATGGCCGCCAGTGTAGGGTCAGGAGCGACCCGAGGCAGGCTCGAGAGTGTTACCTCCGAACAGTCAACATGACTGAGGTTTCCCCCCCAGCCTTTCCAGCAGCAGCAGAGGTCACTCCTTCAGAAGATGCTGAGAATAGAGAAGGCGCTCACCTGGAACCTGCCCAGGTGACGCAAGAAGTCCCCATCGCAGAAGGAGAAGGAAGAAAGCTCTCCATCAACTCCGAATTGCCAGAAGATCAAAAGGCGGAGTTGATATCTTGCCTATTGGAGAATCTGGATGTCTTCGCTTGGTCAGCGGAGGACATGCCAGGGGTGGATCTCGACGTGGCTTGCCATCATCTCAATGTCGATCCGGCCGCCAAGCCCGTCCAGCAAAAAAAGAGGGATGTAGCTGTCAAGCTAGCAGAGCCCATCAGAGAGGAGGTTGCTAAACTCCTCAAAGCGCGCTTCATTCAAGAGATTCAGTATCCCGAGTGGGTCTCGAATGTTGTAATGGTTAAGAAACCTGGGGGAAAGTGGCGTATGTGTGTAGATTTCACCCGTTTGAATAAAGCGTGCCCGAAAGATTTCTACCCCTTGCCTCGGATAGATTTATTAGTTGATTCTGCGGTAGGGTATCCGTTTATGAGTTTTTTAAACGCATTCTCTGGTTATCACCAAATAAGAATGCATAAACCTGATATCCCTTGCACATCGTTCATCACTAATGACGGTTGCTATTGTTATCTTGTGATGCCCTTTGGGCTTAAAAATGCTGGCGCAACCTATCAACGCATGATGGACCAAGTGTTTAAAGAACAAAAAAGTAGAAACCTCGAGGTGTATGTGGATGACCTTCTGATTAAGAGTAGGTCTCTTCCGCAGCACCTGGTAGATCTTGTAGAGACCTTTTCTACTCTACGAAGGCGCAAAATAAAGCTTAACCCGTTAAAATGCGTCTTTGGGGCAAGTAAAGGGAAATTTCTCGGCCATCTCCTTACTCCCGAGGGTCTAGCCCCCAATCCTGATAAGGTTAAAGCCATCCTTGGTATGACCCCTCCCCGTTCACCCAAAGAGGTTCAGCAGTTAGGGGGGAGGTTGGCAGGACTCGGGAGGTTCATCTCTCGAGTTGGAGATAAAAGTGCACCATTCTTTAAGACTCTTCGGGGAGCGTCCAAGTTTCAATGGACAGAAGAGTGTTCCTTGGCTTTTGAGCAATTAAAAAAGCAGCTAACCTCGACTCCTTTACTCCAAAGCCCCCGAGCAGGGGAGGTGTTGTTCCTATACCTAGGGGTTGGTCCCGAGGCAGTTAGTTCAGTTCTGATTCGCGAAGAAAGCAGGAGGCAGTTCCCTGTTTACTATGTCAGTCACATCCTGAAGGATGCAGAGGCAAGGTACCCCATCCTAGAGAAGCTAGCTTTAGCATTAGTTATGTCTGCCCGCAGACTCCGTCCGTATTTCCAGGCTCATTCAATTCAGGTAGTTACTGATCAACCTTTGAAGAATGTGTTAGAAAAACCAGAGCATTCAGGCAGGCTAGCTAAATGGGCAATCGAGCTGAGCGAGTTTGAAATTTCCTATGTGCCCAGAACAGCTATCAAGGCACAGGTGCTTGCAGATTTCATGATTGATACGACAGAATCCAGCTCGGACCAAGCAGCAAGGTCCCCTTTATCTTGGACCATTTATGTGGATGGAGCTTCTGGTAGAAACTCCTCGGGTGCAGGAGTAGTTTTGATAAACCCGAATGGTGTCAAACTTGAGCAGGCCATCAAGTTCTATTTTCCAGTGACTAACAATCAGGCGGAATATGAAGCTTTATTAGCCGGCTTGAGGCTTGCACGAGAGCTTGGAATTGATCACGTCCATATCAAGACTGATTCACTGGTAATGGCTTCACAAGTTCTTGGCAACTTCGAGACCAGGGAGCCAGTGTTGAAAAAGTACCTTATGCTGGTAAAGGTTGAGGTTGGCAGGTTCAAAAGTTTTACTATTGAGCACATTCCAAGAGCAGAGAATGAGGAGGCCGACGTTCTCGCAAAGTACGGGCTCTCGTCAGGAGGGACAACTTCTGAACTTTTCCGCCCAGCGGTGGAGGAAGAAGGGCTAATGCAAATCGATCAGTGTCCCTCTTGGATGGATCCGTTCATTCTCTACCTGTCAACTGGGAATCTACATCAGTCAGTGAAAGATAAGAAGAGATTCAGGTTGAAGGCAGCACACTATTACTTGATATCCGACATTCTCTACAGGAAAACCTTCTTATCCACAATGGCAAGATGTGTTTCAGAAAGTGAGGTTCCCACCATTCTCCGAGAAGTGCATTCTGGCGAGTGCGGAAGTCATTCGGGAGCAAGAACATTAGAAAGAAGGATCCTGCGGCAAGGTTACTTCTGGCCTACAATGAAGAAGGACTCTGAGGCCTATGCGAGAAAATGTGTTCAATGCCAGAAATTCGCCCCTCTTCAGCATCAAGCAGCTCAATCTCTCAGGTCGATCACAACCCCTTGGCCCTTTGTTGTTTGGGGAATGGATCTCATTGGCCCTTTTCCCATGGCAAGTGGGCAGCGGCGTTTTATTATAGTTATGATCGACTACTTCAGTAAGTGGATTGAGGCTAAAGCATTGGCAAAGACAACAACCCAGGTCGTGAGGAATTTTATTTTGGGAGAGATAGTCTGCCGACATGGAATCCCTATGGCAATAATCACCGATAATGGACCACAGTTCAATAATGCGGAGATGATAGACTTTTGCAGACAGATCGGAACAGAGCTGCGCTTCGCATCGGTGCATCATCCCAGAAGCAATGGTCAAGTAGAAGCAGCTAATAAGCAAATCCTCAACCTGCTTAAGAAAAAGGTTCAAAATCTCAAGGGCAGTTGGGCTGATCAACTTCCCTCAGTCCTCTGGACCCTGAGAGCAACACCTTCATCTGCAACAGGAGAAACCCCGTTCAAGCTTTCTCACGGGTCCGAGGCATTGATTCCTGTTGAGTTTGAAGTTCTGTCTCCTAGAGTACTGCTTGCCAGGCAAGGCATGGAGGATTGGCTTGAGTTGAACAGCGAGGAGATGAGGTTCAGTTTGGAGCATATCGAAGAGGTCAGAGACAAGGCTGCTATCAGGCAGGAGGAAGTAAAAAGAAGAATGGCCCGTTACTTCGATAAGAACGTAAGGATCAAACACTTTCAAGTGGGAGATCTGGTTCTTAAAAAGGTCGATGCTGCTGCAAGAGCCAGCTCAGTTGGGAAGCTTAATCCTAGCTGGGCAGGACCATTCATTATCAAGGAAGCACTTCAGAATGGGGCCTACCGGTTACAAACGTTTGAAGGAGAAGACATGCCGCACACATGGAGCGGAGATGACCTAAAGCGGTTCTTTTCCTGAACTTCTTTTCTTTTCTTCCTGTGTAAACTCTTTAAGAGGTTCACTATTAATAAACAATTCCTTGCCAACACTTTTATCAAGTATCTTTGTGTTTCAAGCGTTGGCAGTTAAATATATGGAGCAAGGATAACTCTAAACGATTCTCTCTGAACTCTCTATTTTATGGTTATACGAATCTCTCAAAATTGATACTTGCCTAAATACTCGTACTAACACTTCTTCGAATGCCTCTTCTTTCTTACCTCCTCGAGCAACTCCCGACAGTTGCTTGATGCCAGAAGATATCGCCGTGTTCAGCAAAAACCTCCCCTAGAACCGTTGGTGTCAGCATAACACCACGACGACCACGTGTTGCGGGGAGATTTCGCACCGTGTAGTGGGAGCCTACCAACTCTAGTGCGGTAGGATACTGGATTTCGGATCCCGGCTAGTACCTAACCCCACTTCTGCATTATGGAGGAGCGAAGTGGAGGTCAGCTCTACCACGCCACTTAAGGGATATTGTTACAACCCAGATGATCGCAAGGGGAAAGCAATGCCGCTCCGGCCGCACCTACCCCCAGATCATCTTAGGGTTGTGACTCTCGAACACTCCTTGGTACCCTCAAGCAGTGCCTGCAGAAGACCCACAGTCTTGTCGATCTCAAAGGAAAGCAATGCCGCTCCGGCCGTACCTGCCCGAGAGATCGACTTAGACTGTACTTCAGGCAAGAGGGCAGTAATTGAGTTATTGAGTCTGCAGACTCCGAGGTCCAGTGGGGAAAGCAATGCCGCTCCGGCCGCACCTACCCACTTGGCCTCCGGACTGCGGCTTTCTTCTTCACAGGGGTTGTCATTATTAATGAAGTGCGGACTCCAGTTGCCTTATCCGCTCAGTCCGCCGTCACCTGGGTTGATTCTGTAATTCATAACCTTGTGAGGAAAGCAATGTCGCTCCGGCCGCACCTACCCGCTTGGTTGTGAATTACAAGTCATTTCTGATATTGTTCATTAATGAAGTGCGGACTCCAGTTGCCTTATCCGCTCAGTCCGCCGTCACCTGGGTTGATTCTGTAATTCATAACCTTGTGAGGAAAGCAATGTCGCTCCGGCCGCACCTACCCGCTTGGTTGTGAATTACAAGTCATTTCTGATATTGTTCATTAATGAAGTGCGGACTCCAGTTGCCTTATCCGCTCAGTCCGTCGTCACCTGGGTTGATTCTGTAATTCATAACCTTGTGAGGAAAGCAATGTCGCTCCGGCCGCACCTACCCGCTTGGTTGTGAATTACAAGTCATTTCTGATATTGTTCATTAATGAAGTGCGGACTCCAGTTGCCTTATCCGCTCAGTCCGCCGTTCCTTGGTTGATTCGATAATTCATAATCTTGTGAGGAAAGCAATGCTGCTCCGGTCGCTTCTACCCGCTTATTATGAATTACAGGTCACTTCTGATGTTGCTGACTGAGACAGTGCGGACATTGGTTTTCTAATTCGCCTGGTCCGCAGAATTTGTTCGATGCATACAATGTACTTGGAAGAAATTCAAGCGCGAATATCTGCGGATGGTGACCCTAGTCCGTCAAGTTCGCTTATTCATGATATTTGGGTTAGCAGATTATGGTTTTTTCGTTATCTTTGTTCTCGCAAAAACTGGCAAAAGTTCTGTGAAATGCGGACTGAGAACTGAACTCGTCCAAGTCCGCATCACTCGTCTCTTTCCCAAGGAATACATTCTGTTCATATTATAACAAGATTGTGGTAATGAAATTTCAGCTAGCAAAGATATAAGTGCGTTCTCTAAAGTATCAGCAAGAAACAAGCAGAAAATCTCAGAAGATATCAAAAATATCCTTTTTTATATATATTCATTCAAAAATTACATGTCCTGGCGGACTCGCGTAAAGTCCGCCCCTCCCCCTTACATTAAAGAAAACCAAAAAATTACAATATAGATATTCCTATTCTGTCCTCTGCTTCTTGTCCGCAGGCTTCTCAGGGCTTGACCCATCCACATCCACTATAGGCGAGTAGCCGCCTGAGTCGCTGCTGCTACTGTCGTCAGAGTGAGAAGCGGCTGAGGGTTCTGTTCGCGAGCTGCTCTCACCAGAGCTGGAGTTAGCGGACTGATCCGACTGACCTCCTTGCTGCTGGCTTGAGGCCACGTCTTCAGCAGCTTCCTCGTCAGCAGACTCCTCCTCGTCATCCTCGGCGACCGCTTTCCCCTTATCAGCTTGCTCGAACTCGGCAACTTTATCCTTTAGCTCCGGGAAAAGCTTCAGGAAAGGAATAGAGTCTACCCCAGCCTTCGCGTACCCATCGCTGATAACGCGCTCGAGCGCGACCTCGACGCTTTCCCTTACAAAAGGAAACATGGCCTTTTGAAAGTCTGGGTTGGTCACCTCATATGCGATCTGCAAAAGAAATCAAAACATCAGTCCGCGAAAGATAAGCAAGATTAATGGCGATTAACTAAGCACTTACGGCCTTGTCTTCTTTATATTGATTAACTTTTACACCAAGTCGCTTATTCCTTTCTTTCAGCGAATGGCTTTCCTTCTTATGTCGCGCATTGTCCCTAAGCAGCTCGCGCGTAAGCCTGCCTAAGAAGTGGTTGGTGACGGCGGCGTTCGCACTGGCCTGCGCAGCGAGAAGGGGGAGGTCATCAGGTGCCACACCTTGCAGATCGCGGAGGTTTTGCTTCCCGTACAAGGCGGACAGGGCGATGTGGGCATGGCGAGATGGGCGTGGGCTCCTCCAAGAAGGAAGAGCCGTTGATAGGCGGACATACTTTTTCTTCTCATGCCAGTGGATCATGGGGTTGCCCCTCAGATCCTTCTGCTTCTCGCCGAAGCCCGCAATGTCGAAGCTGCCATCAGAAGAATAACCCGCGGCGGGGTCTCCGTCTTCCCTCCTCTTTTTCGCGATTTCTTTTCTCCTTTCCCCTTGCGTAGGAGTCTGTCCGGCAGGCGCAACGGGCAGATTTGCGGGCACCGCCAAGGTCGCTGCAAGGGAGAAAGTTAGCTAAAATTCCAAGGTTGTTGCGGATACAAACGAAGGTCGCAAGACTTACTCTCTTGGCGGCTAATAGTATATAGCCCAGGCAGCAGCGGGATGTAATAGTCAACATCCAGCCTCGCTCCGTCAAGGAACTTGACGATGGCGGCCTCGGCATCGTTCAGCCGCACGCTCTTGAAGTCAGCATCTACGCGCAGCTGCGGACTGGTATGAAGGAACCCCAGGTCGCCTTCAAAGATGAGATACCTAGAGGTCCAGTTGTGGATCTTATTCGGCAAGCCCACAACTTTCATTCCCCTACAGTAGAAGTAGATGATGCCTTTGTACTCAGGGTCTCCCGTCGGGGTAATAGAGCGAACAGAGAAAATCTTCCTGAAAATCTTCAAGGAAAATTCAATCCTCTCAGCCCGCAGGTAAGCAATGAAACTGCAGATCGCAACCATACTGTTCGGGGCAAGCTGGCCCGGAACCACCCCATAATGCTCAAAGATCTCCGCGACCTCCCAGAGCAGGGGAAATTTGAACCCGCAGTCAAAATGATCTATTGGAATTGCGAGCTGGGTAGCGGTTGAAAAATTCAGTCGTTCGTGGTGCTCGGGGAGCCGCGCGAGTACGGGCGAGTCCGCCATATGAACTCCCAAGAAAGCCTCCAGGTCGGCTTCGGTTAGTCTACTCCTTTTATGATCAGCAGCGTGGAAGGCGGCTGCGGCTTCAGTGCGTGCGGATACCATGTTTTCAGACCGCAAGTCTTCAGCTCCCACTGCTTTCTACACAAACAGAGAATGACAACCCTATTTATATAAAAATCGTTTGACATGACAGCCGTCAATCCGCTTGTTGACAGTAAAACAAGCTTGGAATCACTTGGCCGCTCTCTACTCCAAAGGGGGACAAACGTCTCGCATCTATACTCTCTATGCGGATCTCTTTGCTCGCCAGTCCATGTCCCCTCCTGCAGCTTACCAACAAGTCCAAGCCCTTGGAGCTGAGATTCTACAAAATCGTCCTCTCTCGGCAGATGTGGCCACTCAGCTGAAGCACTTCCAGGAACTCCTAGTGGTCTGTTACCTTCTGCGGCTTTCGGACTCATACGATATGATCCGGCAGCAAATTCTTGGAGAGGCTGAGTCTCCTACCCTCGATGCTACTGCTGCCCGCATTGCTGCTGTTACCTCTCTACTCCAACACCCCTTGCTTGCCGCTCCTCCGGCTCCGGATTCCTATGCCCACCAGGCTCATCGTGGTGGATTTAGTGGTCGTGGTAACCACTCTGGCGGGCGTGGCCCCTCTCGCTACCTCTGTACTCATTGTGGCCGCCCAGGACACTTGGTTGACCGCTGCTGGACAAAGCATCCGCATCTTCGTCCCGCTGGTGATACTCCTCCTTCTTCCAAGCCATCTGCCTCCGTGGCCACGACTTCAGGTAGTGCCCACGTAGTTACCCAAGGTAAATGGCTAATCGACTCTGGCGCCACTAATCATATGACGGGCAATCCTCAGTGCTTTTCTCTCCTAGAAACACATGATCGGTTGCCCCCTGTTCTCGTTGCGGATGGTTCTCCCTCTCCGGTGCATGGAACAGGCATGGTTCAAGTTACTCCGTCCCTTCGCCTGGAGGATACTCTTTATGTGCCCAAGTTTCCGTGCAATTTATTGTCGGTTACTTCTCTTTGCAAGCAACTTCAGTGTTCGGTAACATTTACTCCTTGTTCGTTTCAGGACCCGGACTCCAAGCGGACGTTTGCTACTGGGACTGAGAGGGGTGGTCTCTACTTCCTTGATGATGTATCTGCTCTTACCGTCTTCTCTCCCGCTTCTACAGATCTTCTTCAGTGGCACCTTCGCCTGGGGCATCCTCCCTCGCGTCTCATCCACCAGCTGTTTCCTCACCTCCCTCAGCAGGACTCTCCTCTCAACTGTGATGCTTGTCAACTGGGCAAGCATCACCGTTCCCCCTTTCCTCCTAAGCAAGGTCGTGGCTCTTCCAAGCCCTTCGACCTTATTCACTCGGATGTTTGGGGACCTTCCCCTACCCTCACCATCGGGCGTGGAAGTTCCTATTTTGTAACCTTTATTGATGATTATTCTCGCTGTACGTGGGTGTATCTATTAAAGGATCGCTCCGAACTTTTTTCTGTATGGACTTCATTTTATTATATGATTAAAAATCAATTTGATGCCTCTGTCAAACTTTTTCGCTCTGATAATGCAAAAGAATATCTGAGTAGTGATTTTGCTTCTTTCTGTACGCAACATGGCATCATTCATCAGACTAGCTGCGTCTATACCTCCCAGCAAAATGGGGTGGCGGAACGTAAAAACCGTCACCTCCTCGATGTAGCTCGCACTCTCATGACGCAGATGCAGGTTCCTCGTAGCTATTGGGGCTACGCGGTCCTCATCTCCTGCTACCTCATCAATCGCATTCCCTCTACCGTCCTCAAAGGCAAAACCCCTTTTTTCATCCTCTATCCCTCCAAGGACCCCTTTCCCTTACCTCTCCGCATTTTTGGGTGCACTGCCTTTGTTCATAGCCCTGCCGCAACTCGCGACAAGTTGTCCCCTCGTGCTACGAAGTGTATCTTTTTGGGTTACTCCACAACTCAAAAAGGTTACTGCTGCTTTGACCCTGTTCATCGCAGCCAGTTCGTCTCGGCGGATGTGACATTCTTTGAGAATGCCGCCTACTTCTCTTCTGATCTCCCACAGGTCGATGGATCGAACCTCCCTCTTCTTCCTACCGACTCGACCTCTCCTCCCATTCTCTCCACCACATCCACTCCTCTTGAGCTTCCTCCATCCCCACCTCCACCAGCCGCTCCTTCTCTTGATCATGATCCTTCTCCCTCGTCCCCTCGGCCGTCTCTCTCTCCTCCCGGGCCAGCGATCTCCGCCACGGATGCACCGGCGACTGAGGAACTCGAGGACCTGGAGCTGCCCATTGCCCTTCGCAAAGGGGTTCGGACATGCACCCAGCACTCGCTGGCAGCTGTTATTTCTTATGATCGGCTAACACCTTCTCGCAGGGACTTCGCCCTAGCCATCTCCGCGACTACCACCCCTCGCACCTACCAGGAAGCCCTTGATATTCCTCACTGGAAGGCTGCCATGGATGACGAGATTGCTACTCTCTCTGACCGGGGCACTTGGACCCTTGTGCCTCCTCCTTTTGGCACGGATGTGGTTGGTTGTCGCTGGGTGTTTGTCGTCAAGTTCCGTCCTGATGGCAGTGTGGACCGGTACAAAGCCCGTCTTGTTGCAAAAGGGTTTACTCAGACCTATGGTGTTGATTACTTTGACACGTTCTCGCCAGTTGCTCGCCTCAGCACCATTCGGGTCCTTTTATCGGTGGCGGTCAACAAGGATTGGCCTATTTCGCAGTTGGACGTCAAGAATGCCTTCCTCTATGGTGACCTTCACGAGGACGTCTACATGGAGCAACCTCCTGGGTATGTTGCTCAGGGGGAGACTCAAGTATGCCGGTTGAAGAAGGCCATCTATGGCCTAAAGCAAAGTCCCAGGGCGTGGTTCGATAAGTTCAGTAGCATCGTTGGGGCTATTGGTTTCACCAGGAGTTCGGCTGATCACTCCTTGTTCATTCGCAAGACATCTTCGGGTCTGGTTGTGCTAGCTGTTTATGTGGACGATATTCTTCTTACTGGCGACGATCAAGCTGGTGTAGCCTTGACGAAGGTCCATCTCCGCCAACACCTAGTCACGAAGGATATGGGTTCTCCAAAATACTTCTTGGGAATTGAAATCTCTCGGAAACCGTGTTCCTTGGTTCTCTCCCAACGGAAGTATGCTCTTGATTTGTTGAAAGAGGCAGGATTGACGGGTGCTAAACCTGCCCGGTGTCCCATGGCTCCTGGAGAAGACAAGACATGGACAGACGAATCACCTCCTCTATTGGATACTACGAGGTATCGGCGTCTGGTTGGCAAACTCATCTACCTTACGGTGACCAGACCAGACATCTCCTATGCAGTGGGAAAGGTCAGCCAGTTTATGCAGTCGCCTAGGGAATGTCATCTTCAATCTGCTCTAAGGATATTGGAGTATGTGAAGTCCGCACCTGGGAAAGGTCTTCTCTTTCAGAAAAACGGTCACCTAAGAGTCGAAGCGTACTCCGACGCTAGCTATGCGGACGACAAAGGGGATCGCAAGTCGACTTCCGGATTTTGCACGTTTGTTGGAGGAAACTTGGTTAGCTGGAAGAGCAAGAAGCAGTCAGTCGTCTCCAGGTCTAGTGCGGAAGCAGAATATCGTAGCATGGCATCAACCACGTGTGAGTTAAAATGGTTGCGGGCTCTCATGCTGGATCTAGGAGAGGTCTATAACTATCCTCTTCCCATGTTCTGTGACAACAAGGCCGCGATCTACATTTCCAAAAATCCGGTATTCCATGAGCGAACAAAGCACATAGAGGTTGATTGTCACTTCATTCGGGAAGAAGTGTTGAAAAACCAGATTTGCACTCCGTTTGTTACCTCGGAGAAAGAGCTGGCAGATATATTCACAAAACCTGTGTCCGCCTCCTTCTTCCACATTTGCAGCAAGCTAGGCATGATTGACATCTATGCTCCAGCTTGAGGGGGAGTGTTGCTGTATAGACCTGGGCGGACAGGTGGCTAGGACTGGCGGTCTGGTAGCCGGGCGGTCAGCCCGGCTAATCTGGCGGTTTGGTAGCCGGGCAGTCTGGCGGTCTGGCGGTTTGGTAGCCAGGCGGTCTGCCGGCTAGTCTCTGGGATCTTGATGGTCGGCTGAGTGTTCTCTGGTAGTGACCGGGCGGTTAGTTCCTACTAACCGCACGGTTAGGCGGTCTGCTTGGGGGTTTGGCGGTTAACTTTGTAGATGTTGTCTTTTGTATTTTTAGTCCCACATTGGGTATTTGTATTCTCTCCCATCTCCTCCATTCTATATAAGGGAGGCCATACCTTTGTAATAGATACCTTTTTCTGATAATAAAATTTCAGTTATACCCGTTCCGGCTTGTTTCTAGTTCGTTTCTTACACCGCTCAGATCGGTAAGCCAGTCCGCTCAGCTCGCCTCTTCCCTGTTTTCCCTGCAATATCAGATATTTTTCAAGGCTTTGCGGATTCAAAGCCAGTCCGCTCAGCTCGCCTCTTCCCTGTTTTCCCTGCAATATCAGATATTTTCAAGGCTTTGCGGATTCAAAGCCAGTCCGCTCAGCTCGCCTCTTCCCTGTTTTCCCTGCAATATCAGATATTTTTCAAGGCTTTGCGGATTCAAAGCCAGTCCGCTCAGCTCGCCTCTTCCCTGTTCTCCCTGCAAATAATTGCGAATTCACAGGAAGCCCACAGGGATCGCAATTTTCTAGTAAACAAGAAAAGCAGGCATAAAACGCCAGTCCGCATAACTTACATTCCACAACAGGATTATCCGAAAAAATAATAGTATGCAACAAGCAGAGTAGTATCACAACACAGATACAATCACACAACAAAGAGTTTCAGCAACAATATTATACAGCAGCTTAAAAAATAATAGAAAGCGAATGTTTAGGCCTTAGCGCCTTCCGCGGTCTCTCTGAGCAGGTCGCACCTCCTCCTCCATTCCAACATGTGCAGCCAGGTCACTTCCTCGCAAGATCTCGCAGTAGAGTTGGGAAACCAGATGGTGCATGTTATTGAAGGTGCGGTGCATATGAGCCATGTCTTTGGCTACCCGCGGAAATGGAATCAATTGAATTGCCAGGGTTGGATCTGCGACCACCGCGGGCTGCCCGCTTGCCGCAGGGGCCGATCCCTCCCCCACAGCAGGCTGAGACGCTTGCGATCTCACCCCAGCGGCTTCGCTTACTTGCTTCTTTCCTTCTCTCGCCAAAGCCAAATATTTACTCCTATAATGGCGGACATCTCCGCTCAGACGATTTTTCTCCTTGTTCGCTCCTTCCAGTGCGGCTGAAAGGCTGGCGACCTCGCTTTCCAGGATTTTTTCCCGCGCTTTGCTTTTCTTTAGTGCAGTTCGAAGCTCGCATAACTCTTCCTCATTATTCTTCGCTAACAGTACACTGTCTTCTTTAGCAGGCAGCTCCTCCTGTGCGAGTTCATCAGCAGTCCGCGCCGCGGCCTCCGTCACATTTGGTGGCGTAGGCACGATCTCGCCGACCTCGACAGAATCGGGCGTGGACTTCTGAACTGCAACAAAGAAAGTAAAGACGCCTCAGTATCCAGGCCGCAATAGCTCCAGAAGAAAAAAGAGAAAAGGGAAAAGGTTTTTATCCACTTTTGGTTATCTTCGCGGCGATCTGACGACTATCAGGATAGGTCGCCTCACGCGCTCCGGATCAAAAGCCTCTAGGCGACGCCTCCATTCACGGCGGACTAGTGCTCTTGTCTCGGCCAGCGATCTGCTCGAGGTAACTATGTCATCAGTTTCTGTAAGGATCTTGACTGGCCGCGACTTTCGTGGAGGGGATTTGTACAACCAAGAGCTCTGAAACCGCTTGGTCGCCGGCTGCAACTTACCAGATCGCATCAGCTCGGCAGCAATCTGAAGATCCTCAGTCCGCTTATCCACCACGAGCTTCTCCGAGGCCGCTTCAACCTTCGCCTTCATTATTGCGAGTTGCTCCTCGGTTTTCTTCCTCTCTTCAGCTGGAAAAAAAGAACAAGGGTCGTCAAGATTTTCTCCTCCAGTTGCGGTATCAGGCTGCAGCACCTCCAGTAGAGAGCGATTTATACTCGCAAGCTGATCATTATCTATAGAGTCGAGTATCTCAGTGGTTGATAAGCTGAGCGTGGAAGGGGGATCACCTTCTGCGAGCAGAGGATCGGGGGTGACGAGATCGTCTTGGACTTCCTTTTCTCGCGGCCTATGCTGCAAGCTCGCGGCTCCAGTCCGCTTGGAGATATTTTTCTCTTTTCTAACTTTCAACTTCTTCTCTACCCGCTCGGCGGCATTACCATCTCTTTTCCTCTTTTTCTTCTTCTCAGGAGTCTTCTCTAAATCGATGACAACCGTCTTTGGTTCGGGAACTGAGTTTGGAGCGACAACTTGCTTTTCGATGGAACTGTTGGTCGTGTTTTCAGCGGACTCCTTATCTCGCTCCTCGGCAACCTCCTCTCCCCTTTCCACTATCGCCTCACCAGCAGGAAGCTTCTCCTCGGTCCTTTGCTGCTGGACTTTCGGCGATGAAACTTCCTTTTCCGTTTCTATCCGCAACATGATGGTCCCAGAAGGAGAGCGATGCACCTCCATGCTGGAGGAGTTCGCAGGGTTTTGGTCAGAAACGGAGGGCGGATTCGGTTTCTCCCGTAGAGGACTTGAAGGAGCATTCGCAGTCTTTACAGTATCGCGGACTGGATCTTGCTTCACCTGGTCTGAACTCTCCCCCTGGTGGCGGGCAGGTGCATCTTTTCGATGGCTCGATTTCTTAGGCCGAGAACTCGCTTTCGGCTTCTCAATCGGAGCAGCCATGCTGCCAAAGAAGGACCCTAGCCTCGCCATGCCGGACTGGAAAGTCGAGACCGCAAGTGGTGAGTAACGACCCGTCGCGCAGACAATTCTGACAGAAGACAGCGCTTCCGGCAGTATTTATAGCACAAATAGCATTAATGATAGTTGCGGACTCAGCGGTTAAGGAAACATTTTCGGAATTTTCCAAAACCCAAAAATGTGCGGGGATTATGTTAACCCCAGAATCCGCAACATTTCCAGCTAGGCATCTTGCCCTTCCCTCGCTGAACTTAAGTACTCAGTTCGCCCAGCTCGCCAGTGGACATGGTCCGTCACCTAGGCGGACTCCAGAAATCCGTCCGCTCAGGTCGCCCTCAGTTCCCAGCTCTGCTAGATCGGCGAGTCAGGCTCAGACCGGCAGGCTCCGAGTCAGGCCGCCCAGGTCGCTCAGGTCGCGGCTAGTCTAAAAGTCGCCCGCTCAGTACGACCGAGGGAGGTCTCCAGCTCGCTGGCCCAGTCCGCCTGTCCCGCGCGGACTGCTTGTTCCTTCTCTTTTTTGATTCCCGTCACCGCTGCCCGGCTCTTTTGTACCCCGGGCAGCCGGTTATTTTAGCCCTGCCCGCTTGGGCAGGCCCCCAGCCTATAAATAGGGGGAAGTGGTGCACTCAAAGCACGCTGACTCGAGCCCAGGAGCCCACTTGTTAAAGGCTGCGGACTCGAATCTCTGGCTTTGCGACCTCCGGCTTGCTTTCCCCATTGCTTTCCTTTTCCTTTCTTGTAACCGTATCTTGGCAATTAAAAGCAAGCCCGTCGCAGGAGTGGCATTTAGGCCGCGACGGGCGAAGTCTGGTGTTGCCGTGCTCTACGGCTCTGTTGCTTTTCTGTTCCTTTTCCAGTCCGCCAAATAGACTGCTGCTCGCAGTTTGTTTTTCCTTTTTCTTCCCCAAGTGCTCGAACGGTTAGCTGGTGGTGCCCGAGTCCGTCGCTTTTCGTGCATCAACACTGATAACGTATATATGCAACTTTTATTCACTGAAATATTTTTCTCTCAATAAATGTGGTTTGTCACTTTTATTAGACGTGCATTATATATTCACTCTGTATTCTAATTTCAATGCATTCTCCGTTAATTTTGTAACTGTATAATTATTTAGTTTCGAACATGTATGATTAATTGGGATATAATGTATGAATTTTATATTTATTTATTAAAATAATTTCACATTGGAATTATTTCCAAGGTGAATCAATTGCAATTCAATTGCTTGCATTCATCTAGGGTTTGGGCATCGCAGTCGTCTCCTAAAGATTCATCTACACAGTACCAGGAGAAGGGCTGATGTTTTTCAGGAGAAGTCAGGAAAGGAAAACATCAAATCTCATAGAGTAAGTCAGAGAACTTGGAAGACCTAGCGACGATTTAGTATCACCTATAATTCAAAAAAAGTAAAGACCATATAAAGCTCATATATCTATTAAATTCCCCAAAAGTTATGTTCAATTAGGGAGAATAAAAAATGTGTATTGAAATTAAAAACTATTCTAATGTCTCACGGGAAATGAGAAAACATACCCTCTCTTCAACAAATTGTTCATTATTTTGACAGCTGCATCAATGGGAACTGCAAAGCTCACTCCATCTGCATTAAGAACTTTCAATATGTTTATTCCTACAACCTCCCCATCAAGATTAACAAGAGGCCCACCAGAATTTCCCTGCAAACTCAACAAAGCGCAATCAAATATGGGAAAGTGAATGGATCGAGACAGAAAGTTAGGGCTGTTCACAATGATAATAGTAACAAAATCTTGATATATGGGAAAACATTTCAGAGTTCATATTAGATTAGAAAAGTCTTGTATTTCTAAGAACAAAAATTCTTTCAGATGTTGGCATGATCAAGAAATGAACTGAAAATAATCCAATAAAGGCGGTGTAAACCTAAAGATTATTCAGAGTTATAATTTTATTTTATTTTTTTATTAAGTTATGTTAACGAAGGCTATGACATGTAAAAGAATACAGACACCTCAAGATTCGACTAGTATGAAAGAATAATAAGAAAATAACAAAGCAGGGAAAACCTAATCTGACACCAATATATTAATAAACATCATAACTGAATAGAAGAAAAGAGTTTAAGTTCTACTATTATTTCTAACATAACACTACCCCGATAACTCAAATGAAGAAAACTTAGTAGATACCAATGCCCAAACAACAACAACAACAAGTCTTGAAGCTTGTTGACGCAGGAGGGATCTATAGGCGACGGAATAATCTGCGACCTAACCCTACATGTTATGCAAAAGTTTAACGGTTAGATCACAATTGGATAATAAATACAACATCCCACGCAGATAATTTACAGCAAGACAGAATATTTTATTAGGGCAAAAGCAAACTTAGGCTTTCTTCCACGTGGAGGGCCAAAGCGAGAGTGAGCGGCGAATGAACCATGCAAACCACAATATTTATCTAACAACCCACCACAATACAATATCTCAAACAAATATGAGATCCAATCCAATACAACGGAATCTCACCAAATAGTGGGCTGACCAAGATACTGAAGAATCTCGAGCCGGAGATGCGTGTACGGCGATCCGAGGGGGAACCGTCTGCATGGAAATAACGGAGGTGGCTGTCCTTGGCGTCGAAAATGAAATCGGACCAGAAATGGATAGATCCGGCCACGTGTGCGGGCGGGGAAGAGTAGATCCGATATTTTGAGATCGGATCCGAGCTAAGGAATGATGAACGGGTGGACGAAATAGTGGATTGGGGCTGGACAATCCGGATTGGGACTGTTTTGGCAAGGGGGCGGTGGGGGGAAGTGGATCAACGGAAAGGAGGGCCGGAAATCAACCCAGCGGCTGGAGGAGGGAAAATCGGCTGTAGGGGGGTGGAAAAAGGGTTGGCGGCTGGAACAGAGGGCAGTGGTGGTGGACTGGATGGAGGAGGGGTCGGCTGGATGGGGGGAGGGATAGAACAGGGAGCGGAAGGCTGTTGGATGGAAGGTGGGTGGCCGATTGAAGGAGGAGGCTTTCAAGCCACTGGCCACTGGTTTGAACAGGAATGGAACTTTAGGAATGAACAGGACATTTCATTTTTGAACAGTAAAGTTGAACAGGAAACGGTTTTCTCGACAACCAACTGGGGTTGTTTTGGGGGGCTGCGGGAGGGTTTCAGAGGGGGGAAGAAGGATCTTAGGGTTAGGGGGTACCTTGGGGAAGGAGATGCAAGCCAAGGAGTCGTCACCTAGGGTTCCACGAAGTCGGCACCGTGGAGGGATCGCCGGATTTCGGGATTTTTCTTCTCCAAAATCTGCAATCCCTTCAACCAGCCCACAAACCATCTATTTATAATAAAAGGAGGATTAAGGCATCCCACCATCAATGGCTATGATTGGCCGAAGGTGGGGCCACCTAAATACATCAAAATAAAATGCAAAATAGAAAAATAATATATCAAATCGATTCGCAACGCGAATCCGAACACATCTGCAGAGTCCGATCGTCGATCCGGGCACGTCATATATGGAAAGTCGTCCAATCAGCGTCGAATGGGCCGAAAACTTGTCATCTACTGCAAGTGCTCGTCTATGTTTCGCATCAATCTCCCCGGCTTGAAACAATTCATCTCCCGATGAATTCGGATCAGAATTCTCTCGCTGCAAGGCAGGTAAAACTCGACGAAGTCCACCAGAGGTCGCCCAAGTGTCGTCGCTGGAAAAGTGTCCTCGCCAATCAACTCCTCCTGACTGAAAAGTTGTCATCTCCGGTGAATGGAGACGGTCGTGCTAAAGTCGAAGTCCATGGGCGAATCGATCAAGCTCTGCTGTAAGTATCCAAGAGTCACCAACGTCTGTAGTGGGAATGCTCTGGTGGAGTCTGGTCTCCATGATTCTCTCAACGCTCAACTTACGAGTGGTGGATCCCGGTGCGATCGGCGGTGCCGAAGGGAGAACCAAAGAAGACGAGTCCTCAGGCGGGTAGGTGTCAAGAGTGGGTGAGTAGTGGTGGCCATACCCAAGCTATGAAGGTGGTAAGGCAGCGGGGGTGGAGGTGTGGGCGGCTGGACGTCCCCACTGCTTGGGTCCACATACTCGCAACGTTCATAGCTGGTCTCCTACCTAAGATCTTCACAAAGATCCTACCTCAGGAACAAGTCTTACCTCAGATCCTACACAGGATCATACAACTCAGAGTGATTCACACTCCTACCACTCAGACTGCTCACAGTCCTACACTCAGCTTTTATAAAATAGGCCTAAAACTCAGATCTCAGAGAGATCCTACAGGATTGAATAAAGGTCGAGAAAATTGACTCAACAGAAAATCTCTGAGTCTTCTTCTTAGGCTGAATCAAACGACAGCCCTTCTTCAGCACAGCTACAGGAAGATGATTCTTCAAGCTTGGTTCAGCATGTACTGTGTTGCATCTGCAAGAGTTCTTCTTCAAGCTTGAGGAAGATATTCTTTGAGTAGAATATCAGGCTTGAAGATGATGAAAATTTTCTCTGCTCTCTTGACCAACTTTTTCGAATTTAGGGTTTCGAGAGATTGCCCAAAAGTTCTCGTGAAAAAAGTTTTGGTAAAAGTATCACCCTCTTCCCTTTTATATCTCGGCAACAGCAACAGCTATATCCTTCATTGGTAAGAGGCATTGCCGGCTTTAATTGTTGATTCATTTTAGGATATCACTGCCCGATCAATACAGTGGTCTTTGTCTTTTAGCGCGAGATTTGCGTCGATTTGAAATAAGGATGACGTCAGCATATTTGACACATCGCTAATAAACTTAGAATATCTCTGAATCTCTACAGGCGTTGAGTGATTCCATATGTCTCGACGAATTGGAGTTTTGACAGTTAACTCTATAAGCGTTGAGTAAATGACCCTCACTCGACGTTTTTATCCTTAGCCAAATACTGTCTGAAGCTGAGGCGTTGAGTGAAGGATGTTCACTCGACGCTTCTGTCTTTTAGCACCTTTTACTGAGAAAGCATCGAGTGAAAGTCCTTCACTCAACGCTTTAATACTTAGCCAAGTTCTGTCTGATGTCGAGGCGTCGAGTGAAGGTTCATCACTCAACGCAATTATACTCAGACAAATTCTACCAGATGCTGAGGCGTTGAGTGAAGGTTCATCACTCGACGTATTTGGAATAAATAGCCTATATTTAGAAGGCGTCGAGTGTAGGTCTTTCACTCGACGCTTCTGTACTTAGATAGATTTTTTTTTAAAAGGCGTCGAGTATAAGTCCTTCACTCGACGCATTTGTACTTAGACAGATTTAAGAGCTTCTCCATTGTGACTTTGAGTGAGGATTAAACTGTCGATGATTTTTGGCTTTTGGCGTTGAGTGAAGTGTAGTCACTCAACGCTTTTGTACTTAGCTAAATTCTTGACTTCCTTGACAATGCAGACTTCTTTCCAGCCATTCTTTTGGTACACTTAGTCTGTCCAATCACATAAATACTAATATTCTACACATATAAACTTAGACATATATCAAATACAGGATTATGTATATTATTGACTTATGGGCCTTCTTAAAATATGAGACATTGTGGTCAATTTACCCAACAATCTCCCTCAATTTGAGGAAGTCAGAAACTCAGTTAATGATATACACCACTACAAAATAAATGATAAGAAGCAGCAATATTTGAGCACAAAATTATGCAACAAAATATTTGAAATTTAAAGTAGCATAACAGTCAAGAGTTATAATATGAACTACAATAAACATCCTCATTTAAAAGCCCTTACGAACCTAAAAGATATTACATTGATAAGTATTAGATTCCCTAATTACTACCCCCCCCCCCCACCCCCAGATTTCTTTCTCATTTTTTCCTCAGCCTCTTTCTTCTTCTGTCTTTGTCTCTCAAAGTAGTTGTAAGGCTTTGGATAGTATCTGCAGGCTCTGGGGCATCCATCTGTGCAATACAATCGCTCTTGTCTATTCTGAATTATTTTCTCAGTTCTTCATGTCTTTCAAACTTGGCTCATTCAATAGAACTTATAATTTTGGCTCTGCCAGTCTTGTTCTCTTTGACCTAATCCCAGACAGACAGTATGATAGTTCTGGATTGTGGACTTCATAGCTCAAATTTTGTCTGGATTGCATATCTTCTTTATGTCTTTTTTTGCTTATCCTAGCTTCATCTTCATCATCTGCAATAGTTTTGTCTTTGACCTTTGATAACTGTTGAGTGGTGGGGCTGAAGGCAGCAATATCACCAACAGATTCAACCCCATCTCCATCTTTGAGAATTTCAGGCTCATCATATCTAATAGGGTCAAGGCCCAATGCATCTCTGATTGCATTTGAAGTCAATATGGCATAGTCTGCACTAGCCTTTATCATTGACTTCTCCCCCTTTATGGCTTCTTCAGATTCTTCTTTACTTAGAGAGGGTAGCTAACCGCGCGGTCTCGGTGGGCTCGCTGCTGGGTGGGCTCGCGCTTCGGACACGCCCGTGTCCAACCCGTGTTCATCTGTTTACAAAGCCTGGCCACAACACGAGAAGGACACGGTCAAGGCACACGCCCGTGTCGCAGGCCGTGTGCCCGACCGACACGCCTCTCGAAGATCGTCAACTGCATTTCGTCGAGTACGCGAGACAACACAGAGAAGGACACGGCTTGGGACACGCCCGTGTGCCTCATTCGAGACACTCGAGACCAAAAATCACACTCGAGCAAACAGAGAAGGACACGCCCGTGTCCTAGGCCGTGTTGCCCAGCCTGAACTCAGATTTGTGATTTGGGGTGTTATAACCCTCCCCTCCTTACAGAAATTTCGTCCCGAAATTTAGCGCAACTGTAGACACCAACACAACCATGCCTTTGTTGCAATTTTGCATAATAACGATCCGGGGTTAGAGCTCAGAGGCCGCAGCTTGTCTCGCCCCACGACATCGCACAAACAAAGTCTTTACAAACAGACATACAACGGGTACTTTATTACATCACTACAATAGTAAAGTACACTCTTTACTTTATTTCCGCTCGTCTGCATCCCTCATATTCCGCTTTACGGCCTCCTGTAATTCCAGATTATACACGCGAGGCTGCTGTACTTCACGATTTGAGCTTTGCGGCTCCTGCAATTCGAGAGTGTACATTCGAGGCTACGCCCGGGATGCAGATGACTCTGCTACTGTCTTGCCCCTTTTCTCGTAGGACGCACCGGTCTTTTTCTCACCCTTTGAAGGGTCACTCCAACAACTGCGGGTGACATGTCCCTGTTTCTCACAATTAAAACATGTACGAGTTTCCACATGTCCTTGCCCATACGTTGCTCCCGAAGTAACGTCCAAAGAAGTTTGTTCAGCAGGCCTGAACCTCTTCTTATCTTATTTCCTCAATTCTGATTGTTCCGACTGCGGAACTTTGAACTCTGGTTTTTCCACCGACAAGTTCTTGTCCTGCACCCGTTTCAAATCCTTCTCCAGCGCACAGGCTGTATCTACTAACGCTTGGAAGCCTTAGTTCACCGAACTCGGAAGCGCCAACCTCAGTTCATCACGAAGTCCCTCATAGAACCTATTTGTCTTCCGCGCTTCTTCCGCAAAAGTAGACCCCGCATAGCGCCCCAGCCTGGTAAACTCATGCAGGTAATTATCAACCGTACTCTCACCCTGCACCAGACGTTGGAACTCATTCTCCATTGCAATTCACCGCGATACTGGCAAATACTTTGCCCAAAATAATCGTGAGAATTCCTCTATCGATATCTCTCCTAGGCCTCTGCCTGCCAATTGATGCAATTCGACTTCATCCCACCAAAGCCTCGCCTCTCCTTCCAATAGGAAAGTGGCTAAAGTAACTTTCTGCCCCTCATCAGTCCTGATCGCTGTCAGGATCCTCTTCACTCTTGCGAGTCAATCCTCAGTCTGCGTTGGGGAACCCGCCCCATCGAACGTAGGTGGATGAAACTCCATAAACCGCTTCAATTGTTCATCAGCCGCTTGCTCGTCAATCAGAGCCTCAACACGCTCTTGCCTCGCACCAACCCGTACTGGCTCCATTGCAGGCCTTGCCTGCTCAATAGGTTGTGCATGAAACATGGCAAATAACGCATCCGCAACTAAGCGTATGGTTTCCGCAGAAGGAGGAGGTGTGGGCACCTCAGCTGGTGCCGCACTCTCAACAGGACGCTGGGGTTCAGACTACCCAGCTCCACTCCTCGTCACTTATATGTGAACAAGACATCATTAACGTCCAATCCAAAATGGCAACCATGCCTAGTATACACGCTCTCATTCCTAGTGGACATTCTTGAGTTCAATTATGTTATCTCTACCAACCCTAACCTCTGATACCACTTGTAACGCCTCCATCAGTCACATGGAATATAACAGAGGGTCCGGTCGGGGCCCCACGCCATATTTCACAGACAAACGGAGGAATCACGCATGAATATCAAAATTACTTTTTACTCACATCTTAACTCAGAGAATTCTGGCGGAAGTTTATAACTTGCAAAACTCATCCAATGAATGTCCACTAAATATATAAAAAACACATTTATACATAAAAAGAATGTATACAAGTTCACAAACGCTCACGTCCTTAAGGCCTTACATGTTGCTCTTTACAAGATGTGGTTTCATACATCGGCACGCAGGCCGGCCACACATGAAATCCAATTTTTCGCACAACCTTCAAGGGCTTACAAGGAGCAACAGCAAGGGCCTCAGCCCGCTCAATCAAATTCAGCACCAACATGGGCAACACCTGCATATGGACGTCCACCCCAAGGGTGATAAACAAAGCAACGGTCAGCATTCAGCTGACCAATTATAACGACCCTATCTCTTACTCAGGGCAGTGGTTCCTTCCCTGCATGCATTACAATCACAACATATATCACAACAAGTGCACTTACGCACAACAACATCACAAACGCCGGCCTTCGTATCAGACGCTCCGTGCACTCAGGGCACGCTTACGGTGTACCGAAACATCCTTGGTCCCACCACCGATTAGAGGTTATTAGCTTGTTGGTAGGGCACTAGTCTACTACAACACACATGCTGGAGACATCCTCGCCCATCCCACTCAGAGGTGTTCACCTCACGGCAACCATTGAGCACTCTAAATCGACCTACCCACGTAATGTAACAAGCCGGGAAGGCCCGCAACCCCCCATTTGCATTGTCACCAACCGACCGCTCACAATACAGGTACACAGTACCTCTAGATCGACCTACCACCGTAGTGTAACAAGCCGGGAAGGCCCGCAGCCCCCCATTTGCATTGCTACCAATCGATCTCTCCCAATATAGGTACACAGTGCTGCTTTCCGGTTCAGCACACAGCTCACGCAGAGCGTACAATTCCAATGCCACAAAGGCTCCACAACCACAAAGAATGGCTCTCACGGCCACATCGCATACAGCTCATGCAGAGCATACAACACAAGAAGCTTACACAAAGCTTCCGGGGTATTTTCCTGGGCATAAACCCCCAGTACTTCCTGCTAATCACAATTCACAGGCACCCTTACAAACTCCAATTACTCATTTCATACACGGAGTCTTCTCCGGTTTGCAATATAAACATCACCAATCCAGACTAACCGCCCAGATGGGCTTCACACAGCATGCCTATTCCGTACTACTCATTTCCGGATCTAGATGCGGACTCAACCGGGGATATCAACTATCAACCCGTTGGAATCACTTACGCTTTCCACCTCTTGGAGGAGGATTCCATACATACGCATAAAGGAGGACATCACTTGTCCAAGAAGGAGATCGTTACCCTTGATGATCGCTTTGGAGCCATGGAAATCTAGCTGGATGGAAATCACCGTAACGGTCTTGCCTCCACAAATCTGAACTCGGCTCTCGATTACGAACGCTGAAGCTCCTCTGGTAGCCGGATTTCTTCTCCTTCTTCCTTCCTTGCTCCCCCCTCTCTCTATCTCTTTTAGAAATAGAATGACCAAAACAAATGAGTTTATCTTCAACTCTCGGCCTTATAACTGCAGGAATAGCCTTGGACCATAGGATCCAATTAGAAGGAAATGAACGGCCACAATCCGCCCTAAAATAACTTTTCCTAGGCTGACATGGCTTGTGACACGCTCGTGTCACAGGTCGTGTACCTTAAGCGGCAAAGGAACCGACTCAAACCAGACCAGGACACGGCCATGGGACACGCCCGTGTCCAAGGCCGTGTACCAGACACGGCTTCGGACACGCCCGTGTCCAACCCGTGTTCAGTTGTTTACACAGCCTGGCCACAACCCGAGAAGGACACGACCAAGGCACACGCCCGTGTCGCAGGCCGTGTGCCCGACCAACACGCCTCTCAAAGATCGTCGACTGCATTTCATCGAGTACGCGAGACAACACAGAGAAGGACACGGCTTAGGACACACCCGAGTCCCAGGCCGTGTTCCTCACTCGAGACACTCGAGACCAAAAATCACACTCGAGCAAACAGAGCAGGACAAGCCCTGGGACACGCCCGTGTCCCAGGCCGTATTGCCCAGCCTGAACTCAGATTTGGGATTTGGGGTGTTACAACCTTCCCCTCCTTACATGTTTCTCTTTACAAATCTGAACACGGCCTTAAGGCCTTACATGTTTCTCTTTACAAGATATGGTTTCATACATCGGCACGCAGGCCGGCCACACAAGAAATCCAATTCTTCACACGGCCTTCAAGGGCCTACAAGCAGCAGCAGCAAGGGCTTCAGCCCCCTCAATCCAATTCAGCACCAGCAAGGGAAGCACCTGCATATGGACATCCACCCCAAGGGTGATAAACAAAGCAACGGTCAACATTCAGCTGACCAATTATAACGACCCTACCCCTTACCCGCGGTAGTGGTTCCTTCCCTGCATGCATTACAATCACAACATATATCACAACAAGTGCACTTACGCACAACATCACAAATGCCGGCCTTCGTGACAGACGCTCCGTGCACTCAGGGCACGCTTACGGTGTACCGAAACATCCTTGGTCCCACCATCGATTAGAGGTTATTAGCTTGTTGGTCGGGCACTAGTATACTACAACACGCATGCTGGAGATATCCTCGCCCATCCCACTCAGAGGTGTTCACCTCACGGCAACCATTGAGCACTCTAGATCAACCTACTCCCGTAGTGTAACAAGTCGGGAAGGCCCGCAACCCCCCATTTGTATTGCCACCAATCGATCGCTCACAACGCAGGTACACAGTACCTCTAGATCGACCTACCACCATAGTGTAACAAGCCGGGAAGGCCCGCAGCCCCCCATTTGGATTGCTACCAATCGATCTCTCCCAACATAGGTACACAGTGCTGCTTTCCGGTTAAGCACACAGCTCACGCAGAGCGTACAATTCCAATGCCACAAAGGCTCCACAACCACAAAGAATGGCTCTCACAGTCACATTGCACACAGCTCATGCAGAGCATACAAAACAAGAAGCTCACACAGCTTCCGGGGTATTTTCCTGGGCATAAACCCCCAGTACTTCCTGCTACTCACAATTCACAGGCACCCTCACAAACTCCAATTACTCATTTCATACACGGGGTCTTCTCCGGTTCGCAATATAAACATCACTAATCCAGACTAACCGTCCGGATGGGCTTCACACAACATGTCTATTCCGTACAACTAATTTCCGGATCTAGATGCAGACTCAACCGTGGATATCAACTATCAACCCGCTGGAATCACTTACGCTTTCCACCTCTTGGTGGAGGATTTCATGCACATGCATAAAGGAGGACTTCACTTGTCCAAGAAGGAGATCTTTACCCTTGACGATCGCTTTGGAGCCATGGAAATCTAGCCGGATGGAAATCACCGCAACAACCTTGCCTCCACAAATCTGAACTCGGCTCTCGATTACGAACATTTAAGCTCCTCCGGCAGCCGGATTTCTTCTCCTTCTTCCTTCCTTGCTCTCCCCTCTCTCTATCTCTTTTAGAAAGAGAATGGCCAAAACAAATAAGAGTTTATCTTCAACTTTTGGCCTTATAACAGCCGGAATAGCCTTGGACCATAGGATCCAATTAGAAGGAAATGAACGACCACGATCCGCCCTTAAATAACTTTTCCTGGGTTGGCACGGCTTGTGACACGGCTGTGTCAAAGGTCGTGTACCTTAAGTGGAAAAGGAACCGACTCAAACCAGACCAGGACACGACCATGGGACATGCCCGTGTCCAAGGTCGTGTGCCAGACACAGCTTCAGACACGCCCGTGTCCAACTCGTGTTCAGCTGTTTACACAGCCTGGCCACAACCCGAGAAGGACACGGCCAAGGCAGACGCCCGTGTCGCAGGCCGTGTGCCCGACCGACGCGCCTCTCAAAGATCGTCGTCTGCATTTCGTCGAGCACGCGAGACAACACAGAGAAGGACACGGCTTGGGACACGCCCGTGTCCCAGGCCGTGTGCCTCACTCGAGATACTCGAGACCAAAAATCACACTAGACCAAATAGAGCAGGACACGCCCTGGGACACGCCCGTGTCCCAGTCCGTGTTTCCCAGCCTGAACTCAGATTTGGGATTTGGGGTGTTACATAGAGTCCCATCACGGAGATCTGAGGATACTTTGATGATTATCCTCGAACACAATACATCACTGCCAGAGAACGTTTTGATCCACCAATACGAACTCATTATGCTAGAGACGATCAATACGATGACTATCATCGTTATTATCCTCGTACTCGAATGGATCATATTGGTCCTTCAACACCATATTATGAGGATAAAGTTCAGCATCACTCTAGTTATCGATACTATATGTCTCCTTTATAAGAGGAATCAGGGTCTGTATATGTGTGACCACCACACGTTTGTAGGACTTACGACTACCCACGAGCACGACAGATTATGTTATGGAAGATCGTCATGATTACACTCAAGAGTCCTATAGAGGTCACTCTCGTCAAGACTACATCACACTTAGTGATCCTCCTAGTGTTCTGAAGACGAACATGACGTCAGCAAGAGCTTTCTACTGCCCAATGTAGGGAGATGTCACTTACTCTATCTGATATTCTAATACAAGATGTGTGGATTCAACCCCCACGAGAGTCTGCTCCACCTAATGAATCTTCCTTAGATTCTATATCTATATCAAGTGAAGACTTTTCGCACACTTCACTAGAGATTCCAGATTCTCTTTTGAGTATAGATTCCTCGCACACTTCACCTGGTAGCACAACGAGTCACATCACCACATCTGATGGCGCACCGAGTGACATTACGATCGTGAGCAGAGAGCTTAGTAGTGATCTCGAGGTAGTCACCCCTACCCTTTCCAGGAGTATGACCCCTTCTGATGGTTTGCTACTTAAGTACCATCACTCTACTGATGGGTTCTTTGACGACCCTCTTGTGAGCCTCCAGATGAGCAACCTCATCCTTGTGTGAATGAGATTCCTGTGAGTAACACCCTCAAGAATTTTAAGACATGGATACCTGCTCCATTTTCGCTCTTGATGTCGATAGTGCTTCAGAGAGATGACTTTGAGTGTTACATCCATATAGTAGGGTTTGATCATAGCCATTTGGTCACCCACACTCTAGATGAGTTATGGGACATACCACATGCTGACCACCGTATTCGCGATGAGTTTTCTTATGTCCCAAATGGTGAGCCACCTGATGCCTTGCCTTCAATTAGTAAGTTTATCACGATTAACACACTTCACGAGCATTGTTATTTATATGAGAGCACTCTATTTGTTTTTGGAGCCTACAGCGGTATTCGTCGAATTTACGACGAATTTTTTTATACCCCTCCCAGTGAACCCCAGATGAACCACATATGGGTTCACCGCACATTTGGGATGTATCTATCCTTAGTATCACCATCGAGTTTGAGGGAGCACTGACTGATTCGTTGATTTTATATTTTATCACCCGCACTCGAAGAGACAGTTCGCACACCATGTTGACATATCTTATCAATGATGTCTCTGAATTGCACTTGAATGCTCATCGCTCCCGGGATGAATTCTTTTATGATCCACCTTCCGCCTCTTGATCATGTACCTATCTCAGGAGTTGCTTTTAGTATCTAAAACCTTCGGTTTGTGGAGTTAGTCGTGTTAGTAGTTCATCTATTGCATTTGCATAATTTGCATAAAAAAAATTGAGCGGAAATTTGCATAGTACTATTGATTATTACGCAACTCAAGCAAATAAGAATAAAAGAGCTACTAGTTTCAAAATGGATGACTTGGTGATGATTCGGCTAAATCCGGAACGATTACCTTCGGGTACCGTAAAGAGGCTAGCTGACCATAGGACTGAACCCTTTCGAGTAGTTAAGCGGATTGTGAAAAATGCGTATGAACTTGAGATGTCATCCGTTTGGGGAGCAAATCCTATTTTTAACGTAGCCGATCTGACTTTATTCCATGATTACCCGTATGAGTCTTTAGATTTTCCATTATCTTCTCCTTCATTTGATTCTTCTGGGATGGTGAGTGAGAGTGAGGGCCACATTTAGGACAAACTGACATTCATTTAGCTACAAACGCGTCCCATGCAGTTCCTCATGTTTCCACTGACAGCTTTCAGGTTGAGCATGAGATACCAGATGAGTCTACTATACCAATTCCAAGAGTTGCTGATCGACTTTCACGACAAATTTTGGTTCTCGAGTAGATAGTGGATGACGAGACAGTAAACACTATTGATGGTAGTTTTCATAGATATTTGGTTCGTTGGCATGGTAGGCCAGAGACCGAGACCAGCTGGGTCTTAGCCGATGAGTAACAACGCATGAATGTTGATCTTCTACAACACTACCGATCAGAGCACTCACCAGAGATGAGTGATTTCGAGAGGGGGAGACTTGGTGGAGACCATCCCAGATCAGGTCGACACAAAATTTTCTGACGACGCACCAGACCGGACCTCTATCGGCCCTGAGTTTTACATATATTTTTGTGGTGTTTGCGGTTTTTTTTGCTATTGTTAAAACACATAATGTTTGTATTTCTTTTATTTGGATATATATATATAGGTATTTGTTAAAACCTTTAAGGCAGCCGTGGGCCTGTTCTTCCCCCAAAAAAACCGGTCCCGTTCTTCTTTCCCACAGCAGTGGAGCTCTCCCGGTTCAGACATGGCGCGGCTAAGGTTCGGCCGCACCTCTCCTGACAGTGGCACTGATCCAGAAGAAGATCTCGCACGATGTCTGGCCACGATTCCACCATTCCACACATCGACCGGCCTCCAAGCTCCATTCTGCGGCGACGACGCCCTTTCCCAGCAGTTTCAGCTCCACGTCCAGCTTCGCCATGATCTTGTATGTGTTTTCTATTTTTGTAACCCTATAAATAGGGGCCCTTTGTATCTAGTTTTCGGTGGTGAAAAATTTGATGAATGATTTGTTGTGTTTCCTGTTGGAGATTGAATGTGTTGTTTACTTGCATTTTTTTCCCGTTGGATAGCTGTTGAGAAATAGTCGGATTTTTCTTTCCCGTTGATTGTTGAAGAAGATATGCAGTGGGGGGGGGGGGGGGGGGGGGGGGGGGGGGGTTGATTACTGCTTTGATTGTTCAGGATAGGATAGGAGATGATGAACAATAAACTTAATGTTACTGTTGAATAACTTGCAAAAATTGTATTACAATGAGACTTGTCCCCTCTTTATATAGGGGTGGACCCACCAATACAAAGAAATAACCCATACATAGAGATAAACCAAATGTGGAAATAAATACGATATTGTAACACTCGCCATCAAGTTGGCCGTGAGATGTTGATCATGCCTAACTTGACAACCATACTTCTGAAGATACTTCCACTTAAACCTTTCGTGAGAATGTCAGCAAGTTGTCTGTCTGATGGAACGAACGGATTACACACAAGCCCCTTTTCAATGTTTTTCTTGATGAAATGACGGTCCACTTCAATATGCTTTGTACGATCATGCTAGACAGGATTGTGTGTGATGCTAATAGCAGCCTTGTTGTCACAATACAACCAAATGGGCTCATCTCCAAGAAGCCTCGGGTCATTCAGTACCAATCGCAGCCAGAGGCCTTCGCACACGCCATGGGCCATAGCACGGAATTCTGCTTCAGCACTAGATCTTGCCACAACATGTTTTTTACTCCGCCAGGTAACAAGGTTTCCACCAACCAGGGAACAATACCCCGAGGTAGATCGCCGATCATTTATAGACTCGACCCAATCCGTATCAGTGTACACCTCAATGTTTAGGGATGAATTGGAGGAAAATAGGACTCCACTCCCTGGTGAGGACTTGAGGTACCGGAGAATTCTATTGGCAACATCAGCATAACGAGCCTTCGGAGCATGCATAAACTGGCTTATTACACTCACAGCATAAGTTATATCTGGACGGCATGAGCCAAGTAGATAAATCTTCCTACAAGCCTCTGAAACTCAGGTATATCGTCAACCTCTTCACCATCGTCACGGCCTATTCGGTGATTTGCTTCAATAGGGGTGTCCGCAGGCCTGCAGCCACTTATCCCAGTTTTCTCAAGTAGATCCAGAGTACACTTTCACCGAGAGATAAAGATCCCTCGTTTGGACCTTGCCACTTCAATGTCCAAGAAATATTTGAGAGCACCTAGGTCTTTTACCTCAAACTCAGTGGCCAATTTTTCTTTAGAAGCGTGATTTCTTCAACATCATCACCTGTGATAACAATATCGTCAACATACACAATGAGAGCAGTAAGTTTACCAGTCCTGCGCTTGACAAATAGAGTGTGATCAGAGTTTCCCTGGTAATATCCAAAGGACAATATAGCTTTATGAAATCTCCCAAACCACGCCTGTGGAGACTGTTTCAGTCCATATAGGGCCTTCTTTAACTTGCAAACAAGTCCCACTGAGCTCCTGGGAGTAAGGCCTGGTGGTAAGGACATATACACTTTCTCTTCCAAATTCCCATGGAGAAAGGCATTTTTAACATCAAGTTGCCAAAGATCCCACCCTTTACAAGCAGCGCAGGATAAGAGTGTTGATGCGCGAAATGCGACACCGCCCAGTAAACGGGTTGTTCGATCTCACAAGCTAGGTGAATAGGAGGGTTGCGGGGATAGAGGAGAAGCTTGCTCGAGAGCTGCCGAACAGACGTTACTTTAGCGGTTGGGCTCTGATGGTTAGACCGAGAGAGAAAAACAGAAGAGAGGGCCGCTAGCAGCGGCAACAGCAGACTTCGCCCGTCGCGGCCTGAATGTCACTCTTGCGACGGGCTTTCCTTTGATTAGAATTGAAGCTACAGCTTGAGGTTGCACCTTTACATGGAAAGAAGAATAAATGGTACAAGGGGGAAGCTGGCGGCTAAGGAGAGGAGAATGCCAGAGGCCGCGCGGACTGACCAGGGAGGTCGGCAGACCGCGCGGTTAGCTGATCAGGCAGCTCGCTGGGCTAAGCCGGGCGGACTGTTTGATCAAGCTGGGAGAAGCTGGGAGCAGGTCGCGCGGACTGGGATTTGGAGTTCGCAGGAACTGATGTCGAGATCCCGACGCCTCTGCCGTGTCGTCTCGTCCCTCCCGAATGAGAGGTATGGGGGCCTATTTATAGGCCCGAGGAGGTAACGGTCTTGGTAACGTCACCACCGGTGAGGCGGTGAGCTGTGCGAGTACAATGCTGAGTCCGCGCCAGGCCGCGTGGTTAGGGACTTGGAGCTGGAGATGGTTACTGTTGTTGGCAGACTGGGACGAGTCCGCCCCTACTGCTCAACGAGCTCGCGCCGGGCTGTGCGAGCTGAGGAGTTCGTCCACTGCTGGGAGGAAGCGGACACCGGGAACTGAAGGGCTAGCTAGCGGACTGCAGAACGAGTCCGTCCAGCCCACTGTAGAGAGGAGCAGATAGCCGGTTGCTGCAACGCCCCGTCTTTTCAGCGATTATTTTTATTCTCGTTTGGCGTTACGATGACGCGTTTCCGTGGCTTGTGCCATGTGGGGAGTATGGTTTAGCTCCTTAGAACTGAGTGCCCTGTTTGGTAGCCTGTTGGCAAGATCTCCCTAGCAAACCGAGTCGTTTTGGTGACCCGGTGTGGCCTCTCGGGGGGATGTTTGTGTTTGGCTTTGTTTGTGCATAACTCGAGTTCTGTTCGTCGAAAGTTAATTTCGACTTCGCCGTTGTGTTCGTAGCGTGGGTATTTAGCTACGGTGCGAATTTCGTCGAATTCCGAGGTGAATCGGTTTTCGCGTTGATTTGATGCTTTATGTAATTTTGTAATTAATAATATAATTATATAATTATATATATATAGATTTATTAGAATGAAAAGCCATCGATCATCTTCTTCCTCACGATAGAAACCGCCGGTCCTGTACGAGGAAACGGAGTAACCGCCTACCTTGCCTTCGGACGCCGATTCCCGGAGCGTTTGTGGACGGAATACGATTCCGAGAGTGGATTCGGATTGCTCTCGTCGAGACCTTCATTCCTGCGGTAAGAAATTCGATTTTCGTGGAGTTTTGGAAGGATTGGAATTTTCAGTTTTGGAAGTTTTCCGCCATTAATGGCCGAGTCTTTGTTCTAGGTGTTGCGGCCGTCTTGATCCGTGCGAAGAGGAGGAAAGCAGTCCAAAGCTTCGCTGAGATTTGAGGCAAGTGGTATTCTTGCCCTTGCCAAGTGTTTTCTTTGATTTTATTTGCTGAAATTGAAATCCCGGTTAGCCCAGGTTAGAGGTCTTGTTGTTCTCGTTTTCTTGCTAACTATAGGGCTTAGTTCTTCCTACTGAAACCCCCCCCTATGTTGTGATGTTTGGAATCCAAATTGTCGGCGTGGAGCCGTTGTTTTCCTTTATTTTTGAATGTTGCTCTGGTTCGGGCGTAGCCGAGAGGGAGTGTTAGGAGGGGGGGTGTGGTTGCCAATTTTCCTTCGTTAAGGCATTATTCGAATGGTTAGACATAGTTTGAATGGTAGTAGCGTGCGGCGTTGATGGTTGTCTACTGCTACTGCAGTGGCGTGAGTCGTGTGCGCGTTCCGGTGTCGTTCGGGAAATTCCAAACGGTACAAGTTTGCCGCGCACGGTCATCAACCTTTAGGGCGCACGACCACTGGTCGTGTGCCTCTGTTCGTGCGCGTATATATTTCAGTTTCCAAAGTTCTGTCTCGGGCAATCGCACGAGCGCTGACATCAGTGCGCACGACCACTGATCGTGCGACACTGATCGTGCGCAGTTGCTAGGTTTTCTGTCAGGGTTTCCAGGTTCGTTTCGCACGATCATCAGCCGATGAGTGCGCACGACCACTGATCGTGCGTCACTGATCGTGCGCTTTGTATATTTTCTTTTGATAGGCGAATTTAGATGGTTTTGAGTGCGGGAGTTTAGATACTCAAGTGGCAGGCAATTACTTGAGTTCTGGATCTTCTGCCTTGGTCGTTCGACTGCCGTCGAGCTCCGGTTTCTTTAGTGGGCTTGTGGGTAGTGGTATTACTTTGGGCGGCAAGTGAGGCTAGCTCACTCAACGCCAAGGTTTAGGTAAGCACTGAGTGCGTTTCACTCAACGCCTAGTCGTGTTGGTTTATTTCAACACTCTTCCTTTACCTTGTATTTCGTTTCCGAGTGGTTTTCCAGTTGTATTTCTGGGTTTTCCTTGTCGGCCGTTTTCTTTATTTTCCTAAAGGCCGAATCGTGGGTCGTGGATAGTAGTGGTGGTTGTAGCTCTTTATGGGGGTGGAGTTGTGTGATATAGCCAAGGCCACCCATGGATTTCTTGCTCCAGGTACGGGCTGGGCATGTCGGGTGGAAGGTCCCTTGTGTTTTCACGTGTTGACCCTCGAGCTTTTGACTTGGACATGGTGGATTGGGGGACTGCGTTTGCCTTCGATCCGGTTCCTCGTTGTTGTTTTTGCTACTATCACTTCCCGCAGTGTAGGGTGTTAGAAGTTTCTTCTTTGGTAGTTTGCAGCATTCTGACTCTTGGTAGTCTAGTAGGCCCTGCAGGATGTTGTTCCTGGGCTGGGTCGTTGCTGTTTCTTTGCACGTTGTGCATTTCTTGTTGTCCTGTTTTGGACAGTTGTGACTCTTTCTACTGCATGTTTTCTGTTATTTTTGTCCTTTTGGTTGACTCTTTCATGCAGTTTTACCTTGATTTTTTTTTGCTTGCTGAGGTATTCTGTTTTCTCTTGGAATACCCCAGGTTCTGAGCTGTAGCCAGTCTGGTGGCTAGTTGGAGGTGGTGTTGTTGGTGGACTTCCGGACCTTTGGAGTTCTGTTTACCTTGTTTGTGAGGTTGTTTTCAGTACTTTCTTACAGACATATATGTGTGTGCTGGTGGGTTCGTGTCAGGTTGTTGGCGCCCACTAGTAGTTTTTACCTTGTACTAGATATATACTATTGCTGCTACCATTTATTTTCTGGAGATAGTCTACTTGCTTTGAGAAGGTTTTATGTTAGGTTGCTAGTTATTTTTAAACTATAAATATTATTATAAATGAAGCTCATGATCGGCATGTTTTGTAAACTTAATCACTATTTTCCAAATCACGTACGAAAACCGTTTTTTATATATATATTATATAAACTAAGTGTAGTGTCTTGCATAGCATGAGTGGTTCTCTTGGGACCCTTATGCGCTCTTTAGGGTGTAAAGCCTAATTAAAGTATTTTCCGCAGCGTTTAAATATAGTTTTCTTTTGTGGACTAGATGATCCACTGAGCCGAGGGATACGGACTCTAAACATAACTGATTTTCTATTCATTAAGCACATGATTTTCTTGCATAAAGATTGTAGTTGGATTTGCCTGAGCGTCAGCAGTTATCCCCTGCTTGACGTGGCATCATGACGCGTGTTTTCTCTCACTCTGATAATTCTTAATTCGGAGAAAATGCGGGTTGTGACAGTTGGTATCAGAGGGAGGTTGCTTGACAAGTTAGTTGGGCAACCTTCCTTGGATGCTGTTAGTAGTTCAGCATCATGTCATTCACACACCGATATGTCATCAGCACGTCTTGGCAAAAGCACGAACACTACACTCATAGCATAACATGAAGTATACGGGGCATATTATGTAGTATGGGATGCATAATATGTGTTCGTATATGGATCCACCATAGGGGCTACATGTGAGGGTTATGTAGTATGGGATGCATAACCTCACCACATGACTGCGACTAGCACGTTTCTTTTTCGTTGCATGGAAATGTTATGTAGTATGGGATGCATAACATTTTCATGTGTACGCCGCTCATATCATGCATTAGGGCCTTCTTTTTAGAATGCATAGCACAATCATGCATATCATATCATTGCATAAGCACAACGCGCCGAGCTAAAGATTTGCAGGATGACATATGTACACACATAAGTTTTCAAACTAACATAAGTTCATGCATCCGATCTAGGCACAAGAGTTAGTGAGGTGGTGGTTAACCATCCTAGGTTAGGGCATATCATCTAATTATTGTGAAGAAGATAAACTCTCAGAGCAAGTTAGCAGCTTTAAGTCTATATCTACATATGTATTGTCTGTACGGGTAGTCGGTTCTAGTCGTGGGATTTGGTTCTGATTTGCGTTGTATTGATTTTTTTAGGATGGCTAGGCGTCCTGCGACTCGATCGACTCCCCTGTCTGAGGGTGAATCTTCTGGAGCTCAGAACGATGCGGTGATCGAGGGTCTGCGTCAGAGTAGCGAAGCTATGGGGAGGCAGTTGGAGGAGGTGCAAGCCCAGATTCAGTCTTTGGTGGCAGTTGTGGCAGGGCAGGCTCAGGGTGCGCAAGTTCCTGCAGGGGGGTTAGCTGTTCCTCCTCCTCCTGCACCCTTGAGGCCTCCAGTGGTGGTGCCAGCAGAGATGGCCTTCATCTCGCAGTTTCAGAGGCTGAGCCCTCCCACTTATGATGGGAAGGCAGATTTCATGGTGATAGACGACTGGCTGATCTCCATGGAGGAGATGTTCTCGTACTCTGGGATTTCAGATGATCAGAGGGTGATGATAGCCGCCTATCAGCTTAAAGGATTGGCTAAGAGTTGGTGGCTGAGAGAGAAGGAGAGCTTAGTGGCTGGATGCTCGTGGGAGATGTTCAAGGAGATGCTGTTGAGGAAGTTCTTACCCTCGGTCGAGCGTGACCGCCTCATGAATGATTTCCTCTATCTGAAGCAAAGGCAGCTCACGGTGGGTGAGTATGAGATAGAGTTTAGTAAGTTGAGCCGTTTTGCCCCTGGATTGGTCAGCGTTGAGGCTGATCGAGTTAAGCGATTCCTCGGTGGTTTGAGGAGTGAGGTGCAGCAGTTGGCCAGTGCTTATGGGACAGTGACTTATGCTGGAGTTGTAGAGGCTGCTCTTAAGGTTGAGGCCATTGAGACGGCGAAGAGCAGAGGCCAGCAGTTGAGGAAGGATAAGAGGAAGTTGGTAGAGGAGAAGAAACCTCTGGTACCCGATGCTGTTCCGGGAAAGAGGAGCAGGGTGGTGTGCAGTTTTTGTGGCCGGTCAGGCCATCCTGTTGAGAGGTGTTTCAAGAAGGCGGCGGCTCAGAAGAAGGAGCAGGTTCATGCTATCCAGGGTGCTCCTGGGAGAGATGTCTCCTGTTCAGTTTGCAAGCGATCCGGGCATGATGCAGCCCAGTGTTGGTCCAGGGTTAGAGTCTGCTATCAGTGTGGGCAGAAGGATCACGTTAAGTCGAGGTGTCCTCAGGTCCAGTCAGCTCTTCCTGCAGTTCCATTGCAGGCATTACCTCCACCTCAGCATGTGGACAAGGGAAAAGGGAAGCTGAACGTGATTTCTTCCGAGGAGGCTCAGACTTCGACCCAGGTGATCTCAGGTTAGTAGTTTGTTGTTTTCTTTCTAGTCTGGTAGTTTAGTTGCTAGTTTATTTGCGGTACTGTTGTGCTAGTTCCTTAGCTTTGTGCGTTCCTATAGGGAAATTTAAGGTGAAGAACCGCTGGGCGCGTGTTCTGTTTGACTCCGGCGCTACCCACTCGTTCGTGGCTAGAGCCTTTGTGGAGCGTCATCGGTTGTCTCTAGATCGTGTTCGGGATTCCTTCCGTGTCAAGTTTCCCTCTGGTGAATCTGTGTTGTCAGATTTGGGTATTTTGGATTGCCCGGTTTTGTTGGGGGATTTTCTTGCGAAGGCGGATCTGAAGATGATTGATCTAGAGGACTTCGATGTCATTTTGGGCATGGACTGGCTCTCTCGGTATGATGCGGTCATTCAGTGCAAGGGAAAGCGCTTGGACTTCATCAGGGTCGACGGTCAGCCCGGCAGCGTGTATGCTGATCCGTGTCAGGATTCTCCTGCTCTCTCTGCGGTATGTGTTCAGAGATTACTTCTTTCTGATTGTTGTGTTTGTTTAGTCTCGGCGGTTGGAACCGTTGTTAGCGTGCCACGCTTGGAGGAGATTCCTATTGTTCGTGGTTTCGCCGATGTTTTTCCTGATGATCTTCCTGGTATCCCTCCTGAGCGGGATGTGGAGTTTGTTATTGATTTGGAGCCGGGTACGCGTCCTATTGCTAAGGCGCCGTACCGGATGGCCCCTCGTGAGTTAGAGGAGTTGCGAATTCAGTTAGATGAGTTGTTGGCTAAAGGTTTTATCAGGCAGAGTTCGTCGCCTTGGGGTGCTCCTGTTCTGTTTGTAAAGAAGAAAGATGGGTCGATGCGGCTTTGCATCGACTATAGAGAGTTGAACAAGGTCACTATCAAGAACAGGTACCCTCTGCCGAGGATCGATGATTTATTTGACCAGTTGCGTGGTAGCACGGTGTTCTCCAAGATCGATCTTCGTTCGGGCTATCATCAGCTCAGGATCCGTGAGGCAGATATTCCACGGACTGCGTTTAGGTCGAGGCATGGGCACTTTGAGTTTTTGGTGATGTCGTTTGGTCTGACCAACGCACCATCAGCCTTCATGGATATGATGAACAGGGTGTTCAAGGATTTCCTAGACAAGTTCGTTGTGGTCTTCATTGATGACGTGTTGGTTTATTCTCGCAGTGCTGAGGAGCACGAGCAGCATTTGCGTTTGGTCCTATCAGAGTTGAGGAACCACAAGTTATTCGCCAAGTTGAGCAAGTGCGAATTTTGGTTGCCTCAGGTTTCTTTTTTAGGCCACGTGGTGAACAAGGATGGGATCTCGGTTGACCCAGAAAAGATTGCAGCAGTGACGGATTGGAGTAGGCCGAATACTCCTAAGGAGATCAGAAGTTTCTTAGGGTTGGCTGGCTATTACAGGAGATTCGTGGAGGGTTTCTCTTCTCTAGCCGCACCATTGACCAAGCTGACTCAGAAGAATGTGGCATTTGTTTGGAGCGAGAAGTGCGAAGAAGCTTTTCAGGAGTTAAAGAGGAGATTGTGTACTGCTCCCGTTCTGACCCTTCCTACTGAGGGCATGGATTATGATGTGTATGTGGATGCTTCGCATATAGGACTGGGATGCGTATTAATGCAGGATGGAAAAGTAATTGCTTATGGGTCAAGGCAGTTGAAAACTCATGAGCGGAATTATCCTACGCATGACTTTGAGTTTGCAGCGGTTATCTATGCGTTGAAGTTGTGGAGGCACTTACTTTATGGGGCTCAGTGCAAGATTTTTACTGACCATAAGAGCCTGAAGTACGTGTTCACGCAGAAGGAGTTGAATCTGCGTCAGCGGCGGTGGCTTGAGTATGTGGCGGATTATGATGTGGAAATCCAGTATCATCCGGGCAAGGCCAATGTGGTGGCCGACGCCCTGAGCCGAAAAACGGGAAAGATCTTTAACCTCTCCGCCGATCGATTAGTTGAGGAGTTCCTCCTTATGGATATTTCAGTGGGATGCTGTAGTTTACAGAGTAGCTTATCAGTGGAAGAGCCGTCCTGGATTTCTTTGACTAGATTGCATCAGAAGGACGATCCGGATCTGTTGCACCTTTTTACCAGGACAGAGAAGGGAGAGTTGCCAGATTTTTCTATTAATGATGCGGGTACTTTGAAGTACCGCGGCAGGTTTTGCGTTCCCGCTGTTGGGGACATTAAGAGTATGATTTGCAGTGAGGCTCATGGTTCCAGCGTTGCCTACCATCCAGGATCTACGAAGATGTACCGTGACTTAAAGCAAATTGCTTGGTGGTATGGTATGAAAGGAGATATAGCCCGATATGTTGCTGAGTGTCACACTTGCAAGCGTGTGAAGGCCGATCATGGAAGGCCTGGTGGTAAGTTGACTCCGCTAGAGATCCCGACTTGGAAGTGGGAGAGTATATCTATGGACTTCATTACGGGTTTGCCAAAATCCCCGAGAGGATTTGATTCTGTTTGGGTTATAGTGGATAGATTGACGAAGTGTGCTCACTTCGTGCCTTATAAGATTGATTACCCGATGAAGAAGATAGCGGAATTGTACTTGATTGAAGTCATCCGACTCCACGGTGTGCCGGTTAGCATCATTTCTGATCGAGACTCCCGGTTTACTTCTCGTTTTTGGCAGAGTCTGCAGGAGGGTTTGGGTACGGATCTGAGGTATTCTACTGCGTACCACCCTCAGACCAATGGGCAGACGGAGCGGGTCAATCAGATTGTTGAGGATATGATCCGGTGCTATATTTTAGACCACGGTGGAGCGTGGGATGAGCGTCTGCGACTCATGGAATTTGCTTACAATAACAGTTATCAGGAAAGCTTGCAGATGGCTCCGTTCGAAGCCTTGTATGGGAGGCGCTGTAGGACTCCGTTGTTTTGGGCTGAGGCTGGTGAGAAGCCTTTGTTGGGTCCTGATGCTCTAGAAGAGATGGAAGTCGCCGTGAAGCTTATTCGGGAGAAGCTTCGTTTAGCCCAGGAGAGGTATGAAAAGAACGCCAATCGGCGTAGGTCTGCTTTGGAGTTTTTAGTAGGGGATCATGTATACCTCAAGGTTTCTCCAATGGTTGGTGTGAAGAGATTTGGTAAAAATCGGAAATTGGACCCAAGGTATGTGGGCCCGTTTGAGGTCTTGGAGCGGATTGGTGTGTCTGCATATAGATTGGATTTGCCAGCGAACTTCCCTGGTGTTCATAATGTTTTTCATGTTAGCTAATTGCGGAAGTGTGTGCGCAGCAGTGGGCAACTCTTGGATGTTGTGCCCCAGTTAGAGCCCAACCTCTCTTTCGTTGAGGTGCCAGTTCGTATTTTGGATTCTCAGGAGCGTGTGCTGCGAAAGAAGTCCATACCGATGGTGAAAATTCTATGGAAAAATCAGGATTTGGAGAGCGCGACTTGGGAGCTAGAGTCGGCCATGAGGAGGGCGTACCCTCACCTGTTCTCTGATTTGATCGGTATGTTTCCCTTTGTAACTTCTGTTTGTTACTTTTTCCTACTTTTGTAGGAGGGTTGTGCGTAAAGTTTCGGGACGAAACTTTCTTTTAGGGGGAGTGACTGTAACGCCCCGTCTTTTCAGCGATTATTTTTATTCTCGTTTGGCGTTACGATGACGCGTTTCCGTGGCTTGTGCCATGTGGGGAGTATGGTTTAGCTCCTTAGAACTGAGTGCCCTGTTTGGTAGCCTGTTGGCAAGATCTCCCTAGCAAACCGAGTCGTTTTGGTGACCCGGTGTGGCCTCTCGGGGGGATGTTTGTGTTTGGCTTTGTTTGGGCATAACTCGAGTTCTGTTTGTCGAAAGTTAATTTCGACTTCGCCGTTGTGTTCGTAGCGTGGGTATTTAGCTACGGTGCGAATTTCGTCGAATTCCGAGGTGAATCGGTTTTCGCGTTGATTTGGTGCTTTATGTAATTTTGTAATTAATAATATAATTATATAATTATATATATATATAGATTTATTAGAATGAAAAGCCATCGATCATCTTCTTCCTCACGATAGAAACCGCCGGTCCTGTACGAGGAAACGGAGTAACCGCCTACCTTGCCTTCGGACGCCGATTCCCGGAGCGTTTGTGGACGGAATTCGATTCCGAGAGTGGATTCGGATTGCTCTCGTCGAGACCTTCATTCCTGCGGTAAGAAATTCGATTTTCGTGGAGTTTTGGAAGGATTGGAATTTTCAGTTTTGGAAGTTTTCCGCCATTAATGGCCGAGTCTTTGTTCTAGGTGTTGCGGCCGTCTTGATCCGTGCGAAGAGGAGGAAAGCAGTCCAAAGCTTCGCTGAGATTTGAGACAAGTGGTATTCTTGCCCTTGCCAAGTGTTTTCTTTGATTTTATTTGCTGAAATTGAAATCCCGGTTAGCCCAGGTTAGAGGCCTTGTTGTTCTCGTTTTCTTGCTAACTATAGGGCTTAGTTCTTCCTACTGAAACCCCCCCTATGTTGTGATGTTTGGAATCCAAATTGTCGGCGTGGAGCCGTTGTTTTCCTTTATTTTTGAATGTTGCTCTGGTTCGGGCGTAGCCGAGAGGGAGTGTTAGGAGGGGGGGTGTGGTTGCCAATTTTCCTTCGTTAAGGCATTATTCGAATGGTTAGACATAGTTTGAATGGTAGTAGCGTGCGGCGTTGATGGTTGTCTACTGCTACTGCAGTGGCGTGAGTCGTGTGCGCGTTCCGGTGTCGTTCGGGAAATTCCAAACGGTACAGGTTTGCCGCGCACGGTCATCAACCTTTAGGGCGCACGACCACTGGTCGTGTTCCTCTGTTCGTGCGCGTATATATTTCAGTTTCCAAAGTTCTGTCTCGGGCAATCGCACGAGCGCTGACATCAGTGCGCACGACCACTGATCGTGCGACACTGATCGTGCGCAGTTGCTAGGTTTTCTGTCAGGGTTTCCAGGTTCGTTTCGCACGATCATCAGCCGATGAGTGCGCACGACCACTGATCGTGCGTCACTGATCGTGCGCTTTGTATATTTTCTTTTGATAGGCGAATTTAGATGGTTTTGAGTGCGGGAGTTTAGATACTCAAGTGGCAGGCAATTACTTGAGTTCTGGATCTTCTGCCTTGGTCGTTCGACTGCCGTCGAGCTCCGGTTTCTTTAGTGGGCTTGTGGGTAGTGGTATTACTTTGGGCGGCAAGTGAGGCTAGCTCACTCAACGCCAAGGTTTAGGTAAGCACTGAGTGCGTTTCACTCAACGCCTAGTCGTGTTGGTTTATTTCAACACTCTTCCTTTACCTTGTATTTCGTTTCCGAGTGGTTTTCCAGTTGTATTTCTGGGTTTTCCTTGTCGGCCGTTTTCTTTATTTTCCTAAAGGCCGAATCGTGGGTCGTGGATAGTAGTGGTGGTTGTAGCTCTTTATGGGGGTGGAGTTGTGTGATATAGCCAAGGCCACCCATGGATTTCTTGCTCCAGGTACGGGCTGGGCATGTCGGGTGGAAGGTCCCTTGTGTTTTCACGTGTTGACCCTCGAGCTTTTGACTTGGACATGGTGGATTGGGGGACTGCGTTTGCCTTCGATCCGGTTCCTCGTTGTTGTTTTTGCTACTATCACTTCCCGCAGTGTAGGGTGTTAGAAGTTTCTTCTTTGGTAGTTTGCAGCATTCTGACTCTTGGTAGTCTAGTAGGCCCTGCAGGATGTTGTTCCTGGGCTGGGTCGTTGCTGTTTCTTTGCACGTTGTGCATTTCTTGTTGTCCTGTTTTGGACAGTTGTGACTCTTTCTACTGCATGTTTTCTGTTATTTTTGTCCTTTTGGTTGACTCTTTCATGCAGTTTTACCTTGATTTTTTTTTGCTTGCTGAGGTATTCTGTTTTCTCTTGGAATACCCCAGGTTCTGAGCTGTAGCCAGTCTGGTGGCTAGTTGGAGGTGGTGTTGTTGGTGGACTTCCGGACCTTTGGAGTTCTGTTTACCTTGTTTGTGAGGTTGTTTTCAGTACTTTCTTACAGACATATATGTGTGTGCTGGTGGGTTCGTGTCAGGTTGTTGGCGCCCACTAGTAGTTTTTACCTTGTACTAGATATATACTATTGCTGCTACCATTTATTTTCTGGAGATAGTCTACTTGCTTTGAGAAGGTTTTATGCTAGGTTGCTAGTTATTTTTAAACTATAAATATTATTATAAATGAAGCTCATGATCGGCATGTTTTGTAAACTTAATCACTATTTTCCAAATCACGTACGAAATCCGTTTTTTTTATATATATTATATAAACTAAGTGTAGTGTCTTGCATAGCATGAGTGGTTCTCTTGGGACCCTTATGCGCTCTTTAGGGTGTAAAGCCTAATTAAAGTATTTTCCGCAGCGTTTAAATATAGTTTTCTTTTGTGGACTAGATGATCCACTGAGCCGAGGGATACGGACTCTAAACATAACTGATTTTCTATTCATTAAGCACATGATTTTCTTGCATAAAGATTGTAGTTGGATTTGCCTGAGCGTCAGCAGTTATCCCCTGCTTGACGTGGCATCATGACGCGTGTTTTCTCTCACTCTGATAATTCTTAATTCGGAGAAAATGCGGGTTGTGACAGCTGCCGAGCTGGGGTTCACCGGGTGGACTGCGCAACGGCCCGCCTAACCCGCGTCGGAGAGGTTGAACAGGCTTCCTGCTGGTGGCTTGTCGTCATTGCTTGGCGACAAGGACTGCCGACCTGGCGGACTGAAGAGTCCAGGTCGCGCCTATTGGAGAGAGCCACTGTTGACTGGTGGCATACTTTGCTTGGGGACGAGGGTTGGCGACCTGGCAGACTGACCAGAGAGGTCGGCAGACCGCGCGGTCAGCTGATCAGGCTGCTCTCTGGATGTGCGGGCTGGAGAGCTGGTGGGAGGAGCGAGTCTGCCTCCCTTAGGCGGACTGAAGACTGAGTCCGCCACCTTTTGTCGAATAGAAGGCGAAGGTCGCGCGGACTGGCTGAGCATCTAGCGAGCGGTCTGGGTGGATAGGAATTCGAGTCCGCCACTCAGTTGAGTAGTTCGCGCCTGAGAGGAAAAATGAACCACCAAACGGTTATCCGATCTAACCGCGCGGCCTGCAGGAGCGGACTGAGGAAGCAGTCCGCAGCCCCTGCAGAACGAGCGGCTACTGCGCGACCTGGGCGGTCAGACCGCGGAGACCGCCCTAGCCACGCGGACTGAGCGGACAGAGAGGTCAGTCCGCCCACCGTTAGAAGGAAAGGCTGACAGACCGCGACCTCCTGGAGCAGGCCGCGACCTCCTAGAGCTGGCTACCTTGGGAGGGATCGCCGATTTCTGGGTTAACAAAGAGAACTCAGATAGTGTTCATCTTTGCTACAGGTGCAAACGTTTCCCGAAAGTAGATCCCAAGCGTTTGAGTATAACCACGTGCCACCAATCGTGTTTTACACCTTTCAACTATGCCCTGTGGATTTTGTTTAACAGAGAACACTCACTTGCATCCAACCGGTTTCTTCCCAGAAGGGAGAGGCGTTAAGTCTCATGTGTTGTTCTTCTCAAGAGCAGTCATTTCCTCAAACATTGTCTCTCGCCACATAGGAATCTCCAGGGCACTCTGCCAGGATGTCGGAACAGGAATGGACGCAAGGGAAGACACAAACGCCTTGTGGGATGTGGAGAATGAATTTTAAGAAACATAATTAGAAAGGGGTGTTTAGTACAGGACCGGATACCTTTGAAGAGAGCAATTGGAAGTTCAGAAGGCCCTGAGTCAGGGTCCAATGATTGGTCTGGTAGCAGGTCATGGTTGTCATTGAGCATCTTTCTCCTCCGAGTTTACACCTGCAAAGGGGGAATGGTAGGAGAAATAGTAATGGGGATATCACTCACTTCCGATGGAAGAGGCTTCCCCTAAAGCGAGGGATACAAAGGAGGAACAGGGAGAGGTAAAGACGGGGAGGACAAAGAGGATGAGGTCACCGGGGAAGAGGTACCTGAGGCAGGATAATAGGCCTCAGATTCACGAAACATGACATCCATGGTGACAAACACCCTCTTCGTAGGAGGATGAAAACATTTGTACCCCTTCTGAGTAGAAGAGTAACCGATAAATATTAAATACACATCGGAGAGCGTGAGGGTCAAGTTTGATGGGAGGAGGATGATGGATGTGGACAAAGCAAACACACCCAAACACCTTAGGGACAAGCGGAGAGAAAGGGACGTGAAGTGTCCCAAGGGGGGAGTTATTCCCAAGAATACAAGTTGGCATGCGATTGATAAGGAATGCTATTGTAAGGGCAGCATCCCCTAGTAATACCTGGGAAGATGCATGGTAGACAGAAGACAGCGAAAAACTTCCAGAAGGTGTCGATTCTTCCGCTCCGCCACCCCATTTTGAGCAGGCAAATAAGCACAAGAAGTCTGATGTAAAATGTCATGATCAGCCAGATATGCCCCAAACCGGGAATCTAAGTATTCACGGTCATTGTCAAAACGAAGTATCTGAATTTTAGTGTTAAACTGGGTGAGGATCATGGAATGAAATTTTTTGAAGGTGGGAAAGACGTCGCTCTTGTTTCGCAGTAAGTATAACCAAGTAGTACGTGAAAAACAGTCAATAAAAGTGTCAAACCAAGTACAACCAGAAATAGAAGATACGGGTTCAGGACCCTAAACATCCGAGTGAATTACAGCAAAAGGCGTAGAACTGGGAAATGAAACATGATTAAATAAAGTACGACAATGTTTGTTAGCAGTACAGACATCACAAACAAACGAAGTAAAAGCAGTAGCCGACAAAGAAGGTAGCATAAGCTTCATAACAGAGATAGATGGATGTCCTAAGCGACAGTGCCAAGAATAAAGATCTGAGGTGCTGGAAAGGAAATCCTGAGGAGGCGTCACCGGGCAGGAGTCAAGCACGTACAGACCATTGACCAAACTACCATAGTCAATCACCATCCTCATCTTCAGGTCCGAAAACACATAAGAGGAATGATGAAAAGTTACTGAGCAGTTCATAGAATTAGTCAAATGGCTAATAGATAATAAATTTCAAGTGAAATTGGGAACATGTAAGATAGAGGATAAGGTGAGAGAAGAACAGGAGATGGAACCCTTCCCAGCAATAGAGGAAAGGGAACCGTCAGCAATGCGCACCTTATCACGACCAGAAGAGGAGTATAGGAAAGAAAACCTGAGGCAGAGCCAGTCATATGATCAGAGTGGCTCCGGAGTCAATGATCCAAGGAGAGGAAGCAGCAACAGTACTGTGAGCGCCGGGTGGTCCGGTGTGGGCAGAGGAAGACAATGCAGAAGCCTCCGTAGAAATACCGTGCATCATGCGGCGAAGCGCAAGAACTTCATCGGCAGAGAAAGTATCCGGCAGGAAAGAAGAAGGGTCGACAGTAGGCCAGTAGTATCTGTGAGATAGGCAGAACGAGGAGATGAGCGACCAGCAGGACGGGCAGAGCCACGACCGCCACGAGAACACACACCACCACGCGATGGAGGGAAACCATGGAGCCGAAAACAGGTGTCTTTGGTGTGACGGGGCTTGCCACAATAATCACAGAGGAGATGGTCTTTGTCAGAGCCCTTCATCTTGGAATCACGGAGAGGACGAGCCCCTAGTAACGAAGGGGTACCAGCAGCGAGAGCAAAACTTTCAGGAGTGGAATCTTGAAGAGACTGTCGGCGATCAAATTCCTGCTAGAAGATACAATAAACCTTCGTAAGAGAGGGCAATGGCAGACGGCCCAAAATGTGAACACAAATTTGATCCAAGTCCCGATGGAGGCCATGAAGAAATGTCCGGTTGCGATCCTCCCTCGCACGGACCATAGCCTCATCAACAGAGCTAACAAATATGAGGGAATTGAAATGGTCGTATTCCTGATATAGCTGGCTGAATTCCAAGTAGTACGCGGAAGGGGGGCGATCACCCTGGCGGAGAGAGGATATCTTCCGCCGCAACAGGAAGATCTGAGCAGCATTGCCCTTACGAGAGTAAGTGGTCTCAGCACGGCGCCAATTATCCATGGAAGTATCCAGAAAGAGGTAATGGCGAGCGATAGACTCCTGCATCGAATTCGTTAGCCAAGACATGACTAAGGAATTTTCGGAATCCCATTGAGGCTAGTCAGGGGAAGTCTTCTCTGGTTCCGTAGTTGTCCCAGTGACATATCCAAAAAGATGACGGCTCTTAAGAGCAAGAGTGATGGAGCGCGACTAGGACAGATAATTTGAGTCATCCAAGCGAATAGTGGTAATCTGCGAAGTATTGTGATCATGGCTCCCACGCAGAGGAGGTGCTGGAGGAATCAGAGAGGGAACCAGTGTCGAGGTAGAATCACCGAGCACTGATATAGTTTCCCTAGAAGAGAAATCTGGAGACAACCCGCTGAATTAGGAAAAGGGAGGAATAGAAATCAACTCCATCTGAAAAAACAGGGCAGAAACCCAAGGAGATGGCCCAGAATGGAGAGCGAGCCTCACAGCATAGCCGGCGCCGGAGAGAGAAGGGCACCCAGCCCTAGGAAGACGGGAGAGCCCTAAAGAAGCCGTCGGACGCGCCTGGAGAAAGCGCCAGACGCGCCTGAAGAAGCCGACGGGGACGCCGCTACGGATCGGCGCGGGAGAGCCGCGGGAGAGCGAGGCTAGAGGCCGCCGCCGAGAGACACCGCCGTAGGGACGCGCTGGAGAGCGGCGACGGAGGCGCACGGGGCTGACGGGGCGCTGCTGTCGTCGATCGGGGACAGGCGAAGACGGGCGAGCGAGACCGAGGAGGCGAAGGCGGGCTCGAAAGAATTAGGGCATCCTGTCCTCTAATACCATGTTGAATAACTTGCAAAAATTGTATTACAACGAGACTTGTCCCCTCTTTATATAGAGGTGGACCCACCAATACAAAGAAATAACTCATACATAGAGATAAACCAAATGTGGAAATAAATACGATATTGTAACAGTTATTGTGTCGTTCAGGTGCTAAAGTAATATTTAGATAAAGTTTGTTGTTTGAGAGGAAGTTAAGTTAAGCATGAAATTTGATTTGGTAGTGGTTTCACTGCTTCCATTAGGTTGAATGTTTATGAGTTAATAAAATTTTGAAATAGTTGTTGTGGATTTGCATTCAAAACAGTAGAATAGGGAATGGTACCTGCTTTGAGGTTCTCATTGGAGAGTTCGTTGGATCCACTATTGTGTGAGATAGAGAGTGAATATTAGTAGGTAGTTTAGTTTGTGGCTTCTCAAAATCCATTGAGTGTTTGAGATTCCGTGGAATCACTTTCGTGTGAGAGTGAGGGAAATAGTTCCTTGGTGCCCGTGTGCGATAGCGGCCAACCTCGGAGCGGGAGATCGAAGGTGACGAAGAATTACTCGCGTGATCGCTCGAATTCAAATACGGAAAGATAGATCTTTTCGTGGATAACTTGCTTCTATCTCTTCCTTTGCGAGTGTCTACATTTTCTCTTAGGTTAACTACACTCATTATTGGGTTTTCGCCCGAGTTTTGTCAGTGAAAGCTACGTCGAAAATTCCAATGGAAATGTATTTGGAGTTCACGATTTCTGTTTTGCTACGACAAGGGGAACAAAACGAAAGTTGCGAACTTCCTTCCCGAGTTTAGAAATTGAACTATTTTTTAAAGAAATTTAATTTTGAAGCGAAATAATTAATTGTGTTTTTTTTAAAGTTGCTTAAGTTTTCAAAGTATTTGCAATGCACGCTCAAATCTTGGTAAATTTTAATTTAGGTATTGCATACATTTAGGGTTGCCTAGAGAAAAGCCGGCAGACGCGCAAACCCTACACGTCGTCCTGCATCAGCTGACTTTACATCCATTTGGTAGACCTTAAATTCCTTGTAAGCAACATATGCAAGGAATAACCTTATGGTTTCAAGTTTAGCTACTGATGCAAAGGTTTGATCAAAGTCAATACCTTCATCTTGTTTGTATCTTTTAGCAACTAGTATAGCTTTGTTCTTGATTATAACATCATTCTAATCTAGTTTGTTTCTATAAATCTATTTGGTTCTTATGATGTTATGTCCTTGAGGTCTGGGAACCAGCTTCCAGACATTGCACCTCTTGAATTAGTTCAACTCTTCTTGCATAGCAACTATCCAGAATGGGTCTATGTTGCCTTCTTCAAACTTCTTGGGTTATATCTGGGTCAGAAAGCTTGAATACATAACAATGTTGTGATTTACGTTTCTTGTAGTTACCCACTGTCTTGCATCCCCAATGATCAGATCTCTGGGATGGTCTCTTAAGTGTCTGATGGTTGTTGGCATCCTCTCTTCAGCTTCTTGAACTTTATCTTCAATGGCATGAGGTTCATCTACACTTTGCATTTTCCTTGGACCTTCTTCTGGGATGACCACACATTCATTCTTTTCTTGTTCAACTAAAAGTGTGTCATCAATACTTAATTTGTTCATTCTTGATTCCGCACCTGCAACATTATAAGAGATTGGCAGCTCATTGTGAATCATTAAAGTTTCATCAAAAACAACATTAATTGACTCTACTACAACTTGATTTTTCAAGTTGTAGATCCTATAGGCTTTATTGTGGCTGGTATACCCAACGAAAATACCCTCATAGGATTTTTCAACAAATTTTGTCAAGTAGGATTTCCCATTATTCAGCACAAAACACTTGCTTCCAAAAATTCTGAAATAAGCTAGATTTAGTTTTCTGTTTTTCATAAGCTCATAGGGAGTCTTATTGTGATACTTGTTGATAGAGGCTTTATTTTGGACATGACATGCTGCGTTCACTGCCTCGGCCCAGAAATATTCTGGGAGAGAAGTGTCACTTAGCAAAGTTCTCTCAGCCTTTATGAGAGTTCTATTCTTCCTCTCAGCAATGCCATGTTGCTGAGTTATTTTTGGAGAAAAAATTTCCTGAAAGATACATTGTTCTTTGCAGAATTTTGTCATGCATTTAGATTGAAATTCTGTGTCATGGTCACTTCTGATTTTGACCACAGTGTAGCCCTTTTTCATTCTGAATCTGTCTGACAAAAGTCACAAAGTTGTCTAAGATATCTGACTTTTTCTTAAGAAAGAACACTCAGGCAAACCTAGAATAGTCATCAACAATCACCAAGGTATAGACTTTCCTACCTAGTCTATGAATTGACATAGGACCAAATAAATACATATACAGGAGGTAGAGACACCTCTCAGAATCCTTGGACCCAATGCTTTTAAAGGAAATCTTTGTCTACTTGCGTTTTTGGCATGCAGAACAAATGCCCTCTTTAGTGCATTTCAAGTTGGGTCCAGTTCTGACCAACCTTCACTGAAGAGCTTGTTGATAGCCTTGTAGTTCAAGTAAGAAAGCTTCTTGTGTTATTGCACACAGTAAGAGTCTTTCTCATTTGCTACATGGCACACTGGAGAGTCAGAATCTAGACATAGAAAGTTAAGACAATATATATTTTCACTTATAGTGCTAGCCAGAATGATCTCTTGATCACTTAACCTCTTGATTAGGCACTTATCCTTATGTAATACAATGGCATAGTCTATATCACAGAGTTGGCTTATGTTAATCAGATTGTGTTGTTATCCATCCACATAAGCACCTTTTGTTATGGAGAGTCATTGGTGATCATACCATAACCTTTAGTTACTCCTCTGTCTGAACCACCAAAGATGACTTTGGATCCATTCCTCACTGGAGTGAAATCTTTTAGATGGCTCCTTGTTCCAGTCATGTACTTAGAACATCCACTGTCCAAGTACCAGATAGGTATTTGAGGGGTACTTGGACAAACCTGCAATCATAGAATTAGTTTACCTTAGGTACTCAAAAGAGTTTGGGTCATTGGTTCTTGTTAGTATAAACAAGAATCTTTCTCCCAGCGGCAGCCTTGAAAGAAAGGCTTCTCTTTGTACTTGGCACACTAGGGTTGTGCCAATAGTCAATGGCAAAGTGTCACACCTTATCATAGCACCAATACTCATGTATATTGTATCTCCTCTTCTGAACAACCCTAGATGTGTGTGAACCATCATATTTTTTTCTGTTCAGCAGGGAGTAGAACAGCCTTCTTCTTGTTTCTTTCAGCTAGAATCTGGTTGAATGTAAGCCTGCAAGCTGGTTCTGTCTGACAGCAATGTGTCTGCTTTGCAGCTAACAAGGTGTTGATGGCATCATAAATAGTCAAATGAGACTTGATTACAGTCTTGCTTACAACCATATTCTTTACTGACAGATCATTGGAGGAGGTCACTGCTTCTTCCTTGAGTGTGGGTGTTGGAGCACCAAACACAAATGGTCCATGGTGACCATTTGGATTTCATCATGGGGAGCCTTCAAGACACTCAACACCATGTCCTTTCTTCTTCTATTGTAAGGAGCATTATTGCTCTTACAAGAAGATTTTTCATTTTTCCAGTGACTATATATGTTGTCATGGTCATACCTATTAGAAGGGAATGCTACCTTCTGAAAGGTGGTTTGAGACACAGCTGGAGCCTTGTCTTTTCTTTTTGAATGGGCAGGTTTAGCATTCCACTTGAACCTCAATCCTCTCTTATTATTTTGAAAGGAGAATGTGTTTATGAGTAACAGAACTATCTTTGGCTTGGAAAATTTCTCCATTAGCATCCTCTCTTTGAGGAGCTTCTTTTCAAGATCCTTAATGATCTTGCACTCCTGGCTTATGGTGCCCACTTGGATGATAGTGATTGTCTTCAACTGACTAATTTCTTTGCTCATCTGAGCTAGCAGTGAAATTGACTCAGATTGTAAGGAATTAGCTTGTTGTAAAGAAACAATCTCCTCTGTTTGCCTCTTGACAAGCTTTTTATTCTTCTTTAGAGCTTTCAGGCGATCACCATAACTGTCAATCAGTTGATTAACATCCTCATCAGGTTCTGATTCATCCTCCTCATTTGATAAAGAAAATGCCTCAGAATCTGGGCAAGTCTCATAATCAAAATCTGAAAGAGAGATTGGGTGAGAGATTACCTTATTAGGATCAGGATTGTCCTGATTGTCTTCAGTAGTGGTCATGAGCCTGTAGTCTTCCTCTTCTACACTGTCACTGTCAATAGAGGGCAATGGTGCCCTTATGCCCACTTTGGCAGTAGGATGATCCGCATCCTCTTCTATGGAGATTAAACCAATGCAGGCCTCTTCATCTTCATATTCTGATGTCTCAGAATCACTATCTAACAAACTTGACTTCTTCTTTACTAAGAAGCCCTTGTCCACCTTTTATGTCTTTATGATAACTCTTATCATTAAACTTCTTGCTCTCTTTTCTTTTAACAGGACAGTAAGCTATGACATGTCCTGACATGTTGCAACAGTAACAAATCACATTAGTTTTAAAGTGATTTTCTATTTGGAATCATACCTGTCCCCAGAGGGGTCTTTTCTAGACTTTTCCTGTTTGGCGTGTGGCTTCCTTGAGCAAGAGTTGGATGAGCCCTTATACTTCCACTGCCTTCTTCTGCTCAACATCTTTTTGAACTTCTTGGAGAACAAGGTTAGTTCTCCATCAGACAGTTCTTCTCTTGAAGTGCTGGGATCAGAAGTTCCTAGCTTAGCATCCCTTCTTGGAGGAGTCTTCTCCCTGCTCTTTCTGGAGGTTTCAGCTTTGAAAGCCACAGTCTTTTCTCTACTGGGAGACTTGACAGTATCCTCTTCAGCCTTTCTAGAGTTCAGCTGAAGTTCATGCGACAGCAACTTGCCAAACAAATTCTGTGGCAGTGTGTTGGCCAAGTTTCCTACCTCCCTTGTGGCACAAATCTTGATGTCTCACTCTTTGTTGAGAAATCTCAGAAACTTGTCATTCAGCTCATAATTGGAAAACTGTCTACCATAGGTTATCAGATTGTTCACAATCTTGAAGACCTTCTCATAGCATTCTGCTATAAAATCCTTCTTACCTTGTTAAAAGCTTCATACTGCTGGTTAAGAAGGGATTTCTTGTCATCTCTTACCTCCTCAGTCCCCTCTATGTAGACTATCAAAGAGTCTCACATCTCCTTGGCAGTATTGCAATGAATATGATTTTGAATGGTCGAGTCATCAATTGCACTCACTATGATGTTCTAGACCCTCTTGTCCATAGTGGCTAGAATCACCTCATCTTTTGTCATTTCAGAATATTTCTTTGGAGTCTTGATGTTGGCATCTATAGCTGAGACTTTCAAAGGAATGAAATGTCCCTCTTCCACTGTGATGAAGATCCCAGGGTATGAAGCTTTCATGAATAGTCTCACCCTCTCCTTCCATATTCCAAAGTTTCCTTTCTGCATACAGACAACTTCATAGAATTGAGCTCCTTATGGTTCTCACCAGAAGCCATAATGATATGCTTCACCTACCTTTGGAGATCTAGTTCAGGCTGTTAAGTCCTTTTTTGAACAACCTCCCTTTGATACCACTTGAAAGTCTTGTAAAGGGTAGCTAAACACCTAGAGGGGGTGAATATGTTTATTTTTTGGAATCTTTTAAGTCTTTTGAAAGTAGATCTGGATGTGTGTTTATGTTAGATGGTTAGCTTTCAAAAATACAAACAATACACGGAAATTTATAATAGTTCCCCTATTTAGGGTACATCCACTTTCCCTCTTCACCTATCTAGCAGTAAGCTAGATTCGGCTAACTCCTCAAGAACTCAGATCAATCAGATCTTATACCTCAGATCTCTTCCCTGGATCTTACAACTCAGAGTGCATTCCACTCCTACAGCTCAGATTGATAACAGTCCTACCTTAGAGACAGTGCATGTCTCCTACCACAGGCAAATCAGCCCTACAGCTCAAAGTCTTCTAACTCCTACAGCTCAGAGACCAAGCAGGTCTCCTACCTCAGATCTTCACAAAGATCCCACCTCAGGCACAAGCCTTACCTCAGATCCTATACAGGATCCTATAACTCAGAGTGATTCACACTCCTATCACTCAGACTGTACACAGTCCTACACTCAGCCTTTAAAAATAGACCTACAACTCAGATATCAGTGAGATCCTACATGATTGAATAAAGGTTTGATAAAATTGACTCAACAGAAAATCTCTGAGTTTTTTTCTTTGGCTGAATCAACAGACAACCCATCTTCAGCACAGCTACAGGAAGATGATTCTTCAGATTTAGTTCAGCCTGTACTGTGTTGTATCTGCCAGAGTTCTTCTTCAAGCTTGAGAAAGATGTTCTTTGAGTAGAATATCAAGCTTGAAGATGTTGAGAAATTTTTCTCTGCTCTGCTCTGCTGGCCGACTTTTTCGAATTTAGGGTTTCGAGAGATTGCCCAAAAGTTCTCATGAAAAAATTTCTTGTAAAAGTATCACCCTCTTCCCTTTTATATTTTGGGAACAACGGTTATATCTTTCTTTGGAAAGCGGCATGGCCGACTTTAATGGTTAATTCATTTCAGGATATCACTGCCCGATCAATATGACGGTCTTTGTCTTTTAGCGCGAGATTCTCATTGAAGTTGACTGTCAATTCATCAGAGAAGAAATATTGAAGAAACAAATTTGCACTGTGTTTGTTATCTCTGATTCTCCGATAATGAATTAGCAAATATTTTTACCAAACCAATTTCTTCCTTTTTTTTCTGAGATCTATTCCATGTTGGGCATGATCAACATATATGCTCCAGCTTGAGGAGTTTTAGAACATATTGGCAATCACGCAGATACAAAGTGTTTTTTACTTCTTGCGGTATGGCGGCTAGGAGGATCTAACCACAGCAGCAGGTCAGCAGCCTATAAACCTTGTAATAAGCATAATGATGAGACTAACCACATGCTATGATAATGAGACTAACCGCTAGAGCTGTCACGGTTCCGGTTCGGTTCCGGTTCTACTAAAACCATGAACCGAACCACTAAGGTAACAGTTCTTCAAATAAGAACCAAAACTTTATTTGGTTTGACCGGTTCCGGTTCTGGTTTCGGTTCCATCTTAATTTTTGGAACCGTCGCGTCAACGGTTCCGACTACGGTTCAACAAGAACCAAAACCAAACCGGCTACTATCGGTTCGGTCCGGTTCAATGCGGTTCGGTCCGGTTCCAATCGGTTCCAACTAAAACTAAAATCAAACTTGGCGGAATTAAATAAAAGCATACTGCAAATAGTAAAACTCAAAACAACATTGAAATAAAAATAATTATATTGCGCACTTTTTGACGGTCTTTTCCACGATTGACGGGATAGTATCAATTGCCTTTCTACGTGTGTAGATTTGTGACAAATTCTAGTTGATATGTGCACGTCTCGTTGGCATGATCAACCGTAACAACCGCCTACAATTAGCTGTCTTTTATGGTTACTAATAAAAAGTAGTTGTATATCTTCTATATTTTTTAAATAAAATATTTCAAAAAAATATGTAAGTAAAATTGAAAATATATAATATAACTGTATAAAAATAAAAAATGCACTGCAAAAATTGACTTCAAACCGTACCAATGTCAAACCATACCATACGGTTTTTATGCGGTGAAGTTTTGTTCGGTCCAAAATCGACTCTTTTTAGTGCGGTTACGGTTTGAGTTCAAACTGCATCAGCTTAACTCGTGATAGTAAGTATAAATATTATAGATAAATTATAAAATAATAACAATATAATAATAATAATAATTTTAATAATAATAATAATAAACGGGTTGCGGTTCGGTTCTACTTCGGTCCGGTTCTGATCGGGTCTAAAAATATTGAAACCGCTTGAGACTTGTATGTTGCGGTTCCGGTTCCGGTTCCGGTTCGGATAATAAAATATAAGAACCACACCCGGACCAATGTTGTTCACGGTTCCAAAATTCAAACCGGAACCAGAATAATTTGCGAACGGTTCGGTCCGGTTCTTTGCGGTTCTGGTTCGGTTCCGGTTCGGTTTGCGGTTTTCGGTTTTAAGTGACAGCTCTACTAACCGCATGTTATAGGCGGTTAGCCGGGTCTAACCGCACATAACGCGCTGTCAGCATGTCTGACTACATGTTGATAGGAAGGAGGAAGGGAGAGGGAGATCTAGAGAGAAGAAGACTAAGGGGATTTAGGGTTAGAAGAGGAGGGAGAGAATACCTTGATAATCAATTGCCTAATCCATCCATGAGAGCAGCCCCGGGTAAATATACTCGGGCCAAAGAGGGGCCGGCCGGCCCCTCCAGTTGGGGCTGAACCCAATTGGTTCAGCCCCGGCCGGCCGGTTCACTCGTTGGGGGCTGAACTGGTTGGTTCAGCCCCGTTGGTCGCCGCTCCCTTGCACCGCTGAACATAATGATGCCCCGTGAAGCGTAGCGGGGGCGTAACATTCCCCTCCCCATTAAGGACCAGCTTGTCCTCAAGGTGGTAGTCGGGGTAGAGCTCCTTGAAGTCCAAGAAATCCACCCAAGAATTGTGCGCCGTCGACAAATTCTTCCACTTGACTAAGAGTTCCGGCCGATACTCCGTGCCCCGATTCTTCCATTTAACCATTAACACATCCTCCGGCAGTGGCCGCAGTTCGCCCGCAGCGGTAACCTCAGGCAGAAGAGTACTCGGTTGTACATTGGCACCCACTTTCCGCTTGAGCAAAGACACATGAAAGGTTGGGTGAATGCGGGATCCCTCCGGCAAAGCTAACTTGTAAGCAACCAGCCCCACCTTGCTAAGTATACGAAAGGGGCCGTAATATCGAGGAGAAAGCTTCTGATTGCCCCGACGAGCAACTGATAACTGTCTGTAAGGCTGGAGCTTGAGGAAAACTTCATCTCCCACCGCGAACTCCCGTTCCTTGCGGTGTTTGTCTGCCTGCATCTTCATACGGTCGTGAGCTAGGCGGAGGTTCTCTCGGAGGGTTGCCAACATACTATCCCGATCACGAAAAGCGCGGTCGACCGCCGGCAGGGCGGTGCTGCCTGGCTCATAGCTACCCAAGGTCGGGGGAGGGCGCCCATAAACAATCTCAAACCGCGTCATCCGGCTGGCAGAGTGATAGGAGGTGTTGTAGCAATATTCGTCCCAATGTAACCACTCCGACCAAGTCCGAGGCTCATCCATAACAAAACAACGTAAATATGTCTCGAAACCCCTGTTGAGAACCTCCGTCTGACCATCCGACTGAGGGTGATGTGTCGTGCTGAACTGTAAACATGTACCCTGTAACCGAAAAAGTTCCCGCCAGAAACTGCTCACAAAAGTAGGATCTCGGTCAGAAATAATGGCACGAGGAAGGCCATGTAAGCGGACAATCTCCCGAGCAAAAAGTGCGGCGACCGACTCGCCCGTGTACGAATGACTGAGAGCTAGGAAATGCCCGTAAATGGATAGTTTATCCACCACCACCAAAATCACTGATTTCCCTTTGGACTTAGGCAGCCCGTTAATGAAGTCCATGGAAACCGTGTCCCAAATCTGCTGTGAAATCGCCAGAGGAACCAATAGCCCGGCCGGGGATGCAGTCTCGTATTTCTGACGCTGACAGATCTCACACTGCCGCACGAACTGTTGTATGTCCCGGCGCATGCCGACCCAAAAGACATTCGCTCGCGCCCTCTGAATGGTCCGGAGCACCCCTGCATGGCCACCCATCGGGGAAGAGTGAAACTCGTGCATCATAACTGTTTTCCATGCTGAGTCAGGGGGCACAACCACTCTGCCCTCATAGTACAGCCGGCCATTCTGAAGATGATACCCGGGAGCCACCGTCTCTCCCCACTGCAAAGCCTCCACCAAGGGACGTAAAGTAGCCGCACGCATGACCTCCTCATGAATATCATCTAATGAATCCACCAACGGCCCAGAAATGTGAGTGAGATTACCCCCCGGTAGGCGAGAAAGGGCATCCGCTACCACGTTATCCTTACCCCTTCGATACTCAATCTCGTAGTCATAGCCGAGAAGCTTAGTAACCCACTTCTGCTGTAGAGGAGAAGAGACCCTTTGGTCCAGGAAATGTTTCAAGCTTTGGTGTTCGGTGCGGATCTTAAAATGCCGACCCAATAAATATGGCCACCACATCGCCATAGTATGAATGATAGTCAACATCTCCTTCTCATAGGTGGAGAGACCCAAGGTGCGGGGGGCAAACGTCTTGCTGTAGAAAGCTAACGGCCGCCCTTCCTGCATCAGAACTGCCCCTATGCCAACACCAGAGGCATCCGTCTCCAACACAAATGCCTTCGTGAAATCCGGTAATGTAAGAACCGGAGTGGTGGTCATGGCCTGCTTAAGAGCCTGAAAAGCTGCCTCTGCTTCCTCAGTCCAAGAAAAGGAATCCTTCTGCAGCAGCTGAGTCAAAGGAAGAGCTATCTTCCCATAATCTCGTACGAATCGCCTGAAGTACCCTGTAAGCCCCAGAAATCCCCGCAAAGCACGGACTGTGACGGGTCGCGGCCATGACTGCATACTCTGAATCTTCCTTGGGTCGGCCCTGACGCCCTGGTCGGAGACCAAGTGTCCCAAGTACTCCACCTCCTCCTGACCGAAGGAGCATTTGGAACGGTTGGCGTAAAGCCGGTGACGACGTAGTATGGCTAATACCTGCTCAACATGACCCACATGGTCCTCCGAATTGGCGTTGTAAATCAGAATATCATCAAAGAAGATCAGCACGAATTTCAGCAGGAGCTCACGGAAGGTCTCATTCATGTTCGCCTAAAAAGTGGCGGGACCGCCAGTCAGCCCATTGGCCATGACTAAGAACTCGTAATGGCCATCATGAGTCCGGAAGGCCGTCTTATGGATGTCCTCCTGTGCCATCAGAATCTGGTAATAGCCTTAACATAGATTGAGCTTGGTGAACTGTCGTGCGCCATGTAGCTCGTCTAGTAACTCTTCCACGACAGGAATCGGAAAGCTGTCCTTTACCGTGGCATTGTTCAGGGCCAAGTAATCCACACAAAATCTCCATGACCCATCTTTCTTCTTTACCAAGATGACGGGGGCTGAAAATGAACTCGTACTCGGCCGAATGATGCCCGCCTCCAACATCTCGCGGATGCTACGCTCAATCTCTGCCTTCTGAATATGTGGGTAGCGATATGGCTGATTATTAGGGGGCTCGGCGCCCGCCTTAAGCTGAATATGATGATCTCTGAATCGAGGTGGTGGTAATGTGCGTGGTTCCTGGAAAACATCAGAAGAGACTGTAACTGAATTGGTACCTCTGAATGTGACGTGTCGGCCGTTGGGACTTCCCTAAGGACCTTCCTTCCTCGCCCAAGCGCTGCATGCTCCGAAGAGAAATCTCCTTCACTGGCGAAGAGATGATACCCTTAAAACAGAACTGCTTTCCCCCATGGAGGAACTCCATAGTCATGTGCTCCCAGTCGAACGTTACCCTCCGCAATTGGCGTAGCCACTGTACTCCCAAGACCATATCCGAGCCCCGGATGGGTAACAGGTAGACGTCGGTACACCCGCTATAGCCCTGCATCCGTAGCTCCACACCCTTCAGCACTCCTTCGTATTGCAGCTTGCTGTCATCCGCCACCATAACATGGAAGGCAGCCCCCTTATTGATCACATGACCCACTCGTTGTGCCACCACTGGATGAATAAAATTTTGGGTGCTCCCACTGTCCACCAAAGCAGTCACCTTCTCACGGGCAATCCGTCCCGCAACTCCGAACTCGGTCAAGGCCAAGTCCACCTCCAACTCCTCGTCCGGAGCCGGCTCATCTTCCACATCCTCATGCAGCATAAAAACCTGTATCTTTTCGCACTTGTGGCCCGGCACGAATTTCTCATCGCAGTTAAAACATAACCACTTTTCCTTCCGAGCGGCCAGCTCACTCCACGAAAGCCGTGTCACTATTGGCTTGCTACCCGTTGGTGGATCCCGCCATGCTACTGCTGCTGCGGCCGCCGACGGCTTACCCGTGGCCCGGGTTCTCTGTCTGTTGAACCGCTCCTCCTGAATGCAGGCTAAACTGATGGCGTGGTTCAAGCTGCGTGGCATATAAGAATGAACCTCATCGCGCAATTGCTCCTTCAGCCCCGATACAAAACAACTCAGCAGTGTCCTCTCCTCCCAATGTACCCGGTTGGCCAACTTCTCAAACTCTGTCCGGTACTCAGTTACTGTCCCCTTCTGTCGCAATTTCTGCAGTAGCGCCTCAAAATCTTCGTACTCCGGGGGCCCGAACCGGGCGGTGAACCCTTCCACAAAATCAGTCCATGACACATAATATCTACCTCTTAGGAACCACTGAGTCCACTGAAATGCGTCGTCCTCCAGATGGAACGATGCTAATTGCACCCACTGCGCCTCCGGGACCTCCTGGTAACTGAAGAACAGTTCTACCTTCTGAACCCATTCCAGAGCATCCCCCCGCCCTTTGAACTTGGGGAAGTTCATTCGTATCAACTTGGGTGGTATGTACGCTCGAGGCCCCGCTTGCCCTTGCCATCCCTGCTCGTGCCATGCCTGACGTCCCGGACCCATATGACCCTCGCACGCTCCTGGGTGGCCCCGAGGTGGCTGAACCGGATGAGGAACGTGTTGACCGGCCCATGGAACGTGGCCTCCGTACCAAACGGGAGGAACGCCGCCTCGCGGATTAGGAAGAAGGCCTCCCGTACCTCCTGGAGCCCTCACAGCTGCTCCCGGCCCCCCATCAGCCCGCTGCCACGGCTGTCGGCCCCAATCCCCAAGAACAGGCCCGTTGGAACCCCCGCCTGGACGCCAGGAAGGTGCGCCTTTTCCCTGCGCGGCCGAACCAGGCGAAAAGCCTTCCGCTGCCGCCGTCCAAGCTCCCGCCGGAACCCCCGCCTGGACGCAGTCGCCGGAGGTACCGCAGGGTCGGGACGACCCCACGCCAGACCCGCCGGCCGCCGCTGCCACTCCGGTGCTCGCACGACCCAGATCGGCCGTTCCCGACAGATCGGCGGACCGATCGGGTCTTCCGCCGCTCGATCCTTCATCGCACGTGCCTTTCCCTTTCAACAGCGCCTTGAGTTCCTCCATACGAGCGTTCAGATGCTCCTCCAGCCGCTGCGAAGACACGCGCATCTCTTCCTCGATCGCATCTACCGAATCCGCCAAACCACCGTAGTTTTCCTCCAAGATTTCCAAATGGGAAAGCTCTTCTTGTGTCCGCGTGATCACCATCGTCGGAGAACAAAACCTCTGATACCAAATGATAGGAAGGAGGAAGGGAGAGGGAGATCTAGAGAGAAGAAGACTAAGGGGATTTAGGGTTAGAAGAGGAGGGAGAGAATACCTTGATAATCAATTGCCTAATCCATCCATGAGAGCAGCCCCAGGTAAATATACCCGGGCCAAAGAGGGGTCGGCCGACCCCTCCAGTTGGGGTTGAACCCAATTGGTTCAGCCCCGGCCGGCCGGTTCACTGGTTGGGGGCTGAACCGGTTGGTTCAGCCCCGTTGGTCGTCACTCCCTTGCACCGCCGAACATAATGACGCCCCGTGAAGCGTAGCGGGGGCGTAACACATGTCTTGTCACAGAAGTCGCAGTAGTCGCCTGTTGTGGATTCATGTAAATTAGTCTCGTATTGCCTAATTGTAATCTCACATCCCCTTCATTCTATATAAAGGAGGTCATAAATTTGTAATAATCAGACTTTTTGAAATAAAAATTTCGTTATTTTCAATTTCCTGTATGTTATTATTAATTTCGGCTATCTTATTTCCAAGTTCTCACAATCCTTAACGAGAACAAAGGACCGGCCATAACAAGCATGAAATCCATAACTCTTGGGTGAGGGTTTGCAAGAGCCGTCACTTAAAGATCACGGGCATAAATTCTAAATCGCTGATAAGTTCTGAATTTGATCTTGAATAATTCTAAATCATAATTTTTGCATCAAATAAAAACACATACATCATTCATTTGTTACAGTTTATGTCATTACATGAATGAATATATGTTATACTCTGGATTAGGCTAATAATTCTTGTTATTTCCGCTTGAATCACTTACCTGTTTTGCTAGTTTCGCTTCCTGAGCATCATTACAAGTACATTTTTGATATCTTGCTAGTTATGTATTTTACTTACTTTTGTCAACCTTCTAAGGCTTTTTTCCTTATTTGTGTTGGAATTTTCCTCAGCTTAAGTGACTGCGTCGCCCACACCTGAGTCGATCCGCATCAAGTTCCTGTCTCCTGGAGGTTTATCCTATTTCATGATCTGTCGGGTTCCATGTTTTTAATCCCTTTACTGTCGGACATTGTTTATTATGTAATAATTATAATCAGACACTTTCTCTTGAATCATGGACAATTGCTAAACTAAAAGTTATGTATTGGAATCTGATATTGAAAGGAGAACAGCTATATTATTCCTCAGAGTTTTCTATAGAGGTGAATAGAGAATAAAATCTATTTTATAATTTAACTATTACACTTCACAGAATTTGCACATTCACAAGTTAATAACAAGAATGATATGCAGATGATTAAGATTACAGAACAATAAATGAACAATCACAGAAAATATTGAGCACGGGAGACACAGAAATTTATAGTGATTTCCCAAAATCTGGATACATCCACCCTTCTATCTCATTGGTGGGAATTCACTATCAACAGTGCCTGAGTTTTTTGATAAGGAGACTCTTAGAACCAATCACTAGATCTTTTGATAAGCAGATTTTGAACCAATGCAATGTCTGAACCTTTTGATAAGGAGACTGATGCAGTGGAGGCCGGACAAAACTTATATTAAATGAAAATGCAATCTAAATGCAGTGCACGCGTGAACATGAGATAACAGTTCAAATTAAGATCATCAAGCAAGCAATAAAATTTAGGAAAGCTCTAAACACCAATTTTGCAAAATTGAAAACAAGCATTGATATATAAAGAACAATTATAATTAACCAACGAGATGAGTCGCAATTCCGTTCAAGTGCACCGAATGCGCCCCGCAAGTCAAACGATGAATAAGGATTACAATCACTTAAAAAAATTAAATCTCACAGCAATAGTTCATTACTGAAGCAAATAACGCAAAATATAAAACAGTCGTACCTCAATTTGTTTGTGTGGTGACGAGATTAGGGATGTCATTTTCATGTCCTCTATATTATTGACATCCTAGAACTTCTTAAGACCAAATTACCCTCTATACAATATGGGTAATTGTCCTAGATTGTAAAATCATTTAGAGTAATTTGTTAAGATAAATCATAATGGTTTTTTCCAACAATCTCTTTCTATTTAACTTAGCAAATTTTACAAAATTTCAAAGATGATTTTACAAATACAACTCAGTAATCATACAGAAATTTGACTCACACGGACATGATTTAAGGATAAATAAAAAGGACATAAGAATGAGAGAGGCAACTGAAAATTTTGAGCCTTCCTGAATGAATTTTTCAATATGATTTTCAATTTACCTTTGAACAATAACTAATATTTTTAAGAAGAAGGTTTCCTTTTCCTTGAAAACTTTTACAGAACATTCATTTCCTTTATCTGTCCATGCTCATTCTTCCCTTCTTTAGATTGCCCTTCCAGATTTTGGCACTCCCCCTGAGTTGATGCAATATTTTCCACAGCATCTCTAGCTATCAAAAGTACATCCATTAAACTGCTCTGCTCTGTCTCCCCTGAACAGATGCATCATGCTGAAGAGCTTGATCATTATTCTGTTCTGACTCCATTTGTTCACTTGGTCCTTTGACTGTTTGTTCAGCAGGATTTGTATGTACTTGTTCAGCACGTTCTGAGTTTAGTACTTGTTCAACAAGTTTAGCAAGTTCCTGAGCAATTTCATGAAGATCCTCATCCTCTTCTAAAGGCTCCATATGCTGGTCACTCTGAGATATCTCACCCTTCTGAACCTAATGAGTTAAGGAGGTTAAGAAAGACTTGGTAACTGTTGGGAATAATGCCATTCAATATTCCATGGATTTGAAGATGCATCACCTATAATGCTAAGTGCATATTGTATTTGATAAGCCTTTTTCTTTCATATCATTACATGTTTAAGTTGTTCTAAAACATGGTTAGAACATCTCTGGATATTGTTGCAATGCCTCAGCAGTTTAAGGGACAATTCGCTGAGAATGCAGTTTGGTCTCAGCGGAAGCGCTGAGATGCAGCTGATTTGTCGCTGAGATAGAAGCCAGTCTCAGCTCTGCTGAGAAGCCAGTCTGGTCTCAGCGAAATTGCTGAGAAGACAGCCTGGTCTCAGCGGAACCACTGAGAAGCAGCTGATTTGCCCCTGAGACAGATGCCAATCTCAGCTCCACTAAGAAGGCAATCTGGTCTCAGCGGAACTGCTGAGACAGAAGCGAGTATCAGCCAAATCGCTGAGAAGTTTTCAAATTGAGCCGTTAAAAAGGCGCGACCTATTTGGCGGAAAGAAGATAAAAGCGACATAACTTTATCTAATCCTAGTCATGTTGTGTCAGTACAAATTCAAAGAGTCGTTGTTGAGTTGAAGCTTATAAAAGCAACATTTGGGTCAATGAAAAAGATGCTGGAAAGTTCTAAGTTCAAGAATCTAAGATCTGAGAGAGAAAGTTCTTCCCGGCCGTGAACTGGAAATAGACAATCTTGTTGATTGTTGTGCACTTCAAGTTGCAGCAAGATAGTTTGTTCTTGCTGACCAGGTTCAGGAGAACAAATTGAGTCACTTTGGACTCAGGTGGTAGATCTTCTTCCTTCTGCTGAAGATAGGAGATCAAGGTGGAGCAAGGGCTTAAGCTGCAGAACCATTTTCCAGTCCTGCTCAAAGCCAGCTAACTGTTGTACAAGTTCAACAGAAGACAAAGGTTGAAGTTTTATTATTTAAGATCTTCTGTTGAAATCATTTACATATATTCTCTGTAAGAACATTTTTGTTCTGAGTGTAAGGTCTTAGACTTGAGGTAGAGCTGTTGAGCCTGAGTGTAGAGCTGTTGAGCCTGAGTGTAGAGCTGTTGAGCCTGAGTGTAGAGCTGTTGAGCCTGAGTGTAGGGCTATTGAGCCTGAGTGTAGGGCCTGTGTGCATGAGTGTAGGGCTGTCCTCCTAGCCTGAGTGGCAGGGCTTCTTGATAGGCCTGAGATAAATGACCAGGAGGCTCATTGAGCTGTAGGAGAAGAGTGTACTCTGAGTGTGTAGGGTTGTAGCCTGAGTTAGGGTCTTGGAGGAGGCCTGAGAGATTCTGAGGGATCTGTGTTGTAAGCTCTTTGAGCTGAGTTTTGGAGGAGGTTGCCTTTTCTAACACTCTGTTAGAAAAGTTGAGAGGGAGAGTGGATGTACTCATATCTTGGGGAATCACTAAAAAACATAGTGTGCATTATATGTGTTTTTATTAAGCAAAACAACCAAAACAGCTAGGTATAAAAAGAAGAAATCAAACAACCTATTCACCCCCCCCCCCTCTAGGTGTCATAGACTACTAAAAAGTTAACTATCAAGTGGAGCCAAGTTGGTCAAAAAGGACTTAGCAGTCTGACCAATTCCTAAAAGAGGTAGTCTACTATTCCAAATATGTCTGTTGCAGAGGCTCATAAGGAGATGAGCTTTATGAAGTTGCTCATATGCATAAAAGATTCCTTTGGCATATGGAGGCAAATGGTGAGGCTATTCATGGAAGCCTCAGATCCTAGGATCTATATCACTATTAAGGAGGGACCTTTTATCCCCCAAAAGGCCTCTACTATTGATCCAACTGTGAGAGTGCCCAAGTCATGCTGAGATGACTAGGGATGAAGTTGCACTTGCTACTATGGACAAAAGAGCTAAATATATCATAGTAAGTGCAATTGATGACCCCACCTTTCAAAACTTGGTGCACTGTGAAACTGCTAAAGAAATGTGGGATATACTAATTGTGTATATGGAAGGTACTGAAGAAGTAAGGGATGATAGGAAATCTCTGCTAAATCAGGAATATGAAGCCTTCAGGCAGAATAGCAAGGTTAGCATAGCTGAAGGCTATGAAAGGTTCTTCAGGATGGTCAATGAGTTGAGGACGTATGGAAGGGTCTTCAGCAACTATTAGTTGAATGATAAGTTTCTAAGGTCTCTAACTAGAGACTGAGACACAAAAATCTGTGTCATAAGGGAGGTGGTCAAGCTAGCTGATACTCCTCCACATACTCTATTTGGAAAGCATCTCTCTTATGAGATACAGGTATCTGCAAAGAAGGAAGAGGAGACCACCATCAGGTCTCATGCCCAGGAGAGGTCTGTGGCTCTCAGAGCTGAGAGCTCTAAGAAGAGCAATAAGAAAATTCCCTCTCCTCCAAGAAGGCCAACTAACTCAGAGAGTTCTGAGCCCAACACATCTGACAACAACATGTCTGATGGGGAATTTATTGTCATCTCAAGGCAATTCAAGAAGATGATGAAGAGGAAGCAATGGAAGAGCAAATCTTCCTCCTCTTCAAACTACAAGAAGGGCAATAGCAGACCTGGAAAGAAGTACTCGAAAGGAGACAGGTATGAAACTAAACCTAATAAACATATTTTTATTAATGTTATATGTCATTGCTGCAGCAAGTCTAGGCATATCATTGCTGATAGCCCAGTCAAAAGGAAAGAAACAGATGAGAAGAGCACCATCACCATAAGGACAAAAAAGCTGAAAAGACTTTTCTTGTCAAGAAGGAGAAGAGTTGGAGTCAATCTAACTCAGTATCTTCAGATTCTGAAGAAGAAGATGAAGTTTATATTGAGCTGTTTGCTGCTGCTGAAAATGATGATGACTATCCAACTGCAAGGATAGGCATCAGGACCCTCTGTTACATTCAGACAGTGATAAAAAGGATGATGAAGAAGTCAATGGCTGTTGTGGATTGATGGTCATGACTGAAGGAGAAAACAGCCAGGACAGCTCTGATCCTGATGAGGTATTAATACACTCTATCTCCTCCTCTGTACCTGAATCTGAATATGAAACTAGTCCAGATTTTGAAACACCTTCATCTTGTGGTAAAGGTGGCACAGAATCTGAGGGAGAAGAATATTCTCCTATAAAGAATGGACCAAAGGTCATTGAAAGTCTTTAATTTCAAGGATAGCTAAATCACCTAGAGGGGGGTGAATAGGTTATTGGTCTCTTTATGAGTTCTTTTCTTTTCTTTTAGTTTGCTGTTTTAATAGTTGGTTAATTTCTGCTTTCAAGATAAGTTACCGTGCACAAAGAAAACAACACAGCAAAGCACACAGATATTTAAAGTGGTTCCCCAACTGGGTACATCCACTTTCCCTCCCACCTATCCAACTATCTTGTTGGACTGGGCACTTCTCCAAAATACTCCAAAGAGCATACACATCAGGACCTCAGCCTTACATTCAGGTTCTCTTAAGAACCCTACCTCAGAACCACAAAAGTTCCTACCTCAGAGCCCTGCAGTGCTCCTACAGCTCAGTGGTCCTCAAACTAACTACCTCAGTCTTATCTCTAAAGCCTACAGCTCAAGCTTTTCAGCCCTACAAATCAGGCACAAGGCCCTACTCTCAGAGTGCTGCAGCACACATACAACTCAGATCCAGAAGGATCCTACAAGATGGAAATGGGTTGATGAGGTTCTTGATTGAACATAAGAGGAATTCCTCTGTGACAATCAACCTTGGGTGAGTTAGACTCAGCCCCCCACTATGACACCGGGAAAGCTTTCCTGTGTCAACTTTACTGGACTAAGTGCACATTAGTCCTAACTACTTCACATCAACAAGTTTATCCACTTGAGCTGGAAGAGGCATGCAGAATACTATTCTGCCACTTTCTGAACTGACTCAAAGGTTCAGCTCTCTCTTCTTCACAACAACAATGATGTAGAAGCTTTGGCTTATGCTGGAAGCAACTGGCAGATCAGCTACTCTGCTCTTTTCTGAACTGAGCTAACTGCTCAGCTCTAACTTCTTCTTCACAACTCCTCAAGAGAATGTTCTTTGGAATGCATTTGCTGGATCTGTGAAACTTCTGCAGCAAGGGTTGGTCATTGCTGCTATCTCTTCACCCTGAGCTTGTTAGCTGATGCAGATGAAGATGACAGCAGTAATCTTGTCGTTGAAAATGTTGATCTCAACAACTAACTTGCTTTTTTTCTTGCTGACTTGAGCTTCATGTTCTTCAGCTCCACAACAATGTTGGAGAAGGACTTTTGTCACAGTTGTCTCTTCCTGTAAAGAGCATTTCCTTTTATTTATTGAAACCCAACAGCTCTTTTAGCAGTGGGTCCCACACTTTTAATGTTGGCTGCATTTTTTCTTTAACGCCAACTGTCGTATAGTAGATCTGCGGCAACATTTGTCGCGTACTGTAGTCATCCCGCCACTTATTTGAAATATGTTGACTTGTTGACTTGCTGACGTCACCAGCTGTGGACTTAGCCAAAAATCAAGCATCATTAGCATAGACGTTGAGTGAGTAAGCATCACTCAACGCCAAAACACAAACAAATTTACTGTCTTTTGGCGTTGAGTGAGTAACCTTCACTCAACGCCAAACTACTTAGAATAAAAATCTATTTCTAGACGTTGAGTGAACATCCCTCACTCAACGTCATCTGTCTTAGCCATATTTTTGCTTCTTCAGCAACTTAAGTGTTGAGAGCGTTGAGTGAGCATATTTGCTTGAATTCATTTCTACATAAAGGCATTGAAAGCGCTGAGTGAACACGCCTCACTCAACGCTTTCTGCCTTAGCCAAAATCCTGAACTTAGTTCGACGAACTGAACTGAGTTCGACGAATGGCGAGCTCAGCTCGACGAATGGCCAAAATCTTTCTGCAACTAAGGCGTTGAGAGCGTTGAGTGAGCAAGCCTAACTAAACGCTTTTTTCCTTAGACAGAATCATGAACTTAGTTCGACGAAATGAACTGAGTTCGACGAAAGGCAAGCTCAGCTCGACGAACTCTGACCTTAGTTCGACTAGTTCAATTTACAGTCTTTTTGTTGTATGGCGTTGAGTGTGTCTTCATCACTCAACGCCAAAACACTTAGTCATATTTCTCTTTAGTAGCATGGCGTTGAGTGAGTTGACTTCACTCAATGCCTGTGGACATAGCCACATTTCAGCTCATTCCAACTTAGGCTATTATTGTTTTAGCCTGACTCACAGCATTTTGTTGTATGGCGTTGAGTGAGTTGACTTCACTCAACGCCTGTGGACTTAGTCATTTTCTCAGCTTGCCACTATATGGCTTTGACTGTATAGGCTTCACTCAGCGCTATAAGTCATCTGGCGTTGAGTGATTTACCTTCACTCAACGCTTTGAACTTAGACAGATTTCTGTCAGCCCACACCTTAGGTAAGTGTTTACCTGACTTAGCCACTTAGGCTACCTGTCTCATCATTGCTTATCAGGACAATCTGCAATCATTAATCTTGAACACAAGTTAGATCACAACATATGTATACATTGTTTGTTGGTCCTTCTTCAAATTCAGGACATTGAGATCAATGGACCCAACAATCTCCCCCTATTTGAAGAAGTCAAAAACCTAAGTCAATGTATACACTAACATATTTATGTTATAAATATATAAAACACATCATCACAGCATAATTATGATAAATCATAGACATGTCAAATGATGTATTAGATAAGTCAAAATCATAGCAAATGATGAGTTAGACAAATCATGATTATAACAAATAGTTGATCTATTTAATTATATAGGAAATAAATGTTTAACCAATATAAACAAAGTGTTTCATCCCTAGCACTGTAAGCAGAACCTGAAACATTTTAAGTTTCAGGTTCCCTTATCATAATCCCACTACCTCTAGATTTCTTTGTCGGCTTGTCTTCAGCTCCAGCAATCTTCTTTCCTTTCTTATCAGCTTCATCAGCAACTTTAGCCTTAGTAGCTCCAACTTCAGCTTTATCATTTTGTCTCTCAAAATAGTTGAAAGGCTTGGGAAAGTATTTAGATGGTTCCACAACATCAGGAGTGAGAAGATTTGTCTTTTTGTTCCTCCAGAAAATCTTTCTTTCTATGTCTCTCTTTTTCATCTTATCCCATTCAGTCTTGCTATACCATTTACCTCTGTCTGATTTCTTATTTTTGACCTGATCCCACACAAGCAAGATGATGGATCTGGACTCTGGGCTCCATTGCTCGAAATCATGTCGTTTTTCCATTTCTTCTCTGTATTTTCTCTTTCTCATCCTGACATCTTCTGCTTCAGCAGTTTCAGCAGTCATTTCTCTTGTCTGTAGTGTCTGGTCAATAGTGGGGCTGAAAGATGGAATTTCAGCATCAGTGGGATGCACTCCCCACTGATTACCAGCACTATCATGATCTTCCATATACATCATATGTTCTTGATTATCTTGAACAGGCTCTCTGTTTAAGGTTTCTAGTACTTGAGTAGGCATTATTGGGATATTGTCATATTGCACTGGCTCTAATCCCAATGAACCTCTCATAACATTTGTTGCCCAAACCATGTTTTCAGTATTGGCCCTTATGGCTTCTCTCTCACCCTTTTTGGCTTCTTCAATTAATTTAGTGGTCTGGGAGCTGCTTGTCTTGCTTCTTTCCACTTCCAGGTAGTTTACTCCAGTAGTGACTTGATTCTTAACTTCCAACATATGGTCATCAAACATCTTGGTGCAGGCATCCATCTTTGTGAAGATTTCAGTGTTCTGTTCACTTCTCAAAATTTTATCATTTTCATGAATTGTCACACTATTTTTGGCCTGAATCTTTTGATTTTCTGTGATAACAGCAATGTTCTGTCCTGATAGATCCAGCTTCTCCATTGTAAAGTCTACAGCTTCAGCAGTTCTTGTAAAGAATTTTACTGTTTCTCCTTTTAGCAAATTCAGTTCAAACCTATTTGATCTCAGTTGCAAGATCATTTCTAACAACTTTGAGGGAATCATCTACATAATTTTGCAGTGCCCTCCTTTGCTCATCCAGCAAACCCTTTAGTTGGGCCAAGAAAGTTAGTGGCAGCTGGTCAACTTTGGTAGATGTGCCCTCATCCAGAGCTTCTTGTACATGCATGCTCCCAGTTTCTTAAGCTGTGTCATTTTCAGGATGGGGTGAGGAGTTAGTTTTCTCATGACTCTATTCCTCTTTCTCAAATTCTGAGGAAACTAAATCATGTATTTCATGAGCAAGGAGATCAGATAGTATCTCCCCCTCAACCTCTATCATGCTTTCATTAGCATGCAGACCAGCAACAGTAGCAGCAACCTCTATTGGAGGAACCTTTAGTTGCTCCCCTACAAATAATGCATCATGCATTATCTTTTGCATTAGTTGCTCCCCCTCAATTTGAGCACTCCTTCCCTCAGCACTTGGAATTTCCAAACATTATCCTGTAGTTCCTCATCTTCAGACATAGGCATATGCCTGTCTGTATCTTCCAATTTGGGGCATCTTCCTCCATTTCTGCAGATATTTTGTTAACAATTTCCTTTGTTATTTGCCCAGCATCCTTGGTTGAAGGCAAAGCATCTCCTTCCTCTCCAGCAGATCCAGCTAACTCAGCAGCAGTCTCATTCACTTTAGGAACAGTATCTGACTCTAGTCTGCTCTCACGACTAAGAGGAGTAAGATCAGAAGAGGCAGATACCTGAATATGTATGTCCCTCCTGGACTCTTCAGCAGATGATGATAGATCAAGGTTATGAGGCTCTTCTTCCTCAGATGAGCTGCTAGAGGAGCTGGGCTCAGTAGCAGCAATTCTCTTTCTTTTCCTTTCCCTATTTTCTGGACCACGGGGCTGAAGAACCCTGTCCCATCTCTCAAGCATTCTGATATCCATTTTTCTCATGTGGTGTATTCTTGCACTGAGCTTCTGATTCAGAATTTCTGGGGTTATTTCTCGCAAATACAGTGAAAGGATTCTCCCCAAATTGGGTTCAGCCATGCAGTCCACTATCCTTTCAAACACCACACTTCCCAAATCAGTTCTCTTAGACAGTATGACCCTAGTCATTAGTTCAAACATCTTTTTTGAGATTTTGTTATGGGAGCCTGTTTTGCATATCAGAGCTTTCCCGATGACATCAGCTAGAAACTTACCTCTCAGGTTAAGTTCATTCCTTAGAATTGATCTGGTGGTGTGCTTGGAAAGTCCACACCATTTCATGGCCAATTTTACATTATCCAGTAATAGCTCTTCTTCGTTCTCAGTTGCAGAGAGCCTTGGCAACTGCAGAGCCTTGCTGAGCCTTTTGGGAGTTATCTTGATCTTATTTCCGCTTACTATGATCTTAATTTTACCAGCCGAAGCATCCGCTTTGGCGTTGGCAAACAACTTCAACACTTCCCTCTTCCACAGAAGACAGGGTTTCGTCAGGACGAAGGCTAGATCAGATTTATATAAAAGATTAAGCACTTGCTGAACTTCTTCCGGAGCATCAACGAATCCATTTCGAACCACCTCTGCTCCTTCGAAGAGAAAATCCGGTCCCTTGGGCGTCATTTCTTCAGAGAATTTGAGAATGTTAGCGAAAGCGGCTTCCCGTCGATTTAGCGAATGCGGGCGGGAGAGGGTAAGGAACAGTGACTTGGCTTATTGCACAAGCACTTCTATTTATAGGTATTCCTAAAAAGAAGGCGGAAAGTCACTAATCCATATATGTTTAATCTTGATCAATGGTCAGGATTGAACCACGACACATATCCGCAGTCCGTCTTTTCTCCATTATGTGATGAGTAAGCTTATTTAGCTTAACATCAGTTTTCTTTAGTAATTAAATTTTCAACTAGCTCCTAACTATGTTGGCCTAACTTGCAGGGGTAATATAGACCTGCTGCAGCACACATTCTAAAATGTGTTCTATTAGGGTGCAATTAGACATAATTTCAATATCTTTACATTAATTTCAACTGAGAGTGTACTACCCCCCAACCTCAATTGGCTCAACCAAATTTTGATACTTATCTAGCTTAGTATTCCAAATGCAATATATCTTTGGGTATGTTGAGACAAGTTACATCTTGTGGCATGATGAACATGTAAGTCACTAACATATTTATTAAGAAGAGTTGTTTAGATTATTGATTTTACATCTTCTTAGTCATTTATTTCAATTACCCTATCTCATACATGTGTAATCAATTTTGAAATTAAGTAATAGAACTAAAGAAAGGTGAATTCTACTTATCTCTGCTCTGTAGACTTGAAGTCCATGCTGGATTCACAGTTTCTGAGCATACCAGCAACCTTGCTTCTGAACTTTAGCCTTTGATGTTCATCTGACTTTCCTTTGTAAGCTCCCCCTTAATAATTGCATTTGTCATTGGCATCTAGTGCATGATGATAAGTTGAATCATCTCTTGTATCCAGACTTGGGTCTGATACAACTCTGTCCAAGGACCATAAATGGTTATGGCCATTTAAACTATCCTGCAAGACAGAATTACTCTGCCTTAGGACCCCAAGCTGACTTGGGTCCTATTCTTGTTAGCTTGAAAAAGCAAATGTCTACCTGCAGGAGCCCTGTTAAGAAGACTTTCTCTTGTCATTGGCACACTAGGGTTGTGCAAACAATTTATGGCAAAGTGGCTCACTTTGCCACAGCACCAGCACTCATGAATATTGTATCTTCTTTTCTGAGTAGGTCTGGCAACATGGTTGACTGCAGACTGAACAGAAGGAAGAGCAGCTTCCTTGTTCCAAATTCTCTTAGTCACAGTCTGACTAAGAGTGGGTCTGACATGAGAAGAGCTTTGTTTTTCACAAGGTCTATCAGCAGCAGTTCTCTTTGTAGAGGACATGTTGTTGGTGCCCTTGGAAGATTCCAAGTTTTGCATCCTGGCAAATTTACTCTTGGTCAGAGTGTGAGCAGAGAGATTTTGAGAAGAGGCCACTGCCTTGCTCAAGAGAGATGGAGCTGGTGCATTAAATACAAAAGGTCCAGGATGGACCTTTTGCACTTCTTCATAGGGAGTCTTCTGAGCACTCAGACTCATGTCCTTTCTTCTTCCATTGTAAGAGACATTTGTAGTCTTACAAGGAAGATTCTCATTCCTCCAGTGACCATCCCTGGGGTCTTGGCCATACCTATTGGAAGGGAGAATTACCTTGTGAAAGGTAAGCTGAGGCCTGACAGAAACTTGGCCTCTTTTCTGAGATTGGGTCACTTTAGAAATCTACTCAGATTTAGATCTTCTCTTGATTGAATCTATCTTAGAGAAGATAGCCACAATTCTCCTTTCTCTATCAAGTTTCTCTTCAAGATTCATTTTAAGAACTCAACATGGATATCTACCATGATCTTCAGATGGGATGCTTCCCTCTCTTTTAGACATAGCAAGGATAAAGCTTCATCTTACTAGGAAGCAGTCTTCTGCAGGGAAGCTATTTCCTCTGCTTTCTTCTTGACAAGCAGCTTGCTTTTCTTGAAAGCTTTCAGAAGGGCAACATGATTGTCAATCAATTGATTGATATCATCATCTGTCAAAGGACCCTCATCATCACTTGATGAGGAGACATCAGAGTCTGTACAGGATTCATATCCAGACTCTGAGGATGAGCTAGATGGGGAATATACCTTATTTTGACCAGGCTGATCCTTGCAAGATTCTTCTTCTAGTGTAGCTATTGGTCCATAACATCTGCATTCCCCTTCTTCAACTTCATCCACCTCTGTGTCACTCTCTGAATGTGACAGAGGGGTCATGATTCTTGCTCTTGCATCTGGAAGGACTTTGTCTTCACCAAGAGCAGCCAACAGCCCAATGTTGTTCTTGTCCTCTCTGCAGATTTGATGCTCCATAGAGTACCACATCTTATGGTTCATCTTTAAACACATAAGTTTAGCAACCTCCCTGTGATACCACTTGAAAGTCTTTAATTTCAAAGATAGCTAAATCACCTAGAGAGGGGTGAATAGGTTATTGGTCTCTTTATGAGTTCTTTTCTTTTCTTTTAGTTTGTTGCTTTAGTGGTTGGTTAATTTCTGCTTTCAAAATGAGTTGCCCTGCACAAAAAAAACAACACAGCAAAGCACACAGATATTTATAGTGGTTTCCCAACTGGGTATATCCACTTTCCCTCCCACCTATTCAACTGTCTTGTTGGACTAGGAACTTCTCCAAAATGCTCCAAAGAGCTTACACCTCAGGCCCTCAGTCTTACACTCAGGTTCTCTTCAGAACCCTACCTCAGAACCACAAAGGTTCCTACCTCAAAGCACTACAGTGCTCCCACAGCTCAGTGGTCCTCAAACCACCTACCTCAGTCTTATCTCTAAGGCCTGCAGCTCAGGCTTTTCAGCCCTACAAATCAGGCACAAGGCCCTACTCTCAGAGTGCTGCATCACTCCTACAACTCAGATCCAGAAGGATCCTACAAAATGGAAATGGGTTGATGAGGTTCTTGATTGAACACAAGAGGAATTCCTCTGTGACAATCAACCTTGGGTGAGTTAGACTCAGCCCCCCCCCCCCACCCCACCCCACCCACCCCCCCCCCCCCCCACTATGACACCAGTAAAGCTTTCATGTGTCAACTTTACTGGACTAAGTGCACCTTAGTCCTAACTACTTCACAGCAACAAGTTTATCCACTTGAGCTGGAAGAGGCTTGCGGAATACTATTATGCCCCTTTCTGAACAGACCCAAAGGTTCAGCTCTCTCCTCTTCACAGCAACAGTGATGTAGAAGCTTTGGCTTATGCTGGAAGCAACTGGCAGATCAACTACTCTGCTCTTTTCTGAACTAAGCTAACTGCTCAGCTCTAACTTCTTCTTCACAACTCCTCAAGAGAATGTTCTTTGGAATGTATTTGTTGGAGCTGTGAAGCTTCTGCAGCAAGGGTTGGCCCTTGCTGCTATCTTTTTCTCAGAGAATCACCCTGAGCTTGCTAGCTGATGCAGATGAAGATGGCACCAGCAATCTTGTCGTTGAAGATGTTGATCTCAACAGCTAACTTGCACTTTTTCTTGCTGACTTGAGCTTCATGTTCTTCAGCTCCACAACAATGGCGGAGAAGGACTTCTGTCACAGTTGTCTCTTCCTGTAAAGAGCATTTCCTTTTATTTATTGAAACCCAACGGCTCTTTTAGTAGTGGGTTCCACACTTTTAATGTTGGCTGCATTTTGCTTTAACGCCAACTGTCGTATAGTAGGTCTGCGGCAACATTTGTCGCGTACTGTAGCCATCCCGTCACTTATATGAAATATGTTGACCTATTGACTTGCTGACGTCACCAGCTGTGGACTTAGCCAAAAATCAAGCAACATTAGCATAGAAGATGAGTGAGTAAACATCACTCAACGCCAAAACACAGACAGATTTACTGTCTCTTGGCGTTGAGTGAGTAACCTTCACTCAACGCCAAACTACTTCGAATATAAATCTGTTTCTAGGCGTTGAGAGCGTTGAGTGAACATATCTCACTCAACGTCATCTGCCTTAGCCATATTTCTGCTTCTTCAGCAACTTAAGCGTTGAGAGCGTTGAGTGACTAAGCCTCACTCAACACTATTTGCTTGAATTCATTTCTGCATAAAGGCGTTGAGAGCGTTGAGTGAGCACGCCTCACTCAACGCTTTTTACCTTAGCCAGAATCCTGAACTTAGTTTGACAAACTGAACTGAGTTCGATGAATGGCGAGCTCAGCTCGACGAATGGCCAAAATCTTTCTGCAATTAAGGCGTTGAGAGCGTTGAATGAGCAAGCCTCACTCAATGTTTTTTGTCTTAGTTAGAATCTTGAACTTAGTTCGATGAACTTAACTGAGTTCGACGAAAGGCGAGCTCAGCTCGACGAACTCTGACCTTAGTTCGACTAGTTCAATTTACAGCATTTTTTTTGTATGACGTTGAGTGTGTCTTCATCACTCAACGTCAAAACACTTAGCCATATTTCTCTTTAGTGGCATGGCGTTGAGTGAGTTGACTTCACTCAACGCCTGTTGACATAGCCACATTTCAGCTCATTTCAACTTAGGTTATTACTGTTTTAGCCTGACTCACAGCATTTTGTTGTATGACGTTGAGTTAGTTGACTTCACTCAACGCCTGTGGACTTAGTCATTTTCTCAGCTTACCACGATATGGCTTTGACTGTATAGGCTTCACTCAGCGCTATAAGTCATCTGGAGTTGAGTGATTTACCTTCACTCAACGCCTGTGAACTTAGACAGATTTCTGTCAGCCCACACCTTAGGTAAGTGTTTACCTGACTTAGCCACTTAGGCTACCTGTCTCATCATTGCTTATCAGGACAATATGCAATCATTAAATTTGAACACAAGTTAGATCACAACATGTGTATACATTGTTTGCTGGTCCTTCTTCAAATTCAGGACATTGGGATCAATGGACCCAACAGTCATCTTTGGTGGCTCTGACAGGGGTATCACCAGAGGCTATGGTATGATTACCAATGACATAGTTTCAATAACAAGGGTAGTTTATGTGGAAGGGTTGCAACACAAACTTGTAAGCATAAGTCAACTATGTGACTTGGGCTATGTTATTGAATTCCACAATGACAAGTGTTTGATCAAAAAGTCAGTTGATTTAGAGGTCATCCTCTCAGGCACAAGGAGTGAGAATGTATATTGCTTAGATTTTATTTGCAATAGTTTTTTAACCCAAGTGTGTCTAGTAGCTAATGAGAAAGAGTCCATTTGTGTTCAAAGCTACAAGAGACTTGCCCACATTAACTATAAGACAATAAACAAACTATTTTCTGAAAATTTAATTAGAAATAGTCCAAATAAAAAATGTGTTAAAAATTGTCGTTGTCATACATGTCAAATGGGTAAGCAAACTAGGGCCACCTTTAAGAGTATTGACTCCAAAAATACTGAAAGATGTCTTTATTTGTTGTATATGGACTTATTTGGTTATTTGCCCATTCAGAGCCTAGGTGGGAAGTTGTATACCCTAGTGATTGTTGATGATCACTCAAAGCATACATGGGTATTCTTCCTTAAGAAGAAGTCAGATACCCTGGATATCTTTATGAACTATGTCAAGACAATTCAGAATGAGTTGCAATGTACTGTGGTCAAAATAAGAACTGATCATAATACAGAGTTTCAATCTGGGGTCATGACACTTCTGTCAAGAATTTGGTATCACCCAAGAGTTTTTCTCTCCCAAAACTCCCCAAAAAAATGAAGTGACTGAGAGAAGAAATAGGACATTGATAGAGGCTGGCAGAACACTGCTTAGTGACTCCTCACTCCCAAAATATTTCTGGTTTGAGGCTGTCAATATTGCATGTTATGTTCTGAATAGAGCCTCCATTAACAAGGCCCAAGAGAAAACCCCCTATGAAATTCTGAAAGGCAAACAACTAATAATTTCATATTTTAGAATCTTTGGTTGTAAATGCTACATTTTAAATAATGGAAAAGCTCAATTTACTAAGTTTGCTGAAAAATGCAATGTATGTGTTCGTGTTGGGTATAGCTCACATAGTAGAGCCTATAGAATATTCAACAAGAAGACTCATGTAGTTGAAGAATCTATGCATGTTGTCTTTGATGAGACTAGCCTGCTTTATAAGGGCTAGTCCAGCACTCCTACCCTTGCAGGTAATGATCAGAACATGCAAGAGCTGTTTATTCAAGACATACCCAGCTCAAGCAGGGTTACTTCCGAAATTGAAGCACTCAATAAGGAAGCAAATCCAGCTGAAGGTGATCAGTTTACTGAAGAAGCAGATGCTGTAGAAGAAATCCAGCAAGGAGCTGACAGATTGCGTACTGCAACACGGCTTCTGAGAGATCACCCAAGGAATCTCATTATTGGGAATGAAAATCAAGGTGTGACCACAAGAAGCAGGGTTCACAATGAGGCCTTATTCCTGAGCTTCCTGTCTCAGGTTGAGCCCAAGAGGTTTGAAGAAGCAAACAAAGACACTTTCTAGATCAGTGTCATGCAAGAGGAATTACAACAATTCAAGAGATGCAAGGCATGAAAGTTGGCGTCAAAACCACGAGGTCACAACATCATTGGCACCTAGTGGATTTAAAGGAACAAGCTAGATGAGAATGGTGTAATCATCAAGAACAAGGCAAGGCTGATAGCCAAAGGTTATAGGCAAGAAGAAGGAATAAACTTTGACCAAACATTTGTTCCAGTTGCAAGGTTAGAGACCATCAGGATGTTCTTTGTCTATGCTGCACACAAGGGATACAAAATCTACCAGATGGATGTCCAGTCAGCATTCTTAAATAGTAACCTCAAGGAAAAGGTATATGTGGAGCAGACCTCAAGCTTTCTACATCCAACCTTCATCAATCATGTTTATAAACTTAAGAAAGTTTTATATGATTTAAAGCAAGCCTCAAGGGCTTGGTATGAAACTTTATCTATATTTCTCATCAAGAACAAGTTCTTGAGGAGAAAGATGGATAGTACATTGTTTCTCAGGGAAACAAAGGACAAATGTCTCCTAGTAAAAATTTATGTGGATAACATAATATTTGAGTCTACTGATGACAACATTTGCAAAAGGTTTGCTAACCTTATGCAGGGAGAGTTTGAGATGAGCATTATGGGAAAGCTCAAATACTTTTTAGGCCTCCAAGTGAAACAATCTGATGAAGGGATTTTTATCTCTCAGACTAAATACCCTAGGGAGCTTATTAAGAAATTTGGGATGGAATCAACTTCCACCATGAAAACTCTTATAGGGTCCAACACTTTCCTAGGCAAGGATGAGAAGGGAAAACCCTTTGATGAATCCATATAAAGATATATCATTGGATCCTTATTGTATCTGACTGCTAGTAGATCAGATATCATGTATGCAACATGTGTTTATGTTAGGTATCAAGCATGCCCTAAGGAATCTCAATACTCAGCTACAAAGAGAATTTTGAGATACCTTAAGGGCAGCCAATATCTTAGCCTTTAGTACCCTAGAAATAATGATTTTGAACTAATTGGCTATTCAGATGCAGATTTTACAAGGTACAGGGAAGATAGGAAGAGTACAAGTGGTACTTGTCTATTCCTGAAAGCAGACTGATCTTATGGAGCAGTAAGAAGCAGACTAGTGTGGCAATATCCATTGTTGAGTCTGAATACATCTCTGCAGGGAGCTTTTGTGCACAACTCGTGTGGATACAGCATCAGCTTGAGGATTACAACCTTAAGGTAAGTCATTCTCTTTTATATTGTGACTCATTCAATGTAATTTCCATTGCTAAGAATCATGTCTCTCATAGCAAGACTAAGCATATAGAAATTAGATATCATTTTATTAGAGAATATGTAGAGAGTGAAGATATCTATCTTGAATTTGTCTCCACTGACAATCAAGTTGCTGATATCTTTACTAAGTCATTGGATGAGGTTAAGTTCAATCGCTTTAAAATTGAGTTTGGAATGCTTAATGTAGAATAATTCATTTACATTCCAATTGTTATTTCATCGTGTGTTATTCCAGTTGTAGAATAATTTTCTCTACATTTCTGATGTCATCTCATCATAGTTTGCAATTATGTTAAAAATCAGCTATGATGTTAGAATAACATTAATTAGTCATCTTAACTAGCTGGAAATGAGCAGCAACAGTGTTAAGATTTGATAGCTGCTAGAAAATACTTAGTGGCATGTTAAGTGAACAACCTTAATTAAAAATTCACGAGTCAAAATGACCCTTTTTAATTATAGTTGCCTATCAAATTGGTTTAACATCGGTGCATTGTTAGTCAGTGAGGTCAGCTAAATCAACTGAGAAAATTTTAGTTGAACCGCTGGGACCGCTGAGAGTCTCAGCGGTATATACATATATATATTACCCTGTCCCAGCGGATTATCAATCTGTCTCAGCGTAACAGCTGAGACGTGCTGCTTAATTGAAATCAATTAATTTAAGTTGTCAAAATCAGTCAAATAATTATCTAGGATAGCCCTTCATTTCTAAAACCCTCTATATAAATAAAACTAAAGTCAATTGAAAGTCATTAAGCCATAAATCCCTTCCAGTCGCCGAGACCGACACTTTCTTTCCACCGTCTCAGTGTCAAGTCATTCAGAAGAAATGGCGTCAAAATCTATCAAAGATCTACAGAAAGGATATGAGATTGTTAGGAATGGCTTCTTTCATGCTTCAGAAGAGAATAAAGAAGTTATTAGAATGCTTGATGCCCTAGGGTTAAAATATCTTCTCTCTGAACAATCTCCTATTTTTAAGTCAAAAGTTCTAGAATTTTATACAAATGTAAAGCCCTCCCCCTCCAAAACTTCACTAAAATCCAAAGTTGGAGGTACAAGGATTAAGATTACTTCAAAGAGGTTAGTCAAAGCCCTTCAGTTGACTTCATCTGACAGTGATGAAAGGATGAGATTTCTAACAAGGACAGAGACCATGCCCTGGAATGGTGTGAGTATAGTGATGCCAATACTGGATCACTAAGAAGAAAAAACTTCAACCAAAGAGGAAAGCTGCTAGCTGATATTTTAGGAAAAACAATATTATGCAAACCTAGATCTCATGACACAATCTCCAGGACAATGTTTGAGTTAATCACAAGGATTATTCTGCAAAGAAGACTTACTGGGCAAATGTCATATTCCAGAAAATTATTGACTGTCTGCAGGCTCCCAACTTGGGAAGAATATTATCTCTTTATCTCATCAATGTATATCCAGACCAATTTAATAAAAGGCAAGGTGCCAGGATTCACTACCTGAAGAGGATGGATATAAAAACTTTGGAAAGGTTTACCAGGGTTCTTCCAATGAGTCAATCTACTGAGATGAAAGAGAAGTCCAAGGACACAGGGAAAAAGAATATTGGGTCTATTAGTTCTGATTCTAATTCTTAGTCTGCAACCCCAGCAGATGTTGGTGTTCAGGTTAGTGTAGAACAAAGCCTGTCCTCTGACAGTGTTCAAGTCAATGATAAATCAGACAGAAGTCAAGTTAGAGGAGAGCATGTTGAAGAAGTCCATGTTGCTCTTAATTCTGAAGATGTGCCAGCAGATAATGTTGCATTGGATGTGCCTGAAGTATTAGGTGGAACTGCTGAGAAGGAGCAAATGGAACCAGCTGATGATCTTCAAGGAAATTTGAAGTCATCAATTCAATAAAAGGTGAATGCACCTTCTGAGGGGGAGTATGTGCAGATAGAAGAGCAATCTTCTGATAATGTAGCTTCGGATGATGATGCTGATGTTGAGGGGGAGCCTCCAAGGGTCCCTGCTCAAGATGAGGTAATTCCATCCTCTCTAGTGGCTGAGACATCCACTCAAAGCCTACATGGGTTTAGTGTTCAAGAGGACCAGAGGAGATGTTCACCAGTTGTGCACCACCAATCTCCACCCACAACATCAACAGACAACTTTATTCTCACCTCTATAAAGTCTCTATTGGATGAACAAGCCTCTTCACTCAAAGCCTACATAGATCAATCTATCTCAGGAGTGAAAGCTGAATTGTTATCTGAAATACAACTACTGAAAGGTGAGACTGATCACCTAAATAATCAGATGACCAAATGGTTTGATCAAGCAGCAAGCACAGTGGAGGCTCAATCTACTATTCTCAAATCAATGAATACAAGTCTTAAATTCTCAGCTACAGATATTGGACATGTCAAGAATTTTATGAGTCGAACTGATGAGGTCATAGCATAAGTTGCTGATCACATAACCAATCATATTACCTCTACAGCTTTTACATCGATGGAATAAGCCTTTCTCCTTAAAGAGGAGCTTAAAGCAGACACTGAAAATATCTTTCAAACTCTATCAAACATGTTTGAAGCTAATACCAAACAGATGAAAAACAAGATATTTGAAGAAGTCAAAAAGGAGGAGGAGAACAATGCTAAGAACATTGTTGAGCAAGCTCTCAAAGTACTTTAAGGGACAAGGATAGCTCTAAACCTTCCTCTATTAGATAGGTCTAAGCCAGAAGATTTTGACTTCCATGCTCAAGTAAGAGTTGCACAGGATGCACAGCTTGCAGTCAGGAGGAAGAGAGAAGGGACAATGTTGGCAGAGGAATTCATGGAAAAGAGAAGGGCTGATAAGTCTGAAGACCCCAATTATGAATACTTGAGTGATGATTCAGAAAAGATTATCATCAATGCATGGTTGAGTCATGGTCAGTTGTTATCGAACATAGATAGCATGTATCCCAGTGAAGAATGGATAAAGCATCTAGAGAGAAATTCCCTAAGGGAAAGGATATTAAAAGAAAACTTGGTTAGGAGAAACAATCTTAAAAAGATGCCCTCCAAGTACTTACCCAAACCATTTCTATATTTTCAGAGACAGAAGAACAAAACACAAAGTGCAAAGCTGATTGGTGCTGTCATAGATGAAGGTTCAAGCTCAACATCAAAGAAGAGGACTGGAACTTAGTTTTTATTTTATTTGGCTGTAATAGAATTTTAAGTGCTTATAATTGTTAACTATCTTTTTATTATGATGTCATGACTATGATTAATCAAAATTTCAAATTTATTGTGATATGTTTTATTTGTTAATGCATCTTAGCATTGTTGTGTGTTCTGCCTTCTTCAAATAGGGGGAGATTATTGAGAATATTGTCCTTCAATGTTCATTGGATTTGAAGATACATCACCTACAATGCTAAGTGCATATTGTATTTAATAAGCATTTTTTATTTCATATCATTACAGGTTTAATTGTTCTAAAACATGGTTAGAACATCTCTAGATATTGTTGTAATGTCTCAGCAGTTTAAGGGACAATCCGCTAAGAAGGCAATCTGATCTCAGCAAAAGCGCTGAGACGCAGCTGATTTGTCGCTGAGATAGAAGCCAGTCTCACTTCTGCTGAGAAGGCAGTCAGGTCTCAGCGAAACCGCTGAGAAAACAGCATGGTCTCAGCGGAACCACTGAGAAGCAGTTGATTTGTCGCTGAGATAGATGCCAGTCTCAGCTCCACTGAGAAGGAAGTCTGGTCTTAGCGAAACCGCTGAGACAGAAGCCAGTCGCAGCTAAACCCCTGAGTGTTTTCAGATTGAGTCGTTAAGAAAGCGTGACCTATTTTTGGAGGAAAGGAGATAAAGCAAGATAACTTTATCTATTCCTGGTCATGCTATGTCAGTATAAATTCAAAGAGTCGTTGCTGAGTTGAAGCTTATAAAAGCAACATTTAGATCAATGAAAAAGATGTTGGAAAGTTCTAAGTTCAAGAATCTAAGATCTTAGAGAGAAAGTTCTTCCCGACTGTGAACTGGGAAAAGTCAATCTTGCTGATTGTTATGCACTTCAAGTTACAGCAAGATAGTTTGTTCTTGCTGACCAGGTTCAGGAGAACAAGTTGACTCACTCTGGACTCAAGTGGTAGATCTTCTTCCTTCTGCTGAAGACAGGAGATCAAGGTGGAGCAAGGGCTTAAGCTACAGAATCATTTTCCAGTCCTACTCAAAGCCACCTAACTGTTGTACAAGTTCAACAGAAGACAAAGGCTGAAGGTTTATTATCTAATATCTTCTGTTGTAATCATTTACATATATTCTCTACAAGAACATTTTTGTTTTGGGTGTAAGGTCTTGCACCTGAGGTAGGGTTATAGAGCCCGAGTGTAGGGCTGTTGACCTTGAGTTTAGGATCTGTGTGCCTAAGTGTAGGGTTGTCCTCCTAGCCTGAGTGGTAGGGCTTCTTGATCGGCCTGAGGTAAGTGACAAGGAGGGTCACTGAGCTGTAGGAGTAGAGTGTACTCTGAGTGTGTAGGGTTGTAGTCTGAGATAGGGTCTTGGAGGAGACCTGAGAGATCCTGAGGGATCTGTGTTGTAAGCTCTTTAAGCTGAGTTTTGGAGGAGGTTGTCTTCTCTAACACTCTGTTAGAAAGATGGAGAGGGAGAGTGGATGTACTTATACCTTGGGGAACCACTATAAAACATAGTGTGTTTTTTGTGTGTTTTTATTGAGCAAAACAACCAAAACAGCTAAGTATAAAAAGAAGAAATCAAACAACCTATTCACCCCCCCCCCTCTAGGTGTCATAGACTACTACAAACTTAACTATCAGTAACTTCTGAGGAGACCAGCTTATTTTGTACATGTTTTATTGAAGCCTGAACTCCATTAATCTGTGTGAGCATCAATTCAATTGAATTTTTGCAATATGATGCATACTCTTCTATAAGGATTGTAAGAGATACGGTAGTTAGCTCTATAGCCTGCTGAATAATATTCTCAACATTAAAGTTGACAGTTGAAGATGCAGCAACTTAATTATGATCAGTAGCAAGTGAAGATTGATAATCATGAAGTGATACTTCTGTAGTTCTGTAGTAGGTGTGTCCATATTTAATGTTTGTATATTACTTGAATCCAGAGTAATATGTTGTGATGGAGAAGATGTTGTTTTTATTGGTTGAACTGTTTCATGAGAAAGATTTGTTAATGGTGAAGATAGAGGTGATAGTTCCTTGTTTGAACCAGGCTTGATAATTTGTTTGGTCTTCTTGGAAAATCATTCTTACCAATTGGTTTAAATGAAGATTTTACATGTTTATCTTGTTGACAAGCTTTACATGGATTAAGTTTTCTATACTTACTTTTTTGGTAAGCCTCTTATTAACTCATCTTTTGAAAGTATTGTTATGGTCTTGTGGTTTAGATGACCGAGTCTCCTATGTCAAAGCTCATTTTTGTCTACTTCAGCATTAAATAGGCATAATTCATTGTTAGATGAACTAAAATCAATAATATATATTTTGTCTTTTCTAGAACCAGTTAGCACAATATCATCTATTGTAGAATTTATTATTTGACAAAGATTATTAGTGAACACAAATTTATATTCATCATCAAACAATTGACTAATGCTAATCAGATTATGTTGAAGTCCTTCAACATAAGCTACTTCAACAAATGTGATATCTCTAATTTTGATCATACCATAATTTTTGATCTGACCATAATTAGAATCACCAAACACTACCTTGGGTCCATTTTTGGTCTTGAAATTAACCAGCATTTCTTTTTGTTCAGTCATATGTCTGGAGAATCCACTGTCCAAATACCACAGCTGGTTTGTGGAAGAACAGTCTTTTTCTACATTAGATTAAACATTAGTTGAGATCCAGATTACCTTGGACTCATTACTTTTTTTTCCATTATACGGAGTGATGAAAGTATATAACGATCTTTCATAATAGCTCTTGGTATAAAAAAGTGCTAGTCTATTAAACCAACTTCCAATTTTATGTCATTAATAAAGCAATTTTGACAAACATCCATTACATAGTAATTTTGATAAGAATAATTGCTTTCCAGGGATATGTGTCGACTTGAAGTCAATGCAACGTTTGGAATGCGTCGATTTGAAGTCGACGTTTCAAAGAAGTTGTGTCGAAATGAAGTCGACGCATGTTCCTGACTTATTGAAACTATTGATTTTTGTTTCTTGTTTATCATTGGTTGTTTATCTACAATACTTTTTCTTTGAACTTACTTTTATCATTATTAAAACTTGTTGCTCTTTCTGGATAATCATTATAAACTATTTTGGATGATACTTCATTTGCTTTGATAAATAATATAGGAATTTTTCAAGCAGGTATATTATTAAATGTTACTATCCCGTGAGGATTTACTCCTAATCTTAAATGATCAAATATTTTCTTAAGATTTTCAGTAATTTTCTTAAATTGATAATTCTTTTTTTAATAAAGATTTTTCTTCATTTAACTTACCTATTTATTCAGTTTATCTATCTTAATTTTTAAAAACTTATCGTGTTCTATTTGTTCATTATCATCAGGACAAATTTTATATTAGTTTTATTTTTTGCCTTAATAGTTTAATTTTCTTTTCTAATTCTATTTGATCCATGCAAAATTCTCTAAAGCATACTTTAAATTCTTTTGAGCAAAAAATCAATATTATCAAAATAATCAAATATCTCATTTGTCTCATGATCTGGTTCTGGCTCTAGAGTCATGAGACATGCTTCTTCAGCAGCAGTTTCTTCTTCATTATTTGATGAAAAACTGAATTCAGAACTTATATCACTCCAGGTTTCAGCAATAAAACATTTCCGCTTTTTCTTAACTTTCCGCTTTTTCGTAACATTTCAGCTTTTTCTTATCATTTCTCTTCAGGTACTTCTTCTTTTGGTCATTGGTACTTGATCTTTCTTTTTTGTTGATTTGGACATTCAGGTGTTATATGTTAAGGCTTTCTACATGAAAAACAGATTTTCTTATTAAGAATGTTATCAAATTTTGGTCTATTCATATTTTCATCTCCTTTTCTGAAGTTTTCTGTCTTGACCCATTTCCTGAATATTTTTGTCAGAAGATTGAACATCTTTTGGTCTGATATAGATGGTTCATTTTCAGTAACTTTAAATACAACTAATTTATCTCTAGATGTTGAGTCATTCTCCATTGCTTCTGGTTCAGCTCTACTTTTCAGAAGTTGTTCATATGATTTAAACTTTTCTAACAAAGCATATGTTGTAATTTCTTTGTGACATCTTGCTTCTCTAAAAGCCCAAATTTTAGAATCTCATGTACTTGGAAAGCACAAAAGTAATTATCATTTTTCTCAGTAAGAGATATATTTTTATTTAATCCCTTCAGCTTATTCATTATCATGCTGAATCTGTCATACATTTCTGCTGCAGATTTATCAGTTTTCTTTTAAAAATTCTCATAATGAGAAATTAAAAGTGATTTTTTATCCCTTTTTTTATCAGAACTGTCATCTACAATTCATAAAAGTGATTCTCATATCTCTTTTGCTGATTGACATTCTGCAACCTTTTAAAATACATCATCTGACATAGTTGAGACTAATATGTTCATTGTCTTAGCATCCCAGTCTTTTATTCTCTAATCTTCATCATTCCATTCACATCTTGGTACTAATTCTATTGTGATATTTCCTTCAGCATCCCTTTTATAAGGCATTATTGGTTCTGTTTAAATTGACCCAAAAATACCTTTATCGATAAAATTCATGTATAATCTAATTTTGGTTTTACAGAGTATAAACTTTTCAAGATTACACACTAGAGCCCTTATTGATGCAAATCCTTTTAATGTATTAGAAGACATTTTTCTTTCAAAATTAAAATTGTATATATATATAACTGTTCTGATCTTTATAACAAGAAGTTGAACTTTTTTGAACAATCTATTCAAGATTAACCAATTCTTGATCAACCTTCTCTCTGATACCAATTGAAAGGAGAACAGTTATCTTATTTCTCAGAATTTTCTCTAGAAGGGGGGTCGATAGATAATAAAAACTATTTTAGAATTTAACTATTACATTTCACAGAATTTGCGCATTCACAAGTTAATAATCACAATGATATGCATATGATTAAGATCACAAAATAATAAATGAACAATAACAGAAAATATAAAGTACGGGAGACACGAAAATTTATAGTGGTTCCCAAAAATCTGGGTGCATCTACTCTTCTACCCCCTTGGTAGGAATTCACTATCAACAGTGACTGAGTTTTTAAATAAGGAGACTCTTAGAACCAATCACTAGATATTTTGATAAGAAGATCTTGAACCAATACAATGTCTGAGTCTTTTGATAAGAAGACTCGTAGAATCAATCACTGAATCCTTTGAAAAGGAATTCTAAAAACTCTTTTCTCAAAGTAAATAAGATTTAGAATGAGGACATGAAAGAAGATTTGATGTAGATGTAATCTTCTTGTTGTGTCCTCTCAGCAGATTTCTAAGGACTTGTTGAGATGAACTCTGCAACTTCTGATGAATCTTTGTGTATGAAGATCACAATGATTATAAGCTATGATTTCAGATGATCCTTTAATCTTCTCTGAATCTGTTGCAGTAAACTCTTGAGAACAAGAACTATTTCTCTTTTACAGATTCAGGAATATGATGTTGATCGACTGATTCAACTAAGAACTTCAAACGCAGATGATAATCCTCCTATCTTTCTCTGTCGAATTCAATATGTCAAAGCCACGATCTGATATATCTGTTATGATTGTATTTTTTTAATTCCTGTGATTGATTCTTATGTATGTATGTCTTTGTCGATGCCCTCAACTATCTTTGTATATATATAGCTGAGAATCTAACGACTCCAAGAAGACAATTAATCAATGATAACATTTCTTGAATTAACTCTGATTAAATCCTCAAAACAATCTTTATTTAGAAAATTACTTGTTGTAATGTTGAGTTCATATCAAAGTAGCATCGAATTCTGGCTTCATTCAAACAGTCTGTCAAAACAACTCTGTAATCGACGGTGCGTCGACATCATATTGACGTATGCGTCGATTTCATTCTCAAAGTAGTGATGTCTTCATCATATATTGATGCTCTGATTTCTATTCGAAGTAGCGTCGATTTCTAGTCAGAGTTACGTCGACTTTTAGTCAACGTATGTTGACAAATCTTAACTTTCCTCTTGAATTCAGTGTGTACTTCTCATGTCCATTATATTATTGACATCATAGGACTTCTTAAGACCAAATTACTTTATCTATACAACATGGGTAATTGTCCTATGTTGTAAAAACATTTAGAGTAATTTGTTACGGTAAATCATAAGGATTTTTCCCAACAGATATTTTTGCATATCCATTTCCTTGAGATTTTCATCGCATCAAATTAAAATCAAAACATAATATTTCATATTTATTTTATTTTTTTGAAATTCATGTGTATTTAAACTCCTCACTGCAAATGTTTTAATCTTCTGCATAAAGATAACGTATTTTCTCCAAATTATTTATTTTAAATCCAATAATACTATTTCTGCTTCCGCCTAACAAATATGGTGTTTCTTTCTCTCATGTTTGTGGCATCATGATTCGGCCACAGCGTGCTCTGATTTTTGCTTTTAGATGGGTCATGACAATTGGTACCAGAGTCAAGTTTGTTTCTAAAGATAAAAAAACTCATAGTTCTCACATATTTTGAATTGCATTGTATAAATATATATATATCATCCTTTCACTCACGTTGTCGTTATTTGTTGTTCTCGGCTGAAACACTCACACTACACTCATGATCATGAGTAGCATCCACAAGAATGTTAAGGAGTTATGGGCAAACTTAACATTTTATGTGCATATAAATTTCCACAAGGATATATGCTGCTTACGAATATTAAATGGTTATGAGCAATTTAATAATTTCAAGTGCATGACATGTTAAATATATCCTTAGGAATGCTTTTTAGGCACAGTAGCATTGTATTCATGGCATAAATCATTGCATGAGTGTTAAGCTAAAAAAACAAATAATGATTGAATACATATAGATTTTCTAATTCTTTATATTTGCACGTGAATCTATTTTTGCATTTGCATGATCATTATTTAGAGTTGCCCTATGAAAATGCTAAAATTATTATATGATCCACATATCTGACAGTATAAATTGTGTTAGAACCTCTAGTTTTAAGTCACTGATATTCATATTAAGCCTTTTTTTCTTTTGCTTGATTATCAATCTTACCAGATTCTTTTGTATCTCCTTCTAGATGGCTCCTAAGCGGCAGCATCGCAAGCAGGCTACCCCTTCTGTAGGAGAAGCATATGTAGATGTCACTGCCCAGCTTCTGAGGAAGATTCTGGATCGTCTCACAGCCTCTGGTTTCGACCACGCAGGGAGAGCTGGAGTATTTATCACTACTGTCATTCCTGTGAGCCAACCCTCCTACATTTGAAACCAGCTCGCCTTCTGTCAACCTGGAGACCCCACTTGCATCAAATTTGATTGCTCCTCCTGTAGCGGTGGCAAATACTCTGGCGTTCAAAAGGCTAAAGTCGTCATATTATAATGGCGATCATGACTACTTCAACATATCTAAATGGCTCTCCCAGATAGAGAAACACTTTGAGTATGTTGTAGTTCCGTCGTTCCGGAGGTTCAGAAGGTTCTTCTTGCGGCCAACCACCTGACCGAGGATGCTTACACCTAGTGGCTTCAGGACTGCCATCAGCCCAATTCTGCCACCTTGACCTGGGACCAATTCAAAGAAGCTATTATGGAGAAGTTCTTTTCTTTTGTAGAGCGTGACGGGCTAGCTGAGAAGTTCTTGTCCCTCCAACAACCCGGCAGGGCAGTGACAGGGTATGAAAAGAAGTTCTCTTGTCTATCCCTCATTGTTGTGGAGTTGGTGCCAGATGAGGCCAAGATTATCAGTCGTTTTGTGATGGACTCTGTCATGATTTCCGTCAGCACGTGGTAGCTAATGGCGCTACTGCCTGCGCCGAGACTGTGCCAGTTGCCTTGCTAGTAGAGGCTATTGAGCTAGAGTGTACTGCTAAGAAGCTCCAACATGGCACTAGCAATGCCACCACATCCAGCCTCAAGCCAAGGCCTCAAATCTAAAGAGGTGTGTGTCTTTTTCCATAAGATGGGACATGTCGCGCAAGTCTACTACACCCTCTCGAAGAAGCAAAAGGTGGTTGCCCCTGCAAAGCAACCTCAGTTGACGTTTGCCTCTACCTCCACTGTTTGTGTTTACTGCAAGAAGTCAAGTCACCTGCTGAAAAACTGTCACCGTAAGAAGAATGCTTGCTATAGATATGGACAAGTTGGGCATCATATCCAGGACTGCCCTATGAAGGAAAGCTCAATTCCCACTCAACCTTTGCAAGCTGTTTCAGGAGCTCGGGAGAAGGGTAAAGGTGTGTTGAACGTCATCACCCAGGGAGAGTCACTCACGTCTACCGACATAATCTCTGGTATGTAATGCATTGTTATTAGTTTTATGCATCTTAATTAATCTGCCTTAGTATCGAACAGTCATGACTTGCATCTATGATTTTCATTTCTAGGGAGAATTAGGGTCAAGAATAAGTGGTTCAAGGTTCTTTTTATTTTAGTGCATCTTATTCGTTCATTGCTTATCATATTGTAGACTTTCATCGTTGGCCTACTTCACCAATTGAGGTCCCTTATGAGATCTTTGAGTCTGGTCATCTACACCTTTTGAATAGGGGTATTCTTAATTGTTCGATCATGTTTGGTGAATTGTGAGTCTAAGCCGATCTCATGGTCCTGGATATGACAGAATTTGATGTGATCTTGGTCATGAATTGGTTGGTTGTGTATAGAGTAAAACTAGATAGTGTGGCAAAGAGGGTCAATCTCAGCACCGATGGCAAGGACTACAGCGTTCATGTTCAGACTCGCAGTTACATGAAGGTAATTTTTGATGTGCGCGCCACTCGCTTTCTTGGAAAATGATGTTCTGTTTATTTTGAATATACTTCGCTTTCGGATTCTGCCTCTCCTCAACTCAAATCCATTCTTGTTTCTGAGTTTCCTGATGTTTTCCTGCTGAATTGTCTGGGATGTCTCCTGATCGAGATGTGAAGTTGTCCATTAACTGAGAGCCATGGACGTGCCCCATATCTAAAACTCTATATCATATGGCCCCACGCGAACAAGAGGAACTTTGATCCCAATTGGATGAGTTGTTTGAGTGTGGATGCATTCGTCATACCTCTTCACCTTGGGGAGCCCCCGTTTTCTTCGTGGAAAAAGACGGTTTCATGAGTTTTGCATTGATTATTGGGACCTAAGCAAGGTGATAGTTAAAAATAAGTATCTGCTTCCACGCGTGGATGATCTTTTTGATCTGCTCAATGGTAGTACAATCTTTTCTAAGATAGATCTCAGATCGGGTTACCATCAACTGAAGATCAAGGAATCTGACATTCCCAGAACTGCCTTCCGAACTCGGTATGGACATTTTGAATTCCTAGTGATGTCTTTTGGTTTGACTAACGCACTTTCTGTCTTTATGGATATGATTAATTGTATCTTCTGTGAATATCTGGATAAGTTCATCATCATATTCATTGATGATATTCTGGTCTATTCCAAGACTCATAAGGATCATGTGGTACAGCTTAGACTCACTCTCTCCACACTTTGTTAGCATTAACTCTATGCCAAGCTGGCGAAATATGAGTTCTGGCTAGATCGTATTGCTTTGTTGGGGCATGTTATTTCAAGAGATGGACTCTCCGTTGATCTTACCAAGATTTATGTAGTTATGGAATGAAAGTGGCCTATTACCCCTTACTGAAATTCGCAGTTTTCATGGATTGGTTGGCTACTATCGATATTTCGGCAAGGGATTTTTCTCTCTTGCTACTCCTCTAACAAAGCTAACTCGGAAGCATGTTAGATTCGAGTGGTCAGATCAGTGTGAGCAGGACTTCTTGGAATTGAAACAACGCATGTGTTTAGCGCCAGATTTAGCACTTTCTTCAAAAGGGACAGACTTTTTATTTACACTAACGCTTCCGGAGTTGGCTTGGGATGTGTCTTGATGAAGGATAATCGTGTTATCGCTTATGGGTCGAGGCAATTGAAAGCACATGAGCGCAACTACCTCACTCATGATCTGGAATTTGTTGTAGTGGTGTTTGCATTAAAACTATGGCGACATCATCCCTATGGCGTAAAGTGTCACATCTACACTGACCATCAGAGCCTGAAGTATATTTTAGTTCAAAAGGATCTCAATCTTCGTCAGAGTCGATGGATCAAATTCATAGCAGATTACGACTTGCAACTCACATATGTTCCCGGTAAATCCAATTCGGTAGTAGATGCATTGAGTCGACAAGCTTATGTTTCATCTTGTGCACCCATGACAGCTACTCTTGCAGCCTTGATTGATAACTTCAAACGAAAGGATATATCCATCTCACTCGAGGGTTAAGAAAAAAAATTTGGTCCGTCTTGGGTGGAACAGTGGCGACAAAGGATCCATATAGCCAACCCCGCTATAGTGGGATAAAGGCTTAAGTGTTGTTGTTGTTGTTGTCTTGGCTGGAATAAGTAAAAGATTTACAGTCATCTGACCTCGTACTCCAGTGCATTCGTCGAAGGGTTGAACTTGTGACTCTTCTGAATTTCTATCTCTGACGTTATTGTACGTTTTTGAGGTAGTCTCTGCATCCCCGATGTTTCTAAATTGCTTAATCATATATGTCGAGAAGCTCATGAATCACGCACATCTAGTCATCCGGGCAATAATAAGATGTATCATGACTTGAAACAGATTGTGTGGTGGCCTGGTATAAAGAATTTCATAACTCGTTTCATCTCTCGATGCTTGACTTGCCAGAAGATGAAGGCTCAGTGTCAGCATCCTGGTGGCCTTTTGCAACCTCTGTTTATCCCTGAATGGAAGTGGGAAGACATTTTTATGGACTTCATCACAGGTTTGCCCCGCACTCCGAGGGGGTGTGATGCAATTTGGGTCATAATGGATTGTATGACTAAAATGGCTCACTTCATCCCTTATAAAGAAGGTCATTCCACCGAGAAGATGACTTGAATTTATGTATTAGATGTTGTTAGACTTCACGGGATTCCTTTGCGGATTGTATCAGATCGCGACTCGAGATTTATATCAAATTTTTGGAAGAGCTTCCAACAAGCGTTGGGTAACAAACTCAACCTGAGCATTGCTTATCATTTGACGATCGATGATCAAACCGAAAGGGTTAATCAATACTTGAAGACATGCTTTGATATTACATTTTGGATTACAAGAGAGCTTTGGATAAGCACTTGCCTTTGGTTAAATTTGCCTACAGCAAGCTATCAAGAGAGCCTCAAAATGGCCCCCTTCGAAGCATTGTGCGCATGACATGGTAGTACCCCACTTTATTGGTTGGGGACGGAGTTACTTCAGCAAATGGAAGAAGCCACAAGGAAGACTCGACTTCAGCTCAGTCGTGCCAACGAGAGGCAGAGAAAGTACAAAAACCAGCGTCGCCGACCGTTAGAATTTGATGTGGGTGACAAGTGTTCCTGAAGGTTTCCCCTTCTCCCAGGGTGAAACTGTTTGTCCATCATTGTTGATGCAGAAATGGCACCACTAGATAACGGTGTTCGAAATCTCACGGGGGATGAGGTGAAAAGGAGGAGGAGGGACTGCCGATTAGTCGGTTACTAGCGGTTAGAGGAAAAACCAGAGCAAGCCGCACGAAGAAGCGACACCAGACTTCGCCCACCGCGGCTAAAGCCTCTCTTGCGGCGGGCTTTCCCTTGATTTAAAATGTAGCGGTTACACTTAGAGAGGAAAGAAAAGAAAAAGGATAAGGCGGCCGGTTAGCAGGCCGCAAGACACAAGTCTCGAGACCGCAGCTCCCCCCTATTTATAGGCTCGGGGGCCTGCTCAAACGGGCAGGGCTAAAATTACCGGCTGCCCGGGGTACAGGAGAACCGGACAGAGGTGACGGGAAACAAACAAGAAACGAAAGAGGGAAACCGCGCGGTCTGGCGGATTTCCCCAGGAGGGCTGAGCGGATTGGCCCCTGGGACTTGGCGCTGAGCTGGACCGGCCTTGACGGCGGCCTGACAAGGAGGCCGCGCGGCTTCTCTGAGAACTAGCGGGCTTGTTCTGGACGGCGGCTAGAAATCACAGGTCGCTCGGTTTGGAAAGCCATGCGAACTAGTCGCGAATTCCGGGTTAACAATCATCATAAGCTTAGACCAAGGTTCGTGGGACCATATACCATCTCAGAACGTGTCGAGGGTCTGTGTATCGTCTTGAACTACCTGCTGTTTGGGTTAGTGTTAACAATATCTTCCATGTAAGTCAACTTTGAAACTACATCTGTGACCCTAACCAGCATTTACATTAATAATTGATGAGAACTATCATTTCTACAAATGATAAAAAAGAAAAAGAATATCAAACAAGTCATAGTAGTTGGTGTCCAATTATCCTAATATATCATAATTCCAACTGAATAATGCTCCCATCAAAATACAGCGGGCATTTACAATGCTTACTTCTATGGCAGCATTGCAAAAAAGGCTCTAAATTTTACATGTGGAACAATGTTGAACACAAATATTACTTAACAGGCTGTGTAATTGTAAGACTTGAAGACAATTTCCACTACTAAGTATCACAAAATGGATTTCCACTTATATTAGGCCACTATTTTTATTGTAATAAAATATTTGCAGTCATCATCATTAAATTTATCCAACAATTTAGAGAGATTTGTTATCAGTCTTGATTCAATATAGTTGACCACTACATGAAGCGTACCTCCAATATAGAAATTCCAAGCACTCTGAGCAGTACAACAACAACACTCAAGCCTTTATCACACTATAGTGGGGTGGGAAATATGGATCCTTTGTCTCCATTGTGCCCTATCTTTTTTCATAATCTCTCCAATGCTTAAGTAGACCATGTCTTTCCTGATAGTTTCATTCCAAGTCTTTATTGGTCTACCCCTCCCTCGTTTAACATGCCTAGTGACTAGACTCTCACAACGCCTAACAGGTGCCTCTAATGGTCTCATTTGAACGTGTCCAAACCATCTTAGTCGAGCTTCTAGCATCTCTGCAATTGGTGCTACTCCTGTCTTAACCCTGGTACATTCATTTCTAATTTTATCCAGTCTCATGTGTTCACACATCCACCTAAGCATTCTCATCTCTGCAATTCTCATTTTTTGCTCATTGACACAGTTCACTGCCCAACACTCAGAACCATAGAGCATCGCGGGTATAATTGCAATACGGTAAAATTTGCCCTTAAGTTTTAATGGTACTTTACGATCATATAAGATCCCTGATGCACCTCTCCACTTCAACCAACCCGCTTGGATTCTGTGTCACATCTTTATCAATACCTCAGTCTTTTTGAACTATCGATCCAAGATATTTAAAACACCCACTACGGGAAATATCTTGATCACACAACTTAATAACGAAGTCATCTGTCGTTCTTGCTCAACTAAATTTAAGCTCCATATACTCTGTTTTTGCCCTGCTCAACCTAAAACCATTCTTTTCTAAAGTGTCTCACCAAGATTCAAGTTTTGCGCTTACACCCTCACGTGTCTCATTGACCAAAACAATATCATCCGCAAACAATAAATACCAAGTTATTGCTTGTTGGATATGCCCGATGAGCTCATCTAAGATAAGGGTAAAGAGATAAGGGATTAAAGCTGAACATTGATGTAAGCCAACAGTGATAGGGAATTCATGTGTTAATCGTCCAGATGTCCTCACCCTTATCACTAAATTTGTATGCATATCTTTGATTATGTCAATGTATGATACATTTACACCTTTCTTTTATAAGACCCTCCTTAAGATATCTCTTGGAACTCTATCATAAGCTTTCTCAAGATCGATAAACAGCATATGCAAATCTTGTTTTCTTTCTCGGTAGTTGCCAATGAGTCTCCTCAAGAGATGTATAGCTTCCATGGTCGACCGCCCTGGCATGAATCCAAATTGATTCTCCGAGATGTTATTCCCACGTCTTACTCTTAATTCTATTACTCGTTCTCATAGTTTCATGGTATAACTCATCAATTTAATTCCTTTGTAATTAACATAATTTTGTATATCTCTTTTGTTCTTATACAAAGGTACCAAGATATTTCTTTTCAATGATCTGACATCCTCTTTGACTTCAGTATCTTATTGAAAAAACATGTAAGCCACAAAATTTCTTCATTCCCTAGACATTTTCAAACTTCGATGGGTATATCGTCTAGCTCAACTGCTTTTTCATCTTCTTTATAGCATTATTTATCTCTGATACTTGAATTTTACGATAAAACGTTATGTTCCTATACTTCTCTGATTTACTTAAATATTTCAAGATCAATTAATTGTCTTTTGTTTCATTATAGAGTTGATAAAAATATTTTTTTCATCGCACTTTAATATTCACATCATCCGTCAAAACTGTATCTGTTTCATCTTTCTTGTTTCTTCCAAGCACTCGAGCAGTAGTCGCACAAATTTTTTTCATATTAGCCCAACCAATTTCCTTCTTGTTTCTTTCACAGTAACTATCTCCCAACTTATTGGTATATCTTCTACTCTCCACGTCCCAAATTTCCACTTCTTAATAAGTTTAACTTAATAGATATGGGTCACCCTAATATTTATAATATATATATGCATCACTAAGAGAATATACATCAGATAGTAACCATCAAGGGTTATAACTTTGTTGAAAGTTTAACTAAAATTGCCCATCACCAATTCACCATCGCTTCACAACTTAAAAGGTGAAAAAATGGGAAAATAGTATGCTCCGTGCTAATAAATATTGATTGACTTATTCCAACTTGTCAAAGCATTATACCAAAGATATCTCTCAATCCAGTAAATTACACATAATATAATTACATCTACCCTGTAGATGACCATACGTAAATCTTTGATTGGAAGGGCAAAAGGTGGTAGAAAAAAGGTATTACAAGTAAAAACTGTTCTAAAGAAATTGATAAAAATAAATTAACACCTTATGCAACACCCCAAGAGAATGAAATCACAGTGTAAACTTTTAAGTCAATGATAATGATGACTAGAAAATGCCAAAATGGTCAATAAAGTCAAGTAGGTGAACCGTGCACCTTAAGATTTAAATGTTTAAGCCAGCATCAAAACAAACTATGTTTTTCTTTTTCTTTTTGGAGATGGGTGGATAGGAGTGGGAGGGGGTGTATGAAATCAAGCATAATGATAATTATACCAACAGCATCTACAAATAATTGAAAACTACCAACCTCATTTATTGCGCAATCTGTCTGTAAGTATTCCCGACGAATCCCACCAAGTCCTAAATCGCTGCTTTTCCGATCAACACAGCTGAGTAAAACATGAACATGAAATTTAAAATGGGTTTCTTTAATTTATTCTTTCATGCATCTTATTATTTCGCAAGTAAAAAACAGAAGTGGCTAATACCTCACAATGCCAGCAGTAACTGTGTTCTGCAGGGACAGTGGACAACCCATAGCGATAACCCAATCACCTGGACGAAGGTTGCTTGAAGAACCAAGTTTTGCAGATGATATTGGAGTTTTAGGATTAATCTTCACAACAGCAATGTCAGAATGGATATCAGCGCTAGCAACAACGCCCTCAAATTCCCTTCCATCTTGTAAAGTCACGTCAACCTGAAAATTTATCAAAGATAAAGCACATGAAGTAATTATTTCCTCTCTTTTTTCTTTTTTTTCTTTTTTTGGCTAAATAAGTTTGTAATTGGCTTCATTCAATTTTCAATATTCATAAATACATGGAAGGAACCAACAAGGCAACTAAGATGACTATGGTATGCACAAGAATTGAAAGATTACACTAAAATTGAAATTTTGATACAAACTTGTGAGGTATGCTACTTTTGAGGACCGGAACCCTCTAAGAACCCTCTCTAAGAGATGCAAAGACTTTAAGTATACAACCTAAGACTCACCTAAACACACTATAAAGGAAGGGTACGCTCTAATCACTAATATTAGTGAATTGTCACTAGAAAATAAATTACAAAAAGACAAATAAATTACAAAAAGGCAAATAAATTACAAAAAGGCAAATAAATTACAAAAAAGCTAATAAATTACAAAAAGGCAAATAAATTACAAAAAGGCAAATAAATTACAAAAAGGCAAATAAATTACAAAAAGCAAACGATTAATTAAAAATACAATCAGAGGTACTGATGGGGATCAACCCGACTTTCCGGAGCATGAGATTCTTGAGATATTGGTGACCGATTTGTTATTTGTCATATTTCCCATTCCAACTCTAAATGGATGACCTGAGATCGTAGTCCGTTCATATATAATTTGAAGTGTTCTTATTTATTTTTTAGTTGACTATTTTAGAGTATCAGGAAATGGTATGATTCCAAGATTACAGCCTTCATATGTTTTCCCTAAGTATCTTTTTCCCATTTATGCGACAAATGATGGGGCATGATGTACTTAGGCATTAGTGAGATTATGACAAAAAAGAACTTACCGTCAAGGGACGCGAGAACACCTACCTGTAAGGCCCTTGCTATGGAAACAGCACAGCTCGAGGTCTTCAATTCACTCGAGGGGGCAAGTAGCTGGTATGCAGGAGAGGAGCTCGTGTAGGGACCCGGACTACGGTAACAACACAGCTCGAGATTTTTAACTCACTCGAGGGGGCAAGTAGCCGTTATGTATGAGAGAAGCTCGTACAGGGACCCGGACTACGGCAACAACACAGCTCAAGGTTTTCAATTCACTCGAGCGGGCAAGTAGTCGGTATGCAAGAGAGGAACTTGTGCAGGGATCCGGACTACGGTAACAACACAGCTCAAGGTCTTCAACTCACTCGAGCGGGAAAGTAGACAGTATGCAAGAGAGGAGCTCGTGCAGGGACCCGGACTACGACAACACCATAGCTCGAGGTCTTCTATCTCTTTCTCTTCATTCCCGCTCTAAGTATATTCATTTTATGTTTCACTCGCATTCGTTGTACCAAGAGAATTTATTAAAAGAGCTCGAAAAGTACAATTCAACGGAGACTATGGGTAGAAGCGTTTTAAGTCGTCGCCGCTCCATGAATTACCAAGGAGTTCTCCTTCACCATTTTGAAGTTGATACCCTCCGGTCTTTATCACTTCTGGCACCACGTAGGGGCCTTCCCAATTCGGCTGAAGTTTTCCTACGTTCGTAGATTTGCCGACAGCATCTACTTTTTTGAGGACCAAGTTGCCTTTGTCGAAATGCATGGCACTTCTCTGCTTGTAGGAACTCTTCATCCAGTGTTTGACTTCCTACTGGCGGATTGCAGTAAGATCTCGGAGTTCCTCCACAAAGTCTAACGAGAGTCTCTTCTCTTCCTCATTCTCCATCCTCCATTCTTCCTCTCCTTCTTCGGCGACCACCACCCTCTGGCTCCTGATGTCAAATTCTATCGGGATCGTTACTTACGAGTCGTGTGACAGCTTGAATGGAGTTTCTCTTGTGGAAGTGTTCGGGGTAGTTTTAAGGGCCCAAAGGATGTAGGGGAGTTTCTCAACCCAATTTCCTTTTAGACTCTCCACTTTATTCCTCAGCAAGTTGACAATGACCTTGTTGGAGGCCTCGACCTGATCATTGGCCCGGGGGGTGATGAACGAATGCAAAACAGAGGTTGATCCCGAGTTGACTACAGAAATCGATAAGTTCCGCACTTGCGAACTGCGGCCCGTTATCCGTGACGATTGCAAGTGGCAACCCATGTCTGCAGGTGATCTCCCCCCCATATGAAATTACTACATGGGAGAAGTCTTTGTCAATGCCTCCACATCGATCCACTTGGAGAAGTAATCGACCATCACCATAATGAACCTCCTTTGCCCACTCGCCTGAGGGAACGGCCCAATGAGAACCATCTCCCAAATCGCGAAGGGTCGCAGAGCCGTAATTGACAAGATCTGTTGCGCGGGTTACAGCTGAAGGGGTGCGTGAAGCTGACAGCTCGAGCATCTTTTGGCAAATTATTATGCATCCCTCTGAACAGTTAGGCATAAGTATCCCTGTTTCAACACCCTTTTCCCTAAAGTTCTTCCTCCGAAATGTGGCTTCTGCACTCTCTCGAGTGGATTTCGTCCAACGCCCGGGATACTTCCCTCTCGGCAACACATCGCGCCAGGGGACCAGACAATGTCTTCCGGTAGAAGCTTCCTTCATAGAGTAGATAATAAGCTGACTTATAGCTGAACCGCCACTTGTCCTGAACCCCGGGTGGGAATCGTCTCGTGGTCAAGAATTCTACAAATGGGTCCATCCATGACGATTGTTGGTCGATCTCCATGAGCTCCCCTTCCTCGATGAATGGCCGGAAAAATTCAGTCACCGCTCCTCCTGCGCGGCCATGCTTGGCCAAGCAATCCGCCGCCGAGTTTTCTGCCCTCGGCACATGTTGAATGGTGAACGAGTGAAAGGTGCTCACCAACTCCTTCACCTTTACCAAGTAGCGCTGCAACATCGGCTCCCGAACCTCAGACTCTCCTCGGATCTGCGAGGCTACCACCAAAAAATCCAAACGGGACTGAAAATCTTGGATTCCCAACTCGCGAGCAAGACGGAGGCCGGCGATTACGGCTCATACTCCGCCTAGTTGTTTGTCCCGAAAAACGAATGTTGATAGTGTTGATGTCAAAAGTGTCATCATGCCACAACGTCCGAACAATAGGGGATGTCTGATGAGCAGCCGATTACTTTTGAGTCGCAAGTGATGAGAAAAGAGAGGAGAAGAAGATATGGCCGCTAGCATGCGATGAAACCAAACTTCGCCCGTCGCGACAAATGTCTCGCTTGCGGCGGACTTTCCCTTGATTATAAATATGTATTACAGCACATATTAAGTCTGAGTACATGGAGAATGAAGTAAATAAGTCTAGAAGAGCTAGCAGGTAGAGTAGAGCCCATCCAGGCCGCACAGGCCGCTCAAGCCGCTGTCCAAGTCACCAGGCCGCTGTCTCAGGTCGCCAATCCGCACAGTCCGCTCAGGCCACTGTCCAGGCCGCACCAAGGAAAGCCGCACTACCGTCGGGTGGTAACCGCTACCGCTGGGTGGTAGTTGGTTAACCTGTTGAGGTCACTTGATGCTACCCGCGGTCTTCTCTAGAGGTGCCGAAGCCCAGGTCACCAAGGTTAACTGACAGGCCGCACTTAAGCAGGAGGAGGTAACTTCTGATCCGCGTTACCGTCGGGCGATAACCGCTACCGACGGGCGGTAGCGGCAAGGGCCGCTGAGGTCGCTGAGGTGCTCTCCACTGGCTCACAATGCGACCTGACCGAGACCGCCAGGCCAAACCACGCGGTCTGATTGATGAGGTCGCCCGAAGAGGGTTGCGAAATAAGCTTAAGGCCAAGAGGGCCTCTTCAAACTGCCTGACCACGGATCTTAATGAAAGTTATTTATAGTAGTAGACAAATCACCTAGAGGAGGGTGAATAAATTGATTGTCACTTTCTTATTTTTCTTAGTTGTTTTAGGTTTAACTACACAATCACAGATAGCACATAGATATTTATAGTGGTTCCCCAAAGTATGGTACATATGCTCTCCCTCCCACCTTTCTAACAGTGTGTTAGATAAGGCAATCTTCTCCAAACTCCACTCAAAGAGCTTACAACACAGATCCCTCAGGATCTCTCAGACTTCCTTTAAGCCCTACCTCAGACCACAGCCCTACACACTCAAAGTAATTATTACTCCTACAGCTCAGTGACCCTCCAGATCACCTACCTCAGGCTTATCAAGAAGCCCTACAACTCAGGCTGGGATAATAGCCCTACACTTAGAGATAATAAATCTCCTACCTCAGATCTTAACCAAGATTCTATCTCGGGCACACAAGCCCTACCTCAGATCCTCAACAGAATCCTATACCTCAGTCTTTATAGTTTGGGCTTACAACTCGGATCACTGATGATCCTACAAAAAGAGGAAATGTTTGATGTTGATTGACTCCAGAAAAATGGTTCTTTGTGCCTTCTTTCTGAACTGAGTAAACTCAGCTCTAACTTCTTTACAACACCAAAATAGTTGTTCTTCAGGATGTTTCTACTTGTACTGAGAAGACAACTGCAGAGCATTGTTTCTTCAAGCCTTTGATGTAGCAGAGTTGAGTGCAGTGGGCTTGAAGATGAACAGCAACTAGAGTTTGTTCTGCTTCTTCTTCTTACACAGAAAAATGAGTTTTGTGTTCTTGTTGTTAAAGACTTTGTGATTTTTGAAGTTCTTTGTGATCTTCAAACAGCCAGCTTACTGTCTTTTTCAGACCTTCTGTAAATTCCCGTCTCTAGGATTTCCTTGCTTGTCGAGAAGATGACTATACAGAGAGAAAAAACTCTTTTTAATTTCTCTGTAAAGTCCACTTTTTGTCCCGCCGTCTAACGGCTCTTTTCTCAGTATAGGCAAGCCGAATTTGGTAACTGTCAAGTAACTTTATCTTTAATTGTTGTACTAAAGGCATACGACGCCTTTTGTCATCTAGCGCGCAAGTCCCGCAACATTTGAATTTTGGATGACGTCAGCATGACCCATTGCTTGGGGACTTGGCAATTTTCAGTCAATCTGCATAGGCGTTGAGTGAGGTCATGGAACTCAACACGGAAATACTTAGCAGAAAATCTGTATCTTGAGGCGTTGAGTGAACCTTTAACACTCAACGCATTTGACTTTTACAGCCTAACTGATAAGGCGTTGAGTGAGCCTTCATCACTCAACGCTTTTGGACTTAGAAGAATTTTCCTATATAAAGGCGTTGAGTGAAGCTTCTACACTCAACGTTTTCTGACTTTGCTGAATTTCTTGATGAAAGTATCTAGCGTCTACCTAAATCACCTATAAAGGGGTGAATAGGTGATGTTTGTGTCTTTTTGCGGAATAAAAGCACACAAACACAGAGATTTATAGTGGTTCTCCGAGTTGGGTACGTCCATTTTCCTGCCTCGTCTATCTCCCACGAAGGGGCAGATTTGGCTACTTCACCTTTCTCAGATTACTACGAATCTTACACATTGGAGCCGCAACTCCAACAACTCGGAGACGACGCTCCTACCACTCGGAGAACAACCTCTCCTACAACTCAATCCACAACCGGATCTACAACCTCGATCCACAAACGGATCTACTCACTTGATCCACAAACGGATCTACAAACTCGGAGAAATAATCTCCTACAATCAGTAAAAGAATATTACACGATACAAACGATTACAAGTCTTCACACCATAGTTCTTCGAGAGAGTAGATCTTGAATTTTGGAGAATTTGGAGAAAAGAAATCTTGAAGACCTTGAATCGTGAACCTTCAATCTTCGAATGACTTGATCTTGAAGAGTATAGATCTGGAGAGAGGGAGAGCAATCCCGTATTGAAGGTCGAAGAAGATCAATCGTGCACAATAGGTAGTCGGTGGCTGATCGGAATTCGCGAAACTTAACGTGCGGCAGACGGTCTCCTGTTTTGGAAATTTCTTGTCAATTCAAATGTTAGCAATAGCACGATTAGTATGGAAGAAAAATATCTCAAGGTATTTATAGAGATCTTCTTACCAACGGTATAAAGAAAGTTTCCAAAAACGAAACCAAAAAAGCACTGTGCATGGCCGACCGAACCCGAGACTGGTTTTTGAAAATTATCGGAAAAATGACCTAAGTCAAATTCGTCGAGTATCGTCGAGTATCATAATGATACTCATCGAATACATCTTGATATACGACGAAAAGAACTTAGCCAAATCATCCCAGGCCGGTTGGTCACTCAACGCCATGGCGAAGAGTCATACTCGACAAATTCGTCGAGTATCACCTGGCATACTCGACGAATTCGTCGAGTATAGGTTAGCTCACTCAACGCACTCAACTCCGTTACACTCGACATCTTGAGTTCACTCAACGCCATAGGCAGCATTCGACGAATATCGTCGAGTTAACTCAACGCACTCAACGCTTTGATATTCGACGAATAATACTTGGAAATATCTAGAGAAGTGGCGTCGACTGGACTCGACAAATTCGGCGTGTATCAATTAGCATATTCAACGAATTCGAGGAGTATCGTTAGATACATTCGACGAATTCGACGAGTACGCACGACGATACTCGGCGAATTTTACTTATTAGATTTTTCACTTCTTTGGCAAAATTACCCTAAGTATAAGAGATGAATTCAACGGGTATAAGTAGGTATACACGACAAATTCGACGAGTATCATGCTGATACTCGACGAATTCGATGAGTATTTCAAACCATACTCGACGAATTATACTTGGGAGAATTTCTGTCTCTCTGATTCTAAGTCTTGACCATTCTTGAGTCTTCTCTTGTACTTGGGATAGAAATACACCTCAATAGAGAGATTACACGTGAGTCAACACTTTGGCATACATAATGAGGAATTACATTGTATAGTCTCGTGTTTACTGACCCACTGTAACTTGATATTGGTGTGTACTTAGCAATGAAAACCTGCATGTACATAACTAAACTAGCATATCAAATACAGTCACAATTCATCTTAGCTTGACTGGACCCTTCTTAAAATCAGGGTTATTGTGGATACAATACGCAACACTTGATGTGGCGTTGAGTGATCCTTCATCACTCAACGCTTATGTATTTAGGCAGTTTTCCTTTTGAGTAGGCGTTGAGTGAACTGCCTTCACTCAACGTTTCTGTTCTTAGACAGATTTCAAGTCAGCAATACTGAGGCTTTGACTGCTGGATCTCCTATCAACGCTTTTAGATTTCTGGCGTTGAGTGAAGTGAGTTCATTCGACGCTTCTGGACTTAGCCTGTTTTCTGCTTATTCAGCATCCTGTCTTGAGTCCTACTATTATTGTGACCCAAACAACCTGTCTAATCACTGTAACAGTATACAACCTGCATACAATGAACTTTGAACATATATCAGATACAATCATGTGTATACCATTCAGTGTTGTAGATGTCGGCCGACATGTCGGACATTTCGGCCGACATAAAGGTTTTGGGTGCAAACCGCAACGAAACCGATTTGTTTGACAAAAATATCGTTTTGTAAAAAAACGGCGATATATCCCGATATATCGATATATCCCTAACCTGATATTTCGATTATTATATTTAATATATAAAAAAACAAATTTCACGGGACCCGTATTTTTCTACTTCACGAGTCCATTTCACGCATTCGGCATTTCTCGCTCTACCCTAAATTTTACGGGAGAGTCGCTCTGGCGGAGTGGTCGACACTCGACAGCTCCATCTCCGGTAATGAGGCAACGAATCGGCATCGCAGGCAAGGAGTAGACGACGACGTCGGTCTTTTTACGAATCGACATCGCAGGCGAGGACGCAAGGAGTCGATGCCGGGTTTTAGGGTTTCTGCTACTTCACTCCACTGTAAGCCCTCTTCTTCTTTCTTCTTCTTTCTTCTTGTTTCTGCGACAATTGAAAGTTTTATTTGGAGTTATTATATTGATCAAGTCATAAGATCTAAAAGTTTTATTAAATATATGTTACTGTAAGCTTATTACTTATGCTATAGTTAGGTTTCTTTCTTGCAATAGCTAAGTTTATACCTTTCCTTGTGTAAATCTGCAGTGATTTTTGTTTCTCCTGTGCACTTATAACTTATGTTAACATTATTTTGTTAACTTCTGCTATAGTGATTTTTGCAATAGCTAAGAAAAACTCCCCTCTAACTTTGCATAATTACATGGGCTTCTCCTTTATCTTTCAAAATTATTTCAAAGAAAATGTTATAAATACTTATTTGTCTGTACATTACTATAGTTATTTGTCTGTACATTTTTACTTATTTGCAAAAAATGTGTTTATAAATACTGTTATCTTTATTTAAATATTAAAATCCGATATTGTAAAATATCTCCGATATATCCCCCGCAATCTGACATACGATATTTCAAACCCAAACCGACATGAACCCGACATCCGACATCTACAACCTTGATATCATTGACTTGTGAGCCTTCTTCAAATCTAGGACATTGTGATCAATGGACCCAACAATCTCGCCCTATTTGAAAAACATAGAACCCTAGTCAATGATATACACTTCTATAAGAATAAGATAAACATTCACAGCAGACAAGAGTGATAATTGACACATAATCAAAAATGTGATTAACATTTAAAGTGATAAATAAAAATAGACAGTGTGTTTATAATAAAGTTTCACAATCCTAGAGCCCTTAAGGAATACATAAACATTTTAAGTTTCAGATTCCTTGATACTATGCCTCTGCTGGATTTCTTAGCAGCCTTTTCATCAGCATCAGTCCTCTTTTTCTTTTGTCTTTCAAAGTAACTGTATGGATTTGGGAAGTATTTGCTTGGCTCCAGAGCATCTGGTGGCACTGCACCTGTCTTCTTGTCTCTTCTGAATTTTCTCCTAGCCTCTTCATTTCTTTCAAGCTTAGCTCATTTCGGGGAGCTATACAGCTTTCCCCTATCAGTCTTATTTTCCTTTATTTGATCTCAGGCAGACAAAATGATAGTCCTTGATTGAGGACTCAATTTTTCAAAGTCTGGCATGTTTTCCATCTCTTCTCTGCACCACTTTTTGCTGAGCCTGGCCTCTTCCTCCTCTTCAGCAATAGACTTGTCTTTGGCTCTTGAAATCTGTTCTGCAGTGGGACTGGAGGTAGGAGTATCAGTAGCAGTAGAGGGTTCAGCCCACTGAGCACTATATTGATCACCATATTGATCATCATACCGATTATTATACTGATCACCATCAGTCTGTTCTTCTGTTAGAAGAGCAGGAACCACATTATCATATGAATATTGTTCAAGTCCCCATGATCCCCTAATTACATTGGTGACCCAAACAGCATTCTCAATGTTTGCTTTGATCATTGTCTTCTCCCCTTTTATGACTTCTTCAGATACAGTAGCAGTCAGGGAGTTCTTAGCTGTGAAGATTCTTTCATCAAGAAAATTTACTCCTTTGGTAATATGATTTTTAACCTCCAGCATGTGATCATCCAGATACTGAGTTCATGCATCTATCCTTCTCTCCAGAGTTGTCTTGTGTGCTTCCATCAGTGTCTTCTGCATATTATGAACCATTTTCTTATTGCTAGTAGTGATGTTCTGATTTTCCATGTTATCAATCTGCTTCTTCCAGATTTCCTCAAGCTTTCTTTCAATATAGGTTACAGCAGGGGAAGCTCTCATGAAGAATGAAACTGTGTTGGCCTTTAGCAGGTTTACTTCAAGTCTGATGGACTTGATCTCTGTAGATAGATCATTTCTCAGCTCTTTGATGAAATCATCAACATAATGTTTTAGTTGTCTCCTCTGATCATCTAGCAGACCTTTCAGTTGAGCCAAGAATGTTGAGGGCATTAGATCAGCCTGATAAGATGGCCCTTGGAAGTAGCCATCATCATCCTTCTCCCTTGCAACTTCCCTGGATTCTGAGTCAGCCATCCTGAACTCAGATGAGTGTTCAGCAGCATCAGTCTTTGCTACATCACCCTCAGGTACACCATCTTCAGATATGTCTATAATATTTTAAGTTTCATGAGTAGGGAGCTCTATTAGAATCTCCTCATCAACCTCTGCACTCCCCATAGGAACATGTTGCTCAGTAGCAACAGTCACTAGAGCACTTTCATTCACTGCATCTGGAAGTTGTTCCCCCTCACCTTGAGGACTGAAGAGCATCACTTTAGGACCATCTGGAGTCTGATCAATCCTTCTCTGTAGATTTTCTAGGAAGGTATCAAGTTGTTCTTGAGCTGATGTAACTTGCCCTACCCCCCTCAGCAGGAGCATTCATCTGGGTAGTCTCCCCCTCAATGTCTGCAAAGATCTTTTTCACCACATCTCCAGTCAGTCTTTAAACTATTTCTGCTAGAGTCTCTTCAGACTGAGAGCCACCATGTGAAATCCTTGTTGCAGGTTCTGAGGACATAGAAACCTGAGCACTCATATCTCTCCTGGTTTCTTCAGGAGAGACAGACAGCTGAGGATCATGAGGCTCTTCCTCTCTGCTCTCAGAAGAGCTGTTTCTAGTATTTTCCTCAGTGATGATAACTTCCTTCTTTTTCTTCTTGACAGTTGTTTGTTGGTGTGGAAGCAACACTCTGTCCCATCTGTCAAACATTTTTGAGTCCATCTTTCTCATATTGTTGGAACCCTAGTTTGGATTTGGGTAAGGAGTATTATTAGGATGTTTTTAGATTGACCCAAAATGTATACTAAGGGTCATAGGATTATCTCTAGGTCTGCCTCTAAAGAACTCCAAAGAAATGTTGCAGAAAAGAAATCATGCAGAAATAAGTTTTGTCAAGAGCAGAAAATCAGTTCGACGATAGTCGAACTCAGCTCGACGATAGTCGAACTCGGCTCGACGAAACTCAGAGTTCTATCTCTGAGTTGAGCTCGACGATCTCCGAGCTCCGGTCGACGATCGCTGATCTCAAGACATAATCTCAGCTCGACGCAAAGGTTATTTAGGTCGACGATCTCTGAACTGAGGTCGACGATTTTCTGTGCAGTTTTTCAGACAGATTTCAACAGCTGGCAGAATTTATTTAGGCAATTAATATCTCTCAAATTTAATGCATATAGTCGTTCAACAACAGCAGTTAATGTGATTAATTCCCCAGACATCTTTATCTCTCGGGAATGCCTCAGCCGTTTTAAGATAGAATTAATTCAAACATTTGAATTACAGCTCGGGATAATATATACAGATTGGAGTTTTGCAGATACAGAACGACAAGAAAAGAAGAAGAAGTGACTGATAACAGAGACTAAGCAGTAGTCAGAATAGAGATTCTGAAGAACACAACACAGTTCTCTTTCATATAGTGTTCTTCATCATTTGCTTCAGGCTTTCAAGAGACAACAATCAATATCAGTCTAGAAGCTTGCTGGAGAGCAACATCAGTCTGAAGGTCTACACCCTGAAGCAAAGCTTCCACTCCTGAACCATTCTACATCTCAGGGGGAACTTTGACAATATCTCTGAATCCACATAATCTTCTCAAGTTAATTCCCTTCAAAATTATTCCTGGTTGCAAGTCTCCTTCCAAAAGACTTGAGGGTTGGTTTTTGGGCACCTGATCAAAAGCTCATTGGTGTCAGTCACCTGATCAAAACCTGCTAGTGGATTCGTATCAGGGTGGTAGAAGAGTGGATGTACCCAGGTTGGGGAACCACTATAAATTTCCTTGTGTTGTCTGGATTGCTTGCTCTTCTGTTTCTTTATGTTTGTGTTGTGCCTTTTATGTTACATAACATATATTATTCAAGTGTAATTTAAGATCTATCTCTCATCTTTCAATCGGTATCAGAGGGTCGTTCTTTGGTTGTACAGGTTAACACCTGAACCAAAACGATCTGATAGATCGTATATTTCTTAAGAGTTTCTCATAGCACAAAATGAAGAATGTTCAAGCACTGGACCTCCTAAGTGCAATCTGGATAAGCTTGCACTATGGAAGGCAAGGATTAGGCTGTTTATAAATTCTATTGATGAAGTCATTTACAACTCTATTTTGTCAGATCTCACTACTCTATCTGCAGACTCAGAAGCCTAGAAATTGCTAAAGATGGCTGATGCAAGAGCAATGGACATCCTTGCTCAATCAATGTCTGATGACATTTTTCAAGAAGTGGTTGAATGTACTTCAGCAAAGGAAATCTGGGACTCCCTCACAGCAATGGCTGCTGGATCAGCAAAAGAAAGAACATTTAAAGCTGAATCTTGGAGTGACTTTGAAGCTTCATCATGTACAACTGAGGATGAAGAAGAGACAAGAGCAAGAGAATTCTGCTTGATGGCAATCAATGCATCTTGCAGCAGTTATGATGAAGAATCTGAATCTGACGAAGAATCAGTAGCAGAATTAGAAGAGGATCAGGTTGTCTCTTCTTTTGATTTTTCCTCAAAACATTTTAAAGAAGATTTTAAAATTTATGCAATGATTTAATTCAATCTGAGAAGGAAAAAAAACTTCTCAGAGAGAAATTGTATAATTTATCTTTTGAAAACAAAAATCTTAAAAAAGATTTAAAAAATGTTTCTGAACAATTAGCTTCTTTAGAAACAGTTAAAGACAAAGAAAAAGTAATAGATTTAGACAAAATAAATGAATTTTTACCAAAACAAACTAAAAATATTCAGAAAATTTTTGTTCAAAATAAGTCGTCGAACCAAGAAAGACGATCTCAGTATTACTCGTCGAACGGCGATCGACGATCTCTGAACCCAGAGGTTGGGTACTCAGCAAAAGGGGATCGACGATATCATCACTTTTCGTCGAGCAGAGATCGACGATCGTTGAACACAGACAGTAGTCATTATTACTCTGTGAACCGAGATCGACGAGATCAATACTGGTCGTCGAACGCAGATCGACGATCTCAACATAAATCATCAAACTCAGAATTTCAAAACAGAAATTTTTATCCTTCTGAAAAGTTTAATCAAACTCAAAACTTTAAAAATCATTTTACTCAGTGGTTCATTCCTTTTAGAAAATTTTATCCATTATGTTATAAAGATCAACCTGTATGTTCCTTTATATCTGATTATTATGAAAAATAACCAGGACCCAAGGTAATCTGGGTCCAGAACTTCTAACCTCTTATTTCAGGAAAAGATCCTTCAGAGCAGGGGTAGCTGTATAGAGGGAGACTATTTTAGAGGTTACAGCAGCAACAGTTTCAATTATTCAGAAATCTGGGGGATGATATCAAGGAGTTTGTTGGAACCATATTTCAGATATGCTGAAATGAAATCAGTTAAAGACAAGCAAAGAACATCTACAGAGCCTCTTAGAAGTTTTTCTCTTATTTATATTTCAAAACTTTGTTGTTATTTATTTTATGTTTCAAAGCACCTATTTCATATTTTCTTTGTATTCCGTTTATGTAAATAGTATCCTCACTCAAATAGGGGGAGATTGTTGGAACCTTAGTTTGGATTTGGGTAAGGAGTACTATTAGGATGCTTTTAAATTGACCCAAAATGCATAGTCAGGGTCATAGGATTATCTCTAGGTCTGCCTCTAAAGAACTCCAGAGAAATGTTGCAGAAAAGAAATCATGCAGATATCAGTTTTGTCAAGAGCAGAAAATCAGTTCGACGATAGTCGAACTCAGCTCGACGATAGTCGAACTCAGGTTGACGAAACTCAGAGTTATATCTCTGAGTTGAGCTCGACGATCGCTGATCTCAAGACAGAATCTCAGCTCGACGCAAAGGTTATTCAGGTCGACGTTCTCTGAACTGAGGCCGACGATTTCGTATGCAGTTTTTCAGACAGATTTCAACAGCTGACAAAATTTATTTAGGCATTTAATATCTCTCAGATTTAATGCATATAGTTGTTCAACAGCAGCAGTTAATGTGATTAATTCCCCAGACATATTTCTCTCTCGGGAATGCCTCAGTCGTTTCAAGATAGAATTAATTCAAACATTTGAATTACGGCTCGGGAGAATATATACAGATTGGAGTTTTGCAAATACAGAACGATAAGACAAGAAGAAGAAGTGACTGATAACAGAGACTAAGCAGTAGTAAGAATAGAGATTCTGAAAAACACAACACAGTTCTCTTTCATATAGTGTTTTTCATCATTTGCTCCTGGCTTTCAAAAGACAACAATCAATATCAGTCTAGAAGCTTGCTGGAGAGCAACATCAGTCTGAAGGCCTACACCCTAAAGCAAAGCTTCCACTCCTGAACCATTCTACATCTCAGGGGGAACTTTGACAACATCTCTGAATCCACATAGTCTTCTCAAGTTGATTTGAGAAAAGAAGACTTCCATCAACCTCTTTCCCCCCTCTGTACAGGATTTTAATTCCCTTCAAAATTATTCCTGGTTGCAAGTCTTCTTCCAAAAGACTTGAGGGTTGGTTTTTGGGCACCTGATCAAAAGCTCATTGGTGGCAGTCACCTGATCAAAACCTGCTAGTGGATTCCTACCAGGGTGGTAGAAGAGTGGATGTACCCAGATTGGGGAACCACTATAAATTTCCTTGTGGTGTCTGGATTGCTTGTTCTTCTGTTTCTTTATGTTTGTGTTGTGCCTTTTATGTTACATAACATATATTATTCAAGTGTAATTTAAGTTCTATCTCTCATCTTTCACATATGATGGATCTTTGTTCCTAGCCTCACATTGAGGATACCTGGAACAGTAACATACAAGTACAGGGACAGAATTCTACCCAGGTTTGGCTCTGGAACACATTCCACAACCCTGTCAAACAGCATCTTTCCCCAGTCAGTTCTCTTGGATAAAATTACCTTGTCATTACCTCAAACATTTTTCTAGAGATCTTGTCATGGGACCCTGTCTTGCACATCAGAGTTTTGCCAACGACATCTGCCAGAAACTTTCCTTTTAAATTCATCTCCTTCCTCATAACAGACCCAGTGGTATACTTTGAAAGCCCACCCCACTTGAGGGCGGATTTCACATCATCCTGATATAGTTCTTCTTAATCAGACGGCCTGAATTGGGCAAATTCAGGGCTTTGCTTAGTCTTCTGGGAGTGATCTTGATCTTGTGTCTACTGATCGATGACTTGATTTTGTTGGAGGATGAGTCAATTGTGGCATTCAAATATAGTTCGAGAACTTCTAGCTTCCATATCGAGCTTGGCTCCGACAGGACGAATTCTAGGTCAGCGACCTACAGTAAGTGGAGAACCAGTTGTACTTCCTCTGAAGCATCCTTGAATCCATTTCTCACTAACTAAGAACCCTCGAAAAGGAAATCCATTCCTTTTGGCGCCATGGAGCCTTTGAATTTCAGAAGTTTTGCACGAGCATTCGTTGCAGGGAGGCAGAAAGTCGAAAAGGACTAGGAATAGTGTATTTTATTTTAAGCACGCACACTTCTATTTATACTTACCCCGATTTGAGAATGTGGAGAGGCGCGTACCTGTCGTGTTTGACACGAGTTGATCAATAGTTGAGATTAATCCCGGAAGATAGCCGTAATCAGAACTGCCAGAGTAAGGGCATTGAGTGGTTTCGACGCACTCGACGCCTGAAGTTGTCTCAGCGCACTCAACACTTGGACACTTAATCTCAGCGCACTCGATGTCTAATGTTGTCTCAGCACACTCGATGCCTAATGTTGTCTCAGCGCACTCGATGCCTGGACACTTATTTCATATCTTCCTTGATAACCTGCAAGGGTCAATTCTACCTACAACACATATGCATGAATACACAATGAAGTTATACTAAGTTCAATATGTCCAACTCAAATTTGAAGGTGTTGAACTTGCCTTCATCTAGTGGCTTAGTGAAAATATCAGCCACTTGTCTGTCTGTGGAGACAAACTCAAGACTGATGTCCTCTCTTTCCACATGCTCTCTAATGAAGTGATATTTAATCTTTATGTTATTAGTCCTGCTATGAGATACAGGATTCCTAGCAATAGAGATAGCACTAAAATAATCACAAAACATTAGAGTTCTACTTAACTGGAGATTGTAGTTTTGGAGTTAATGTTAGATCCAAAGTAGCTGTAAGATGTACTTTGATTCAGCTGGTGAGATGGCAACACTTGTTTGTTTCTTGCTGCTCCAAGATACAAGTGTTCTCCCTAGAAATTGATAGGTTTCTGATGTGATTTTCCTGTCTTCTCTACACCTTGCAAAATCTGCATATGAATACCCAATTAGTTCAAAATCATTATTCCTAGGGTACCATAGGTCAAGATCAGATGTGCCCTTGAGATATCTCAAAATTCTTTTTGCTGTAGAGAATGAGACTCCTTAGGGCTAGCCTGGTATCTAGCACAAACACATGTACCAAACATGATGTCTGACCTACTTGCAATCAGATAGAGGAGGGAGCCAATTATGCCTCTATACAAGGTTTCATCAACAGGTTTCTCAGCCTCATCCTTGTCTATTGACACACTTGACCCAATAGGAGTTTTCATTATGGAGGCACTCTATTCTAAACTTCTTGATTAGCTCCTTGGTGAACTAAAACTGCGAGATGAATAGACCATCCTCTGACTGTCTAACTTTGAGACCCAAGAAGTATTTGAGTTCACTCATACTATTCATCTCAAACTGCCTTGCATAAGTTTAGCAAACTTCTTGCAGAGATCATCCTCAGTAGACCCAAAAATTATGTCATCTATATAAATTTGGACTATAATGATCTTACTCTTGACTTCCCTAAGCAATAATGTCTTGTCTATATTTCCCCTTGAGAATTTGTTCTCAGTGAGAAAGCTAGACAGAGTTTCATACCATGTCCTAGGGGCTTGCTTAAACTCATACAAAGCTTTTTTAAGCTTAAATACATAATCAGCAAAGTTAGGATTATTAAAACTTGAGGGTTGTTCAACATAGACCACCTCTTTTAGGTTATCATTTAGGAAAACTGACTTAACATCCATTTGGTAGACCTTGAACCCTTTATGTGCAGCATATGTAAGGAATAATCTTATTGCCTCCAGTCTAATAACTGGTCCAAAGGTTTGATCAAAGTCAATACCTTCCTCTTGTCTGTATCCTTTGGCAACTAGTCTAGTCTTGTTTTTGATGATAACCTCATTCTCATCAATTTTATTCTTATAGATCGACTTGGTCTCAATGATGTTATGTCAATCTGGTCTGGGAACCAGCTTCCAGACCTTGCGTCTCTTGAACTGTTTCAAAACTCTTTGGTTTAACCTGAGACAGGTAGCTTGAATACATAGCAATGTTGAGGCTTCTGCTCCTTGTTATAACACTTTGGCTTGCATCACCTATGATTTGATCTCTGAGATGATCCCTCAAATGCCTGACATCTGCTGGCATTCTGTCTTCAGCATCATGAACTTCACTGGCTGGATCCTATTGGTCTTCACTCATGTGCTGTGTATTTAGATCTTCTTCTGGGATGAGCACACCATCATCTTCCTCTTGAGCAGTATGAGTGTCCTTGATGGTCAGTTTATCTATCTTTAATTTTATACCTGCAGATCTAAAGGAGTTTGGCAACTCACTGTTAATCATAGATGATTCATCAAATACAACATTCACAAACTCTTCTACAACTTGATTCTTCAAATTGTAAACTCTATAGGTTTTGCTGTGGTTGTTGTACCCAACAAAAATTCCTTCAAATGATTTGGCAGCAAACTTAGTCAAGTAGGACTTCTCATTATTCAGACAAAGCACTTGCTTTCAAAAATCTTGAGATAGGCAAGATTTGATTTTCCGCCTTTCATAATCTCATATGGAGTCTTCTTGTGACACTTGTTGATAGAAGCTCTATTCAGGACATGACAGACAGTGTTTACTGCCTCAGCCCAGAAGTACTCTGCGAGAGAAGTGTCACTGAGTAGTGTCCTGCCAGCCTCTATGAGAGTCTTGTTCTTCCTCTCAGCAATCCCATTTTACTGGGGTGTTCTTGGAGAAGAAAATTCCTGAAGAATATCTTGCTCTCCACAGAACTGTCATGCCTTCAGACTGAAATTCAGTACCATGGTCACTTCTGATTTTGACCATAAAGTTGTCCTTTTCATTCTGAACTTACCTAACAAAGGTCATAAGAATGTCAAGGGTTTTAGACTTTTTCTTAAGAAAGAAAATCTAAGCAAATCTAGAATAGTCATCAACTATCACAAGTGTGTAGACTTTCCTACCTAAACTATGAACTGACATAGGACCAAACAAGTTCATATGCAAGAGGTACAAACACATCTCAGAATCCTTGACCCCAATGCTCTTAAAGGATGTTTTTGTCTGCTTGCTCTTTTGGCTTGCAGAGCAAATGCCCTCTTTGGTACATTTCAGATTGGGTCCATTTCTGACTAGCCCTTCACTGAACAGCTTGTTAATTGTCTTGTAGTTCAAGTGAGCAAATCTCTTGTGTCATTTCACACAATAAGAGACTTTCTCATTTGCTACCAGACATACTGGTGAATCTGTACTTAAACATAAGAAGTTTAAACAATAAATATTTTCACTCCTAGTGTCTGTCAAAATGACCTCTTGATAACTTGACCGTTTGATCAGACACTCATCCTTGTGCAAGACAATAGCATAGCCAATATCACATAGTTGGCTTATGTTAATCAGATTATGTTGCAATCCTTCCACATAAGTTACCTTTGTGATAGAGGCTATGTCATTGGTGATCATACCATAGCCCTTGGTAACTACTTTGTCTGAACCTCCAAAGATCAACTTAGGTTCATTCCTCACTGGAGTATAATCCTTAAGATGGCTCTTTGTTCTAGTCATATGTCTGGAACAACCACTATCCAAGTACCATATTGGCATTGTATGGGTACTTAGACTATCCTACAAACACAGATTAGTTTACCTTAGGAACCCAAAAGGAATTGGGTCATTGATTCATGTTAGCTTGAAAAAGAACATGTCTACCTACAGCAGCCCTGACAGGAAGACTCACCCTTGCCCTTGACACACTTGGGTTGTGTCAACAGTCTATGGCAAAGTGACCCACTTTGCCACAGCACCAACACTCATGGATGTTGTATCTCCTCTTCTGAACAGCTTTTGAAGTGTGCAAGCTATCACTAGTTATCTGTTCAAAGGAGAGAGCAACTGTCTTCCTATTTCTTTCTGCAAGAATTTGATTGAAGGTGAGTCTGCCAGTAGATGTACTTGGTTTGCTCTGAGTTTCACCAACAGAAGTCTTCTTTGCAGCAGACAAGCTGTTGATGGCATCAGAGACAGCCAAGTGAGGCTTACTAACTGACTTACCCTTAGTCAAGGTTTTTGCTGAAGGAATTTGAGAATGGGTCACTGCCTTATCCTTAAGAGTGGGGGCTGGAGCACCGAACACAAATGATCCATAATGAGTCATTTGGATTTCCTCATAGGGAGCCTTCAGTGCACTCAATCTCATGCCCTTTTTTCCTTCCATTGTAAGATACACTTGTATTCTTACAGGAAGAGTTTTCATTTTTTCAGTGACCATACATGTTGTCCTAATCATACATGTTTAAAGGAAGGATTACTCTGCTATTGGGCGGTTTGAAAAGGAAGGCCGCCACTATGGGAAGTTTGAAAAGGGAGGTCGCCCTCCTTGGCGGACTGAAATAGGCAGACCGCACCTGCATAGAAAAAGAGTTATCGCTCGGCGGTAACCGCTATCGTCGGGCGATAGCATGGTTACCATATCCAACCGCACGACCTGCAGGGGCGGACTGGGGAAGCATTCCGCTCCCCCTGCAGAACTCGCAGTTACTGTGTGGTCTGGGCGGACAGACTGATCAAACAGCACCAAAGAGGGCTATCGCTGGGCGTTATCCGCTACCACCGGGCGATAATGCGGTTAGAGGAGTCTATCCGCACAACCACCGAAAGGGCTGAAAAGACAAATCGCGGCCTCCAGGAGCAAGCAGGAGCAGGACGCGACTTGCTAGCTAGTCCCCTTGGAGAGGATCATCGATTTTTGGGTAAACATAATCCCCGCACTTTTCAAGTTCTGAAGAGAACTTGGAAAAGTAGACACTTACCCACAAAAATCGTGATCCGCTCCTTGCAAACTAGCAGAAAAAAGGGGTGAAAAGAGATAGTGCGAGTACCTGATGCCTCTCCTAAAATGAAACTATGAATACTTACTTTTCTTCTGCAAAAGAGAAGGATTAAAGTAAGTAAAAAAGAGGTGCATCTCGCGAGTACCTAAAAAGAACCTGCGAAGTGAAGAAGACTTGTGAACGTCTTCTATTAAACTCTGAAGAGGGCTCGCGATCTCCTGCTAATCTCTGCAAAAGAGAAGTTAGTGCGGGTAAAAGAGAAACAATATGCGAGTACCTGAAGAGGGCTCGCGATCACCTGCTAACCTCTGCAAAAGAGTAGCGTAGGTGAAATAGAAACGTAAAGAACGAGTACCTGAAGAGCACTCGCGATCACCTACTAATCTCTGCATAAGAGAAGTTAGTGCAGGTAAAAGAGAAACAATATGTGAGTACCTGAAGATGACTCGCGATCACCTGCTAACCTCTGTAAAAAAAAAGTACGGAGCAGGAAAATAAAAACATATAACGCGAGTACCCGAAGAGAACTAGCGAACACATGCTAATCTATACAAAAGAGAAGTCAAAGCAGGTAAAGAAAGCATATTACACGAGTACCGAAAGAGAATTCGTGAACACCTGCTAATCTCTATAAAAGAAAAGTCAAAGCAGATAAAGAAAACATATAACGCGAGTACCTGAAGAGAACTCGCGAAAGCAGGTAAGGAAAACATATAACGTGAGTACCCGAAGGGAACTCACGAACACCTGTTAATCTATGCAAAAGAGAAGTCAAGGCAGGTAAAGAAAACATATAACACAAGTACCCGAAGAGAACCCATGAACACATGTTAATCTCTACAAAAGAAAAGTCAAAGCAGATAAAGAAAACATATAACGCGAGTACCTAAAGAGAACTCGCGAACCCATGCTAATATCTGCAGGTAAATATATAAACAATCATAGAAGAAAAGTCTAAAGGCCTCAATCAAGATGACAATCTGAGATTCATTTTATCCACACACTTTCAATAGTGTAAGAAATAACATCTCATTTCCAGACAAGAAATCACATAGCATCCATATCCGATATAAAGGAAATAACATTGCTCAATCTAAACATCCGCTAAAAAGTGGGTTCAACTACATTAAGAAATTATAGGCAGCCACGCGAAGTGGATACGATTGTCTAGAGAAGCTCATAGGCGACCACGCGAAGTGGGTTTGATTGTTGTAAGAAGCTTTAGGAGACCACTAAGAAGTGGGTTTGATTGCCTCTTTGGAAATTTGGCGACCACGCGGAGTGGGTTTGATAGCCAAAAGTTTTCAAAGCATATTCAATCATGCAAAAAACTGAAGGAATAAGGTAATAAAAGCATGATTGAAGGAGCTTTGGTAAGACAACTTTACCACTAATAAATTTTGAAAGTAGTTTCTACAATGAGTGAGTACTTTGTTGCTAGAGAGGAATTTACAATGATGTTTTTAAGCAATATATTCTCGCAGCTTGCCCTCCTTTAGCAATTTCTCCACGAGCTTATAAAGAGCTAAACATTTTTTGGTATCATGACCCACGCACATATGGTATTGACAGAGTAAATCCGTGTGACAGCTCCTATGATTAGGTCGCAGGAGGAAAGGCCCCACAAAATCTGGCTCATGTTTGATAATTTGAAGAACTTCCTCCATAGAAATAGTTAAGTTTGTATACCTTCTTTTAGATCCAGCCTGCTTGTATTGGCGAGAATCATAGGGCTCATTATCATAAGTTCGAATTGATAAATCATAGTTATCAAGACCTGACTCTGAATGCTTTGATTGTAGAAGTTGTTGAGGTATAGATAAATTCACATGATCATAATGTACTTCATGTTGAGATACCAAGAGATTAGGATATTGATCGCGTTGTAATAGATTGTAGTCATGATCAAGAGGTAAACAATCATGAAGAGAGTTATCGTCCTGTTGACGATATAAAATTTCTTCTTGCAGCAGAGCCATCTGATTTAAATGAGATGTATAGTTAGGATTCACCGCTTCAGCACCAATAAACTGATTTGCAAAGTCAATAAGATCTCGATAGGTTTTGGGTTCCTTAGTGGTGACTTCAAGTTTCAGAGAGCCATGTCGAAGTCCGCTTATGAAGGCATATTTTTAAAAGCATTGATCAACACTAATAACATCAAGAATTTCCTTTTGGCATTGGTCGATGAAGTGAGCATTTGATTCATTATCTTCTTGCTTGATCTGAACAAGAGTTATTGCATCTTTCTTTCTCTTATATAAGGTGTCGAACCTTAAGAGAAATTCTCTTCGAAGATCCTCAAAACAATCGATTGATTGAGGTAGTAAATGACAGAACCAATCCAAAACTTGATCGTTAAAAGTGATGACAAGAAGCTTGCACATGATACCATCTGATAGAGCTCTTAATGAAGTAACTGATTCAAAAGCTTGTAAATGAGAGATAGGATCACTTATCCCAGAATAGACTGGCAGACGCGGTTCTCTGAAATTATTAGAAACCACTGCCCGACGAATTTGATACGACAATGGAGAAGAAACTTGCTCCTCACCTACAGGAAATGTAAGTCCATTAGCTATATGAGGATAAGCATTCATGTTCACCTTAGGGAGCTCATGATGTGGAACGTAAAATCCTTCTGCATCAGGTTGCATGAAGTGCTCAACATGTGCACTAGAGGGCTTATCATTAGTAGCCATAGGCTGATAAGGAGCTTGATTTCTGAGAGAGTTGACCCCAGATAGTAGGAGATTGTAGTCGCTATTTTGGACAGGGGTGCTCGAGGCCTTTTGACGGATGATCCATGAAAACAGGAATTGCCAACAGAGAGAAACTGCAATAACTTCCAAACGGAGTGGAATTTGGGCAATTTGAGAGCGCAGTAATTACCCGAACGGGTTCCCGGCTCGTCGGGGGGTAGATCTTCTCGAGCAAGTTCCTGCAAACTTCGAATTTCTGAAAACGGACACCCGGATCAAAAGCTATGGTTGTTTGAAGTTCATGTGTATTTTGAGATCAATCACACATCTTTGTTGCAACTGTTGTTCATCAACTGCTCAATATCTAAAGGTCACGTGTTGTGTTGATGTCAAAAGTGTCATCATGTCACAACGTCCGAACAAGAGGGGAAGACTGATGAGCAGTCGGTTACTTTGAGTTGCAAATGAAGAGAAGAGAGGAGAAGAAGAGATTGTCGCTAGCATGCGGCGAAACCAGATTTCGCCCGCCGCGACAAATGTCTCTCTTGCGGCGGGCTTTCCCTTGATTATAAACTTGTATTACAGCTCACATTAAGTCTGAGTACATGGAGAATGAAGTAAACAAGTCTAGAAGAGCTAGAAAGTAGAGTAGAGCCCGGTCAGGCCACACAGGCCGCTCAAGCCGTTGTCCAAGTCACCAGGCCGCAAATCCGCACAAGTCACTCAGGCCACTGTCCAGGACGCACCGAAGAAAGCCGCACTACCGTCGGGCGATAACCGCTACCGTCGAGCGGTAGCCGGTTAACTTGTTGAGGCCGCCCGCTGCTGCCCGCGGTCTTCTCTAGAAGTGTCGAAGCCCAGGTCGCCAAGGTTAACTACCAGGCCGCACTAGTGCAGGAGGAGGTAACTTCCTATCCGCACTACTGTCGGGCGGTAACCGCTACCGCCGAGAGGTAGCGGCAAGGGCCGTTGAGGTTGTCGAAGTGCACTCCACTGGCTCACAATGCGACCTGACCGAGACCGCCAGGCCAAATCACGCGGTCTGATTGCTGAGGTCACTGCGGTCTCCCAAAGAGGGTCGCAGAAGAAGCTCTAGGCCAAGAGGGCCTCTTCTAACTGCCTGACCGCGGATCTTAACTGTAAGGTCACCCAGGTCGCTTACAAGGCTCTGTAAGGCTCCTTGAGCGAGTTGTCACCGAAGAAGAGGAAACTCACTATCGTCTGGCAGTAACCGCTACCGCCGGGCGATAGCGACTAAGCTTTCTAGCCGCTGCCGAGCAGGATGGAAGGGTTGTCCGCCCCAAGATCACTGCCTAGCCGCAAGGGCTATCCGCTGAGTCCGACTAAGTCAATCCGCTCCTAGTATGGGCGACTAGAAACTCCTATCTGCAGGGTTGGCTCTCCTGATTGCCTCTCGGGTGCCTCCTCTCCAGAAGAGATATGGGGGCATATTTATAGGCCCGAGGAGGAAACTTTCAGAACTGGGCTTGATGACGTCACCTCCGACAGTTTGACCGGACTGAAGAGGTTGCCCCTGCTTGGGCGGACTGAAGAGGTTGCCCCTGCTTGGGCGGACTGAAGAAGGAATCCGCCCCCCTGCTGGGTGGATTAAAGAGGAGACCGCCCCTCTGTTGGGCAGACTTAAGAAGACAGGCCGCCCCTACTGCAGGGCGGTCTGAAGAGGAGAGCGCCCCTCGGCTGGGCGGACTGAAGAGGACAGGCCGCCCCTGCTGCTAGGCGGTCTAAAGAGGGAGGTCTCCCTATGAGCAGTCTGAAGAGGAAGGCCGCCCTCCATGGAGAACTGAAATAGGCAGACCGCACCTGCATAGAAAAAGAGCTATCGTCCGGCGGTAACCACTATCGTCGGGCGATAGCATTGTTAGCCAATCTAACCGCTCGACCTGCGGGGGCAGACTGGGGAAGCAGTCCGCTCCCCTTGCATAACTCGCACCTACTGCGCAGTCTGGGCGGACAGACTGATCAGACCGCACCAAAGAGGGCTATCGTTGGGCATTATCCGCTACCGTCGGTCAATAGTGCGGTTAGATGAGTCTATCCGCGCAGCCACCGAAAGGGCTGAAAAGACAGGTCGCGGCCTCCAGGAGCGAGGTGGAGCAGGCCGCGACTTGCTAGCTAGTCCCCTTGGAGAGGATCGCCAATTTCTGGCTAAACGGATAGCTTGCTCGAACTTGACCCCCTGGGAACTTATTAGGATGACTCCAGCTCTCATCGAATACCTCCTCGATGGCCCGCCCACAAACATCTCCCAGGTTTTCCACTTCTGCGGCACCAACTCGCCAATTTTTATTGTGTAGTCAGCCAACAAGTCGGCCACTGCCTGCACCTTCATCGTCGCTCGAGGGAAGAAGGAAACATCAAATTCACTGAGCTTCACTTCTGCAGAAGGTCTGTGACCGCCTTTACCGAATGGGCCTGGAAGTATGGGCAAAGCTTCCGGGCCGAGATGATAAGGGCAAAGGCCAGCTTCTCCAAACTGGGATAGCGCAGCTCGGCCTTTAGGAGGACATTATTAACATTAAAAAATGGGGAGTTGCTTCTTCCCTTCTTCTCGAACTAAGACCGAGCTCACCGCCTCGGCGCCGACCCCTAGGTAGAGGTAGAGATCCTCTCCCTCCCAAGATCCCTACAACAGGGGTGCCCGGGTCAGTTGAAGTTTCAAGCTTTGAAAGTCTTCCTCACACTCTGCCATCCACTCGAACCTCTTATTGTCACGCAACGCCCAAAAGAAAGGGGAATTGATGCGGAGAATAGACGAGTACTTGCAGTGGATGACGAGTTTTGACCCATTCTAGGCTGATTTGGCGACTTTCCATATATGGTGTGCCCGGATCGACGATCGGACAACGTAGATGTGTTTGGATTCGCGTTGCGAATCGATTTGATATATTACTTCACTAGTTTAGCATTTTATTTTGATGTATTTAGGTGGACCCACCTCTGGCCAATCATAGTCGTCGATGGTGGGATGTTATAATCCTCCTTTTATTATAAATAGATGGTTTGTGGGCTGGTTTAAGGGATTACAGAATTTGGAGAAAGCTATTCCCGGATTCCCGTGATCATCCCACGGTGCCGACTCCGTGGAACTCTAGGTGACGACTCCTAGGCTTGTATCTTCTTCCCCAAGGTAACCCCTAACCCTAAGCCTTCTTTTCCCCTCCCAAACTCCCTCTTGCAGCGCCCCTACAGCCCCCAAATCAGCCATTGTTTCCTGGGCAGAAATTTCAGATTTCAATTCTATGTATTGTTGGAAAATGAAATTTACTATTCATTTTATATAGTTTTTTCATCTCCCTGGCTGACCACCGGCAGCATGAAAGCTCCTCCAAGACAGCTCCATAACCTAGCCCCCTCCTCCCTCTCACTGCAGCCACTTCCCCACTCCCCTGCAGGGCCACCAGCCACCCCCTCTTCACTTACAGCAGCAGCCCCTCGCAGCCCTAATTTCGCTTGCGGCCAATCCCCTCCCCTTCGTAGAACCACCGCCAATCAGCCTCTATCAAGATCAGTCCAGATCTAGACTGTTTCAGCCCTGATCCGCTATTTCCTCTCACCCTCCGCTCCATTCCTAGCCCGAATCCTCTCTTAAACAACGGATCCACTCCCCCCCCCCCCCTCACCCGGATCTACCCATACGACGTTGGATCTACCCATTTCCGGCCTGTTACCACCTTCCACCACCGAAGACAGCCACCTACGTTGTTTGCACGTCTGCATGTCTCCAGTTCCACCCCAGATCGTTGTTCACGCATTTCCGGCTCCAAAATCTTCAGTGCTTTGGTCAGCTCACTACTTGGTGAGTCTTCGTTGTACTGGATTACTATTTTCAGCATATTTGTATTGGATTGGTTACTATATTAGTTTTGATATCTTGTATTGTGGTGGTCTGTTAGATAATTATCGTAATTTACAATATTTATTTGTCGTGCGCTCTTGGCTTTGGCCCTCCACGCGGAGGAAAACCTAAGCTTGCTTTTACTCAAATAAATTATTTTGTCTAGCTTTGAATTGTTTGTGTGGGATGATTTTATTTATTATCTAATTTGTGATCTAACCGTCGGACTTTTGCATAGCATGTAGAGTTAGGTCGCGGGTTTCCCGACGCCTATAAATCTCTCCTGCGTCAGGAACACTTCTCCCTAGCCCTCGAAAGGAACCTGCTCAGTCCTGCAAGCCGACTCGTCAAGCGCTGAACCTCGCTCACATTTCTTGGAGCTTCCATCTTCATGACGGTCTTGACCTTGTCAGGGTTTGGCTTCACTCATGCTGGGATCAGGAGGTGACCCAAAAACTTTCCTTTCCCCACGCCGATCACATATTTTGTGGGGTTGAGTCTCATTTTGTACTTTCGGAGAGTGGAAAAAGTTTGTCAAGTCTCTAAGATGCTCCTTCACGCTTTTGCACTTCACCATTAGGTCTTCTTCATACACCTCCAGATTTCGCCCCTTCCTGAACACCCTATCCATCATTCGATGGTATGTTGCTCCCGCGTTCTTATTCTGAACGGCATCATCTTTAGACAATAGCAATCGTCATTCGGGATAAAAGAAACATTTTTATAACGAGTGAGTGTATACGTATTTGGTGATAACCAGAAAAAATATCTAAAAAACACATGACAGGGAATCCGATGGACGAATCTATGAGCGCGTCAATTCTATGCAAGGGCTAGCAATATTTGGGGCAAGCTTTATTAAGAAAAGAAAAGTCAATACGCATACACCACTTCCCGTCTCCCATCTTTCACCATTGCAACATTAGAGACTCAACCTAGATACTAGATCTCTGATACAGACCTCGCATCTAACATCTTCACCTCCACGCGGATGGGCTCAGCCAAGGCAGTGGTTGTTGCCCTCTTCTTCTAACGAATGGGGCAAACCTCCGGATAAAGATTGAGATGGTGGCATGCGAGGTCCACGTCAATGCCCGCCATATGCTCCGCGCTTCAGGCGAAGATGTCCACATTCTCTTGGATGCAAGCCAAGATCTTCTCCTTGTCCTCCTCCGCGAGCTCCCCGCTGATCTTCACCTTTTTGGGCCTTCCGACCTCAGCCTCCACCTCTTTCTCTTCCACTTCCTCGGCTGCCTCCAACCTAGCCATCTCCTCCATCACCATGTCGACCACCTCGTCCTCCTTCCAGTTGATGGTGTTAACCGCATTGAGATAACACTCCCTCGCCACCTTTGGGCAGCTACTAATCCGAATCTGTAGCCCTCCAATGTTATATTTTAAACGTTGGTGGTGTGATGAAGGCGCGCATTAGAAGGCATTGATGAGAGGCCTCCCAAAGATAGCATTGTAGCTTTTGGGCGCGTCAACGATCGTGAAGCGACAATTCTTTGATGTTCCTCCTAGGGTGACGAGGAGCTCCACTTCTCCTTCGACCTCCTTCTTTTCCCTTAAAAAATCAAATAGGGGGTCATCGGTTGTGGTAACCCTCTTCTCCTCCATTGTCATAGCATCGAATGCCTTCTTAAAGACAATATTGATTGAACTTCCATTGTCGCGAGAATGCGGGAGACTGTGAAATTCTCCACCTCTGCCTAAATCACTACTGCATCATGAAAGGGATTTTCATTCCCAGACATATCTTCCGCCGAGAACATAATCTCTCCTATCGGAGGTGGGGCTCGCGAGGTGGAAGCCACACTCCTGCGATAGATTGCCTGCAGGCCTCCCTTCTTATTCGCCTCCAGTCCAACTCCCTCCATGGACCACTCTCATCCCGCCACGAACTCCTTAATCAACCCGGCCCTCGCACCCACTCTACACCCGTCCTCCAGCTCACTCATCTCTTCCCCCTTCCTTGCTCCCGACTCCCCTCTCGGGCTCTTTCCTCCGCACCTCTTTTCAGCTCTAAGAACTCTAGGCACATTGTGATGGCGTGACCCTCTGATGAAAGTCACAATAAATGATCTCCCTTCCTTCTCCTTTCCTTCTTGGCTGACGGGGCCTTCCACCGCGCCCCCGGCCTCGACCAATTGCATATGCCTCCTGACGAGGCGCTTACTTCGTCCTTCATGGTCCTTGCCTTCTCTCCGGCGAATAGCAACGGGCCCGACGCTCAGGAGAGAATCTTCTCCTCGGCAAGCCCTGATAACCTCCTCATGCCGGTCTCCGCGTTGGTCGAGGGGGTCGGTTCCTGAAATATCCTTTCCCGGTCTCGCCGGTCCTGCATCTCTTGAGCCCTTCTTTCCTCTCGCCTTCTTGGCTCCTCTTTTCTCATGGCTCCACCTTCTTTCCTTCCGTTGTCTCCTTCACCTCTTCTCTTGTAAGCTTGGATCATTGACTCCCCGTCGATGTCACACCCTGCAAGGTTGATAAAATCATCAAACAACATCGGGGGGTTTTGATTCAGCTCCATCTTGAAAAAAAACCCTTGCAAACCCAAGCTAAAGGTTGGCATAACGGTGTGTCCTGGTACCTCCTTGAAAGTGAGGATCTCCTCCTGGAAGCGATCCACATAAGACTCCAACGACTCCAGCGGTCTCTACTTGATAAGGAAGAGAGCTTCAAGCCCATTCTTTCTTTTCTTTGAAGTGGAGAAGCGGAGCACGAACCCCCTGTGGAGGTCCTCAAAATTGTAAATCGAACGTGCTGGCAGTTGATGAAACCAATCTCTTGCAATCCTTTTGAACGTGATGACGAACAATCGGCCCTCAAAGGGATCCGACATTGGTCGAATCGAGACCATGTCCTCGAATACTGTATGTGTCGGACGGGATCATCCCTCCCGGAGAAGAAGTTTACTTCCGCCTCTGTGAATCCAGTCGAAACAGGGGCGGTCAGCACGAGCTCGCAAAAGGGACTTGCGGGAGCGACGTGGCAACCTGGGCAAGCTCACTCGTACTCGCCTTCAGAACAGAGAGTTGTCGGAGTGCTCGCGAAGAGAACTCGCGGCTGCAGTACTGGATCCTCTGCTTCCTGAACCACCTCCTTGTCGGGTCGCTGGTTGTGACCCGCCTCGCCGGGCGAGGCAACAACCAACAGAGCGGGTGCCGCCACCTCGCCCCGCTGCACAAGTACACCTTGGACCATGCTCTTCATCGATCTCATGAATACCGCAAAGTCGCCTCGCTTGACGAACTCGTCGGCCGGATGCAAGTTCCCTTAGTCGTCTCCCTGCTCTCCATGTCACGTCATGGCACCATCGGATGAGTTTTCTATTCGAACTGTCAGCTCACACTCACCGTACCAAAAATATTGAAACTCAGATACCGGTTCAACGGAGTTCGGACTAAGAGGGGGTAGTTCGAGCTACATAACTCGTGGTCGAGAGCTCTAGACCGAGATTTTTTGAGCTAGGAATCGGCCCTCGCAGAATGAAATTTGGTTACCTACGCTCAGACAAGTGAGCTGCAGCGAGGAAGTCCCGACACAGACCAAGAAGTGTTATCCGCAACTTCCCCTCCTAAAGCCAAAAACTGAGCTCGGCACCACGGATGGTATGGAGTTAGAACTCGCAAAGGAGCTCTAGGAGGCTGGTTCTGCCTTACTGAGGTGCATTTGGGGTTTATTTATAGGAAAATTCTTATTGAGGGCATATCAATTTTTTTTGGCCTGCTAATAGTGGCTTCTGCCTTTTGATATTGCTAGCTGCAGCCCAAATTGGTCTGCCAATAGCAGAATCCCACTGTTTGAGAATGTTATGGGAAGACCCTGGCGGTCTACGAACAAACGAAGTTAATATGGCTGAGATTCTCTTAATCCGGGAGAGTACCGAGCCAAAATGATCCGGAACTCGCCGGACCCGAGCAAGCTTAAGGTCGGAAGTCTCCCGGCGCAAAGTCGCCTGGGCGGGACTCGCCTCGACACTGAGCTCGCAAGGACTGGGCTCGCCAGGCTAGGTTTCGCGAGATCCTACTCGCCGAATTGGGAACGAGTCGACCTTGGTCTTCTATTCGCCCTGCTTGAATTCGACCGATCCCCTTTGGGTGCAAGTCGGGTTGTGCTCGCCAAGTGGGAGTTGTACAATACAGACTCGACATAAGATGCATCATCACTGGGCTTGAAGCCCATAACATCTATTCCGGCCATCAAATCGTGTTTGCTCTCAAACTCGAACGAGGAAGGCAAAGCTTGATCGTCTGGCACTTTGAATTCCCGTGAGAACAACTCCTGGTATCATTTTGATGTAGCAGAGGCTGCATCGAGCGGCAGGACGTCAATGTTCTCCCTGATGGTAGAAAGGATGGTGAGGAGCAGGCGGAATGAGGGTGCCCGATAGCTGCGAACAGTGGAAGGCGATGATAGTGCAGGCAAGAAAAGAGATGTGGAGATCATAAGTGGCGGCACCGACTTGGGGACGGTCGGCAGAAAAAATGGATCCAGAGGGGATAGCAGAGCAGGAGGCCCTAGAAGAGGTGAGGTCGTGGTCGGCGGGGTCGGCAGGGCAGGTACCGACAGAGCAGAGGCCAATATAACTGGTGGGGTGGTGGAGGAAACTGCGGTTCAAAGACCACTGGCGTCGATGGTGGTGCAACACAAACGGTGGAGAGTTGCAGAGCTTCTGCGGTCGGCGGTCGGGTCCGTGTGCACTAGAGGAATCGGCGGTGGGGATGACAGAATTTGCGTCGGGAGGTGGCCTGTAGGGTCTGGCAGAGTCAGGGGATGCAATTGTGTGATCGGAGGCTCTGAAGGACTTGTCGGAAGTGAACCTCTAATGTGTGCATCAAAATGTTGCAAAATGAAGGCCAAAAATTCCAACTTTGTGGCATTAATCTTAACGTCCATCAAATTTATTTGACTAAGTAATTAATTCGATTAAGAATTATTTAACAAATCAAATATATTTGGGAAGTTGATGTTGCCCCAATACACCTGAACTAGGAAGTTGCCATGCGCGTGAGACCGGACCCTCCAATGAATAAGACTATATGGAATGATTGCTTGTGTAGGCGGCAACTGGCCCAATAGAAAAGAAGAAAAGGCAAGGGCAGACAGACTGGGCTCGAGGAAGCTTGTTGGCGGACAGACAGTTGACAATAGTGGCTAGTGCGGGGCTCCAAAAGAGTGGAAACGCGATCCTCGAAAATGTGTGATGGGGAATAGAGGTCCCGTTCATGTCGTCGACGCAAGCAGGCTTGGGTGCTGTGCAGGCGTCATCGTTTACTCGAACAGAGAAGTTGCTTCGATGGAGTGAGGGCACTGCTCAGAATGATGGCTGGAACCGAAGTGGTTGGAAACGAAGGAAAGTTGTGGACTATTTGTTGTTGATGTCGAGGGGTTGTGGGGAGCAAAGAATGCGCAGGTGGTGTTGATGAGGTGCGCAAGTGGAGTCAACGAGGTGCGCAGGTGTGCAAGTGGTGTCTACGAAGCGGAAGCAGAAGGATGGAGGCGCTCGATGGCTGGAGATGCGAAGGTGGTCGTAGAAATTAAGGGAGATGGCTGGAGTTATGGAGCGGGGGAGGGTGGGGATTAAAATATCTGATACCAAGTTGTTATGTGCCTACTCGGTGGTTACCGGAGGCAGAGGGGATACTGCGGAGCCGGAACCGCGGCTGCCTAAGCAGGACTTGCTCGAGTGGACAAAGCTACCAAAATCTCTTTAGGGTTTGAGGAAATAGAGTTTCTTTCATTGATACCCATGCAAGACCCCAAGGGTCCCATAAAAAGAAATTACAATGGCGTAAGCGTAAATAAAGACATCATAAAAAACCTAATGAACCTAAGACACGGACTCGACATAAGATACATGAAGATGGTAATAACAAAAGATGCATCATCATCATTGGGCCTGAAGCCAATTAATATTGTGGTGTTTTATGGTTGTTTGCATAAACTTTCAATTCCTTATTATTTGATTAATTAAGCATCAGATAATTGCATGTAAATCTGAAAATCGCATTGCATTAGGTTAGAGGAATTGTTTATTCATTTCCACATTGCCTGAACCTATAGAGCTATCATTACTTATTTTTCTTTTGGCGTCGGACCCAAGCGCATTTTCATATAGGGTTAGGCTTACCTTCAGCTAAGCCTCCTATAGATTCACCCTATGTCAAATATGCCTGGGGTGACGACTTTAAATACTTTTGCATTATGAGGCGGGTCATCCGAGTACATATTCACGTAAGGTGTGTATATGTATCAATACTCTCACAGATAAACCCCTACCGCCACCCTCAATCCAGCAACCACCGCCCATCCCCTTTCTACCGTAAACCGTCAACCTTCCCTGTAGAAATCCTGCACCTCTGCCATTATTTCCCCTCCCAACCTAGACTTTTTTTATTTTCCAAAAACCACCCAACCCCCCTTCACCCAACATACAGTCCCAAATCTCCATTTACCTACACCCCAACCCCATCTGAGCCCCTCCTATGTTTTTGTTCAGCCCCCCACAGGACCAAAGGAGTAAACGACCACTGGAATTTCATCACCCCTTACCCCGCCGTCACTTGCATGCGTTATTGATGTATTTTCTGGTTTATTAACATATTTTCTGGAATGGGTTTAGTCTCACATTGCGGGATACCTTTATTTGTATTCGGATCTCCTATTTATATCCCTTGATAGTGAAAGAATAAAGGAATCTAATTTTCTCTCGTTTAATTTGGTATCAAAGCAAACCCTCTCTCCCGATCCCTAATCTCCGAACCGCATCCCGCATCGCCGAACCCGCATCCCGCATCGCCGACCTGCGGCGTCTCCCGCCTCGCCGATCTCGTGTCTTCCTCCACCATGCCGATGTGAGGCCGCCGCTTCTCCCGCTTCTCCATCGTCGATCCCGCTTCTCCTGCTTCTCCCACGTCTCCCACATCGCCGATCCCGCTCCTCCCGCGCCGCTCTGCCCACCATCCTCCCGTGTGCTCCCTTCTTCGCCGATCCCGCAGTTTCTCTGAGGGCTTTTTTTTGTCGGTTGTGCTTGGTGTTCCCCCCTCGTTTCCCCTTTCTTTTCTTCTCATGACTTAGATCTGTGATCTACGGTCTTTCCTTTTTGGGGGGGGATGGGATTTCTTTCTTGTGTTTGAGAGTTTCTTGGCTTTTTCTCCCTTGGCGTTTTCCGTTTCTTTTGAGAGTTCCCTTGCTCTCATCCCATGGATTCCTCACCTCTTGTTTTGACTGATGACTTTGCTCGGCGCATCACCACCACCCTTCTCAATGAAAAGAATTTTATCGCTTGGTCCAACTTTGTGCGTGTCCATCTTGCCAAATATGACAAGGTAGATTGGATTGAACTGAATGGTGATCCCCGTCCGTCTGATGAAAAGGCTATCCGTCAATGGCGAACGGAAAATTTCAAGATTCTCGGGTGGCTTCAATGCTCCATGGAGCCCCGCATTTACAAGCAATTCATGTGCTTTGATTCTGTGTCGTTGCTTTGGGCTGCCTTGACTCATACCTACGGTCACACGCGCATTGATACGCGGATTTACTCTATCTTCCAAGAGATTTCTACTGCTCGTCAGGGGGGTCGTTCGGTGCACGAGTATTTTACCTTTCTCACTGGGCGATTCCAGGAGCTTTCTGACCTCAAGCCACTTAGTGCTTTTCCACATTCAGAGGATCTGCTTGTTGCCAAGCGGAGGCAGGAGAAGCGGGAGACCTACCAGTTCCTGATGGGGTTACGGCCCGAGTTTGAGCAGATTCGGGTTCAGATTGTCAGCATGAATCCACTTCCTGATATATTGGATGCTTATTCCATGATGCAGGAGCATGAGCATCGTGCCCGCCTGACCGTTGTTTCTCTTCCAGACCAAATGGCCATTGCTTCCGGTCGTACTTCTTCTGAGTGAGGGGCGTACTACTACCTCTAAAGGTCGCAGGGGTGGCCGCGACAGCCCATTTGCCTCTATTCAGTGTCAGCACTGCCTACGGACTGGTCATGAAAAGGCTCGATGCTGGCTGCTCTTTCCTCACCTGCGCCAGCAGTCCACCACCACTCGTGCTGCTGCCGCTACTTCTTCCGACTTTGGGGGCCAGCCTGATTCTGGTGCCCCGTCTGGGGCCCCTTCCGCCGACTGGAATCAGCTTATGGCTCAAGTGCAGCAGCTTCAGTCTCAGCACTAGATGCAGTCCCCGTTTCAGACTTCGCACCAGCCTCTTCCTGCTCAGCAGTTGCATGCCTCCTCATCGTTCTCGTCGACTTCAGCGTCTGCGTCAGGTACCCCGATGGTCATCCATGTCACTCAAGAGGGGTATTCCTCTCCCTGGGTGATTGACTCTGGGGCCACTGATCACATGACTGGTGAGACATGCTTGTTCTCTTCTCTTTAGTCTCCGAGCGTCCATCGGCAGGTTCGCCTTGTTGATGGCTCTATGACCCCCATTCTTCACCGGGGGACAGTTCCTTTGTCTCCCTCCTTCTCCTTGGGTTCAATTCTTCATGTTCCCAAGTTTGCTTTAAATCTTCTTTCTGTTAGTCAATTGACTCGTTCGATGCACTGCTCTGTGACATATTTTCCTTCTACCTGTGTTTTTCAGGACCTGACCACGAGGAGGACTTTTGGCTACGGTTGTGAGCGTGACGGGCTATACCAGCTGGATCTTCCACCTCCTTCGTCCTGTCTCTCACCCCCATCCATTGTTGTTGCTACTACTTCACCTGCTCTTTGGCATGCTAGACTGGGGCATGCGAGTCCTCAGATTGTGTCGTCTTTTTTTTCGAGTGTCTCGTTTGAGAACACTTTTCAGTGTGATGTGTGTCAGCTTAGCAAATATACACGCATTTCATATCATGTTTCTGTTTCTCGTAGTTCTGCACCGTTTGATATTATTCATTCAGATGTTTGGGGGTCGGCCCCGGTTATTTCTTATGATAGATTTTGGTATTTTGTTATTTTTATAGATGATTTTGCTGATGTTGGGTTTATCTTATGCGTGCCAAATCTGATGTCTTTGATTTATATACCAATTTTACTAATATGGTTAAGATTCAGTGTTCCTCTCGTATTCGGGTCCTTCGCTCCGATAACGGGGGGGAGTATGCTTTTTCCTCTTTCACTGCTTGCCTTGCTAGCCAAGGAACCCTTAATCAATCCTCCTGTTCCTATACAACAGAACAGAACAGCGTGGCGTAACGCAAGAACCGTCATCTCTTGAATGTGACCCGGTCTCCTCTTCGTGGATCTCACGTCCTCAAGTCGTTTTGGAGTGTCGCGCTTCTTACGGGGACCTTCTTGGTCAACCTTCTGCCTTGTCAGCCTTTAGCAGGTCGGCTACCCCTTAGTCTTCTATCTCCCCGTCGCCCTCTGTTTCCCGTCCCTCTCCGGGTGTTTGGGTGTGTGTGTTTTGTCTATGACCGTCGTCCGACTCGGACAAAGCTTGATGACAAAGCTATCTGGTGCTTATTTTGGGGATATTCCTCCTCTTCCAAGGGCTATCGGTGTTTTGACCCTTCTTCTCGCAGGACTTTTCACTCCCTGGATGTTACGTTCTTTGAGTATGTCCCCTTCTATGGTACCTCCCTCGTCCCTGTTGCTCCTTCTACTCCGCCACAGCCGGCTCAGGTTGCCCTGGCTCCGTTGCACGACTCTCTTTCGTTGCAGACATACACTCGTGGCCCACGCGGGCCCTCACATGTCCACCCCATTTTTCGGGATCCACTGATTACGCCCAGCTCACAAGACCTTGTGCTAGATCCTCTAGCAGGTGATGTTCTTCCCTCCTCTGACTTACCCATTATACTTCGCAAGGGTAAGCGTTCTTGTATTACTGACCATCCTGTGGCAATCTATGTGTCCTACCAGCGTCTTTCTCAGGGTTACCGGGCTTTCCTGATTTAGAGTTTTTGACCTCTATTTATAACAGTAAGGACATTGTTTTTGAAGGACAGAGCAGTGTAGCGATTTATGCAGCGAAGGATATACAAATGTCTACAAGACAAAGTTGAAGCAAGCAGCTGATAACATGAAACCAAGAAACCATTAGTCGTGGAAAACTCACCCTGCTTATTTCAGAGATTTCATTATTAATTAAATTGTTTGAAGGTCATATTGCAGTTATATTACTGTGTAAATAAACATCTATATAAAGTACCTGAATGTAGGGGACAGATATGAAACTTTTTGTAGAGTTTAATTCTTAAACTTTCTTCTTCCTATTCTTTATCTATCATCCCTTCCTCTCAATTCTCTTCGAATTCTTCCACATCATGGAAAGTTAACTCCTAACATAAAATTGTGTCTCTCTTTATTCATCATGAGCCCCTAAAGCTTAAGGGAACACACCTATATCAAAGGGAACTTAAAATGTCACAAGAAAGATGATAGAGTGGAGTATGAGAAACAACTATTAACAAATAATTTAACTTTCCAACCGCTATAAATCCACAAAGATTTTAGCTGATTTGAAGAAGAATAAGTTAATGCAAGGCACAACAGTTAAATACGGTTGAAAGTATAAGTCTCATCTACTATTTTTTGACAAGTCAAAGAATGGGCATAACCACCGAATGCTAATCTAAATAATTAATAGGAATGGGTTTTATATTATTTAACTATTATGTATGGGTGTTTGGGCTGCTGTCAAATGTCATCACTATTTTCAATCTTCTTGGCCTTTAAATAGATGTTTTGTTGGACGTCTTCATCTAACTATGTGAGCTCCAAGAACAACTATTGAAGCAATGTGATCCCTCAGCCATTGAAGCTTTTCCCTCTCCCCCACTTTGTTTTTCCATCTCAGTTTTTTGTTATTTTCTTCCCAAAATCCAGCATGATATCAGAGCCAGATTGTGTTGGTTGGTCGATCTCGCCGGCGAAGACTGTGAAAATCAAATTTCAGCGAGACCATGATGAGTGGGACCGGAAAAAAATGGAATATCCTTGGTGGCTCATATGGACTTTGTCTCACAATTTCTACCTAGCGAGGTCGTGCGTAGGATGTTTCGTCGTGTCGTGAAGCAAATTTATGCAAGATCGTGGCGAGAGGGACCGAAAAAAACGGAATATCCCCGATGGCTCGTATGAGTTCTGTCGCACTTCGCCTACCCAATTGCGCCCTCCTACCTCCTTCCAACAAGGTCCATCAACAACTAAGGAAAAAAATAATTTTTTGAGGAAGATATCGGCTTATGTGAGGGTGTTGAAAGTATAAGCCTCATCTACAGTTTTTTGACAAGTCAAAGAATGGGCATAACCACCGAATGTTGATCTAAATAATTATTAGGAATGGGATTTATATTATTTAATTGTTATGTATGGTGTTTGTATGGGTTCTTGTCAAATGCCATCACTGTTTTCAATTTTCTTGGCCTTTAAATAGATGTTTTGTTGGCCATCTTCATCTAACTATGTAAGCTCCAAAAACCACTAATGAAGCCCCTTAGCAGTTGAAGCTTTTCCCTCTCCCCCCACATCGTTTTTTCCATTTAAGTTTTTTGTAATTTTCTTCCAAAAATTCAACAAATACTGACCTTTCCCTTGGAGATGCTTCTCATGCCCTCAAAATCTACCACAATATGAGCGCATGTCAAAATAGTTCCATCTGAATCAATGATAGTTCCCGAACCCATACTCTTTCCAAGCCAAAAACCATGAGTACCTATTATAATAGTACCAGGTGATCAAAACCAACCAAGAACATAATAATAATAGAGATAACACTAACAAAAAGATGATATAAAAGTAGCCACGTCACCTCTTGAAACATAGATATTAACGACCGCAGGACCTGCAGCCGCGGCCGCATTGGCGATAGAATCCCTCCCCAGACATCCTGGGCCACATTTCGAACCGTCCTCGTTCGCTCGATATTTGTCCTTCAAATTATCAGGCGATGCAGCAGCATCCTTGGAAGGACGTGAACCTGGAATCAGGATTTCTGGAGTCAAGAATCAAATGCCCTTTATCTATCGGATGAAACAAAAAAAAGGCTATAAACGCCCAGAAATATATATATATATATATATATATATATATATAAATATGTATAAATATATACAAACCTCCTATAAAACCCCAGAAAAATGATGGAAAAGCAAAACCTTGCAATAACAAATCTACGGACTGAGGGAGAAGATAGTGGCGAAGAGGGGAAAGAAAAATCTTAGCTCCTTAGGAAACAGTAGAAGAATTGTGTTAGTAAAAGGAAAAGAAACTGTAAGAAATAATCAAACATGTAGGGGGGTACATGCATACTGGTATGAAACGATCTCTCCCCGTCGAAGTGCTCACAACCGGCCGCGAGGGCGAGCATGCCGGCGGCAGTACCGTGACCAAATGTGCGAGAGCAGAGAAATCGCAGCATGAAGCGTCGATCAAAGGAAGAGCAACCCGGAGGCAGGTTGCGTGCAAGAATAATATAGAGAGAGAATGAGAGTATAGATGCATAGAAATATAGAAATAAAATAGGGTCTGTTTGGGACGGAAAATTTTTGATGTTGTCTCTTGATCCTCCATTATCATCTCAAATAGGCATGAGTATAAAAGGTGTTTCGTTCTTACGGTGGGCCCTGCGTTTCACAAAGCGAAGAAGCCTAAGGTTTCTTCTCCGTCGCTGAGAAGCCGAGGCCTTCGAAACTGGTTGCGATCACCTCCTTTTGCTGCTAATCGAAGGAAATATCCTCGACAAAGGTTAGTCACAAGCATCGTACTCCGATTTCGTGGCTATTAACCGAGTAGTTGCGATTTTCTGTTTTTTTTTTACCGAGCAAAACGGCTCTGAAACTTAACATTTAGCATTCTGACTAGTTTTGTATTACAATGCGGCAGTATTGTTGTAATGTTATGATACAACACTTGTTATATATATACATTTAGCATTACATATAATCGTATTGCAGTTGTATCGTCCTGAATATAATGCGCAAACTACCAGCTAGATGCAGATTTTCCTGTGCATAATAAAATGTGTAGTCATTTGTTATTTAAGTGCATGCTATGATAAGAAGTTAGTACTTATATATTTTTATCATACATATGTATTCCTATGTTTTGTCGGATTTTGTGTGTTATAAAAAACTATTTTTTTATAATACGATTGTATTGCATGAAGATACGGTCGTATTCCTATTGTATTGCATATAACCCCATAAATACAGCCGTATTGAAGTTCTATTTTTTATAAATTAGTGCCCTTTCTGAAAATACATTCTTTCTAAAATTAGTGCTCAACATCAAACATTAGGAGAAATTGCGATGCAACTTGTATTTTTTAGAAGTAGATTTAATGTAAAATTGCGATATGATTAGCTAAAACTACAGTATCTTTAACAACTCTATTTTTTTCAAAATCTCGGGCTAGATGCAAACATAATGTGCATGAAAAATTGTGTAGTCGTTTGTTGTTTAAGTGCATGCTGTGATAAGAACTTAGTACTTATTTTTGCCTTGCATATGTATTTCTATGTATTGTCGGGTTTTTTGTTGAATCTAAAACAAATTTTTTTAATAATACGATTGTATTGCATGTAGATATGATCGTATTCCTATTGTATTGCAGTAAATACAGCCGTATTGCAGTTCAATTTCCAGAAATTAATGTCCTATCTGAAAATACATCCTTATTAGATTTTATTGTAGTAGTCATATGTTGTGTGGTTTTTTTGTATTAGTCATATGTTAAAGGCACAACTCTTGTATTATCTATGTATAACACAAAATACAGTCGTATTGTAGTAGTTATATATTGTGTGATTTTTTTTGTTTCTAAAATATTTCGGTGTTACAATACAGTTGTATAGTATGTAGATACGACCATATTCCAATTGTATTATATTTGTAATACAGTACAGTTACACGCCTCTATTTATCCAAATATCTTTTGAATGATATGACAGATGACTGTATCAACAAGTTTACACTGTCGTTGTGTCGTCTCTTCTTTCAAAGAAAAAACAATACCACTACTAAGATCATTAAATGAAAAACACGAGGAAGGATTTGGAAGAAGCTGGGATTATGTCGTTCTCTATTCCAAGTTTAAACTAAAATATTTCCCTAGTTGTAACTTTGTTTCGATCATACTCCAAGAGGAATAGGGCATTCCTTTTTAGGAAGAGTTTATAAAAAAATTACTGTCAATGAGGTCGCATTAATGTTGAGTCTACCCAACAAAGGGCTGAAATTCACTTTTAATAAAACCCCTCTGGCTATGTACGAGCAAAAGGATTTGGCGGTGAAAATATTGCGGCTTTCAAAGGAAGAGTGGACTGAAGAGTTAGAAGGTCAAAGAGTTGAGGCCCTAGTGAGGTTTGTTTTATGTAAACTTTTTTCCACTAAAGGTTATGAAAATACCGAAATGTTTACATACGTTCGGCGGTTTGGAGGATTTCAAAAAATACAACTGGCCCGAAGCAATTCACTCATTTCTACAGTCGCAATTCTGACAGTTAAGTATAGCAGCAACCAAGAATAAGTCAAACGAGAGTTTGGACTACATCGAAGGTTGCTTGATCCTATTGGTGGTGAGAAATTTTTTAATATAATCTCTTATTTTATCTTCTAATTGACTGGTTAAATGTGGAGTATCATATTTGCAGGTGTGGTTTTTTGAGTACACTAAATTTCTAAATGTTGATGATGACTTGGCCAGGCCTCGACTATGTCGATGGTCTTCTAAATTCAGCTTTTCCAATAAGTTTTGTTCAGAGATAAAATCAAAGCTAAGTCTGCGCGGCCAGGTATGTTGTTCCTTCGTTTTTCATGTACGTGGTTAGATTAAATTGCGACATGAAGAAATATTTTTCGAATAAATCGCTAAAATTAATAGAACTATTGTACAAGTGAGAGAGGGTTTTGAGAACATATTGCCATCCGAGGAGGGTTTATTGGGAGATGTACATGTAGAGGATAGTGATTTCGAAGAGTCCAATGAGAAGTAGCATGAAATAGAGGATGAAGAAGAAGACAGTGTAGAAAAAATGAAACAGTATGTGAAGAGAAAAAAAAAAGACTATCCAAAAAAGAGGAAAATAAAAAGAAAAGCTTGAGAAAAAAAGTGAGTTAAAGAAGCGTTTATTCAAGGTAAAAGACGGAAGGAAAAGGATGATGGAGCAATCAAAATGTTTGAAGAAATTGTGAGATGAATGACCTCAGAAATAGAAACCGAGTCAAAAAACATCATGATATCGTGATGGAAGAACTTAAGGAACTACGTAAAAATATCAATGCAAGGATGGATAAATTGACTGCCACCACTGGGGAAGGTCTAAAAAGTCCCCCGTCACATGCATTTGAAGAACCGGAAGTCTCCCAAAAATCTACTCCTACCGCATCTCATCACTCCTCACATACGTTAGACGAAATGGTTATAGCCGGTAACGAGGTAAAAGATCAAATATCTGATGCTTTGGTGGTTTGTGCGCTTCCTTCACTTAATCAGAAAGTAGAAAGGAGTTTAATAAAAATAGTTAAAGGGCGTCATGATCGGAAATAGAATAGTAGTATTAAATCATCGTCCTATGTGGTGGCATTTCCAGGAAAAAAATACTAAACAAATCAAATCGTCTGATAATAGACCATATTATGGAAGAGTTCCCGAACAGGTTTTTCCATATTTTGATTTTACCTTCTAAATTGCATCTTCTCTAAATTGTCACTTTGCTCACTTTGCCTTGTTTGTATGTAGAAATAGTTTGGTGATCGAAGCTGGTAATATTACTTTGTATCGATCCCACATTGATGATCTACTAGGAAATGGGTGGCTTAATGATGCCCACCTAGATGCATACAACATAGTGTTAACAATACAAAAATCAAATCATCCACGCAAATTTAAGCACTTCTTATATGTGTCCTCCAATCATGTCGTTAGTGTCTTTTTTTCTTTACTCCTTTTATACAAAACATCAAAATGTCATTTACATTATTATATAATCCATGATTATTTTATGCAGAATATGAAGAAACACAAGAGAAATGTTGAAGCACTTGTTAGTCACATCACAAGAAACTCATTGGAGTATGAAGAGTAAATTCTAATTCTGGTACACCTCACTAATCATTGTTGTTTGCTCGTTGGAAACATTGTAGAGGAATGTTGACAATACTATGATTTCTTGTACAAGGATTCTAATTACAACAAGCTTAGAATAGTGGTATGTTTTTTTGTCGATAGAAACTATACTAATTAATAGTTATATTCATATATTTTGGGTTATGCAGATAAATTTTTTTGAAGAAGATTTATATGAAGTCCTTCCCGAGAGAATCCATGAGTGGCCATTATTTTGTGTCAATAACATTCCAAAACAAAATAGTCTTGATGATTATGGTGTTTTCGTTATTCTGTATATGAAAACAATTGTCGGGAAAAAGAAAATTGATTGGGAAAAGTGTCAATTATGGGCAAAACAAATGCCAAAGTTAAGGGCTGAAATTGCAATTGACCTAATTAAAGCTTTTCCTGACAAAATTATGAGTAAGTATTGTTAAACACTTCTTAACCATTTGATATGCAGTATCTAATATTTGCATTTCAATAAATTCTTTGTAGGTAGATAAAGTGGACAACTTTGCACGAGTTAATGATGAGAAACTTTGATGCTGCCAGTTGTTCAAGATCACTTCTGTTATTTATAAGGATAAATTCAATTGTTTAATTTCGTAAAATACAATTTCACACAAGTTGCGTACATTGATGTTGATGGTCTTTATTACTGATTAGATTAGTGTATCAGATTATGATATAATTTCGGTATTTACATATGTTATTTGGTACTTTTTAAAAATGTTTTTGAAACCGTGTAACAATTATATCTAGAGGTTTTTTGATTAGTTTGGTAGATGTGTATTAAAATTGGAGACTATACATTCATAATGCGGTTATATAGTATGTATATACGACAGTTTTCCAATTGTATTTCATTTGTAATACAGTACAGTTACACAATTTTAATTTCCGAAATTTAAAACCTCAATAACTTGTTACTATTAAAACAAGTTATGGAAATATTTTCTGACAATACTACTGTTATACGATCAAATAAAGTGCAGATACAAGAGTTTTGAACTTATATTTAGGAAATCATGTACTGCTATTTAGTACACCTTTGATATGTTATTGAAACCGTGTAACAATTTTATCTGGAACCTTTGTTTTATTTGGGAGAGGCTTCTGTTATAATTGGAGATAATAAATTCATAATACGGTTGTATACAATGTAGATATAATCGTATTTAGCTTTTACGTAAGCAAAAAAGATGAATCTGTTTACCACAGCATCATATTATCAATGTTTAACGCACAATACAGTCGTATTGTAGTAAGCCCATGTTGAACACACAATACAGTCGTATTGTAGTAGCCCCATGTTGTGTGGTAATTTTGTTGATTCTAAAACATTTCGATTATACAAGACGGTTGTATAGTATGTAGATACAATCTTATTCCAATTGTATTCTATTTGTAAAACAATACAGTTACATGACTATATTTTTTCAAATTTAAAAACTCAAAGATTTGTTACTATTAAAACATGTTATGGAAGTATTTACTAACAATACTAGCGTAATTAAACTTATATTTAAGAAAAACATATATAAACATTAAAATTTAAAAACATAATAACCATTACTCTTACAGATTCTTCACCATTTGAATACATCAGGAATACACGAAAAATCTTATGGTTTATTAACAGAGAAATCATCATTTGTCGAGTAATCATCGTTCAAGTCAACATGTTCAATAGTGGGGTTTGAAATTGCATTAGAATCCAACATAGAATTGTTATCCATGAAATTATGCTCGATTGGAGGCCCAAAAACATCGGTAGCAGAAGAACCTCTCCCTTTAATTGCATGCAACTCCCTGTTTATCCAAAAAGAAAAAAAAAGAAAAATTCAGATTAAACAATCATTTTTATGGATTTTTCACGATTTAAAAATATGTCAGATTAAAACAAACTCAAGGTAATCATACTTTGTTTTTTGGAGTTGGATTCCCAATAACTCTTAAGTCGTGTCTTTGATGCCCCTTCGGTCGTATGGATGGTGGATCTTTCAAAACACCGTAGTCCTTCTACATGGATGGAAGAATTCATTTTTTCTTTTTCTCATCTTTGTCGATCATATCTTCTATAACTTGACCCACGTCATTTGTTACTTTAACCATGTACTCCTTTGCCACTTGACAATTTTCAATTCTTTGGCAAATGTCATATGTCCACTGCATCATATTATTTCTGAAAATCATGTTCAACTGAATGCGGTTTGTGGATATAAGAATTGTAATATTATTACGCCTCTTAGTTTGCATTGTAAATCTCTTTAATATGTAATTTGAATGAATTTTTTGTACATTACGGAAATTATAAACCCGTAGAACATGCTCGCACAAAAAACTTTTTGTTTGAAAACCTCCACAAGAGCACTCAATATCATTGCTCTTTGTGTCTATTATCACAATCCATTGCTTTTCAGGACCACTAGTATCACAAAGCTGAGTTTTGTATACAATCGTGTCTTGGTCGTACATTGAATCCTCTGACACCATCACACCAAGTGTCCCTTCCATCAAAGCATGCTCGAATATAGAAAATAATTTTCTAATGTATATTTTGGACATTTGTCTTAGTATCATTGAGCTTTTTATTTTTAGAGTATGTGTACCTTGTTTGCATTTGAAATCGTCCTCTTGTTCACTCCTTTGCCGACAATCAAACAATTTCTCAAAACCAAGAAAACATTTGGTCAGTGAACTTGTAGGCTTCGAGCAACCATGAAGACTGTGATTTGCCGATTCACTACGTTGTGTGGATAAAATCCCGAGATCAAGTACATCCTTATTAAAAGTAGTGGACCATTTTTCTTTAAGTTTGTGAAGCTTATTTAACCACTGATTCTCTTCCAAATTTTCTTTGCTAATCATCTCACTCCAATACAACTCAAACTCCATTTCAGTGTCACATTTACTCATGCAAGTATAAAATAAAGATCTAATGTGCTTGTATCAGTTAAAAGTCGGTACCTTAGATGGCGCTTTCTTGGAAATATGCCATTGGCATAAGCGATGACGAGTAGTAGGAAAAACTCTTTCAATAGCAACTGTCATGTCCTGATCTTGATCTATGAAAATTGTGATCGGTCGCTTAGATCCTACAAACTTTAAGAAAGCCTCAAATACCCAATAGAAAGAGTCTATTGTCTCATATGCTACAAATTCACATCCAATAAAAACATTTTGCCAATGGTGGTTTACTGCTATAAAAGGCGCGCATGCTAAATTATATTTGTTTACCCTGTAAGTGCAGTCAAATATGATGACGTCCCCAAAACATTCGTAATCCAATTTTTCCTAGCCATCAATCTAGAAGAAATTATGCATGCGGTCCATTTCATCTGTTTGAATATCAAAAGAAAACATGTTATATAACAGTTGTCTCTCTTTAAAAATTTCCAATAATCTAGCTGCATCTCCAATTTCGACGAGCGCTCTTCTTTCTCGATGTATGAATTTATATGCATCCGCTTTTGTAAACCCTATATTATAAGCTCCGCCAACTTCTTCGGCCATAAGGTTGAATGCGTCAACAGTTCGTATCCCCACTCCTGACATATTCTGAATCATGGTTGCTTGGGCATCCCTAACATGACGATGAGATCTCAAGAGATGTACGTCTTGCGGCAGCGTCAAAGGATGATTATGCTCTTCAATAAATTTTGTTACCTTCCAATTCTTACCCTCTTCGTCCACGATAAAGTGTAAGCAAGCTAAGCAGCCAGTCCTAAAATCCGGTTTATGGAATTTTCTCTTTACATCAGGGCATGACTTGTCACGTTTAAATCCTGCATTTGAACATGAGAACTCTCGCCCCTTGATAATCCTTGTATGTGTCCAATAAAATACATGTTGTTTTCGTACACTAAATCCGCATTAAAGAGCATATTCTGAGTACCTTTTGTATGCCTCATAATCAGAATGTACTGTAGGAAACACAACTTTCTCCTTGTTCACCTGCCAATAAGACAGCAGATAAAGTAAATATACTACTGTATTACACATGTAATACAGTCTTATTTCAGCATATATATATACGGTAGTAATAAGACAGTATCTTACAGTGTTTATAGTATCATTACATGGAACAGTATTCTTGTCCACTTCCTGCGTCTTCTCAGGTGCTATATAGTTCTCCTCCATAGATCTACGATAGATGAATGTGTTATTGGCCTCTCCCATTAATGAAATGACACTGAACACATAAATTTATCCTTAAACGAACCCTCAAAATTGTAAAACATCCCTCATAATCTTCAGCAAATAACAAGAAATAGAGAAAAACCCAAGATATTTCGGGAAGCATATTTACGGACTGCAATGGCGGTAAATGCAGATCTCCGCCTGTGAGAAGGGTCCGTTTCAGATATGTGTCGCTAGGTTGAGCTTCGTTCCAGGCTTCTTCACTTTTGCTGTGCTATTTGAGAGAGTTAGGCCGAAACAACATAGTTGAGGGTAGTCTTTAGTACAAAACCAGAAAACTCGATGGCTAATCCTCCTATTTTTTTACATTCAAACGAAGAAGACGACTACTTACCTCTCGAAACCATGAAAACGTGAATGTGGAATTTTTTGGAGGGAAACACGAACTCTTCCCGAAATAAAGGCCTTTTATATGCGTACCTATTTAATAGGTACGCATACGTACCTAAAAATTGTGCTTATTTGAAAGGCATGAGACTTTACTTTTTTTCTTTGAAAAGACGCTTTTAAAAATGATGTACAAATGATTATTTATTATTTCTAGAAGATTATTTGAGATTTCACAGATATCATTTATGATCTCAAGTGTGCGGACTAGCTCGATGCCCCGGTCGGACCGGATTTACTTGGACCGTCTTAGCTCACGGAGGGGTCGAGCGTGCACACAGTCAATGAAAATGAAAGGTTGTCACAGGATGTGATGACGTGGAAAAACCCTTCAATTAGGTAAAAAACCACGTGACAGGATCTGTGCCGGTCAAAGCCCATTAGCAGTTTGTGGTTACAATGTGCTCGGAGAATCGGGGGTGACAGGCCGCTGCCCGTTACAACTTGGGGGGTGAGAGAGATTTACGCTCCCAACGGGCAATAGACTGCCCCGCGGGAGCGACTTGGACACTGGAGTCCGAGAAGTGGTTCAGTGCTTGGAAGTTTGGAGTGCGGCTTCGGTGCTGGTCCTCTTGTAGTGGTCGGCTTCCTCCTTCTTTCATTCATTTCGGGACATAGGTGTGTTCCTGCTAGAGGCGCACTGGTCGCCCGAGGTGGCTGGAGGATGATCCGAGTGAGGAGTCAGGCAGAGTTATCGCCTAAGGAAGAAGATGGCCGGGAGCCAAAAGGTGAAGTATGAGGAGGACCTAGGCTCCTTTTATAGCCTCTGGGAGAGGATTATGGTGGGCCCCACCACTAACTTGGTGGGTTAATGGGTGGTAACCCCCCAGATCGGACGGCGAGAAAAGCCCACCATGATCGGATGGCAGGCGAGCCGTCTAAGGTGACGGGGCAGCCGGCCGGCGACCAGGCGGCGATCGGTCTGGCGACGGCCCAGCCGGCGGCCAGGCCGCCGGCGGCCTGGCCAGCTGCGGAGGCTTGGCTACGGTCTGCGGCGGCAAAGCCGGCGGCCAGCCGGCCAGGCCGACAGTGCTAGGCCAGCAGCGGCCAGGCCTGGCGGGCCGGCGGCCTGGCCAGCCTTGGCGGCTTGTCCATAGTCTACGGCGGCCAGGCCGGCGACGGCCCGGGCGGCGGCCAGCCGGCGACAGCCCGGGCGGCTGCGGTGGCTTGGCCACGGTCTGCGGCGGCAAGGCCGGCGGCCGGCCGGCCATGTCGGTGGTGCCAGGCCGGCAGCGGCCAGGCCCGCAAGGCGGCCAGGCCTGGCTGGCGGCCTGCTGGCAGGCCGACGGTCGAGGCGGCCTGGCCGGCGGCGGCGGCAGCCAGATCGACGACGGTGGCAGCCTGCCTGGCGGGCGGCGGCGGCGCGTCTGGCGGCGTCAGCGGTTTCCCTGAAAAGAGGGGCGGTTTTTGGTGGAGAGAGAGGGAGTGGGCCCTCCCCCCATGTTTTCCTCGTCATGGGGAGTTCATGGGGGGTGCAGGTTGAATAGTCAACCCAATGATCCCTCAATTTGGGAGGAGATCATGGGGGAATTCATCTTATATATAGAGGTGCAACCCATCAATTGCCCCCCAAATCATTATTGTTGGAGAGTGAAGCGAACAAGAGAATAAGGATTTTCCTGCTTTCGTCTTCTTCTCTGATGTCATGACAATCTCCGGCGAGAAGGCGGAGACGGTGAAAGGCGGTGCTTCGAAGGTACCTGGAATCATTGGACTATATGCAAGATCGTTGTCTGATTGTAGAGGAGGTTCGTGACTAGATTTGGTCCAAGGAGGTGGAGCCTCAGATGGACGATGTTCGTGAGCTAGCACTCCGACGCGGTATTTCGAAGGCCTTCCGCCTTGTTAGCAAAAGCTTGGGATGTGACACATCCTGCTTTAGCTTTGAAGATGTTTCTTAGGATGAGCGTTCTTACTCAGATGCCGAGGACGAGTAGTAGCTCTCACATTTTTGTCATTGTTCATTTGCATTTTGTTGTTTAGTTAGTCGTGCTGCATTTTGCCTTTTGTTCAGCATTTGTTATTGTTGCCTTTAGGCGTTGATTGCCCCTTTTGTATCATTTCAGCTGTTCTGTATGATATTATTATTTTTTCATGCCATTTTAGCTGTTTTGTTTGCAGAGCTCTGGTCCACAGCTTTGTCGTGAAAGGGGGTAGGCCCTTGCGAGGTTACACGAGACAGGCTCGCGGCTTAGTTTGCACAGCTCAGGTTCGCGGCTTTGTCGTGAAAGGGGGGCAGGCTCTTACGAGGTTGCACGAGTCAGGCTCACGACTTAGTTTGCACATCTCAGGTCCGCGGGTTTGTCACGAAAGGGGGACAGGCCCTTGCGAGGTTGCACGAGTCAGGCTCGCGGCTTAGTTTGCACGGCTCAGGTCCGCGGCTTTGTCGAGAAAGGGGGGTAGGCCCTTGCGAGGTTGCACGAGTCAGGCTCGTGACTTAGCTTGCACGAGGGTTACTCGCGACTTTATTTGCGCGAGGGTTACTCGTGACTTTATTTGCGCGAGGGTTACTCGCGGCTTTATTTGCGCGAGGGTTACTCGCAGCTTTATTTGTGCGAGGGTTACTCGTGGATTTATTTGCGCGAGGGTTACTCACGGCTTTATTTGCGCGAGGGTTACTCGCGGCTTTATTTGCGCGAGGGTTACTCGCGGCTTTATTTGCGCGAGGGTTACTCGCGGCTTTACTTGCGTGAGGGTTACTTGCGGCTTTATTTGCGCGAGGGTTACTCGCAGCTTTATTTGCGCGAGGGTTACTCGCAGCTTTATTTGCGCGAGGGTTACTCGCAGCTTTATTTGCGCGAGGGTTACTCGCGGCTTTATTTGCGCGAGGGTTACTCGCGGCTTTATTTGCGCGAGGGTTACTCGTGGCTTTATTTGACCCTCGCAGCTTTATTTGCGCGAGGGTTACTCACGGCTTTATTTGCGCGAAGGTTACATGCGGCTTTATTTGTGCGAGGGTTACTCGCGGCTTTATTTGTGCGAGGGTTACTCGCGACTTTATTTGCGCGTGGGTTACTCGCGGCTTAGTCGTGAGGGGGGGGGGCAGGCCCCCACGAGAAATTTGAATGCGACATTTTCCTGTTTGAATAGACAAGATTTACGGCAATATAATGCAATACTTGAATAAAGATAACTTGCGCGGGACCAGGCCCGCAGCTTACACACATCATTGAGTCTTTTTGTTAAAGAAAGCGTCACACAATTAGAAAAACAAAAAACAGGAAATCATTGATTAAATCGGCGCAGGTTTTGCGCATTCCATGTGCGGGGGAGAGTATTTCCTTCGGCGTTTCGCAGCTTGTATGTTCCTGGTTTTACCATAGCCATGACGATGAAGGGTCCTTCCCAGGTTGGAGATAAGTTGTCGCCATGCGTTCACTTCCCTACCGCTTCTAGAGTGTGGAGGACCAGGTCTCTCACGTTGATCGGTCGGGGCTTCATCTTGCGATTATAATAGCGGGTTGTGCGTTGCTGGTAGGCTGCGGTATGGAGAGCGGCTTCTTCGTGGATCTCGGAGATCAAATCCAGATTGTATCGGAGAGCGTCGTCGTTCATCTGGAGGTTGAAGTGGGAAACCTGGGGTCTTGGAACGCCGATGTCGGCAGGGATGATAGCTTCAGTACCGTAGCAGATATTGTACGACGTTTCTCCTGTAGGGGTTCTCTCCATTGTCTGGAATGCCCACAGCACATTGGGGAGCGCATCAACCCACTACCCCCCCAGCATTTTCAAGTCGCGCCTTTAGTCCCTTCAGAATGGTTTGGTTGGTGACCTCGACCTGCCCATTGGATTGGGGGTGCGACATAGCCGTATGTCACAACTCGATCTTTAAGTCCTTGTATCGCTTGGTGAAAGACTTTCCTGTAAAATGAGTGTCATTGTCGGTGATGATAATTGTTGGTATGACAAAGCGGCAGACGATGTTCTTCCAAGCGAATTGCTTTGCGTTCTCCTCAGTATCTTGGCCAGAGGCTCCGCTTCTACCCACTTGGTGAAGTAGTTGATGGCCATGATGATGAATTTCCTCTGTCCCGAGGCTTAAGGTAAAGGGCCGAGAAGGTCTATCCCCCACTGTGCGAATGACCAAGCTCCTTATAGCGTGGTAAGGGCAACGGGAGGTCGTCAGGGAATGTTGGCATGCAGCTGACAACTTTTGGATTTCTGGATGAACTATGTCGCTTCCTTTTTCATGGTTGGCCAGTAAAAGCCTTAACATAGGATTTTTCGGACCAAGGCCTTTCTGCCCAAATGTTCTCCGCACACCCCTCCATGGACTTCATGGAGGGTATCTTTAGCGTTAGTATCTACTAAATACTTCTTGTAGGGTCCTGCAAAGGACCGCTTATAAATTTCTCTATTGATCAGTGTGAAAGTGGTCGCCCTCATTCATAGGAGACGGCCCTCCTTTTGATCCTCTGGGAGTGCTGGTTCTCTAAGTAGTCCACCAACGGGGTGATCTATGATCCCTTTGATTCTTCAATCTACACTACCTCCCACGGTCCCTGGATACTAGGAAAGACAATTTCTTCAACCCGATGTCTTCTTGACTGATAGCGAGATGGAGATGTGGCTAGCTTTGACATGGCATCTGCCCAGCTATTTTGCTCCCTAGGGATGTGGAGAATTTTGGCTTACGGTATCTGAAGCAGGAGAGATTTTACCAGTTGGAGGTACTAGACGCGCTGCTCACTCTTCGCTTCATAATCTCCTTCTACCCGAGAGATGATGAGCTGGGAGTTGGAGTAGATTGTTAACTTCTTGGTGTGGCAATCGATGGCGAGCCTGAGTCCTGCGATTAAGGCCTCATATTCTGCTATGTTGTTGGTGGCAGGAAACTTCAACCGGAGCCCGTACTCTAAAGTGACGAGTTCTGGGCTTATGAGAAGCAGTCCGGCTCTGACGCCTTCTATTCCAGAAGCTCCGTCAATGTACATAGTCCATCCTTGTCCTGGTTCTGCTGGTGCAACTTCCGGTTCCGTTGGCATGGTATTTTCAACGATGAAGTCTGCTAAGACCTGCGATTTAATGACGGGGCGTGACAGGAAGTGGATATCAAATTCGCCTAGCTTGATCGCCCATTTGACCAACTAGCAAGATGCCTCAGGCTTTTGAAGGATGGTACGGAGAGGTAGCTCGGTCAATACTTTGAAGGTGTGGGCCAGGAAGTAGGGACGAAGTTTCCTTGCTGAGAAAACAAGTACTCATTTTATGTTGCATGACTATGTTTGTTATTTTATATAACATAACTAATGTTATGTTTTATTTTATTTTTGTAGGTTCGAGCCTCCTTGGTGCTGTCCAAACCCGTGAGCCATGCAACCCTCTCATTTGGCCAGCTCAAGATCAAGTCCTGCCCGACCCTCCTCGATGCAACCCGAGCCCACATGATGAAGCCCGACCCTCCTTGATGCAACCCGAGCCCACATGATGCAGCCCAGCCCTCCTTAGTGTAGCCGACCCCTTTATCTCAAGTCCAGCTCATCCGAAGCAGCCCCCCTTCACTCATCAAGTCCAACCTGAGCCCTCCATAATGCAGCCACCCGCCACCTTTGCATGGCTCTCCACTTAATGCTTGGCCGGCTCCCTCCTCCCTTCTTTTTCCCCCCTTTTATATTTTTCTCCCCTCTTTTATTACTCATTCAACCCCTTATTCTATTCCTATTTTTCTATTTTTATTTCTTTAAATAACATGCCTTGAACCTTGTTCTCTCTCTCTCCCCCATTTTCTCTCCCCCTCATTAATTTCATTCATGCACCTCTCCACCCATGCATGGAATGCCCCCCCCTTTGTGCCCTTTCATCTCCAACTCCCTCTAGAACCTTCCCCCTCATCTATATAAGGACCCTTAGCCTCAAGCATTGGAAGGTTGGACATTGGAGAGCAAGTAGAGTGCTAGTGCAAGAGAGTTCTTTTCTTGTTGTTAAGTTCTTTTTATTAGTGTAATCTTTTTCTTGGTAGTATAATATTGTCTCTTTTATTATTATTGTGTACTCTTTTTTATCAATCAATGAAAATGAAATTTCTCCATCTTATTATGGTTTTCTTCTTGAATATGCGTTCGATCATGAGGATCCATGAAATGAGATGAGATTTTTATTTGCTTCATTGTTTTATTTTTGCTAATTTTTTTCTCGATCCTTATTTGACTTATCTCGTGTCAACTCCGTATTTCCGGTATACGATAGTAGTCAATTTGATCTCATTTTATAGTAGTCGAGAGACTAGTTGATTTGAAAGATCACTCAAAAAAGGAAGGAGTTGCACGCAATCCTAGAGATAGGACGACGTAAATCCTCCGAATTGGAGTCAAATCCAATAGTGTGGTTCACTTGGATAATGCAACTTGATTTCGGTCAAAACGTCTAGAAGTTAGGAGATTTAATGCTCTAGCGAGATTATTTCTTATTTTCGGATCCGCCACGGTCGAGAACGATTTGCAATTATAAAACTTTATTTTTATCCTTCTTATCTCTTTTCATGGTAAATCATTGATCGAATGCTATCTTTTGAATCTGAAGTTTTCGTTTTAATGTTATTTTCGGTTTAATTTAAAATTCTCAAAACACCCAACAATCGTACGGTAGGATAATAGTAGGAGCGTGAGTAATAGTAATTGGCAACCCCGAGTTTTTAATACGACCTTGGTACTGCAATTCGATAGGTACACTTGCCTGTTCGGATTGATAATCATTCAATTCACCAAGTTTTTGGCGTCGTTATCAGGGACCCTTTTTCGTCAATATTAGGAAAACGCTTTCGCTATTACTTCTGCAAAAAAACAAAAAAAAATTTAATCGTTATCTTTTTCTTCTTCAAGTTTCTATTTCCGTTCTTCTTTTTTCCTTTCCTCCATTCTCCTTCTATTTTGTTTTCTAGTGCATGACCCGCACGAATCCGTCGGTACTTGTTGACTTGGACCCAGAAATCGAGCGCTCTTTTCGGATAAACTTGCGATTCGGGGGTTCCACTTCTCAAACAGCGGTTGAGGATTTTGACGGTGATTGTAACTTCAACTCTAAAATGGGAGAACCCAACCCTGAAATGGTCCAACATAGGACCATGTTCGATTATGCTTGACCCAACCTGGAGGGTATAGAAACAAGTATTGTTCGCCCTGCTATTGCAAACAATAACTTTGATCTTAAGCCTAGCATCATACAAATGGTGCAACAATATGTACAGTTCGACGGATTACAAGATGAAGATCCGAACTTGCATATTGCTAGTTTTCTCGAGATCTGTGATACCTTCAAAATCAATGGTGTCTCAGACGACGCAATTAGGCTAAGACTCTTCCCCTTCTCCTTAAGAACAAAAGCCAAACAGTGGTTGAGTTCTCTTCCAAGAGGATCAATCACCACTTGGAATATTTTAACAGATAAATTTCTCGCTAGATATTTCCCTCCCACTAAAACTGCAAAACTTCGAAATGATATTACCTCTTTTTCTCAAATTGCTTCCGAGACCCTCTATGACACTTGGGAGAGGTTCAAAGAACTTTTGAGACGCTGCCCTCATCATGTTCTGCCTGTATGGTTACAGGTCCAGACATTCTACAATGGGCTAAATCAAGAGACCAAGCAGATGATAAATGCCGCTTCCAGTGGGTCTTTGGACCGTAAAACTCCGGAGGCCGCTCTTGAGCTTATCGAGGACATGACGATGAACACCTATCAATGGAACTCGCCTAGGACTCGCCCAAATAAACCTGCATGTATCTATGAATCGGACTCTGTGTCCCAACTAGCGCTTCAAGTGGAGATGCTGAGCAAGAAAGTAACAGAGATGACTGCTGCCTCCGCCCCTCAGGTATATGAAAATGCAAATGCTGCTGCCGAGCAGGTGGATTATCTGGGGAACATACCCATGCCTGCTCAAAATAATTTTTGTAATTTTTCAGCTCCTCCTGGTTTTTATAATGCTTCGAACTCGTATCACCCTGGATGGTGTAACCATCCAAATTTTTCATGGAGTAACCCCGCAAATGCCACACGTCCACCACACAATTTCACTCCACCACCACCACCATCACCACCACCACCACATCAAACTCAAAATCAAAACCAAAATTTTCAAAAACCTCCATCTTTGGCGGAAATGTTTTCTAGATATTAAGCACGAACGAGGCGACCATTAGAAATTTAACAGGATCGATGAAAAATCTAGAAAACACGGTCGGGCAATTCGCTAAGGTTATCTCCGAGAGGCCACTTGGGACTCTTCGCTCAAATACGGAACCCAACCCAAGGGAGCACGCAAAAGCGATTTCCCTTCGGAGCGGTAAAGTAATCCACGAGCTCACCACCATGGAAGAGCTAGAGGTGATTACCTCTCCTGCTGCTGAACAAACCATCGTTACGAAAATGAATGATAACAATTTTGACAAAGAAAAAGAAATTTTTGTTTTTGAAAAAGAAAATGATAATTTTCAAAATGATGCTCCGAAGATTATAAAAGAATTTCTGCCACCTCCTTATCTCGCTAAGCTTAGGAAAGACAAATTAGATGATCAGTACCAATGCTTTCTCGAAATGTTCAAACAAATCCATATTAATCTGCCGTTTCACGAAGCTATTAGTCAAATGCCTAAGTACGCTAAATATCTTAAGGATTTGTTGACTAATAAAAAGAAACTGGATACTCTATCTCATGTAACGTTGAACAAAGAGTGCTCGGCGATCATTAATAATTCTATTCTTCCTAAAAAGATAAACGATCTTGGTAGCTTTTCTATTCCTTGTGTTTTTGGTAATCTTTTCGTAAAGCACGCGTTAGCGGATCTAGGTGCGAGCATCAACTTGATGCCATTTTCCTTATTTAAGAAACTAGGATTGGGCACTCTCAGCCCTATGCGTATGAGTATCCAGTTAGCTGATCGATCAATCAAGTATCCGTTAGGTATTGTAGAGGACGTGCTAGTGATGGTTGACAAATTCATCTTCCCGGTGGATTTTGTTATTCTTGATATTGAGGAGGACGTCGAGGTCCCTCTTATCCTTGGTCGTCCCTTTTTAGCAACTTCTCGAGCGGTCATCGATGTGAGTAATAGGAAGCTCTTTCTTCGTGTGGGAGATGACGTGGTTACTTTTTCTATAATTCAATCTATGAAAAACTCTTTGAAAAATGATGATTCTTGTTTTTTTCTTGATGTGTTAAATGAAGATTCCCCTCTTTCCCTTTCCAATGTTTCTTCAAATGATTTTTCCTCTTCTTTTACTGAAATGTCTTCAAATGTTTTTGAAGACGTGGTTATGTCAGTGCAAGCCAATTTTGAAAATGAACCTGTTTTTAGACAATTTTTTTGAAAATCTTACTTTTGAAAAAGAATTTTTTTTGAAAAACTCTTACGATGAACCACCCAACCTTGAATTAAAACCACTCCCCGAACATCTTAAATATGCTTTTCTTGAAAAAAATTCTAAATTGCCTGTTATAATTTCGGCCTTTCTTTCTTAATCTGAGAACGATCAATTGATCGAAGTGCTACAAAGGCATCGCTGAGCTATAGCGTGGCAAATATCTGATATTTCTTGCATAAGCCCCTCTTTTTGCACCCATAAAATATTTTTCGAAAATAATTCTAAAAGCATAGTCCAACCTCAACGTTGTCTTAATCCGAACATGAAAGAGGTCGTGAAGGGAGAGGTGCTTAAATTATTAGATGCGGTAATAATCTACAAAATTTCCGATAGTAAGTGGGTAAGTTCGGTCTAGGTTGCACCTAAGAGGGGTGGGATCACGGTAGTGACGAATGAGAACAATGATTTAATTCCAACTAGGACGGTAACGGGATGGAGGATGTGCATCAACTACTGTAAGCTAAACGATGTCACTCGTAAAGATCACTTCCCCCTCCCCTTTATCGACCAGATTTTAGAACGGTTATCCGGGCATAGTTTCTATTGCTTTCTCGACGGTCTCTTGAGGTATTTCCAAATCCCTATCGCACCTGAGGACCAAGAGAAGACAACATTCACTTGCCCCTTCAGAACTTTTGCCTACCGAAGGATGCCTTTCGGTCTCTGCAACGCACCAGCTACCTTTCAGCAGTGCATGTTAGCCATTTTCGAAAAATACGTTGAGAGTATAATGTAAGTCTTTATGGATGACTTTTCTGTTTTCAGCGACTCTTTATCTTTATGTTTACAATTTTTGTATTTTGCTCTTCCTCCCGGTGGCCATACAAGTACAAGTTCGTGATTGTCGCTCCAACGTTGCTGATTTTAAGAAGGATCAAGTCAAGCTTGCTGGTGATAAAGTGAATTAAAGTGAAGCATGTGGGAGCGACATTCGCTTTTGGCCTCACATACTCGGGAAATTCCCGTTCTTTTTTTTTCTTATTTTTACTTTACTGCATTTCTATCCCCCCTCTTCTCCTTCCCTCTCTCGTTTCTTTTCATGAAGGGCAATGAATAATCTAAGCACGGGGGAGGGTTTTGTTTATTTTCTTTTTTTTTTTCTTTCAACAAAAATTTTTTTGAAAACAATTATTATTATTATTATTATTATAGTTATATTAAGCCTCTTAGGAGTACTACTTTTTCTTTAACTTTATAAAAAAAAAAACTAGAAAATACAAAACCCCAAAAAATCAAAAATCCAATTTTTTTCTAAAATCTATTTGAAAATCAGAATCAAAAATTATTTTCTGTCTTTATTTTTATGTTTCTTCTAGTGGTGTGTATGCCCCAACGGTTCTTTAGTTCTAAGTAGAATTTTTTTGAATCGGTTTTCTAAATCAATTATTTTAACATAACTTAGTTTTACTATTTTCTAGTTCTTAAATATAAGCATCAGTTTTTTTTACGTTGTAAGTTAGCAAATTGTAGTTTTTTCTTTTTATTCGGTTTAATTGCATATTAACGGTTGCTAGATAACGTTATCACTTTTTCATTTTGGGATAATTCTTTCTTGGTGTCTAGAACTTGTCTCTAGGGACTCTCGAAACATTTGCGCCGCTTTTCACAAACTTTAGAAATGATTTAGGCAACCCTTTGACCCGTTTGAGCCTTTTTGTCCACCCAAATATTTCACCTTTGCTAAAATAACTTTGGGCCTTTTTCCATTTTTCTTTGTTTAGCTCCACCTTTCATTTTTCACCAAAGCCAAAATACCCTTCCTATTATCACACTAGATTTGAGCTTTACTTAAATATTATTATTGTGATGGGTTATCATCTTTGAAAAATGAAAAGAAAATTATAAGCTTACATTTGGAGCTCTCCTATGAAAAGAAAAAAAATTATTATTATCCAAAAAAAAAATTTAAAAAAAAAAAAAAAAGAAGAAGTTTATTTTTGGCCAATTATGTGAAAAAAAATACATGGCCTTGTTCTTCACTTTAGTTTGGATTGGAGAAAATGACGTACTTGTTATATCTCATTTTTGTGTTTTTATGTTTATTTAAAGCTCATCCTTGGTTTAGTGTGTTTTAACCGTCGTTTTTATCCTTGATTTTCTATTCCTAATCATTTACCTAAGCCAAGTCTTTACGCCTATAAAAGTCCTTTTGATCTTTAGAACGTGACACGAACCTGCATAGTGGAGAGAGTGTAAACGGACAAGCCTATGGCCACCATCATTGATGGATTTCTTTGGAGGTTATCTTGAGGTGATTTAGGGGTAATTGTTATTTTAGCAACCTAGTAGTTTGTTCAATGCGTCGTTTATTTAGAACCTCTACTTTTGTTTTTCTTATTTTCCTAAATTTTGGATGCCTTGTTTTAGGGATTTAGAAATGTGTAATTCTTCCTTATGCTCCAATGATATTTTTAGGTCTCCATTTTTCAAGTTTTCTATTGTGGACTTCTCACCCCACTAGTTGTTAACATAGAAATTAGGATAGTTTAATTTTTCATATTTTGGTTTTCTTAATTATGAAACTTAAAATTGCTTTCTTTGCTTTTATTCCTATTCCCTAGTTTTTAATTCCATTTGCTTGAGGGCAAGCCAATACTTAAGCATGGGGGAATTTGATGACTAGTTTTAGTCATCATTTTTTGGGTTAGTTTAGCATAAAAAATTCCTAGGTTTAAGTATATTTTTATGTATTTTATGTTTGTTATGTTTTAATATCTTATTTTTGATGTTATGTTTTAATATCTTATTTTATGTTTGGTATGTATGTTATGTTGCATGACTATGTTTGTTATGTTATATAACATAACTAATGTTGTGTTTTATTCTATTTTTGTTGGTTCGAGCCTCCTTGGTGCTGTCCAAACCCGTAAGCCATGCAACCCTCTCATTCATCCAGCTCAAGATCAAGTCCTGCCCGGCCCTCCTTGATGCAACCCGAGCCCAGATGATGAAGCCCGACCCTCCTTAATGCAACCCGAGCCTACATGATGATGCCCGACCCTCCTTGGTGCAGCCGGCCCCTTTATCTCAAGTCCAACTCATCCGAAGCAGCCCCCCTTCACTCATCAAGTCCAACCTGAGCCCTCCATAATGCAGCCACCCGCCACCTTTGCATGGCTCTCCACTTAATGCTTGTCCGACTCCCTCCTCCCTTCTCTCTCCCCCCTTTTATATTTTTCTCCCCTCTTTTATTACTCATTCATCCCCCCTTCTTCTATTCCTATTTTTTTAATTTTTTTATTTTTTTTTCTTTAAATAACATGCCTTGAACCTTGTTCTCTCTCTCTCCCCTTTTCTCTCCCCCTCATTAATTTCATTCATGCACTTCTCCACCCATGCATGGCTGCCCCCCCTTTGTGCCCTTTCATCTCCACCTCCCTCTAGAACCTTCCCCCTCATTTATATAAGGACCCTTAGCCTCAACCATTAGAAGGTTGGACATTGGAGAGCAAGTAGAGTGCTAGTGCAAGAGAGTTCTTTTCTTGTTGTTAAGTTCTTTTTATTAGTGTAATCTTTTTCTTGGTAGTATAATATTGTCTCTTTTATTATTATTATGTACTCTTTTTTATCAATCAATGATAATGAAATTTATCCATCTTATTGTGGTTTCCTTCTTGAATATGCGTAGCTAATTTTCTTTAGCATTCGATCATGAGGATCCATGAAATTAGATGAGATTTTTCTTTGCTTCATTGTTTTATTTTTGCTAAATTTTTTCTCGATCCTTCTTTGACTTATCTCATGTCAACTCCGTATTTTCGGTATACGGTAGTGGGCAATTTGATCTCATTTCATAGCAGTCAATAGACTAGTTGATTTGAAAGATCACTCAAAGAAGGAAGGAGTTGCATGCAATCCTAGAGATAGGATGACGTAAATCCTCCGGATTTGAGTCAAATCCAATAGTGCGGTTCACTTCGATAATGCAACTTTAGGCCTTTTGACTTGCAAAGAGATTTCGGTCAAAAGATCTAGAAGTTAGGAGATTTAATGCTCTAGCGAGATTATTTCTTATTTTCGGATCCGCCACGGTCGAGAACGATTTGTAATTATAAAACTTTATTTTTATCCTTCTTATCTCTTTTCATGTTGAATCATTGATCGAATGCTATCTTTTTAATCTGAAGTTTTCGTTTTAATATTATTTTCGGTTTAATTTAAAATTCTCAAAATACCCAATAATCGTACGGTAGGATAATAGTAGGAGTGTGAGTATTAGTAATTGACAACCCCAAGTTTTTAATACAACCTTCGTACTGCAATTCGATAGGTACACTTGCCTGTTCAGATTGATAGTCATTCAATTCACCAGAATCCCTCCTTCATCTTTTACCAACACGGAGCTTAGCGCGGCCGGCGTGATAGCGAGGTATAGAAAAAGAGTTTCTCCTGGAGCTGGTTTTGATAGAAGTGGAGGGGAGGCCAAGTACTGCTTCAGTGACTCGAAGGCTGACTGACATTCGTCTGTCCACTAGAAACCTGTGGTTTTCACTCCCCGGAGAATTTTGAAGAAGGGAATGTATTTATCCCCTGTCCGTGCCAAGAACCGAGAGAGTGCTGTGATTCTCCCGTTCAACCATTGCACTTCTTTAAGAGATCAAGGTGGTGACATGTCTTTCAGGGCCTTAATCTTCTCTGGGTTGGCCTCAATCCCACGCTTGGTTACCATGAATCCCAGGAATTTTCCCGACATAACCCCGAAGGCACACTCAGTGGGGTTAAGCCTCATGTCGTATTGTCGAAGGATCTTGAAACACTTCTCGAGGTCCTCTAAGTGATTTTCCCGATGAGTGCTCTTAACCAGCATATCATCAACCTATACCTCCATTGTCTTACCGATAAGGTCCTAAAAAACCTTATTCATGAGTCATTAGTAGGTAGCTCCAGCGTTCTTGAGTCCAAAGGGCATTACTTTGTAACAGTAAACCCCTTTGTCAGTTCGGAAGGTTGTATGATCTTCGTCCGCAGGATTCATTCGAATCTGGTTGTACCCGGAGTAAGCGTCCATGAAGCTGAGGAGTCGGTGTCCGACGGTTGAATCAACTAACTGATCTATTCTTGGAAGCGAGAAGCTGTCTTTGGGGCAAGCTTGATTTAGGTTGGTATAATCCACACACATTCTCCATTTTCCTGAAGACTTCTTTACTAGAACAACATTAGCCACCCAGGTAGGGTATTTTACTTCTTGGATGAAATTGGCGTTGAGGAGCTTCTATACTTCGTCTTCAATTGCCTGGAGACGTTCTGGAGCAAAGTTTCTCTTCTTCTGGATGACAGGTTTGCATGCTGGATTGATGTTGAGAGAATGCTGAATGATGTAAGGATCTATGTCGGACATATCTTCCAAAGCTTGGGCAAAGATATCCTTATACCTCTGGAGATATGGTGTCAATTCCTCTTCTTCTCACTGTGGTAAGAGCGATCCGAGCTGGATGGTGCGAGCTGGGTTTGTTGGTGAGAGGGGGACTTTAATTAGTCTTTCCATAGGCGTTCCTCACTATAATATCGCCTTATCGCGCAAATCGAAGTCGTCAATGTTTAATGTGGTGACTTTAGTTGGCAGTGCCTGCTTGGAGTAGCAATTTTTGGCTGCCTCCTGATTGCCGCCTACTACTCCAATTCCTCCCAGAGTGGGGAACTTCATGGACATATGAGGAATCGAGGGGATGTTCTTGAAGATAGAATGGATGGGCCTCCCGAAAATGGCATTGCATGTGGAACTTGAATATGCCACGACGAACTAGATTTCATGCGTCACTTGCCTTGGAAATTACCCCAGGGTGACTGGGAGAGTAATCATTCCCAGTACCTTGACTGGATGGTTGTCGAAACCGTAGACCGGTCCTGCTTCCTGTGTCAGATGTTGCTTGGAGATGCCCATGCTTTGGAGTGTGGCGGAGAACAAGACGTCGACCGAACTTCCGTTATCGCCGAGGATTCGCTTGATGTTATAGCATGGGTATCCGATCCCAGAGCTGATTACCAGGGGGTCTTGTTGAGGTGTTCAGAGCCCGACAAGGTCTTCATTTCTGAAAGTTATGGTGGTGTCTTGCTTGCACTTCTTATCTTCATGGATGCCTCGTTGCACGCATACTGAGAAGATTTGAGCAGAGAGAATGGGTGATCCGACGATGGTTTCGATATTTTTGACCATCTGCCTACCACCTTCTCCTCCTGGCAGGGTGTTTTGCTGATCTCTGGGAGGCCTAAGCGGGTCCTGCTGGTCCTGTATGCGTCCCTGCAAAAACTTTCTAAGAAGTCCTAGGCGGATAAGGCGCTCGATTTCTTCCTTCAGGCGAGCACAGTCCTCAATGGTGTGTACCGTGATTCGATGAAACTCACAATATTTGGATTGATCATTTCTGGGGTTATGGACTTGTTGCTTGGGCCGATGTAATGCTGGCTCATTTTGGATGGCGTAAAGTACATTAGTGCGCGTGGTGTTGAGGGGAGTATAATCCCTGGGTGGTTGATATCTTTGATGGTCCCGCCTACATTGCTCATTCCGGCACTCCTCTCAGAATCTTCTTTCTTGATGCTGAGGGGCCAACTCCTTTTCTCTCTTCCGCTTCTGGGCACCATCAAACTGCTGGCGATGGGCTTTAATAGTTTCGTCGGCGGCAATCTGTGTCTCAACCCGATGTATGAGGTCAGGATAACTGGGGACAGTTTCTCTCATTAGTACTGAGTAGAAGCCACTGGGGCGGAGGCCTCCAAAGAATACCCCCCGCAGTAACTCGGGTCGACCTCCGAGATCTGACGGTCTTCTGCAGTAAATTGTCGGAAGAAGTCCTTCAGAGTTTTTCCTTCGTTATGGCAGATTCCTGACAAGTGGGAGGGATCACGGACGATCCTGCGATTGGCAATGAACTGATCATCAAACTGCCTTGTTAGCTCTATGAAGTTGGCGACGGTACATGCCCTTAGCGAATGGAACCATGTTCGGGCCTGTCCTTTAAGAGTGGCTGGAAATACTTGGCAGAGCAACTAGTCTGGAGCATTGTAGATTCTCATAATGGTGGTGAAATGATTGATATGCTCTAACAGATCATCAGTCCTGTAAAACATTTCAATGTTCGGGAGCTTGATGCCGTATGGGATTGGATGGTCGGGGATTTGTGGTGCTAAAGGGGAGCCTTGGTAGAGCGGTCAGCGAGCGTGAATATCTCTTCTACCCGCCTGGCGATATTCTTCAGCGATGACTTCTCGAATTTCCTCCCGAGTGATGGGGTTGTGATGGAGATGGTCTGCTCTCACCCCTCTCTGGGCAGGGTGAGTAGAACTAGCAGCTTCAGAATAATCATCGGGTCCTTCCTGCCTTGAAGGAACTTCTTGGGCCCAGCCCTGATTCGGTTGTCGTAGAGGATCAGCTTGTGCTGGCTATAGTGGGGGAGCAGGAAGTGCTCCCAGGTTTCGGAGCAGGGTGAGCTTTTCGGTTTGTTGTTCTTCCATCTGGCGAACATGCCACTCCAGGGCGGCGACGGGGGCGAAAGCGTCTTCAGCAGTCAGTGGTACGTCCACCAAAGTTTGGGAGCATGCTGGTTCGGTGTGTCCGCTAAGGGCGGATCCTTCAGTGGTGCGGACGCTTCTTTTTGCCATCAAAGCAGAACTTGGAAGCGGCAAGGGCTGGTGATCTTGTATTCTAAAGGATGATGGGAATCATGTTCCTACAGAAGACACCAAACTGTTGCGGACTAAGTTAATGCCCCGGTCGGACCGGATTTACTTGGACCGTCTTAGCTCATGGAGCGGTCGATCGCGCACACAGTCAATGAAAAATGAAAGGTTGACACAAGATGTGATGACGTGGAAAAACCCCTCAACCAGATAAAAAACCACGTGACCGGATATGTGCTGGTCAAAGTTCACTAGCAGTTTGCGGTTACAATGTGCTCGGAAAATTGGGGGCGACAGGCCGCTCCCCGTTACAACATGGGGGGTGAGAGAGAGATTTCCGCTCCTAACGGGAAACAGGCTGCGCCGCGGGAGCGACTTGGACACTGGTGTCCGAGAAGTGCTTCTGGTGCTTGGATGTTTGGAGCGCGGCTTCGGCGCTTGCCCTCTTGCAGTGGTCGTCTTCCTCCTTCTTTCATTCATTTCGGGACTTAGGTGTTTTCCTGCTGGAGGCGGACTAGTCGCTCGAGGTGGCTAGAGGATGATCCGAGGGAGGATTCTGACAGAGCTATCGCCTGAGGAAGAAGATGACCAGGAGCTAAAAGGTAAATTATGAGGAGGCCCCGAGGTTCCTTTTATAGCTTCTGGGAGAGAATTATGGTGGGACCCACCACTAACTTGGTGGGTTAGTGGGTGGTTACCCCCCAGATCGGACAGCGAGGAAAGCCCACCATGATCGGAAGGCAGGCGAGCCATCTATGGTGACGGGGCGGCCGACCGACTGATGCGGTCGGCTGGCGGCCAGGCGGTGACCTGGTCGGCTGCTAGGCCGGCGGCTTGGCCGGAGGCGGCGGCACGGCCAGTGGAGGCCGGGCCAACGGCTAAGTCGGCGGCGGCCCGGCCAACGGTGGCTTGGCCGGTGGCAGCAGCCTGGCTGGCTGCGGCGGCTTGGCCGCGGTCTGCGGCGGCTTGGCCGCAGTCTGCGGAGGCAAGGCTGGCGACCTGGCTGGTGGCCTGGCCGACGTTCGGCTTGGCCACGGCCTACGACGGCAAGGCCAGCGGCCGAGGTGGCCTGGCCGGCGGTGGCGGCGGCCAGGCTAGAGGCGGTGGCGGCGGCGCGGCTGGCGGCGACGGCGGTTTCCCCCAAAAGAGGGGTTGTTTTTGGTGGAGAGAGAGGGAGTGGGCCATCCCCCTTATTTTCCTCATCATGGGGAGTTCATGGGGGTTGGAGGTTGACTACTCAACCCCATGATCCCTCATTTTAGGAGGAGATCATGGGTGAATTCCTCTTATATATAGAGGTGCAACCCATCATCAGGAATATCAAAAAATGATATCATGACGAGCATATTATGTGTGTTTTGCGATCATTTTTATATACATTGCGATCATATATTATACGCAATAATATTTTGCGGTCTTATTTTGTACACATTGCGATAATATTAGGTGAATTTTATGATCATATTTTTTTGTTATGTGGATTTTTCGTATATTATGTGTATTTTTGATATCTCTGAGATAATAAATGATCTTCTAGAGATCATTTATGATTGATGGGGTTCCCACTGTAATTTCTGGATTAAACCGGAAAGCTCGGGCCAATGATATATGAGGAAGGACAACCCAGCCGAACAAGTTACGCACAGCCAAGCCGCACTCCTAAGTCCTGGAGACACAAGAGAAGAGGGCAAAGCCAAATGCGCACCTCGCAGGCACACAAGCACACGCGCGCACCTCCCGGGTGTGTAGCGCGCGCAATGTGCGTGCGCGCCGACGATTGTCGCTGCCGCCGGCCACCTCCGCCGCCTCTTTCGCCATCGGCTGCCTTCGGCTACCGCTGCCGCCTCCAGGTACCTTGCCCGAGCCACCCGAACTGTCTGGGGGGGAGGGGGCTCTCTCGTCATTTTGGCAAAAGTAGTGATCTAGGTGATCGAAATGGAGCAACGTCATTCACAAGCACAAATCACTCTCTGACGTAATTACCACTATGACCCTCCAGAAAACTATAAATAGGCATGCATGCCTTCATTTGAAGACAGGCAACTCCGAAGGCAAGAGAGAGCTCTGCGATTTTCTGGCAAGATCGTGGACTTAGGTCGATTCTCCACTCAGGAATTCACTCCGCTCTCCTTCTTGCGCTCAGGCTCCAGAACGCCCCAAGTTATGTCAACTGCCTCCGCGAGAGAGCTCCCATCAAGGCTCTGCATCAATTAGAGCCCCCCACCAGAAGCTTCGTGGACTTAGAGAATACTCCAGCCGGAATGCTCTCACCCAGGTTCCGCGAGCTCAACAACACTCCTAGGTCGGAGGGCTTCCATAGAGGCTCTGAGGACATAACCGTTTTCCTCATTTATTGTACTTATAACAGAGTACTGGTTTGTTTCCCTCTAAGATCAAACCAAACTCTATAAAACTCCAAGAAGATAGTGGATTTTAGATTGACATAGTTCCAGCTACGTGGTTTTTCACCCATTTCGAGTTTTCCACATAAAAAAATCTCTTGTCATTTATTGTGGTTCATTTTGACTGTTTGCGTGCCCGGTTTGATTCCGAGCTAAGGCGGCCTAATTTCTCCGGACCAAGGAAAGACCGAGTGACCTGCAATAGTTTGGTGTCGTCTATGGGATCGTGTTCCCATAAGCTCTAATAAATCTCAGCATTCTTCTAGCTTGCAATAATGACAAGGGAAAGCGCACAATGCGTCGTTCAACCGTCTTACGAAGAGTCCAACAATCAAGCATCCAATGAATCATCTGATAGCCCCACGCCACTTCTCGATGAGATTGTAATCACATTGGCATCATCAATGTAAGAGCAAATGCATCAAATAGAGGAGTGTTAGGCTCGAACGCTAGCTCTATTAAGAAACTCAGAGACTCCCAAACACCTAAGGGCATCACCCACGCTCACAAACCAGGGATCACCCATTCAGACCACCGCTTGCTCGACAAAGTCAATCACATCGCAAGCCACACATGGACCTGGGGGGCACAGGTCGATGGGATCATCTCACCCCAGGAAATCCTTCTCCAGCCATAGCGAAGGAATCAAGTGAAGGAGAAGCTGAGTCCACGCCTAACGTCCGGGGAAAGGGACAGATGCCTCAACAACACTCCAAGGACTAGATGGCAGCACAATAACCCATGCTTCGCTCTGCTCACTCACACAAATGTGATAGTTGCCAAGGAAGCCGCCAATACAGATATTTCTCCTGAAGGTCAACCACTATAGATCCCAAGCTAGATGATGCTTGAAGGCACTGACCGTACGAAGGATCCCATCACCAATGAGCTGTCCGATGCAAATTGCTCCATACACCTCACATTGCTCGACGGGCTTCCCTAGCACACGCAAAGAAAATCTCGTATAACCAAGGAGGTCGTCACTCAGACTGATAGAGAAATCACTCACAAGGAAGTGAGGCACATGATTGAAGAGGAGTACGGATGCGGGGGGGGGGGGGGGGGGCATCGAGACGTAAACATGCGACGCCCAATCCACCTCATCTCCCCGCTAGCTTCATCAGTCCTAACATATCCTATTCCGCCCGGGATCAAGTTCCACGACTTTTAGATGTTTGACAGGACAAGCGATCCTCTAGAGCACATTAGACACTTTGTAACCATCTCGGGGAGAGCCGTTCAAAGATTTCTTCCACTGCTTCATTGCAGAGGCACAACATTTCCCGAAAGTTAACCCTGAGCTTCTATGCAGTATTTTCCTAGGGGGTCTCCAGCCCAGAAATCTCCTCGCCTGGCTTATAATTGAAGCAGGGTCCAACTGTTGGGTCCATTGATCACAATGTCCTAGATTTGAAGAAGGCCCACAAGTCAATGGTATATACATGAATGTATTTGATGCATGCCCTTAGTTCAATGTATGCAGTTGTTCTCTGTAGAACTGATTTGATAGGTTGTCAAAGTCACAAAGTCAGATGGACTCATGACAGGATGCTGGTAAAGCAAAAATCTGGCTAAGTCCGAAGCGTTGAGTGACGTCAGTTCACTCATTGCCAAAAAGCAAAAGTTATTGGTGTTATCATGGTGATCTGGAAGTGATCAAACATGTAGTCTCACTGTCAACGCAATATGAGCCTATGAGGTCGCACATAAGAGCATTGGAGAAGTTGGAAAGGTTTGTGTTGGCCTTGCTCATATGTGATATGAGTGAAGGACCAAGCCTATAACATTCGTGATGTGAAGAATTTTCATTTCGGGACCTATATTCTGAATATGGGTCATCAGGTAAGTGGTCGGAAGACTCTAAGAGAAATTCGTCAAGTATTGCTTAAGGTTTCAACGAATGAGTTGGAATTTGACGAGTATCGTCATGATAGACTCAACGAAACTGTCTTAGGTTCATCGAGTATATCAATGACAATTTCGACGAATTAAACTTATTCGTCGAATGTCGTCGATTCTTCGAGTATCGTCAATTCGTCAAATATCGCCTTAACACTTGGACGATTTGATCTGTCTCGATTCGTTGAGTATGTTCATGTTATTTCGACGAATATCTTTTGATTCATTGAATATCAACGTGTATACTCGAAGAATTCTATTTCCTCTGGTTTAATACTTTTAAGTCTGGTTTGGCGTGGTCTGCTGGTATCGGTTGGCTCAGTATTTAGTATATATACGATATGTATAGTAAACTGAAAAAGTTACTATTTCTTTTGTCATAATCGTGCGTTACCGAGAACAACAATCTTCTTCCCGACAGAACAGTTCTGCCTAGGTCACGATATCCGATTTCTGTCGCCGACCGTTCGCCGATTTATAGCAGCCACCGGAAAGTGTTTCCTAAGGATTCTTCATTGTTGTTGCCGCCTCTCCTTTAACGGTTCTAGCAAACTGTGGAGTCGTTGAGGGCAAACCTTCTTCTAACCTAGATCTTGTGTGACAAAAGTCTAAGGTTTCTCCGTGCTCGTGTGGATATCCATAGAGGCGTGGACACTATTCTACACTCGGAACTCCAGCCGTTGCCGTTCGTTGGACTTCATCAAAGCACCTTGGTTTAGTATTGATTCAATCCCTCAAAGGTATAATTTATTTTATAGCAATGCCACTTCTTGATCAATGTTCATCGCTAGATTCGAATTTCTTTTGGGTTTTCTTGTTCCATTTCAGCTGCGCACAACTATTGTGTCGTATAGCAAAACCCAACAGTGGTATCAAAGGGGGGTTGTGCGATGATCATTGTTTCAAAAGTTGTTAAATCAATTGCGTGTAGATCTAGAAATTTTAGAAGTGTTCTAAATTCCCAAATCTATTCCTGGAACATCAAATGTTGATGGATTTTGTGAGGTATCAGTGGTAGTTTTTCAAAAGTGTTTAGTGGTGCTGCCCCGCACCCCGCAGGGGATTTTCCCCTTAACGCCGCTTGCTTATCGGCCAGCGAGACCACCGCCAGGGGTGCTGCCTCTTAGACCCCGTTAGGGGCTTTGCTGTTGGGTTTTTCTAATCGCCATAACAGTTATGCGCAACAGAATAAGGATACAAGGAAAAACCCAAAAGTACGTTGTGGATCTTGCGATGACCATTAATAATGAAGTAATATTGCAATAAATAAATTTATACCTTTCCAGGATTGAGTCAATACTCAACCTTGGTGCTCCGATTGATTCCAACGAACGACAACGGCCGGAGTTCCGAGCGCAAAATAGTTTCCACACCTCTACGAGTATCCACATGAGCACACAGAACCCTAGACTCTTATCACACAAGATCTAGGTCGGAAAGAGGCTTGCCCACAATGTCTCCACAGAGTACTAGATCCGATCAAGGAGTGGCATCAATGACGATGATGACGCCTTGGAAACACTTTCCAGCGGCAACAAAAGATGGCAGACTGTCGACGACGACAAGCGGCGGTCGGCGACAACAAGCGGCGGTGGTCGCGGATGCGGAACAGGTCCATCGCCAAGAAGAAGCCATCAGTTTTGCGATTTAGGTTTAGAATGAATAGTTGCTTAGTCGGTTCAACAGTAAAATTGTATTTATACTTTGAACCGAACCGACCAATGCCAGCAAAGACCGCCAAACCGGACTTAAAAATAAAAAATAGGTCGAGACAGAAATTCGACGAGTATCGAATTGATATTCGACGAATCGGCGAGAGGCATATGAAGATATACGATGAATCATGAAGTGCTCATGATGACACTCGACGAATCGGCGAGAGATAACAGCGATACCCGATGAATTGGCTATAGGTCATGATGATACTCGACAAATCAAGACCATTCGTCGAAACCCCTTACCTATATGGACGAATTTTCCCTAGCTATTTCCGACTACATATCGGTCGACCCATATTCACAATACAGGTCCCAGAATGACATTCCACCACGTACAGATCGTCATAGGCTTGGTCCTTCACTCATATCACATATGAGCAAGGACAACACAAACCTATCCAACTTCTCAAATACTATTATGTGTGACCCCATAGGCTCATTCTGTGTCGGCAGTGAGAAAACATGCTTGATCACTTACAGATCACCATGGTAGAACCAACAGTCTCCCACTTGATCTTGAAAGTATCAAACAAAAGCTTCACAAACAATGAATGGCATCTAGAAATGCATCATTGCTTCCCAAACAATAAGAGTTTAAAACTTGAAAGCCATTATGACCAATGTATCAGTGTTGTCATGTCCATTCGTCCCTTATATCCGGATAAAACTAGAGGTACAGATCGTGTAATCCTCATAATTGTTAAATCCTAGTTTTCTTGATCTAGAACGGACTTCCATAAATTGGTGAGTCCAATATCATATATTGACTATACCAAGCATGACCATTCATTTTTCAGTCTCATTCAATCAAGGGGCCCATGGATGAAACTCCTGTCATATAGGAGGACAAATCCCATCTCTACTCACACGCAAACACCCAAATGATTCGTAACGTACCCAATAACCATCTTTATCATCCAACTTTCTCAAGACTTGACTTTTGATAGCATCAAAACACGCTCTTCCTCACTCAGTGAGTGCTATGACTTCAGGTCAAAGAACCACAAACACCATTACCACTTGAGCCATACTTGTTACACGTTCATATAACAATCCACAAAGTATTCTCACGGTAGGTCTGTCTAGTACAACTTGTTCATAACAAGTACCCATGTGACGACTTGATATCACAATATCATGACCTATGAGGACAGGTCATCAGTCAACGCACATGCTAGTCTTAAAGGTATCATCATCGCCCTTAGCTTCTAAGATGATACAATGACCAGGGACATTTAATAATGAAGCTTCTAAGATCATAGGTTCTCACTTCAAGTCACTACTTGACCTATGGAAGCAAACACTATAAGGGCATTTATACAGTTAACTACTCTATCACAATAAAAATAGTTACACAATAAAAGAACTTGCCAAAATATATAAATGAAATGTATATAGTACTTTTATTCATCAAATGAAATATCTTACAGCCAACAAACATACAGTCCATAACACTCAAACTAGAGTTGATCATTCAGGTATCTTATACCCATTGATCTAACATGACCATCATGCTTTCTCTGTGCAAGAGGCTTTGTCAGTGGATCCACAATGTTCTCCTCAGTCGTCACTCTACATATGCTCACACAATCGACTATCTCTCGAATTAGATGGAACCACCGAAGTATGTGCTTGGAGCGCTGATGAGATCTAGGTTCCGAAGCAAGTGCAATTGCACCGTTATTGTCACAGTAGAGAACTACAGGACAAACAATGCTAGGAACTACATCTAACTCGCTGATGAATTTCCTAATACATACAGCCTCCTTTACTGCATTTGTAGTGGCGATATACTCAGCCTTAGTTGTAGAATCAACAACTGTCTTCTGCTTGGAGCTCTTCCAGCTAACAATACCTCCATTTATGCAAAACACAAACCCTAACTGAGACTTTGAATCAGCCATATCAGTTTGGAATCTAGCATCTGTGTAACCCTTTACAACGAGCTCTTCCACTCCGCCAAATACCAAGAACGTATCCTTAGTCCTTCTCAAGTACTTACGAATATTCTTGACGACAATCCAGTGACTTTCACCGGGATCAGACTAATACCTGCTAGTCATGGTCAAGGCATAAGAGACGTTGGGTCGAGTACATATCATTTCATACATGATTGACCCAATTGCCGAAGCACATGGAATCAACTTCATGTGGTCCTTATCTTCACAAGACTTAGGATACTGGTCCTTAGAGAGACTCACACCATGAGACATGGGCAAGAATCCTTTCTTGGACTCATGCATGCTGAAACGTTTCAACACCTTTTCAATGTATGTACTTTCGATCAAACCCAGCAATTTCTTCGATCTATCTTTATAGATCTTAATACCGAGTATATAAGTCGCTTCGCCCAAGTCTTTCATTGAAAAGCAGTTCCCTAGGTTGCTCTTAATAACTTGTAGGGTCAGTTTGTCATTTCCGATCAACAGTATGTCATCTACATACAATATCAGGGGGACAACTATGCTTCCACTAATCCGTTTGTAAACACATGGTTCATCCTCGTTCTTTATAAAACCAAACTCTTTGATTTTTTCATCAAAACAAAGATTCCAACTTCGAAAAGCCTGTTTTAATCCATAAATGGATCTCTGCAACTTGCATATTTTAGTGGCTTCACCTGAAGATACAAAACTCTCGGGTTGTGTCATATACACTTCCTCAAGGAGATTTCCGTTTAGGAAAGCCATTTTGACATTCATCTGCCAGATCTTGTAGTCATAATATGCAACAATAACAAGTAGAATTCTGATGGACTTAACAATAGCAACAGGGAAAAAAGTTTTATCATTGTCAATACCATGAATTTGCTTGAAACCCTTAGCAATCAACCGCCCTTTGAATGTCTGTATATTCCCATCCATGTCGGTCTTCTTCTTGAAGAACCACTTGCACCTTTGGGTCTTACCCCTTCAAGTGCTTCCACCAAGGTCCAAACCTTTTTTTCATACATGGAGTTCATTTCAAATTTCATGGCCTCAAGCCACTTCTCGGAGTCCGGTCCACACATAGCCTCTTTGTAGGTTGTTGGCTCATTATCATGATCCATAAGCAACACATTACCTATTTGAGACACAAGAAATCCATATCTCTCAGGCTCAAACCTTGTTCTACCAGATCTATGTGGAACTTGTGTTTCCTGAGCAGGTTCTCCAACAACAACAACTTGTAGTCCTGACTCAAGTTCCAATTTCGGTTCATTCACAGTTTGTGGTTCTTGAACTTCTTTAAGTTTTACCTTAGCAGTCTTTCTACTTAAAAACTCTTTCTCAAGAAAGACACCATTCCTCGTGACAAACACTTTGCCCTTAGACGGTAGGTAGAAATAGTACCCTTTAGTTTTCTCAGGATACCCCACAAGATAACACTTATCTAACTTGGGTTCCAGCTTGTCAGGTATTTGACGTCGCACGTATGCCTCACAGCCCCAAACCTTAATGAACGACATACCAGGACGCTTCCCAGTCCATATCTCATATGATGTCTTTAGAACCTCTTTCGTTGGAGCACGATTTATTGTTAAAGCAGCAGTTTCTAGAGCAAAACCCCAAAAGGAAACAGGCAGATCTGCACGACTCATCATCTATCTCACCATGTCTAACAAAGTACGATTCCTTCGCTCAGACACACCATTATGCTGTGGTGTTCTAAGTGGAGTGAGCCGTGAAACAATACTACACTCTTTCAGATGATCACGAAACTTATGACTTAGGTATTCGCCATCTCGATCAGATCAGAGCGCTTTAACCTTCTTACCCAATTGGTTCTCTACTTCATTCTTAAACACTTTGAACTTTTCAAAGGTTTTGGATTTGCACCTCATAAGATACACATATCCGTATCTACTGAAATCATCAATAAATGTAACAAAGTAGAAATACTCACCCCTAGCCATAGAACTCATGGGTCCACATACATCACTATGTACTATACCCAAGAGATCGTCAGCCCTCTCATTAAAGCCAGTGAAAGGGACCTTAGTCATCTTGCCTAACAAATAATATTCGCATCTCTCAAATGATTCATAATCAAATGAGTCCAATAGCCCATCTTTATGGAGCTTGGATATCAGTTATTCATTTATATGGCCCAAACGACAATGCCAAAGGTACGTAGGGTTCGAGTCATTCGTTCTTAGTCTTTTAGTATTTTCTATATTATAGATCTGATGGTCTAAGTTCAAAACATATAAACCATTAAAAATTTGAGGTATAGCATAACAAACATCATTCTTAAATATAAAACAACAATTGTTCTTAATAATAAAAGAAAATCCAATCATGTCTAAACATGAAATAGAAATAATGTTTCTAGTTATTGCAGGAACATAATAATAGTTATCAAGTTCCAAAACAAGCCCACTGGGCAATGAAAGACTGTAAACCCCCACGACGACAGTAGCAACTCTTGCTCCATTGCCAACGCGCAGGTCCACCTCTCCTTTACTCAGCATTCTTCTCCTTCCCAGTTCCTGCACATTTATACAAATTTGAGAACCACATCCGGTATCTAATACCCAGGATGAAGGAGCAGAAATGTTTATCTCTATAACATAAATACCTGAACTGGAAGTCATACCTCCCCTCATCTTTTTTAGACCCTCATTGTACGAAGGACAATTCCTCCTCTAATGACCAGCCTTGCCGTAGTGGTGGAACTTTCCCTCTTTCCCTGAGCCTTTCTTTTTCAGTGCAGAAGACTTGGGTTCTAAAGCAGACTTAGGTCCTACCTTCGTCTTCTTGAAGCCCTTGGCCTTGCCCTTGCCTTTATGGACCATCAGTATGGGGATAGAAGGCTTGACCTTCTTTATATTTATCTCGACAGTTCACAACATGCCTAGGAGCTCGGGAAGTGTCTTGTCTATTTCATTCATGTTATAGTTCAAGACAAATTGTTCATAACTGTCTGGCAATGATTGTTGGATAAGGTCTGTAGCCAACTCTTGGCCCAGAGGGAACCCTAGTTTTTCAAGGTTCTCGATATACCCAATCATCTTGAGTACGTGAGTCCCTACTAGGTCCCGAGCTCCCATCTTGCACTGGAACAATGCCTTAGTGACATCAAATCTCTCTTGACAAGCTTTCCCTTGAAACATTTTCTTGAGATGCTCGTCAATTTCCTTGCAACCCATGCTCTCATATTGCTTCTAAAGCTCAGAGTTCATGGTCGCAAGAATGAGACATTCGATGTATAATGAGTCATCAAGATACTTCTTGTAAGCATCTTTATCAGCACGGGACACATTCCCGGCAGGCTCATCAAGGGATACCTCTTCCAAAACATAGAGTTTGCGCTCTTTCCTGAGAACAATTCTCAGGTTCCTGTACCAGTCCAAATAATTTGTTCCACTCAGCTTTTCCTTCTCAAGGATCACTCTGAGGGATAGGGTGGAGTGTGAGCCACTTGTCATGGATATTCTACAAGGATACAAGCAAAGCAAATTAGTACTACATATCAAAATATAATTTTCTCTTTCAATTAGGACTTTAATCAAAATAACTCCCACTATTTTTATCAAACCGATAACCCTCGATATCAATTCGAAGAGTTCATGCGAGTAACTCTCTTAGTGGACAAGATCCTTATTTCACCAATACTATGAGTCAGCTTTGGCTTTTCTCTCACAGTGTGGTTATTTAGGTGGGCAACGCTTACCGATTGCATCACTATGCAACTCCTATATGGCTGGTGAATAACTCTTTATTCGCATCCATCATATGATGCATTCCAACCTCATACCTCTGGGCACTCAACCTTTGAGGTCACCCAGTTAAGCTTGACCCGATATCGACAGTGGGATATCAAAATTATTCGCTCGCACCCTTACCAAGATAGATTAATGCACCTTGATTTGGCAAGCCCACACTTCATCGATCGAGGCAGGAAGAGTGTCAACCATCAGAAGGCATTCAAAAACTTAATATTACTTAAAGGATTTTGATATTTAATTAACTCTTTAATCATGATTAACATTTAACAAATGTGCACATCCGCAAAATTCAACAGCATACATAATCCAAATGCATCCCAGATGTGCACGAGAAGATCATCAACAGTTGATGAACTAGGCTAAATCTGAATATCTAGAACACTTCTAAATCTTCAGATTTACATGCACTGTACATGAGCAACACCAACTCCACTTACACAGTAGACAAGTTTTTCTCTCCATGTGAGATTCAAAATCTAACACACACTTGGTTTCACCAACCAACAAGATTAACGGTTATAGTTAAGGATTAACAAAGATATTACAACGAAATCACATGCGCTCCTTGCGGGGTTTCAAGGGGCAGCGCTCCTGGCTGTGGTCTTGCTGACCGATCAGCGAACGCGGTTAAGGGGCAGAGCCCCTGCGGGGTACGGGGCAGCACCCCGACCATTTTTTGAAAAACAACCACCGATACCACACAAATTCCATCAACACTTGATGTAAACAGGAATAGACCTGGGAATTTAGAACACTTCTAAAATTTCCAAATCTATACGCAATGGATTTAGCAACTTCTAAAACAATGATCATTGCACAACCTCCCTCTGATACTACTGTTGGGTTTTGCTAATCGTCATAACAGTTATGCGCAGTGGAATAAGGATACAAGGAAAAACCCAAAAGTACGTTGTGGATCTTGCGATGACCATTAATCAAGAAGTAATATTGCAATAAATAAATTTATACCTTTCCGGGATTGAGTCAGTACTCAACTTAGGTTTTCCGATTGATTCCAATGAACGGCAACGACCGGAGTTCCGAGCGTGGAATAGTGTCCATGCCTCTACGGGTATCCACACGAGCATGGAGAACCCTAGACTCTTATCGCACAAGATCTAGGTCAGAAAGATGCTTGCCCTCAACGTCTCCATGGAGTACTAGATCCGATCAAGGAGAGGCGGCAACGACGATGATGACACCTTAGAAACACTTTCCGGTGGCGGCAAAGGACGACAGACTGTTGACGGCGACAAGTGGTGGTCGACGACAACAAGAGGCGGTGGTCGCGGATGCGGAACAGTTCCGTCGCCAAGAAGAAGCCGTCAGTTTCGCGATTTAGGTTTAGAATGAACAGTCGCTTAGTCGGTTCAATAGTAAAGTTGTATTTATACATGAACCGAACCGACAAATGCCAGCAAAGACCGCCAAACCGGACTTAGAAAAAACAAATAGGCCGAGACAGAAATTCGGCGAGTATCAAATTGATATTCTACAAATTGGTGAGAGGCATATGACGATACACGACGAATCATGAAGTGCTCATGATGACACTCGACGAATTAGTGAGAGATAACAGCGATACCCAACGAATTGGCTATAGGTCACGACGATACTCGACAAATCGAGACCATTCGTCGAAACCCCTTACCTATACTCGGCGAATTTTCCTTAGCTATTTTAGACTACATACCGGTCGACCCATATTCACAATACAGGTCCCAAAATGATATTCCACCATGTCTAGATCATCATAGGCTTGGTCCTTCACTCATATCACATATGAGCAAGGCCAACACAAACCTATCCAACTTCTCCAATACTCTTATGTGTGACCCCATAGGATCATACTGCGTTGACAGTGAGGCTACATGCTTGATCATTTCCAGACCACCATGGTAGAACCAACATCTTCCCCTAAGACCCTACCAGGGGCGCAACCCCTTGGAACCTCGCCAGAAGCGCATGTGATTTCATTGTGATATCTTTTTTACTCCTTACAAGTAATCGTCCCTCTTGTTGGTTTGTGAAACCAAGTGTGTTAGATTTTGAATCTCACTTAGAGAGACGAGATTGTCTACTATGCTAGTGGAGTTGGTGTTGCTCATGTCCAGTGCATGTAAATATGGAGATTTAGAAGGGTTCTAAATGTTCAGATTTAGCCCAGTTCATCAAGTGTTGATGATTTTTATTGCGCACATCTAGGATGCATTTGGATTGTGAAAGCTGTTAGTTTTATTTTGTGAATGTGCGCAGTGGTTAATTGTTAACCAAGATTAAGTATTAATCGATTATCTAAAATCTCTTATGTAATATTAAGTATTCAGATGTCTTTCGATGGATGACACACTTCCTGCTTCGATCGATGATGTGTGGGCTTGACAAAGCAAGGTGCATTAATCTATCTCTGTAAGGGTGCAAGCGGATAATTGTGATATCCCACTATCAACATCGGGTCAAACTTAATTTGGTGACCTCAAAGGTTGAGTGCCCAGAGGCATAGGGTTGGCATGCACCATATGATGGATGCAAATAAGAAGTTATTCACCAACCATACAAGAGTTGCATGATGATGCAATCGGCAAATGTTGCCTACCTAAATAACTACATTGTGAGAGAAAAGCCAAAGCTGACTTATAATGTTGGTGAAATACAGATCTTGCCTACTAAGAGAGTTGCTTGCTTTAACTCTTTAAATTGATATCAAGAGTTATCGGTTTGATTAAAATAGAGGGAGTAATTTTAATTAAAGTCTTAATTGAAATAAAAATGTATTTTGAAATGTAGTATTGAAATTTTTCTTTACTATTCTTGTAGAGTTTCGATGGCAAGTGGATCTCATTCCACCCTGTCCCTCAAAGCCATCCTTGAGAAGGAGAAACAGAGTGCGACGAACTATTTGGACTGGTACAGAAACCTTAGTATTATTCTCAGGCAAGAGCGTAAGTTCTATGTTTTGGAAGAGGAATCCCCTGAAGAGCCAGCCGGGAATGCGTCCCGATATGATAAAGATGCTTATAAGAAGTATCAAAATGACTCCTTGAATGTAGAGTGTCTCATGCTGTCAACCATGAACTCTAAGATTCAGAATCAACATGAGAACATGTGTTGTAAAAAAATTGACGAGCATCTCAAGAAAATATTTCAAGGGCAAGCTCGCCAAGAGAGGTTTGACGTCACCAAGGCATTGTTTCAATGTAAGATAGAAGCGCGAGACCTAGTAGGGACTCACGTACTCAAGATGATTGGGTATATAGAGAACCTTGAAAGACTGGGTTTTCCTCTGGTCCAAGAGTTGGATACAAAGCTGATCCTACAATCGTTGCCAGACAATTACGAGTTGTTTGTCTTGAACTACAATATGAATGAAATAGACAAGACCCTGCCCGAGCTCCTAGGCATGTCGAGAACTGCTTAAATCAATATGAAGAAGGTCAAGCGTGCTAGCCCCATACTGATGGTGTATAAAGACAAGGGCAAGGCCAAGGGTTTCAAGAAGACGAAGGTTGGACCTAAGTCATCTCTTGAGCCCAAGACTTCAACACTAAAAAAGGAAGGCTTGGTGAAAGAAGGGAAATGCCACCACTTTGGTAAGGCTGGTCATTGGAGGAGGAACTGTTCTTCTTACATTGAGGGTCTGCACAAAATGAAGGGAGGTATGATTTCCGCTTCTACTATTTATGTTATAGAGATAAACCTTTCTTCTCCTTCATCTTGGGTATTGGATACCAAATGTGGTTCTCATATTTGTATAAATGTGCAGGAACTGGGAAGGAGAAGAATGCTGAGTAAAGGATGGGTGGACCTGCGTGTTGGCAATAGAGCAAGAGTTACTACTATCACCGTAGGAGTTTACTGTCTTTCTTTGCCCAGTGGGCTTGTAATAGAACTGGATAATTGTTATTATGTTCCTTCCATAACTAGAAACATTATATCTATTTCATGTTTGGACATGATTGGATTTTTTATTATTATTAAGAACAATTGTTGTTCTATATTTAAGAATGATGTTTGTTATGGTATAGGACAAATGTTTAATGGTTTATATGTTTTGAATTTAAACCATGAGATCTATAATATAGAAAATACTAAAAGATTAAAAACGAATGACTCAAACCCTATGTACCTTTAGCATTGTCGTTTGGGCCATATAAATGAGAAACGCATATCCAAACTCCATAAAGAAGGACTACTGGACTCATTTGATTACTAATCATTTGATAGATGTGAATCTTGTTTGTTAGGCAAGATAATAAAGGTCCCTTTCACTGGTTTCAATCAGAGGGCTGATGATCTCTTGGGTATAGTACATAGTAATGTATGCAGACCAATGAGTTCTATGGCTAGAGGTGGGTACTTCTACTTTATTACATTTACTGATGATTTTAGTAGATACGGATACGTGTATCTTATGAAGTGCAAATCTGAAGCCTTTGAAAAGTTCAAAGAGTTTAAGAACAAAGTAGAGTGCCAACTGGGTAAGGGGGTTAAAAATCTCCGATCTGATTGAGGTGGCGAATACCTGAGTCATGAGTTTCACGATCATCTAAAAGACTGGTATTGTATCATAACTCTATCCAACCAGAACGCTGCATCATAATGGTGTGTCTGAGCAGAGGAATCGTACTTTGTTAGACATGGTACGATTGATGATGAGTCATGCAGATCTGCCTGTTTCCTTTTGGGGTTTTACTCTAGAAACTACTACTTTTACACTAAATCGCGCTCCAACGAAAGCGGTTCTAAAGACACCATATGAAATATGGACTGGGAAGCGTCCTAGTATGCCTTTCATTAAGATTTGGGGCTGTAAGGCATACGTACGACGTCAAATGCCTGACAAGATGGAACTTAAGTCAGATAAATGTTATCTTGTGGGGTATCCTAAGGAAACTAAAGGGTACAATTTCTACCTACCGTCTGAAGGCAAAGTGTTTGTCGCGAGGACTGATGTATTTCTTGAGAAAGAGTTCTTAAGTAGAAAGACTAGCATGGTTGAACTTGAAGAAGTTCAAGAACAAGAAACCATTAATAAACCAAAATTGGATCCTGAGCAAGGACTATAAGTTGTTGTTGTTGGAGAGCCTGCTTAAGAAACACAAGTTCCATGTAGATCTGGTAGACCAAGGTTTGAGCCCTAGAGATATGGATTTCTCGTGTCTCAAATAGGTAATGTGTTGCTTATGGATTATGATAATAAGCCTACAACCTACCAAGAGGATATGTTTGGCCCGGACTCCAAGAAGTGGCTTGAGGCCATAAAATCTGAAATGGACTCCATGTATGCAAACCAAGTTTTGACCTTGGTGGAACCACCTGAAGGGGTACGACCCATATAGTGCAACTGGGTCTTCAAGAAGAAGATCGACATGGATGGGAATGTACAGACATTCAAAGGGCGCTTAATGGCTAAATGTTTCAAGCAAATTCATGGTGTTAACTATGATGAGACCTTTTCCCCTATCATCATGGTTAAGTCCATCAAAAATTTGCTTGCTATTGCTGCATATTATGACTATGAGATTTGGCAGATGGATGTCAAAATGGTTTTCCTAAATGGAAAGCTCCTTGAGGAAGTGTATATGACACAACTCGAGGGTTTTGTATCTCTAGGTGAAGCCACTAAAATATGCAAGCTGCGGAGATCCATTTATTGATTAAACAGGCTTCTCGAAGTTGGAATCTTCATTTTGATGAAAAGGTCAAAGAGTTTGGTTTTATCAAGAACGAGGATGAACCGTGTATTTACAAGAGGATTAGTGGGAGCATTGTTGTCTTCCTAATATTGTATGTAGATGACATACTGTTGATCGAGAATGACAAACCGACCCTACAAGTTGTTAAGAATAACATAGGGAACAGATTTTCTATGAAAGACTTAGGATAAGTGACTTATATACATGGTATTAAGATAGATCGAAGAAATTGCCGGGGTTGACCCAGAGTACATATATTGAGAAGGTGTTGAAACGGTTCAATATTCTTAAGTCCAAGAAAGGATTCTTACCCATGTATCATGGTGTGAGTATCTCTAAGGACCAGTGTCCTAAATCTTGTGAAGATAAGGACCGCATGAAGTGATTCCATATGCTTCGGCAATTAGATCAATCATGTATGCAATGATATATACTCGACCTAATGTCTCTTATGCCTTGAGAATGACTAGCAGGTATCAGTCTGATCCCAGTGATAGTCACTGGATTGCTGTCAAGAATATCCTAAAGTACTTGAGAAGGACCAAAGATACGTTCTTGGTATTTGGTGGGGAGGAAGAGCTCGGTGTAATGGGTTACACAGATTCTAGCTTCCAAACTTATAGGGATGACTCAAAGTCTCAGTCAGGATTTATATTTTGCATAAATGGAGGAGCTGTTAGCTGGAAGAGTTCCAAGCAGGAGACAGTTGCCGATTTTATAACGGAGGCTGAGTATATTGCTGCAGCAAATGCAATGAAAGAGGCTATATGGATTAGGAAATTCATCAGCAAGTTCCTAGCATTATTCATCATATAGTTCTCTACTGTGACAATAATGGTGCAATTGCACTTGCTTCAGAACTAGATCTCATCAGCGCTCCAAGCACATACTTCAGCGATTCTAATAAAATATTGTTGATCCACTAATAAAGTCTCTAGCTCAGAGAAAGCATGATGGTCATGTTAGATCTATGGGTATATGATACCTTAATGATCAACCTGGTGGGAGTCTTGTGAATTGTATGTTTATCAGTTGTAATAATTCATTTGATGAATAATGTACTATACATTTCATTTTATATTTTGGCAAGTTCTTTTATTGTGTGAATTTATTTCTATTATGATAGATTAATTTAATGTAATAAATGCCCTTAGAATGTTTGCTTCTATAGGAGTCAAGTGGAGACTTGAATGTGAGAGCCTATGTTTTAGAAGCTTCATTCTTAAATGGTCCCTAGTCAGCATATCATCTTAGAAGCTAAGGAAGATGATGATACATTAAGACTAGCATGTGCGTTGACTGATGACCGGTTCTCACAGGTCATGATATTGTGATATCAAGTCATCACATGGGTACTTGTTAGTGAACAAGTTGTACTAGATAGACCCACCATGAGAATACTTTGTAGATTGTTATATGAATGCGTCACAAGTATGTCTCAAGTGGCAATGGTGTTTGTGGTTCTTTGACCTGAAGTCATAACATTCATCAAGTGAGGAATAGTGTGCTTTGATGTTATCAAAAGTCCAGTCTTGAGAAATTTGGATGATAAAGGTGGTTATTGGGTATGTTACGAATCATTTGGGTGTTTGCGTGTGAGCAGGGATGAGATTTGTCCTCCTATATGACAGGAGTTGCATCCATGGGCCCCTTGATGGAATGGGACTGAGAAATTCATGGCCATGCTTGGTTGAGTCAATATATGATATTGGACTCACCAATTTCTGGAAGTCCATTCTAGATTAGGAAACTAGGATTGAACAATTATGAGGGTGACATGGTCTATACCTCTAGTTCTATCTGGATGTAAGGGACGAAGGGACTTGACAACACTGATACATTGGTCACAATGGCTTTCGAGTTTTAACTCTTATTGCTTGGAGAGCAATGAAGCAATTCTAAATGCCGCTCTTTGTTTGTGAAGTTTTTGTTTGATACATTCAAGATCAAGTGGGAGACTGTTGGTGTTACCATGGTGATTTGGAAGTGATCAAATATGTAGTCTCACTTCCAACGCAATATGAGCCTATGGAGTCGCACATAAGAGCATTGGAGAAGTTGGAAAGGTTTGTGTTGGCCTTGCACATATGTGATATGAGTGAAGGACCAAGCCTATGATGTTCTGGATGTGAAGGATTTTCATTCCTGGACTTATATTGTGAATATGGGTCATCAGGTAAGTGGTCGAAAGACTCTTAGGGAAATTTATCGAGTATTGCTTAAGGTTTCAACGAATGAGTTAGAATTCGACGAGTTTCGTCATGATAGACTAAACAAATCTTTCTTAGGTTCGTCGAGTATGACAATAACAATTTCGACGAATTAAACTTATTCGTCGAATGTCATCGATTCGTCGAGTATCATCGATTCGTCGAGTATTGTCGAATTGTCGAATATCTCCTTAACACTTGGACGATTTGCTCTGTCTCGATTCATCGAGTATGTTTGTGTTATTTCGACGAATAGCTTTTGATTCGTCAAATATCGATGTATATACTCGACGAATTCTGTTTCCTCTGGTTTAATACTTTCAAGTCCTGTTCAGCGTGGTCTGCTGGTATCGGTTTGCTTGGTATTCAGTATATATACGATATGTACAGTAAACCAAAAAAGTTACTATTTCTTTTGACCTAATCATATATTACCGAGAATGACGGTCTTCTTTCCGACAGAACAGTTCCGTCTAGGTTGCAATAGCCGATTTATACCGGCGACCATTTGCCGATCTATAGTAACCGCCGGAAAGTGTTTCCTAAGGCTTCTTCATCGTTGTTGCCGCCTCTCCTTTACGATTCTAGCAAACTGTGGAGTCGTTGAGGGCAAACCTTCTTCTAACCAAGATCTTGTGTGATAAAAGTCTAAGGGTTCTTCGTGCTTGTGTGGATATCCGTAGAGGCGTGGACACTATTCTACGCTCGGAACTCCGGCCGTTACCGTTCGTTGGACTTCATCATAGCACCTTGGTTGAGTATTGATTCAATCCCTCAAAGGTATAATTTATTTTATAGCAATGCCACTTCTTGATCAATGTTCATCGCTAGATTCAAATTTCTTTTGGGTTTTCTTGTTCCATTTCTGCTGCGCACAACTATTGTGTAATATAGCAAAACCCAACAAAAGCGTCGACAAGAAAACATGCAGTCAAAATCGAAGGGGTGCTGTAAAAGAAATCTGTCCAAGTCTAGAAGCGTTGAGTGAAGGCAATTCACTCAACGCCTCCTTAACATACAATCCTACTAAGTACATAAGCATTGAGTGAAGAAAGACCACTCAACGCCTCATCAAGAAGACCGACAAAGTCAGAAAGCCTTGAGTGAAGAAGGCTCACTTGACGCCTTCATACAGAATAAATCAACTAAGTCCAGATGAATTGAGTGATAAAGGTTCACTCGACGCCTAAGCTGTTAGACTATAAAAGTCTATATGTGTTGAGTAAGGAAGGCTCACTAAACGATCACAATGCCTCAAGTCATAGAATCTGCTAAGTACTTTTGCATTAAGTGACAAGGCTTCACCCAACGCCTACGCAGTCTGTCTGAAATTTACTAAGTCCAGAAGCACTGACTCATAATAACGTCTGTAAAAATTCAAATATCGCAGGATCGCCTTGCTAAAGGACAAAAGGCACCGCTTGCTTTTAGTACAACTGTGATGCAAAAAGGAAAAGTTGCAGCTACCAAATCCGGTGGTCCATACTGCTCAGAGAGCCGTTGGACGGCGAAATACATATTCAGAGTTCCGTGGTAAAGAAAATTAACTTTTGGAAAACAAGGGTTTCTGAGCTTCATCTTGCTCCTCTTGACCAAGTTGTAGAGCTCGAAGAAAATCTCTCTCACTGTTATTCTGAAGTACACACAGTTAGCTGTTGATTGTCTCATCTTTAACAGCTAGTTCAGGAAGACATCTTTCTGAGTTGATTCACAACACAAGCAGAATATTCTTGAAGATCCATTCTTGGTACTGTGAAGAGTATAGTACTGAGCCTTCTCAGTTCAGAAAGGGGTAGATGATGAGTCCGATATTTATAGGGTTTTTCGGACTCATCTGGGCTTGTTTTCTTGCTCGTGCACTGCTTTTCAACTGGATTTCGGTTATATTTGCATCGTTCGGTCATTGACCATTTTGTGCACTATTTTGGCCCTTGGGTGTGCAATTGTGCACTATTCTGTTGGGGGGTAAGCACATGGTGCTCCCTAAGTCTCTCATTTAGTTCTTTTTGCATCTTTGGTGGTGGGAGCTGGTGCCCTAGTTGGTTTCATTGTTGTACAGGTAGTCGGGATGTCCCAGACTCATTTTCTAGTTTCTGTGTAAAACGTAGGGTCGTGTGCATTTCTTCACACACGGTTTCAGTGCAATCGTGCGTTTCACACAGTAATTCCGTGGACTTCTATTTCTACCCGTGCGTTTTGTTCTCGCACGGTTTAGGCCAAACGGTGCGAGAAGGAATCACACGGTCTGCACATTTTCTCTTTATTCCTACATTCTGGGGTAAATCGTGCGTTTACTTCACGCACGGGCAAACGCGCCCGTGCGCGAGTAAAACACACGGTTCCCCTGTTTCCCTTGATTTCCTTATTTCTGTGTTTACCCATGCGATTTCCTTCACGCACAGGCAGAATCGCCCGTGCGCGAGTAAAACACATGGGTCAACGCTTCTTCTCCCTCGATCATTATATACGCGCGAATATCACACGGTTCATGCACGGTCGTGCGTGGGACCGTGCGTGACCATTTTTATGATCTTTTTCTATTTAAGCGCAGATTTTTCTCCAGATTGAGACATCACTTTTTCCACCCGCCATTTTCGTCCAGCTCTAAGGGTTCCGCCGCCCTTCTTCCTCCTCACCATCAGAGAGGCTCCGGGCAAGCTTTCAACACCATATTCTAGCCGGAGTTTCCCCTCGGCCTTCTCCTTCATCTTCTAAGCTCTATTTCAAGCTTCAAAGCCATAGCCATCAAGCAAAGGGAAGCTTGCAACCTTCTTCCGGCTCGTGACACGAAGAAGACGGGTCTATTGGAGGGTAGTGACAACCTTCTCTACCCCGAACGTATTTGAGGACCGAGCTTGGACGCGGACTGACAACCCGGCGTTTCCTTCCGCGAACCCTCGACGAGCCTTCGGATTTGGTCGATCTCTTGCCTTGTTCTTCCTTTATTATTGTATATGTGTTGTTGAATATTTCTATGTAAATGATGTGCACTTTGGTTGTGTATATTTTGTGTTTCATGTCTATGTGATTCATATTACATTTTACCACTTAAGTTGCTTGAGTCGCGCCTTTATATCCATCCACCCGCCATTCATCCATTCTTGCCGTTCTAACAATTGCTAGAAGCGTGCGTAGCGAAGAGGTGCTTACGACCCTCAAATTCTGGTTTTTACGCTTGCCTACTCGCCAATCCGCCCCGCGATTCAGTGCATAGCGGCCCATGTAGTCTTCCATCCTGCCTGGCGAAGCATTGCATAACGGCATTGCATAGGAGTAGTTGTTAGCTTTTTACTTTATTTTTCCGAAAATATCAAAACCCCCCTTAGTTAACTCTGACCTAAGGACTTCAATCTCAAGTCCTCATCGAAATTAACTCCACTTTACTGCGTTCCTTGAGAGATCGATACTTGGGGAAATTCGCCCATTTTATATTGCTTGTACGATCAGTACACTTGCCGTCATATTCGCATCAAGTTTTTTAGTGCCGTTGCTAGGGAACACAGTCGTGTGATTTTTTGGAGATGGAGATAGGAGATAAAAGCCCTTTTCCATTTGTACATTTCATATTTATTCTTTGCTTTAGTTTTTAAAATTTTGTTCTTATTTTTCCTTGTTCTTTTTCTAGTTTTAATTTTTCTGTAGCAGACATTCATTTTCTTTTATCTGCTTAGGTGTAGTTAATTCTTTGCTTAGAAAATTCTGTTGGTGAATTATTTATTGTTTCACCATGTATTCTTATACGAATATCCATTGCCGATGGTGTGGGGATTATAGGCATGGTAGTGATGAGTGCCCCACTGAAGATTGGGAGCATAATTCTCGTGGTTCTGTGTATGGAGCACCGTCTTCCTATGGTACTTCATACACCCAACCCAGGTCTTATGGTCACTCCTCTTCTACGCATTCACCTTTTTCTTATTCCTCTCCAGTTCCACCTGGACCGAGGAGTAATGGAAAACGGTGTTTGTGTTGTCTTAGCACCGACCACGTGTTGAAATATTGCGCAGAATTTCAACGCCAGTTGGAGGATGATGATGAATCGGGTATCCGATTCACTCTATCACCCTATCAAATGGTTGCTCCTTCTACTTCTGATGCTGTATTCGCAGTACCACCTTATTTATGGGGGACTGCTGCAGATGTACCCATCCGACTTTCTACTGATCGGTGTGACGACGTTGTGGCGCCATCTCTCCCTATTCATTCTTCCCCTCTTGTTGATTCACCCCCGGAGGAACCCGCACATATTTTCTCTGATGCTGTCGTTCCTCCGCTCTCTTTGCAAGAATCATCTACTCCTCTTTCTTGTGAGTCGGTTGATGATGTTATGCCTGATTGTGATTCTGAGTCTGAGGTTGCGTCATGGTGTGATGAGGACGTTATTCTCATTAATAGAGAGTATTAAGTCTTGGAACATGATGACGGACCGAGGTGTGTTGATGAGGAGATCATCTCTGCTGAGGAAGTTTCCACTTCCTTGATTGATGAGGAGGTCCAAACCACCACCGAGGATCTCCTGCTCTTAGATTCACCTCGTCATGACTCATATGATGCCGACAGTGATCATTACTTGGATCCTGCTGGGAGTGAGATCGGGATCACTCCCCCGATTAGTTCATTATGTTCATCTTTTTTATTTCTTGATCCCCCTTCATTATCTGAGCCTGTGAAGTTTTAGTCTCCACAGGTACTTCAGGAGGACTTGGAGCACTCTGCTCAAGTAAATGATCACAGCATCCTTATATGCGAGGAGGTTGATCCCTCCTCCATTGAGGGAGACTCATTCATTGTCTTCTCCTCCTTCGTACCTGCTGTGGATGAAACCTTGCTGGGCAAGGATTTATTTTGTGGTGAGATGAGCGAGGACCAGTGCTCCTCCTCATCTTACTTCCTATTTCCTCTGCCTGCGAGGAGCAGATATGATTATTTGGGCAGAGGAGTAACTGTTTTATCTCCGTATCGGTACCCGTTACCGCAACGGATAATGGAACAGTTACCTATGCACTTTTCCTTTCATAGGCCCATTAGCTAGAACTATATAGAATTTAATAAGTCGTGCTGGGATGACAATAACCCCAGTACTTATCTTTCATTTTCTGTGCTTTTATTTTCATGTCTATTTTAGTTTTAGCATTTCTTTTTGTATATTTTTCTTTTGTTTTTGCGGAGCTCACCCCTGCAGGTATTCATGACAAATTCGTATTAGCGGGGTTGTGATACTTCATATGGCGGGCCTTCTTCTACTTTTCAAGCGTCTTCTGCTATGCTCTCTGGCTGAGCATTGGGTAACCTCTTCTCTTATCTCTTTTCGATTTAAATGTCTATATCATTTGCTGTGTAGCTTAGTTTAAGTCTGGGGGGAGAGCAGTATTGTTACTTTTTGCACGCGCACATTTCATGTGCATACTAGAAGCTTTTCTATTATTATTTTGATTAGTTCACTGTATTGCATACCAATACACCCACATGAGCGCGTGCTTAGCTATTAGCGTGCTATTAGTTAAACTCGTGTCTTTGTTAGATTTGGGAAAATTATTGTGCTGCTTAAGATTGTGGGACGGAGTAAAATATTGACCTTACTGTGCTTCTAGTCAAATGTGTTGGATCCCTAGTTGGATTTGGGCTAGGTTCATTAAGTCAGGATATGACCCAACATGTATAGCCAGGGTCATGGTTGTGTCTTAGAGTCTAGGTTTAGTCCTTAGAGTCAACAATGCCAGGGACCAGCCTCCACACTGCCAGAGACTCAAGACTTAGAGAAAATTCAAGACTTAGAAAAAGAGCTCTATATTCGTCGATCTCAGGTCGATGAAAGTCGTGCTCAGCTCGACGAACTAAGAAACAATTCTCTGAGCTGAGCTCGACGAACTATGGTCTCAGATCGACGAACTCTGGACAAAGTGATAACTCTTCTAAGTCGAACTTCGATTGACAAACTTAGAACATCAGCTAGACGAACTCTGTTCTCTGATCCCAGATCGACTAATCAATTGTTTCAACACTCAAACACCAGTGATGATTCAACACTCAACGCAAAAGAACATCAAACTCAATGCCAGAATGTTAATTCAACACTCAATGCCAGAGAACATCACACTCAACGCCAAAATGATGTTTCAACACTCAGCACCAGAAAATAGTCTAAGTCCAAAATCAAAACTCAGGTCGGCGATCTTGGACCACATCTAGACAATCTTAGTTCACAGGTCTCAGGTCGACGATCTTGGACATCAGATCGATGATCTTGGTGCACAGAATAGGAAAGTTGTCAAGCAGCAGTCAACCATTCTGAGGTCTACGAACTTGGACCTTAGCTCGACGAACTATGGACTCAGGTCAACGAACCGAAACTTGGCTGTTTCCCTTTTCTTTTCCTATTATACTGCAATGATTCCTGAGTGATTAATGCTCTAATATTCTTTGAATATTACCGTTAGACAAGATCATTAATTATATTCTTCATCAGGATTATTGTCTGCCGTTTTCCAAAGGGACAGTTGGGGAAATCAATCAATGCAAAATATTCTCTAGCCGTCAGCATTGAATGCAGAAAGAATTTCAAAATTAAAATGGACGTTTATATCAAAAAGATAAAAAATATAGATTCCTGTTCTTGCCTGCAACATATAGCAGACGACACACAACCGATACTAAGATACAAAAAACCAGTCAGCAAGAGTAGAAGACCATCGTCTCACAATAAGGATTCTCTCTGCTCTTGCTCTCTCTTGACAACAAAGCTCTAGAAAGAAAGATCTGCTAGACCAAAAGAAGAATAGATTTCAGAAAAAGAAGAACAATCATTTAAATTAAGAGTCTTCTTCTTCTGTCATCCTCTCAGGAAATTTCAAAGGACAACAACTACTGCATCTATCAAAGAGTTCCTGAAGTTCTTCTGGTTGAAGTTGAAAGCTTGAAGGCCTGTCACCCTGAAGCAAAGTTCCTTTCACCCTGAATAAATTCAATATTTCAGGGGGATCTTTTGCCACCATCAAATCCACAGAGTCTTCCCAATTGAATACTTGAGAAATAGAAGACATCATCACTCTCTCACCCCCATGTAAAAAGGGTTCTCTACTCCTTTCAAAAGTGTTTCCTGGTTGCAAGTCTCCTAACCAAAAGACTTGAGGTTTGGTTTTTGTGCACCTTACCAAAAGCTTATTGGTGGCAGTCACCTGAACAAAAACTTGAGTGGATTCCTACCAGGGTGGTAGAAGAGTGGATGTACCAAGGTTGGGAAACCACTATAAAATTCTTGTGTTGTCTGGTTGCCTTTTTCTTTTGTTCTTGCTGTGCCTGTGCTAGTTAGGATTCTCTGATTTTCATTAGTTTTATCTGCTGTGCTGTGATACAGTATCTGAGTTTAGAAACAAGTTTTACTATTCAACAAAAGATTTTAATTACTCACAAATACTCTATTCACCCCCCTCTAGAGTATATTAGATCTAACTCTCACTTTCAATTGGTATCAGAGGGAAGTTCTTTTGGTTGTACAAGTTAACCCTTGAACCAAAGATCCTAAGTTAGATCTCTTTACATTTCTATTAAATTCACATAGACAGCATGACCCAGAACAAAGATTATGCAAGCACCAGACCTCCCGTGTGCAACCTGAACAAGTTTTCCATCTAGAAGGCAAGAATAATGTTATATATGAACTCCATTGATGAAGATATCTACAATTCAATTTTGACAGGTCCCCCCTACAACACTTACAACAGCAGCATCATCCAACACTAATGCAGTTCCACCACCTGAGTGGACTAAGGCTCAAAAGAAGGCCAAAATTGCTGATGCCAAGTCAATGAACATATTGGCCCAAACAATGTCAGATGACATTTTCCAGAAGGTGGCTGAATGCACATCAGCCAAGACCATTTTGGATTCCCTGAATCAAATGTTGGCTGGATATGCTGATGAGAGAAAAGACAGAAGATCAAACCTCATATCCCAATATGAGAACTTTAAGAAGGAGAAAGCTGAAACAGTAGCTGATATGTACAACAGGTTAAGCTCAATCATCAATGAGCTAAAGACCTTAGACAAGGACATCACCCTCACAGAGGTGAATGACAAAATCCTCATGTGCTTCCCAAGCTCATGGGATTCAAGGACCTGGCCCATCAAGGAGGCTAGGAGCCTAAATGAAATTTCCACTGAATCTCTTTTAGGAAAGTTTAGTCCTATAAACAACTGATCAAGTCCAGGGAAGCCGCTGAGCAAAGAACACCTCCACCAGCAAGGAAGGAGCACATCCTTGCATTCAAGGCTGTTGAGGAGATTGAGACTCCATCCATAAATGAAGATCTGATGAGCTTGCTTGCCAAAAGATTCTACAAAATGGCAAGGAAAGACTTCAGGAGAAAGTCATCCAGGCAGGATGACAAGCCAAGGTATGATAAAACCCCTACTAAAGAAGTGGTTTGCTTTGGCTGCAGGAAACCTGGACACTTCATCTCTGAGTGTCCAGAGAATTAGAAGAAGGAGAAGAGAAGAGAGATGGACACAAGAAGATAGCACATCAATAGGCCTTCTTCCAGCAAATATAAAAAGAAGGATAATGGATTTGTAGCTGAAAGCTGGAGTGAAACAGAAGATTAATCTTCATCTTCAAGTTCTAGTGAAGAAGAAGAGGAGGCAAAGGCAAAGGAAGTTTGCCTCATGGCAATTGATGCCAACAGTAGCAGATAAGATACAGATGAATCTGATAATGAAGAAAGCCTGTCAGCTGAAGATCAGGTATTAGCCTCTTATGATTTTGAATCTGATGAATTCAAATGTGAATTTAAAAATTTATGCTTAGATTTGATAAGCTCTGAGAATTAAATCAAACTTCTCAGAGAAAAATTAAAAGATCAAGATGAAATCATTTCTGAAAATGCTAGCCTATCTAATGAACTAAAGTCTGCAAATGAACAAATCATCTTTCTGAAATTTGAACTTAGCAAGGCTAAGATACTGGAAGAAACATCAAATGCCAGAAGTTTAAAACTATTAGATATAACCAGTACATTAAATACTAGAACCAATAACTATAGATTAGGGTTAGGAGCTTCATCCAGTGAACCAATTCTAATTCAGAAGAATCACCTGTCAAAACCAGTAAATTTTTTATCTGATAAAGGCAAGAAAAACACTGATCAAGTCAATAAGGTTAATGAAGTACTTAAACAAATTGAAACTAAGAACAAACTTAAAAAAATAGAAGAATAAGAAAAGTAACAATGTTCAATAGTTATCGTCGAACTCAGATCGACGATACATGAACAGATTGTCGACCTCAGAACGACGATCTCTGAACACAAACTTCAGTAATAATCAATCTTTGATCTACGATCGATGATATCAGTATGGTTCGTCGACCAGAGATCGACGATTTTGGTGCCCCAAGAATGAATACCTTCATTCTTCGAGCAGAGATCGAAGATCTCATCCAACATCGTCGAGCTCAGGTCGACGATCCAACCAGAGATTGTCGATCCCAGATCTTAACAACAGAAACCTAAATTCTAAAAGTAATATTAATCCTTTCAGTCAATGGATAATACCACCAAGAAGATATCATCCTAAAGGTTACTTAAATCAACCTGAATGCTCTTATATTTCAAGTTACAATTATGTAAATCAACCAGGACCCAAGGTTACCTGGGTAAAGAACAACTAACTGTTTTGTCTGCAGATGAAGAGCTGTCTAGCTATAAATCAAGTATGGTACCTGGACAGTGGTTGCTCCAAGCATATGACTGGGAACAAGGAAAGTCTACTAACTACAAGTCCAAGCTTGGACCAAAGGTAATCTTTGGAGACTCAAAGTGTGGGCAATCTGAAGGCTATGGACAAATAAGGATTGGAGCAGTCACATTCAACAAGATAACCTGTGTAAGAGGACTCAAGCATAACATCATCTCCATAAGTCAATTATGTGATGAAAGTTATCAGGTACACTTCATCTCAACTGCATGTATTATTTTTAATAAAGAAAAACAAACTGTTTTAATGGGGAATAGATAAGGAAACATATATATAGTTTATTTTTTATTTGCCAATTCAGATATCTGCTTACTTTACATTATAAGTAATCAGAATGATTTATGACATAAAAGACTAGGGCATGTTAATATGAAAAACATTGTCAGGATATCTAAAGATAACTTTATGAGAGGTTTATCCTCTGGCCCCTACAAGAAGGAAGGCCTCTGCAGGGCTTGTTAACTAGGCAAGCAAACTAAATCTAGTTTTAAATCAGTAAATAAAAGTAATTCACCTAGGATATTGTACTTGCTATACATGGATCTCTTTTGACCCATAGCTGTACAAATCCTGGGAGGGAAATCCTATACCTTAGTCATAGTGGATGACTTCTCAAGGTTCACTTGGGTGTTCTTTTTGAGATCTATATTATATACCTTTAAGATTCTTACAGATTTTCTCAAGACCATAGTGATTGAGTACTCTATTCATGTTGCATTGATCAGAAGTGATCATGGTATAGAGTTTGAGTCTCTTCTTATGCATGAGTTCTGTGAGAAGAAAGGCATCAGGCACTGCTTCTCAGCTCCTAGAACTCCCCAACAAAATGGGGTAGCTGAAAGGAAAAATAGGACACTGATTGAAGCTGCAGGAACATTACTTGCAGATGCTTACATGCCCCTATCCTTTTGGGCAGAGGCTGTAAGCACATCAAACTATGTACTGAATAGAAGTCTGATACATAAACTAAAGAATAGGACTCCCTATGAATTACTTAAAGGGAAGAAACCTAAAATCACTTATTTTAAAGTATTTGGCTGTGTATGTTATATACATAATAATGACAAGAGATACATTAGAAAGTTTGAAGCTAAGGCTGAAGAGAGAATTTTTCTAGGATATTCCCAAGTAAGCAAAGCTTATAGGGTATTTAATAAATCATCCCTAAAAAATTGAGGAATCAGTTCATGTTACATTTGATGAAGCTAACATGTTTTATAAGGAGAAAAACATTTCTACCAATAGTACTTTGCAGGTATCAAATTTGTGTGAGAATTTTGATGATCTAGACCTTACCCCAGAGGCTGAATCACATCCTTCTCCACAATTAGTAGCAGAAGCTGATAGTGATGAAGAAACTGTGGAAGCAGTTCAACTTCCTTCAACAGTTGATGCAATTCCACAAGAGGAATTAAATCCAATAACTGTTGCTGAACCAACTCCACCTAATGATCTTGTCACACCTAGAGATCACCCTAGATCCCAAGTCATTGGAGACATAATAGCAGGTGTAAAGATAAGGCATCAACTCAACCAAGACCTGATGCATGCCTGTTTCCTCTCTCAAGTTGAACCTCAAACCATAAAAGATGCTGAGCAAGATCCCCAATGGATCATTGCTATGCAAGAGGAACTCAACCAGTTTGAGAGATGTAGAGTTTGAGATTTGGTTCCAAGACCCCAAGACTACCCAGTTATTGGAACCAAATGGGTATACAGAAACAAACTGGATGCCCAAGCTGTAATTGTGAGAAACAAGGCTAGGCTTATTGCTCAAGATTATAGGCAAGAAGAGGAAATAAACTATGACCAAACATTTGCACCAGTTGCAAGATTGGAGGCAATCAGAATATTTCTTGCCTATGTTGCCTACAAGAAGTTCAAAGTCTATCAGATGGATGTGAAGAGTGCCTTTTTGAATGGAGTGCTAAAGGAAGAGGTTTATGTTGAACAACCTCCAGGTTTCATCTCTCCAACTAATCCTTATCATGTTTTTAAATTGCATAAAGCCCTCTATGGTCTAAAGCAAGCTCCAAGATCTTGGTATGAGACTTTAGCTATCTTTTTGATAGAGCATAAATTCATTAGAGATATTGTAGATAAAACATTGTTCACTAGACATCATAAGGATCAAACCTTATTAGTAAAAATATATGTGGATGATATTATATTTGGGTATACTGATCCCAAACTATGCAAGAGATTCTCTGACCTCATGTATTAAAAATTTGAGATGAGTAGCATGGGTGAGCTCTTCTACTTGGTCTCCAAGTGAAGCAGCTCCCTGATGGCATCTTCATTTCCCAGGCTAAATATGCTAAAGAGCTTATTAAGAAGTTTGGGATGGCTGATGCCTCAGCAAAGAAAACACCTATGGCTACAAATGCTATAATAGACTCTGATATACATGGGAAACCTGTGGATCAGAAATTATATAGGGGCATTGTTGGATCTCTACTATATCTTACAGCTAGCAGACCTTATATTACGTTTGCCACATGTCTTTGTGCTAGGTTCCAGGTGAACCCTAAAGAATCTCATCTAATTTTTCTAAAAAGGATTTTAAGATATATAAAGGGTTGTCCTAGTCCAGGTCTCTGGTATCCTACTGAGTCAGAGTTTGAGTTAACATGATACTGAGATGCTGACTTTGCTGGATGTAGAGTGAACATAAAGAGTACCTCAGGAACTTGCCAGTTCCTTGGTATGAGATTAGTGCCCTGGTTTTGTAAGAAGCAATCATCTGTGTCCATATCAACTGCTGAAGCAGAATATATTGCAGCTGGCAGTTGCTGTTCCCAGATGCTGTGGATTCAAAACCAACTCCTGGACTATGGGTTCAACTTAAATAATTCAACTCTACTATGTGATAACACAAGTGCTATTGCCATAACACAAAATCCAGTCCATCACAGTTGGACTAAACATATAGACATTAGACATCATTATATTAGAGAGTGTGCAGACAAAAAAAAATTAAACTTGTCTATATCTACACTGATTTGCAAAAAGCTGACATATTCACCAAACCCTTGGATGAAAGAAATCACTTATTCTTTGTAAATCAGCTTGGAATGATCAATGGAGAAGACTTAGTTTAGTTTCTGTCTGCACTCAAAGAACTCTTCAGATTTCGTTGATCTGAGATCGACGAACTCCCTCTTAGTAAAGTTAGTTTTCGTCGACCTGAGATCGACAAACCTACTTCAGAAAACTTTCGTCGAACGGAGCTCGGGGAAATGTCTTCAACCCTTCAGACTATGATCGATGAATTATTTAATTACAAATTATTTCATCGACCTCAGATTGAAGAACTATTTCTTTTAGTGGAATGGAGTTTGTCGTTTCATATACCGGAAAACCTTATATTTAGGTTTTCTTCGACCTCCGTTCCGCGCTTTCAGTTCTCTTACACTTGATCCTCGTTTTCTCTTGCAGGTACTTTCATGGCGATTCCCGCAGGAACTCTAGTGGCAATGAAGTTTGATACTGGATTCGATCTGGACTTCGAATCTTTTCAATACTCAGACCCCATCTTCCTGAATTTTCTACAGTTACTTGAAGACCAACAGTTGAAGACTCTGCTCTCCACCTGCATGAAGATATCAGGAACAAAGATCAGAGAATGGGTTTACACGGCTTCTAAAGAGGAAAACATGATGTCTAGAACAATCGCGGGTACTACTGTTTCTCTTACCCCCGATGTTTTAACTGAAATTTTTGGATTGAGAAATGGTGATGAAGAATTAGATATAAATTCGGAGGAATTTGATATGATGCTTAACATGATGGGGTATTCGGGACAAACCCCCAATAAATTACTCAAGAAACATTTGTCTGCATAATACAAGTTTCTTGCCGACATTTTGGGGGAAGGTGCTGCTAGGGAAGCATACTGCACATGACTATATCACCAGGCATAAGTTCCTGGTCATATGTGCCATAGTGAATAAAAGGACAGTGAACTGGGAACAGATCTTATTTGATCTGATTAGAAAGAAGAACAACAAAAAGGAGATTTGCTTTGGAAGGATCCTAGGGATCTTCCTCAAGGAAAATGATGCTGAATCACTGGTCTCCCTGACCATATTCATTAATGCTAGCAAGAGACTCACTTGTGCTCTGTTTAGCAAGTGGGAGAGGACAATCACAAAGCCCTCTAAGTCTTCATCCTCTGCCACCCAAACATCTGAGAGTACAAGGGCTGCCCCAACCACTTCCCACCCTTCTGAAGAGCTTCCATCCAATAATATTACATCCACCAATACTCCAGCCCCTCCACAGTCTCCAGCTCTCCAAACTCAAACTCAGCCAGTAACTCAACAAACCCTAGCTTCCACCCATATTACAGTCTCTACTCCCACACCTCCATCATCCCCAATTCCTCAATCTCCAACCCATATTCCCTCCTCTACACCTTCCCCCCAACTTGATACATCCCTGCCAACACCACCCTAATCTCCTCTTCCATCGTACCTGGATGACATTCCCCTATCCAACCTGTCATCCCTCCCCACATTCAATTTACTATCTTCCCCCTTAAATACTCCTTCTCCTCCAAATGAACCTTCACAAGACATTCATATGCCAGATGCTCCACCTCTCACTCCACCAACCACTACTATCACCACCTCTATCCCCATTCAACCATCTCCTGCCACAACCTCAGCCTCTACAATCTTAGATCCCTCCATCATACAACCGCTCCTTGAACTCCTCAAACAACTCCTCTAGACCATCGTAGCAGAGGCAATTTCCCCTCTTGCTGCATCCATTTCCATCCTTTCTGCCCAAGTTTCTGCTCTCACTACTGATCCCTCTTCAGAAAGGGGCCTGGCTTTAGTTACTACTGAACCCAGGCAGGGGGAGATACTCAATGAAGAAGCAGCAGTAGTTACACCAGCAGAGCCAACAGTAGGAACATGTGCTAATATGGAAACAGACTTCATGAATTTTCTTGAATCTGATATGGAAATAGATGATGCAAAAACAACAGACTCAGTAGCAGACGATATTATAGTGTCAAATACTCAAGAGATCACTTTGTCAGAGATTCTGCCTGGAAGGGTTTATTTCATTAATCCCAAAGTGAATCTAGCAGCTTTGCCAAAAGTATTTGGGTCATATATTTATTTCTGTCTTTCCTTCCCCATTCTATCATCTAAAGCCATAGTGTTCTATACCTCTCCTGCCAGCTCAAAGATGTTAGACACTATAAAGGCAAGTTTGATAGCTCCTCCAATAAATAAGTCTGATGATCAGACATCTAGCTCTCTTGGGCCATCCTATGTTATGGATGATAGCCCTCTCCCCAATCTTGATGATATTATAGCTCAAGACATTGCTATGGAAACTGAAGCAGTCCATGCTGAAGTTGTCCCTACTCCAGGTAGTAAAGAAATTCCCAAAGATACAATAAGACAAATTGATGAAATGTATGACAATCCACAAGAATCAGATGATGATGATTCTGATGAAGACCCTAAAAAGAAGAAAGTTTCAAAGAAAAGGAAAGCTCCTCCACCTTCTGCCCCAAAACCCAATCCAGCAAATGACACATCCTATTACATTCTGCAGAACATAACTCCATACAAGGGTATGCCAGCTTGGATGTGGCTATCTAAAAATGAACAAAAGGCAAGGAAGAAGAGCAGAAGATATTCTCCTCCCACACAAAAATTCAAGAGAGGTCCTCCTCCTCCTCCTCCTGCCGCTGGTGCCTCAGGAACCACTTCTCAAGGGACAAATGCACCTTCCAAGTCTACATCCTTCACCAGAACATATCAAAGACAGGAAAGGCCATCTAGACATCAATCTCAAGGTGGCAGTCAGCAGTAGAGAAATACAAGTTCAGCTGAGCAGATAAAGGAAAAAGTTTACCAAAAGCCTTCATTTTCTCCTCCTCAATATCAAGCTTCTCAACATCAACCCAGAAGGCATAGTGAATCTTTTAAGCCTAAAGGGAAGTTCAGTGAAGCTCCTCCTCCTAAATCTCTATACACTCAAAGTGATGAATGCCAAAAAGTAACAAATTTCCAAGCACAGTCCACTCAATTCAAGCCTGTTACCCTGCTGCCCCCACAAGATGATCAATCATCTGTTAGTCAGGATGTTGATCCCAACTTCAGGATGGCTAGGCTCTAAGAGTTGATTGGTCTATCACAAATAAAGAAGGCCAGAGAAGAGGGTGAAGATCCAACAAAGTTCACAACTATGTCTTCATACAGAGAAAAAGAGCTGGATAAACTTCAAGTGAGCAAGAAAGTGTTTGATCTTGCAGAGTACATGACTATACACCCAGAGGCTATAGTACCCAGAACCTCCACCCTGACAGTGATTGGAGCAGCAGATATGTACATGTCAAAGAAAGAAGCTGCTAATCCTGACAGGGAAATCATCTTTACTCAGCCTAGAGATAAGAGCAAAGGAGGAGAGAAACAGAAGAAATAGAGCCTAAACGCCCTTGTGTATGGTATACTTTTGAAAAATAGTGTTCTATGATACAAAGCTAACTATGTAAATATATCTGCTGCATATGTATTATTTCATTCTCTGCCAGATATATATTTTATTGCTTTGTACATTTCTTTTTATCATTGAGTCTGTAAATAGCGACCTCACCCAAATAGGGAGAGATTGTTGGATCCCTAGTTGGATTTAGGCTAGGTTCACTAAGTCAGGATATGACCCAACATGTATAGCCAGGGTCATGGTTATGTCCTAGAGTCTAGGTCTAGTCCTTAGAGTCAACAATGCCAGGGACCAGCCTCCAACACTGCCAGAGACTCAAGACTTAGAGAAAATTCAAGACTTAGAAAAAGAGCTCTATGTTCGTCGATCTCAGGTCGACGAAAGTCATGCTCAGCTCGACAAACTCAGAAACAATTCTCTGAGCTGAGCTCGACGAACTATGGTCTCAGATCGACAAACTCTGGACAAAGTGACAACTCTTCTAAGTCGAACTTCAATTGACAAACTTAGAACATCAGCTAGATGAACTCTGTTCTCTGATCCCAGATCGACTAATCAGATGTTTCAACACTCAACACCAGTGATGATTCAACACTCAAAGCCAGAGAACATCACACTCAATGCCAGAATGTTGATTCAACACTCAACGCCAGAGAACATCACACTCAACGCCAAAATGATGTTTCAACACTCAGCACCAGAAAATAGTCTAAGTCCAGAATCAAAACTCAGGTCGATGATCTTGGACCTCATCTAGACGATCTTAGTTCTCAGGTCCCAGGTCGACGATCTTGGACATCAGATCGATGATCTTGGTGCATAGAATTGGAATGTTGTCAAGCAGCAGTCAGCCATTCTGAGGTTGACGAACTTGGACCTCAGCTCGACGAACTATGGACTCAGGTCGACGAACCCAAACTTGGCTGTTTCCCTTTTCTGTTCCTATTATACTGCAATGATTCTTGAGTGATTAATGCTCTAATATTCTCTGAATATTACCGTTAGACAAGAACATTAATTATGGTCTTCATCAAGATTATTGCCTGCCATTTTCCAAAGGGACAGTTGGGGAAATCAATCAATGCAAAATATTCTCTGGCTATCAGCATTGAATGCAGAAAGAATTTCAAATTCAAATGGACGTTTATATCAAAATGATAAAAAATATAGATTCCTGTTCTTGCCTGCAACATATAGCAGACGACACACAACTGATACTAAGATACAAAAAACCAGTCAGCAAGAGTAGAAGACCATCATCTCACAACAAGGATTCTCTCTCCTCTCGCTCTCTCTTGACAACAAAGCTCTAGAAAGAAAGATCTGCTAGACCAGAAGAAGAATAGATTTCAGAAAAAGAAGAACAATCATTTAAATCAAGAGTCTTCTTCTTCTGTCATCCTCTCAGGAAATTTCAAAGGACAACAACTACTGCATCTGTCAAAGAGTTCCTGAAGTTCTTCTGGTTGAAGTTGAAAGCTTGAAGGCCTATCACCCTGAAGCAAAGTTCCTTTCACCCTGAATAAATTCAGTATTTCAGGGGGAGCTTTTGCCACCATCAAATCCACAGAGTCTTCTCAGTTGAATACTTGAGAAAGAGAAGACATCATCACTCTCTCACCCCCTCTGTAAAAAGGGTTCTCTACTCCCTTCAAAAGTGATTCCTGGTTGCATGTCTCCTAACCAAAAGACTTGAGGTTTGATTTTTGAGCACCTTACCAAAATCTCATTGGTGGCAGTCACCTGAACAAAAACCTGAGTGGATTCCTACCAGGGTGGTAGAAGAGTGGATGTACCTAGGTTTGGGAACCACTATAAAATTCTTGTGTTGTCTGGTTGCCTTTTTCTTTTGTTCTTGCTGTGTCTGTGCTAGTTAGGATTTTCTGATTTTCATTAGTTTTATCTGCTGTGCTGTGATACAGCATCTGAGTTTAGAAACAAGTTTTACTATTCAGCAAAAGATTTTAATTACTCACAAATACTCTATTCACCCCTCCTCTAGAGTATATTAGATCTAACCCTCACTTTCAAATTGCTCTCGTCTTGTGTAGAAATTTGAATAGATTTAATTTTTCTATATGCTTATAGTTTTTTATATTTCTATTTGCGTAAAAATCATTTTATCCTACTCAAAAGTTGGTGAATCCGGTGTGAATCGAACGGTAGTGTAGAGATGTGTGTAGCCGTCACTAGGCTCATTTTGCTCGAGTCAGGAGGAAGGATCATCTGACTTGGTGGCTAAGAACTTTCCCCAAGCTACTCTCGAAGCATTGGTGCATGGTTAGTCTAGCGTGAGCGTGATGTCGGCCATCGTTTTGGCCCGGTTGAGCTTTGTACCGTTCCTAACGTCATATCCTCGTTAGCCCCGTTGTGCCTACCCTTCTTTTGATTCAGCTCCACCATTATTTCACCAATGCCCAATAGCCAATCCTAGTCGCACACCCAAGTCGAGCTCAAGTGTTTTATATTTTCATGTTGGGGTGTTGATGTGGTGATATTATATGTGAATTTGTGGATGTGCTCCAAAGCTTCTATTTGCTGAAATTGTGGAAATAAAGAAAATGATAAAAAAAATATATGTGAAAATGAGAGGTAAAAAAAGGAGAAAAAGTTTGGTTAAAAATCTTTCTAGAGATGTGATTATATTTGGAGTAGACGGTGCACACACTCATATGTTAAAAGTTAAGTCTGGGGGTGCGGTGTACCCGTTTGTATTTGGGATTAACGATTGGATTCTTTTTTAGGCTAGCTCATTTGGGTTAGGTGCATAGCCTTCCTGTTTATCTTTGTTTACCTCACCATAACCCAAGCCCCATCTCTTTTCCTAAAGTCCTACAGATTCGCGCTTGAGTCAAACTAGTGCCGTGGTGAGAGTGCGAACAGGCAAGCGTATGGTCCCCGACATTGGTGGATTCCTTTGGATGTGATCCTGAGCCCTGGTCTTTGGCAAAGCTCACCTTAGTGGCTTGCCTACTTTCTTCCTATGCGTGACCGGTTGATTCACCGTGATTCCATTTTTGAGTAATAAAAAAATATTGATACGCAATGTGAAAAGTCTAAACTATTTTACATACTTAAAAATTTCTTCTAATATATTTGTACGCGTACGAGTATGTGAATTCGCATGGTACTGCATATTTCAATTTCTATGTTAGCTAAGTCATTTTTCCTATCTGCATAGATTTAGTTTGCTCGGGACGCGCAAACAGTTAAGTCTGGGGGTGTGATGAGTCCGATATTTATAAGGTTTTTCGGACTCATCTGGGCTTGTTTTCTTGCTCATGCACTGCTTTTCAACTGGATTTCAGTTATATTTGCATCGTTCGGTCATTGACCATTTTGTGCACTATTTTGGCCCTTGGGTGTGCAATTGTGCACTATTTTGTTGGGGGTAAGCACATGGTGCTCCCCAAGTCTCTCTTTTAGTTATTTTTGCATATTTGGTGCTGGGAGCTGGTGCCCCAGTTGGTTTCATTGTTGTGCAGGTAGTTGGGATGTCCCAGACTCATTTTCCAATTTCTGTGTAAAACATACGATCGTGCACATTTCTTCGCACACGGTTTCAGTGCAATCGTGCATTTCACACAGCAATTCAAGGGACTTCTGTTTCTACTCGTGCATTTTGTTCCCGCATGGTTTAGGCCAAATCGTGTGAGAAGGAATCACAAAGTCTGCACATTTTCTATTTATTCCTGCATTCTGGGGTAAATTGTGCATTTCCTTCACGCACGGGAAAAAACTCCCATGCGCGAGTAAAACGCACGGTTCCCCTGTTTCCCTTGATTTCCTACATTCTGTGTTTACCCGTGCGATTTCCTTCACGCATGGGCGGAATCGCCCGTGCACGAGTAAAATGCACGGGTCAACGCTTCTTCTCCCTCGATCATTATATGCGCGCAAATATCACACGGTTCATGCACGGTCATGCGCGGGACCGTGCGTGACCATTTTTCCGATCTTTTTCTATTTAAGCGCAGATTTTGCTCCAGATTGAGACATCACTTTTTCCACCCGCCATTTTTGTCCAGCTCCAAGGGTTCCGCCACCCTTCTTCCTCCTCACCATCGGAGAGGCTCCGGGCAAGCTTTCAACGCCATATTCTAGCCGGAGTTTCCCCTCGACCTTCTCCTTCATCTTCTAAGCTCTATTTCAAGCTTCAATGCCATAGCCATCAAGCAAAGGGAAGCTTGCAACCTTCTTCCAGCTCATGACACGAAGAAGACGGGTCCATTGGAGGGTAGTGACAGCCTTCTCTACCCCGGATGTAGTTGAGGACCGAGCTTGGACGCGGACTGACAACCTGGCATTTCCTTCCACGAACCCTCGACGAGCCATCGGATTCGGTCGATCTCTTGCCTTGTTCTACCTTTATTGTTGTATATGTGCTGTTGAATATTTCTGTGTAGATGATGTGCACTTTGGTTGTGTATGTTTTGTGTTTCATGTCTATGTGATTAATATTACATTTTACCACTTAAGTTGCTTGAGTCGCACCTTTATATCCATCTGCCCGGCATCCATCCGTTCTTGCCATTCTAGCAATTGCTAGAAGTGTGCGTAGCGAAGAGGTGCTTACGACCCTCAAATTCTTGTTCTTACGCTTGCCTACTCGCCCATCCGCCTCGCAATTCAGTGCATAGCGGCCCGTGTAGTCTTCCATCCCGCCTGGCGAAGCATTGCATATCGGCATTGTATAGGAGTAGTTGTTAGCTTTTTACTTTACTTTTCTGAAAATATCAAAACCCCCCTTAGTTAACTCCGACCTAAGGACTTCAATCTCAAGTCCTCCTCAAAATTAACTCCACCTTACTGTGTTCCTTGATAGATCGATACTTGGGGAAATTTTCCCATTTTATATTGCTTGTGCGACCGATACACTTGCCGTCATATTCACATCAGTAGACTCAGAGATCATTTCTTTGGAGTCAAATCATCAACCACAAACAATATTTCTTATATAGGATCTTAACTGATATGAGTTGTAAGCTTGATCTATAAAGGCTGAGTGTAGGATCCTTTTATGGATTTGAGGTAGGGCATGTGTGCCTAAGGTGTAGGTGAGTTCATTCACTGAGTGTAAAATCCTCCCATGGATCTGAGTGTAGGGCTATCCTCCTAACCTGAGTGGTAGGACTTTGTTTAAAGTCTGAGGTAGGTGATCTGTGGATCACTGAGCTGTAGGAGCATCATTTGCTTTGAGTGGTAGGGCCTTGGGCCTGAGGTAGGACTTGGAGGAGTCTGATAGATCCTAAGGGATCTGAGTTGTAAGCTCTTGGAGCCAAGTTTGGAGAAGTTGGCCTTGTATAACACACTATTAGAAAGGTGAGAGGGATAGTGGATGTACCCAAACCTTAGGAAACCACTATAAATACCTGTGTGCTGTTTGTGTATTCTTGAAAGCTAACATATCACTAAGTCACGACACACCAAAGTAAGAAGATAGTCTAAAAAGACATAAAAACCTATTCACCCCCTCTAGGTGTTTAACTACTCTTGAAACTAAAGACTTTCAAGTGGTAGTAGATGGAGATTGTTCAAAAAGGACTTAATAGTCTGAACAGTTCTCCAAGGATAGTTAAGGATTATCTGTATGGGTTCAGGAGAGAACCATAAGAAGTTGGGCTCCATGAAACTTCCAATCTGCAGAAAGGAAACTTTTGGCATTTGGAAAGAAAGAGTTAGATTATTCATGGAGGCTTCTGACCCTAGGATCTTCATCACAGTTCAGGAGGGACCCTTCATCCCTATGAAGATTTTTGTCCTCGATGCAAATGTCCAAACACCAAAGAAATACACTGAGATGACCAAGGATGAGGTCATCCTAACAACCATGGACAAGAGAGCACATAACATTATTGTGAGTGTTATTGATGATTCCACATTCCAGAATCTTGTCCACTATAAGACATACAAGGAGATGGTGGACACCCTGATTGTCTGCATGTAAGGCACTAAAGAAGTTATGGATGATAGGAAATTCCTACTTAATTGGGAATATAAGGCCTTCAGGAAAAGCAACAGAGACAACATAGCTGATTGCTATGGGAAATTTTTCAGAGTGGTCAATGAGCTGAGGTTTTATGGGAGGGTCTTCAGTAATTATGAGCTGAATGATATGTTCCTAAGATCTCTAACCAGAGACTGGAACACAAAGATCTGTGCAATCAGAGAAGTTGCCAAGTTTGTTGAAACTCCTCCTCATACTTTATTTGAAAATATGCTTTCATATGAATTGCAATTATCTGCCAGGAAGGAGGAGGAAACCACCAACATGACTCATGAAAAGGTGAGGATAATGCCCTTCAAGGCTTAGAGCTCTAATAAGAGCTAGGAGAGGATTGCCTCACCCCCAAGGAGGCCAGCAGATTCAGAAAGAACTGAGTCTAGCTCATCTTACAGTAATATGTCAGATGGAGAGTTTGCTGCCTTCTCAAGGCAATTCCAGAAGATGATGAAGAGGAGGCAGTATACGAGTAATCCTTCCTTCTCCTCACATCTCAAGAAGGATCATAACAAGTCCAAAAATAAGTTCTCAAAAGGATAGAGGTATGATTCCAAACCCAGCAAACATATTTCCTCTAAAATTGTTTGTTATTGCTGTAGTAAGCTTGGGCATGTCATTATTGATTGCCCAACCAAGAGAAAAGAGACAAGTGATAAGAAGAACCTCCACCACAAGGGCAAGAAGGACAAGACCTTCATTGCCAAGAATGAGAAGAGCTGGAGTCAAATTAACTCAACATCTTCAGACTCTGAAGAAGAAGATGAAGCCTGTATTAGGCTATTTATTGCTACTACTGAAGAAGATGAGGACTATCCAGTTGTAAGGATAGACATCAGGGACCCTCTATCACACTCAGATAGTGACAATGAGGTTGATGAAGATGATAGTTATTATTATGGACTTATGGCCATGATAAATGGTGAATCTAGCCAGGATCAGACTGATCAACATGAGGTACAAATTCATTCTCTCTCATCTTTAGAATCTGATTATGAAACAAGTCTAAATTTTGATGTACCTTCATCCTATGATGAAGATGGCTCAGAATTTGAGGAAGATGTCAATCAATTGATTGATAAGTATGGGTTAATCTTGGAAGCTCTGAAGAAGAGCAAGTTGCTTATAAAAAGACAAGCCAAGGAGATTGTCTCCCTACAACTAGCCGTTTCCCTGCATTCTGACTCAGCACCCTTGCTTGATCAGATGAGGAGGGAAGTCAACCAGCTGAAGACTATCTCAATCATCGAAATTGGGACTATCATCCATAAGAACAAGATCATTATGGATCTTGAAAATAATCTCCTCAAAGAGAGGAGGCTAGTGGCTTAATACTCCAAACCTAAATCTATATTGCCACTCATTGATACCTTCACCACCCAAACTAATAAGAAGGGGCTGGGGTACATTGAGAGGAATACTAAAAGAAGGAATAGGAGTAAGGGAAAGGCTCCAATTCGGCCTAATATTTCTTTTGAGAAAGTTCTGTTGCCATCCAACAAGTTTGACTAAGAAAGTATATATGGTCATTGGTTGAATAAAAGATCATGTAGTGTGAACAAAATTTCTCATAGCTACGGTGAAAGGAAGGGTAGGGGCTTAAGTGTCTATAAGGCTCCCCATAAGGTAATCTAAATTGCTCATCATGGACCATTTGTGTTTGGTGCCCTAGCCCCCACACTCAAGGATAGGGCAGCAGTCAATTCCCAGGTTCCTCTAGCAACTACTCAGACCAAAAGTAAGTCAGTCAGTAAACCTGACTTAGCCATCTCTGAAGCCATCAACATCTTGTTCAATGCAAAGAAGACTACTATTGGAGGTACTCAGAGCAGGCCAAGTACATCTACTAGCAGATTCACTTTCAGTCAGATTGTTACTGACAGAAAAAAAAAGAAAAATGTTGCTACTCTCCCTTCTGAACAGTCAGTTGTTGATGGATTTGTTGGGTTCATTGAAGATTGTATATCTGATTTGAAGAAGCCTCACATAACTCAATGATATATGCCAGTTTGTATTTTATGGCATTTTGAGTTTATTTGTGTAGGAGAAAGATTGCAGAAATTATTCTAAGTAAAAAAGTGTCGAGACACTTATTTAGTGTCGAAACCTTTGAAGGAGCTGTGTCGAGACAAGAAGCAAGTCTGTGTCGACATACAGGACTTATGTTGACACACAGAGTATAATTCAACATCTACTATGTCTTCACCCAGAGTTCAAGTTGACATCAACTATGTCGACACAATTTGATTTGAAGTGCTGACATGAGTAGGAGAAGCTATATCGACACTCAGGACTTGTGTCGACATTTAGATTTCAAGTCTACAACAGCTATGTCGACACTCAGGACTTGTGTCGACATTCTGAGTTCAAGTCTACAATAGCTATGTCGACACACGGGACTTGTGTTGACATACAGAAGTTTTATCTTCATCAGTTGTGCCGACAGTTTCTGAAGAGTGTTGACAACATCAAAGGAGTTATGTCAACACATTGTATAAAAGCTGTGTCAACAGTTTCTGAAGTTTTTCAACAACACCAGAGGAAGTGTGTCGATACCCGGGTAATTGTGTCGACACATACTTCATTTGTGTCAACACATACTATCCTTGTGTCTCGACACATTCAGCTAAGTTAAATAACTCTAAGTGCCAAATCTCCAGACAGAAGACTTGACAGCTGCCAAGATTGACAAGGCCGGTTAGACATGTCAGGACTGTCAGATGTCAGTCATCCACCGAATCAGCCGATTGCCTCTGATGTGATCTATAAATAGAGTCGAGCATTCAGAGAAAAGTAACAGATATATTTCTGATTCTACTTCAGAGTAGGAGACAGTATCTCCTTGGATCTGTCAATGTTTGCTGAATCAAGTCAGCAAGAAAGAATAAGCTGTGTCTACATCAACTCCTCAAGAAGATTCAACCTAGGTTCCTTCTTTCAAGAAGCTTTGAATAAGCTAAGTAAGGTTAAATCTGATCCATTGTAGCAATGACCTGAAGGAAGCAGATTAATCAAGATCTGATCAAAATTCCATCACCCCTCTTTTCTCTCTATCAGGGTGAAGGAAAAAAATAATTCTTTATACAATATTTTGTAGGATCTATTTATAGATCTGAGTGTTGTACGCCTGTATTTATAAAGGCTGAGGTAGGGATGTTTGCCTGAGATAGGAGATTAGGTTCTCTGAGCTGTAGGCCTGGTGATACGGGCTGAGGTAGGGCTTGATAGCCTGAGTGGTAGGAGTGTGCATTCACTCTGAGGTAGGGCTCTTGGGAAGAACCTGAGGTGTAGGACTTGCTGACGTCTGAGTTGTAGGAACTATTTTGGGTTCTGAGTTGTAAGATCTGAGGATCTGAGAAGGTGGAAGGAAGTTTGGCCGAATCTAGTGTATTGCTAGATAGGCGAAGGAGGAAAGTGAATGTACCCATTTCTTGGGGAACCACTATAAATCTGTGTGTCTGCTGTGATTGATATGTTTTATGCTGTGATTGTAATAGAATTTTAGTCATTCTGTGAATAAACTATTAACTGCCAAAGGTATCAGGAATTGAACATATTCACCCCTCTCTAAGTGTTTAGACATTCTTGAAACCCATTCTTTCAAGTGCTATCAGAGGGAGGTTAATCAAAATAGACTTAACAGTCTGAGTACATCTCCAAGGCAGTAATAAGATTGCCAAGATGGGTTCAGGTGAAAATCACAAAGAACTTGGATCCATGAAGCTTCCTATATATAGAATGGAAACCTTTGGTATATGGAAAAAGAGGGTCAGATTATTCATGGAGGCATCTGATCCAAGAATTTACATCACAGTTCTGGAAGGTCCATTCATCCCAATGAAGACATCAGTTCTTGATGCAAATTTACAAACTCCAAAGAATTATTCTGAGATGACAAAAGATGAGATCATCTTAGCAACTTTGGACAAGAGGGCACATAACATAATTGTTAGTGCCATTGATGATTCCACATTTCAAAATTTTATCCACTGCAAAACCTCAAAGGAAATGTGGGACACATTGATTATCTACATGGAAGGGACAACAGAAGTAACGGAGGATAGGCAGTCCATGCTCAATCAAGAGTATGAAAGCTTCAAACAAACTAAGACAGATAACATAGCTGTGTGTTATGAAAAGTTTTTCAGAATTGTTAATGAGTTTATGCCTTATGGAAGGGTCTTCAACACTTATGAACTAAATGATAAGTTTCTCAGGTCTTTAACCAAGGACTGGGATACCAAGATCTGTGCCATCAGAGAAGTGACCAGACTTGCAGATACTCCTCCACCAACCTTGTTTGGAAAATTACTGTCCTATGAAATGCAGTTGATTGCCAGAAAGGAAGAGAAAAAGAACATAAGGTCTTACAACAAAGATAAGTCCGTGGCTTTCAAAGTTGAAGCTACAAAAAAGGGCAGGAGAAAGAATCCTCCCAAAAAAGTTGCTGATACTGATTCAGAAAGTTCAGACTCAAGTACATCAGATTGCCATAACTCTGATGAGGATTTTACTGCCTTTTCTAGGCAATTCTAGAGGTTCCTGAAGAAAATGAACTGGAGGAGCATGCCATCTTCTTCTTCTTACTCCAAGGGTGATTACTATAAGGGAAAGAAGAAAACCTCTAAATAGGAAAGGTATGGATCTAAACTTGGTAAATAAACTTCTACTAAAAATGTTTGTTATTGTTGTAGCAAGCGAGGACATGTAATAGCAGACTGTCCTGTCAAAAGAAAGGAGTCTGGTGAGAAAAAGAAACACCAGCATAAAGGCAAGAAGGAGAAATCCTTTGTGGCCAAGAAGCAAAAATGCTGGACTGACTCTTCTTCATCAGAGTCAGAAAATGAAGAGGATGTCGAGGCCTACATTGGGCTATTCTCAACTGAGGAAGATTCTAAAGAAATAGAATTCTTGTAGTTGCTAAATGATATCAATAAAGAAAAAGACAGCCAATGCATAGGGCTGATGGCCATAGTTGAGGATGGACACAACCAGGAGCAGCCTAGTCCTAGTAAGGTACAATTATTACCTTCAGTATCAGATTATGTTACTAGCCCAGAGTTAGAAGCATTTTCATCAAGAGATGAAGGTGGCTTTGAATCTGAAGGAGACATCAATCAACTGATTGATGATTATGGAGAGCTCATGTAAGCATTTAAGGAAAGCAGACACCTAGCCAAAAAATTGGCAAAGGAAAATGCCACTCTAAAGTTGGCTGCCTCAGACTCAGCAAAAGTGTTGGATCTGAAGTTAAAAGAAATTAACAAATTGAAGAATATAACTTTTATTCAGATGGATACAATTACTTTCAAGAATAACCATATTAGGAATCTTGAAAGTAAACTCCAAAAGGAAAGGGAGCTGGTGGCCAAGTTCTCAAACCCAGTTCTGTGTTACCTTTGATAGATTCCTTCTCTTCCCAAAAGGGTAAGAAGGGATTAGGTTTCAAAGGAAGAACAAGAGCTGCCAATTCTAAAAGGAAAGGCAAAGCTCTAGCTCAGCCACTAGCTTCCAAGCCTCTTATTTCTTTTAAGAAAGTGGTTCAACCTTCTAATAGGTATGACCATGATAGTATATTTGGTCACTATGAGCAAGGTAGTAGAGATGGCAAGAGTGCTAGTGCCTTTTGGGAAGTTCATGAGAAAACCCAAATGGCCCATAATGGACCATTTGTGTTTGGTGCACTAGCCCCAACACTCAAGGACAAGGTATCAGCTTACTCAAAAAGTTTGCCAATCTATCATCAAGCTAAGGGAAAATCTGTTAGCAAAGCAAACTTAGGAATATCTGAAGCTATCAGAAGTATGCATTCTGAAAAGAAGGCAGCGACAGATAGAATTCAAGATATCCCAAGTACTTCTGCTGCCAGATAAGTCCCTAAGTATGCCCTAGCTGAAAGACTTAAGAAAGGAGCTGATGTACCAGCTGATTTAAGAGCTGCAAACAACATTACTTTTAAGCTAGTTCTTAAAAAAGGTACAATGTGCATGAGTGCTGGTGCTGTAGCAAAGTAGGACACTATGCCATTGATTGCTGGCACAATAAGAGTGTCCAGAGGAGTAATGGTGGCCTATCTGTAAGAAGAACTGATGATAGACATGTTCAGTTTAGATTTAACATGCACCTAGGACCCAATAAAATTTGGGGTCCTAAGGTTAGATAATATATTTGTTGCAGGTTAGTCCAAGTGGCCATACCCCTACATGGTACTTGGATAGTGGATGTTCAAGACACATGACTGGAACAAGAAGCATTCTAAAGGAGTACACTCCTATTGAGAATGGTCCCAAAGTTATCTTTGGGGGCTCATAAAAATGGGTAACTAAAGGTTTGGGTAAGATAACAAATGACATAGTAACTATCACATAAGTAGCTTATGTGAAAGGTTTGAAACATAACTTTTTAAGCATAAGTCAACTTTGTGATCTGGGCTATGACATTTCCTTTCTCAAGGATGAGCGGCAAATTAGAAGGTCAATTGACCAAGAGGTTATCTTGACTGGCACTAGAAGAGGAAATATTTATTGTCTAGACTTTGAGTGTGAGAGTGAGGACACTCCTACATTCCTAGTTGCGGATAAGAAAGTTAATCATTGTGTCAAATGGCACAAGAAGCTAGCTCACCTAAACTACAAGACCATAGGTAGACTCTTTAGTGAAGAGTTGGTAAGGAATGGTCCTGTAGTTAAGTGCATTAAGGAGGGAATTTGTTCAGCTTATTAAAAGGGAAAGCAGACAAGGTCTTCCTTCCATAGTTTTGATACCAAAGAAACAGTGAGGTGTTTATCCTGAATATGGATCTATTTGGTCCTATGCTAGTTCATAGTCTAGGTAGGAAAGCTATACTCTTATGGTGGTTGATGATTTTTCCAGGTTTGCTTGGGTATTCTTTCTAAGGAGAAAATCTGAAACCCCAGATATCTTCCAGACTTATGTCAAGCAAATTCAGAATGAACTTAATAGTCCTGTGGTCAAAATCAAAAGTGATCATGGAACTAAGTTTCATTTTGAATGCATGACAAAGTTCTGTGAAGAGCTTGAGATTCATAAACAATTCTCCTCACCTAGGTGACGCGCCTAATCCTTAAAATGGAATTGCTGAAAGGAAGAATATAAATCTAATTGAGGCAGGTAGGACCTTGTTAAATGACACTTTCCTCCCAGAATATTTCTGGGCAGAGGCAATAAATACTGCTTGTCATGTTCTCAATAGAGCTTCCATCACCAAAAGCCACAAAAAAACTCCCTATGAGATTCTGAAAAGGAGAAAACCAAATTTATCCTATTTTAGGATTTTTGGTAGCAAGTGTTATGTACTAAACAATAGTAAGTCTCATTTGACAAAGTTTGTTGCCAAGTCCCAAGAAGGGATATTTGTTGGGTACAATTACAATAGTAGAGCATATAGAATCTATAACTTGACCACTCAAGTTGTAGAAGAATATGTCCATGTTATCTTTCATGAGTTTAAGTTGATTAACTGTGAGCTGCCAAGTACTTCTTCAAGTTCTGTAGGTTTAAAAGACAAGATGAAAAATTTTACCATTAGGGAAGATAAACCAGCAGGCCAAGAGATTGAAGAGGATGGATCTAGTCTAGGGGGAGCTCAAGACTTACAAACTGAGACTGAAGAACAACCAGCTGAAGACATTGAGGATCAGCAAGCTGAAGAAAATGAAGAACACCAAGATGAACAAAAATTGCCACTAGCTATGAGACATTTAAGAGATCATCCACCTCACCAAATCATTGGTGAAGCAAGTCATGGTGTGATGACCAGAAGCAAGAGCTTGAATTCTGCACTATGCTCAAGCTTCCTATCTCAAATGGAACAAAAGAAGTTTGAAGAAGCTATCCAAGACTCACACTAGATTGGTGCTATGCAGGAAGAGCTGAACCAATTCAAGAGATGCAAAATCTGGAAACTGGTTCCCAGACCTCAGGGACATAATTCCATAGGGACTAAATGGATCTACAGGAATAAGTTAGATGAAATTGGAATTATTGTCAAGAACAAAGCCAGATTGGTGGCAAAAGGCTACATATAGTAAGAAGGAATAGACTTTGATTAGACCTTTTCCCCAGTAGCAAGGCTGGAAGCAATAAGACTATTCCTTGCCTATGCAGCCCATAAAGAATTCAAGGTCTTCCAGATAGATGTTAAGTCAGCATTCCTGAATGGAGATCTAAAAGAGGAAGTATATGTGGATCAACCATCAGGTTTTGTAGATCCACACTTTCCTGATTATGTTTACAGTCTTAAGAAAGCTCTATATGGGTTGAAACAAGCTCCTAGAGCATGGTATGAAACTCTGTCTACTTTCCTCATTGAGAATAAATTATCAAGGGGGAAAATAGACAAGACCCTATTCCTAAGGGATTCAAAGGGCAAGATCATCCTAGTTCAGATTTATGTTGATGACATAATCTTTGGGTCTACTGAGAACAACCTTTGCAGGAAGTTTGCCAAACTAATGCAAGAGAAGTTTGAGATAAGCAGTATGGGTGAGCTAAAATTCTTCTTGGGACTCCAAGTAAGACAGACTAATGATGGATTATCCATATCCTAGTTTAAGTTCACCAGGGAGTTGATTAAAAAATATGGCATGGAGACTACCTCCACCATAAACACTCCAGTAGGATCAAGTATGCCTATAGGCAAAGATGAGGCAGGGAAACCTGTTGATGAGTCTTTGCATAGAGGGATAATTGGCTCCTTACTATACTTGACTGCAAGTAAACATGACATCATGTATGCAACATGTGTATGAGCTAGATACCAAGCATGCCCTAAAGAGTCTCATTATTTTGCTGCAAAGAGAATTTTAAGATATCTTAAGGGGACACCAGATCTTAGTCTATGGTACCCTAGGAATGGAGATTTTCTGCTAACAGGTTTTTCAGATGCAGACTTTGCAGGTTGCAAGGAAGACAGGAAAAGTACCACTGGTACATGCCAATTTCTAAGTGGAAGACTGGTGTCATGGAGCAGAAAAAAGTAGACAAGTGTTGCTATATCCACAAGAGAGTCAGAATAGATAGCAGCTGGAAGCTGCTGTGCCCAGTTGCTTTAGATACAACATCAACTTGAAGACTATGACATCAAGATAAGTCAAACTCCTTTATATTGTGATTCAACTAGTGATATATCAATTGCTAGAAACCCTGTTTCACATAGCAGAACGAAGCTCATTGAAATTAAATTTCACATTATTAGAGAACATGTTGAGAAAGGGGACATAAGCCTAGAATTTGTTTCTACTAAAAATCATATAGCTGACATATTCATTAAACCTCTGGATGAAAGTAAATTCAACTATTTTAAAATTGAATTAGGAATGTTGAATCTAGAATGAGATGATAGGTCAAAAGAAATTTTCTCTTCAACATGACTCAGTGACTACACAAGTTATAAGTGTCGATTCCTTAGTAGTTTGTTTCGACACACATAATTTGGTATCAACAAAAAGTCGGCTAGTGTGTTGAGATATAGAAGCAGGTGTTGACACATAGAGCTTGAGACACATAGAGTTGTTGAGACACTAAACCCTCTGTCGAGACTTTAGAAGTCTGTGTCGACACACAAAAAATGGTGTCGACACATGGAGTTGTCAAGATTCAAAACCCTTAGTCGACACTTTTAGCGGTCAGTGTCGACACAAACAAATTTGTGTCGACATAGAAAACTCTAATTTCAGCCCGCCTTTTAGCCTTCCTTATTTAGAAAAGTATAAATAGGAGGAAGCGATACCTTGTCGACTACGCTCTCTGAACTTTCGAGACTAAACCATTTGTGTCGACCATGAATTTCTATTTCTCTCTCTTCAACTTCCACTTCGCTCATCTCCAATAACGCCCAAGAAGGACAACAACATCAATGAAGGTTATGAACTTGTTCGAGATGCATTCATTGATGCAGAACCTGATGTTAAGGTAGTAATGGACCTAATCTAGGAAGCAGGTCTGGATTATGTAGTTTCGAAACCGACAAGGATATGGAAGAAAGAAGTCTTAGAATTCTATTCCAACGCAACAACGAATTCAAAGGGGAACAAGATTAAATCTACTGTTCAGGGAGAAACAGTCAAAATAACTTTCAAAAATCTCAACAAATCCCTTCAACTACCATGGATTAAAGAAGATATGGAGATTGATTCTGCACTAATTGCAGAAGCCCTCAGATGGTGTGGGCTAACCCTAAACACAAACATTGGATCATCCATGACCAGGAAAGGGATGAACTCCAATGGGAAGTTTATGTCTGAAGTTATAGGGAAAGTTGTCCTATGCAAAACTGAGGGAAATGATAGGATTTCCTCCTACATGTTTAGCCAAATGACAAGAATCATCTTCAAGATAAAGACTGACTGGAGTACTGCTATCTTCAACAAGGTTAAGGAAAGCATTAAGAAGCCTAACCTAGGCAGAATACTGAGTTTGTATCTAGCTGCAAACATACCTGAGGTACTAAACCAAATAGCTAGTTCAAAGATGAATCATATGAGGAGAATGGATATAAGAATCCTATCTAGATGGGACAGAGTTTTGTCCAAGGAAGACCCTGCACCTAAGCAGAAGACCAAACAAGTAAGAAAATCTAAGAAAGATACTGTGCAAGCTGAGGAGTCCTCTAGTGATTCATAAGAAAGGGTTGAATTTAGCTTAGATGAAGATAATACTGAATTACCCAGGAAGTCTCCAGTTCTCACAACTGGAATAGAAGCCCAAGTCTAGGAAGAAACTGTGAATCAAATAGATCTTCAAGAGTTATCAATCCCAGGGGGAGATAACAATATAGCTGAGTTAGATAGTAAGAATGCAAATCTCACTGTGATGGATGTAGTTCAGGACATCAACATAGTTGCATAAACTTCTGAAAAAGAGGCACATGATTTGCATATTCCAGATCTGTCAGAGAAACCTCAAACTCCTAAGAATGATGTAAATAATTGATTAAAAACTGACTTCCAGGAAGAAGAAGAAGAGGTTCATAAGGAAGACATTTCTGCTTATCAACACACGGTTGCAAGGGTTAAGGTGGAGGTGCAATACCTAGCCCCAAGACTAGATATGGATGTTCAAGGCACACCAATGGAACTGCAAATATCATCAGATTATGAAAGTGAGGAAGAAGCCTCAGTCCTTAAGAAAAGGAAGATATTGGATCTCGGGAAGAAGAGTGCAAGCTACAAGAAAGCATTACAGGCTGGGAAAACATCTCTTGCTCATGAAGTAGATTTCAGTTCCCTACTGGTGAAACTGCAAGAAAAACTTGATGAGCAAAGACTTGCACTTTAAAAATATGTGGATGAAAGTCATAAGGAGCTGCAGTTTAGCCAGGCACAGGACATCAAATCTATCAGATTTAAGGTCAATTTGCTCAAGAAATAAATGACAGATTGCTTCCATAAGGGAGGCAATGCTGTAGTATATATTGCCCAACATCAACAAACTACCAAAACTATGGTGGATGACCTATCTATCAAGCAAGGTTTTGTTCTTGAAAATCAGACAAGGATGAAAGACAATTTGATGGACCTACATTCCATTACTTTGAATAAATTGGTTGAACAGACCACTGCCATAAAGACACATATGGACACAAAAGAATCTGCCATAGCAGCTCAAATAAAACTAGATTTGACAGCAGTCAATACTGCCATAAAGACTTCTGAGAATGCTATTTCAGCTCAAATGAAAAAGTTCAAGGATTATTATACTACTGAAAATTATCATGTGGTAGATCAAGTCTGATTTCAAAAGACTGATCTAAGAGATCACATTGCCCGAGAAGTCATAAAGGGGGAGAGAGTGCTTATTAAGGCTAGCTCTGATCATGCCAAATGGGTATCCAAATATCAGAGCTACCTTGGGATATCCACCTCTATGCGATGATGATAATATTGCTGAATCTGGATGCCAACCTGCAATCTTGGAGGGGATGCAACCTGAAGTGGCTCAAGTCATATATCCCCCTTCTGAGTATGAAGAAATTCATCAGGCAGTCCAGGATATGTATAGTCCTCCACTAGATAAAGTACCTTTAATCTCTGAAGAAGTGGAAATGCTTGATCCAGTTCTGCTTAAAGAGCATGATGTACAAATATCAAAGAAGAGATTCAGAGAACAGGCTGAATCTAGGCCCGACTTTTAAAAATGGAGTCCAACCTCCAGAAGCATCATCCTAACTGCATGGAATGCAGTGGCTGAAAATCAGTATGACAGGGGCAAGTGGTACTCCAAACAGGAATGAGATAAGTATCTTGCACAATAAGAAAAAATTTAAAAATTCAGGAAGGACTTGAAGGCTGGTAGAATTCTTGCAAACTCCATAGAGCCTTGCAAGTATTTCCCCAAACCATTCCATTATTTTGAGAGGCAAAAGATGAAAGCAGCTCAACTTATTTCCAAAGACATCAAGGGAAAGAAGCCTGTTGATGATGCTGAAGCTGAAGTCAAAGGTACTGTCCAACCAGGAAAAGGGATTGTAATCAGGGAACCCGATCAATCCTAATTTTAGATTGACTTAGTTCTAAGAGAACTTTGTTGATCTTTTGTTGCTTTGTTGTAACACATAAACTTTGTATTCCTACTTTGATGATGAAGGAATTATTGATTGCCAACAATTCATATACCTATATTTCTAGGTTGCATAGTTTCTTCTGATATTTCATGATTGAATATTTGTGTATGATATGCTAGAACTACTAATGAATTAATTTGAAAATGCTAAATACATCATACTTATTTTTTTATATATTGGTGTATATCATTGACTATGGGTTATGACTTCTCCAAATAGGTGGAGATTGTTGGGTACATTGGAGATTGTGTACCTGATTTGAAGAAGCCTCACATAACTCAATGATATATGTCAGTTTGTATTTGGTGGCATTTTGAGTTTATTTGTGCATGATAAATATTGCAGAAATTATTCTAAGTAAAAAATGTCGAGATACTTATTTAGTGTCGACACCTTTGAAGGAGCTGTGCCGAGACAAGTAGCATGTTTGTGTCGATATACAGGACTTATGTCGACATAAAGAGTTTAAGTCGACATCTACTATGTTGTCACCCAGAGTTCAAGTTGACATCAACTATGTCGACACAATTTGATTTAAAGTGCTGGCATGAGTAGGAGAAGCTATGTCGACACTCAGGACTTGTGTCAACATTCAGAGTTCAAGTCTATAACAGCTATGTCGATACTCAAGACTTGTGTCGACATTCAGAGTTCAAGTCTACAACAGCTATGTCGACACACAGGACTTGTGTCAAAATATAGAAGTTTTATCTTCATCAGTTGTGCCGACAGTTTCTGAAGAGTGTTGACAACATCAAAGGAGTTGTGTCAACACATTGTATAAAAGCTGTGTCTACAGTTTCTGAAGTTTGTCGACAACACTAGATGAAGTGTGTCGACACACGGGTAATTGTGTCGACACATACTTCATCTGTGTTGACACATACTATACTTGTGTCTCGACACATTCAGTTAAGTTAAATAACTCTAAGTGCCAAATCTCCAAACAGAAGATTTGACAGCTGCCAGGATTGACAAGGCCGGTTAGACATGTCAGAACTGTCAGATGTCAGTCATCCACCGATTACCTCTGATTTTATCTATAAATAGAGTCGAGCATTTAGAGAAAAGTATCAGACATAGTTCTGGTTCTAATTCAGAGTAGGAGACAGTATCTCCTTGGATCTATCAATGTTTGCTGAATCAAGTCAGCAAGAAAGAAGAAACTATGTCTACATCAACTCCCCAAGAAGATTCAACCTAGGTTCCTTCTTTCAAGAAGCTTTGAATAAGCTAAGTAAGGTTGAATCTGATCCATTACAACAATGATCTGAAGGAAGCAGATTAATCACTATCTGATCAAAATTCCTTCACCCCTCTTTTCTCTCTATCAGGGTGAAGGAAGAAAAGTAATTCTTTATACAATTTTTTGTAGGATCTATTTATAGATCTGAGTGTTGTAAGCTTGTATTTATAAAGGATGAGGTAGGGCTGTTTACCTGAGGTAGGAGATTAGGTTCTCTGAGCTGTAGGCCTGGTGATAAGGGCTGAGGTAGGGCTTGATAGCCTGAGTGGTAGGAGTGTGGATTCACTCTGAGGTAGGGTTCTTGGGAAGAACCCGAGGTATAGGACTTGTTGAAGTCTGAGTTATAGGAACCCGCTTGGGTTCTGAGTTGTAAGATCTGAGGATCTGAGAAGGTGGAAGGATGTTTGGCCGAATCTAGTGTATTGCTAGATAGGCGAAGGGAGAAAGTGGATGTACCCATCTCTTGGGGAACCACTATAAATCTGTGTGTCTGCTATGATTGATGTGTTATATGCTGTGATTGCTATAGAATTTTAGTCATTCTGTGAATAAACAATTAACTGCCAAAGGTATCAGGAATTGAACCTATTCACCCCCTGTAACGCCCCCGATTTTTCTGTGATTATTTATTTCTCGTTTGGCGTTGCATCGACGCGTTCTCGTGGCTTGTGTCTTCTGTGGAGTGTGGTCTTAACTCCTTAGAACGGAGTGGCCTATTTTGTAGCCTATTAGCAAGATCTCCCTAGCAAGCCGAGTCATTTTGGGTGACCCGGTGTGGCCTCTCGGGGGATGCTTGTGTTTTGGCTCCGGGTAGGTATAACTCGGGTTATGTTCGTCGAAAGTTAATTTTGACTTCGCCTTTGCGTTCGTAGCATGGGTAGTTAGCTACGACGCGAGTTTCGTCGAATTCCGAAGTACTTTGGTTTTCGCATCGTTTTGGGTGTGCTAATAATAAAAGCAAATGTGTATATTTAAAGCTATTTAGATGATTTCTGCGGTCAAAAGCTTTGGAAATGAACCGACGGCTTAAGAGGCGGTTAAGGCTGATTAGGCATGATTAGAGTTATTTAAAAGCCTTAAGCCAATTTAGCGGGTCCATTCTTCTTCTTCCCGAAAACTGTCGCCTGCAATTGTTCGCGAAAAAACAAGAGGAAAACTGCCGGACCTGCTACCCCCTTCGGACGGCGATTCTGGGAGCGTTTGTGGACGGATTTCGATTTCGAAAGCAGATTTGGATAGCTCTCTCTTAGATCTACGTTTCTACGGTAAGATATTTGATTTTCGTAGGGTTTTTAGGAGGTTTGGATTTTCGGTTTTTGCCCTTTCCGCCATTAAAGCTCGGGATGTGCTGGATAGGTGTTGCTGCTGTTGGTGCTGAGGGAGAGGAAGGGCTCGAGTGAAGCTTCGCTGAAAATAAAAACCGAGGCAAGTAGTTCTTGCACTTGCTGTTTTGATCTTTCCCCTCTTAACTACCCGGTTAGCCCTAGGATAGAAGCCAAGCTTTTTCTCTTTTTGCTTGTTAAAACTCTGTGCTTCAGTTTCTCTTTATGAGCCCACTCCTTGTGCTGTTTTTGCTTAACCCGCTGGTTGTTTTCACCATTTAGACTCCAGATTTTTATTTCTGGTTTGGTGCTTTTGCGAGTGGAGCCGAGAGAGAGAGAGAGGGAGGTTTCTGCGGTAGTGCTCTGGTTAGAACCAGTCTTGGTCGGCTCTCGGGATTTGGTGTTGAGTGTGGTGCACACACTCAAAGCCAAATGCCGCCCGGGCCTTGGCGTTGAGTGTGGTGCACACACTCAAAGCCATAGTTTGGTCTGTTCTCTTGCGGCTAAGTAGTGAGGCGAGTGAGTGAGAAAATTCGTCTAAGTCGAAATTGACGGGAATCACAAAGTGATTCTCGCCGACTTCGACGAGTATCGTTAGTGATTCCCGCCGATTTTGCGAGAATCAATTTGCATTCCCACCGATTCGGCGAGAATCGATCGGCATTCCCGCCGATTCGGCGAGAATCGTTCTGCTTTCCCGCCGATTCGGCGAGAATCAATCGGCATTTCCGCCGACCTCTTCCGGATGGCGTTGGTTTAGGATTTTCCTGCGGGTAAGTACTTTGGCGTAGAGTGAGTTGACCTCACTCAATGCCAAATCTATTTTGGCGTTGAGAGAGGTGGACTCACTCAACGCCACCGTTGGGTTTTTCGGTTTAGTGTTAAGGCGTCGAGTGAGTGGACCTCACTCAATGTCGTAGCTATTTTGGAGTTGAGTGAGGTTAGCTCACTCAACGCCACTTCCTGTTTTGCTGATGGTATTGAGGGAGTGGACCTCACTCAATGCCATAGCTGTTTTGGCGTTGAGTGAGGTTAGCTCACTCAACGCCAGAGCTGTTCTTGCGGAGGGCATTGAGTGAGTGAACCTTACTCAACACCATGGTTGATTTTGGCGCTGAGTGAGGCTAACTCACTCAACGCCAAGGTCTGGTTAGGCGTTGAGTGAGTGGGGCTCACTCAACGGCAGGCCGTGTTGAGTCATCTCAACGCTTTTCCCTTACCTTGATTTTCTCCCCCGAGTGAATTTCTTGATTTTGAGGTTCCTTGTCGGCTATTTTCTTGTTTTTCCCAAAAAGGCCTAATCGTGGGTCGTGGTTAGTAGTGGTGGTTTGAAGCTCTTAATTGGGGAGGTGTTGTGTAAATTAGCCAGTCTTTGGACGTAAAATGCTCATCTCTATCGCTCACGATGTTGCGGGGCACACTGTGTAGTCTGACTATGTTATCCACATACAGCTTCGCCAGTTTCTCCACTGAATCATCTTTCCTATGCGGAATGAAGTGTGACACCTTTGTTAACCGATCTACGATCATCCATATGGCATCGTTTCCCTTATGTGACCTTGGCAAGCCATGCACAAAGTCCATCGAAATGTCATCAAACTTCCACCCGGATTAGGCAAAGATTTCAAGAAACCCCCTGGCTTTTTGCACTCTGCCTTCACTATGGCGCAAGTCTGACATTTAGCCATGAATAGTGCCACATCCTTCTTGAGTCCTGGCCACCAGAACAACTTATTTAAATCTCGGTACATCTCCGTGCTCCCTGGGTGGATTGAGTACTTGGTATGATGAGCTTCATACAACAACGTTGACTGCGATTTCGTCGACCACGCGCCCATCGCGGACCCGAGCACGACACTCCCTGGGACACGCCCGTGTCCCAGGCTGTGTCACCTCTACAAAATTCCAGATTTGGCTCAAAACACCACCCGTCACTCTTTTGAGTTTCGGGGTGTTACATCTGCTCTGGGCCTCTAGCATCCTATCCCGAATCAATCTCACCTGAGCATCTGTGTCCTCCACGAACTCCGAGTTTAGTGCCTTCAGATCTATATCCTGGATCCAATATAGTGGGGTCCTGCATCTCCGACAGTATAAAGCCTTGTAAGGGGTCATGCCTATGCTGGACTGATGACTGTTGTTGTAGGAGAACTCGATCAATAACAATAGTCTCTCACAGGGCTCTCCACAGTCCAAAATGCATAGGCGTAGAAGATCCTCCAGCATCTGGTTGGTGCGCTTCGTCTGCCCATCTGTCTAAGGGTGGAAAGACGTGTTGAAGGTCAACAGAGAGCCTAGGTAGGCCTGAACTGACCTCCACTCCTTGGACGTGAACCGTCCATCCTGATCTGACACGATCGTCCTTGGAACTCCATGGTATCGGACAAACTGCTCCACAAATCTCCATACCAGAGCATCGACTGGAGCGTCCTTCCTAATTGGAATAAACCTAGCCACCTTCGTCAATCTATCAACGATCACCCAAATTGAATCATTCCCAGCATGAGATCGGGGTAGCCCATGTATAAAATCCTTGGCTATGTCCTCAAACTTCCACTCCAGCAATGGAAGTGGCTGCAATAATCTAGCCGGACTCTTGCACTCTGCCTTTACGATCTGGCAAGCCTCGCAATACATCACAAAGTATGTGATATCCTTCTTCATGCCTGGACAATACATTGTCCTCTTCAGATTTGCTTCCATCTTCGTGATCCCCGGGTGCACTGAATATCTACTGCAGTGTGCCTCTGTCATGATATCTTCCCGAATTCAGCCTCTTACCGGTATATAAACTTGGCCTCTAAAACATAGCATCCATTCTCTCAGAGAGTAATCCCCTGCTGTGCCTTCCTCCAAGGCCCTAAATATCGACTCCATCCTCGCATCCAGCCTATGCTCGTCCCTAATGCGATCCCGGATGTCGTCGGTGGTACTCATTGATGCTAGGTACTCCTTGTAAAGCTCTGGATTGTCCTCTGATACCAGAGATATCTGCATCTCCTCCAACATCTGCACAAGCTCCATAGCCATTAGCTGAGGCTCTGCTCCTGGTATGGTGGCTTTCTGGCTAAGAGCTTCTGCTACCACGTTGGCCTTCCCGGGATAATAGTGCATGGTATACTGGTAGTCTGACAAAAACTCTACCCAGCGTCTCTTTCGAATATTCAGCTCCTTCTGTGTATTTACGTATTTCAAGTTCTTATGGTCTGATAAGATCTCATAGTGGACACTGTAGAGATAGTGCCGCAGAAGATAACCGCTCCCATCTCAAGGGCGTGTACTGGGTAATTTTTCTAATTTGTCTTCAATTGGCGGGAGGCATAAGTTATCACGTGCTCATTCTGCATCAGAATGGTACCCATCCCCTGATACGACGCATCCGTATAAACCTGAAATCCTTCCTTCCTAGATGGAAGGGTAAGGATAGGGGCTGAGGTAAACCGACCCTTCAGCTTCAGGAAGGCAACCTCACACTACGGCATTCAAGCAAATGGAGTCTCCATCTTCGTCAAAGATGTGAGCGGGAGGGCAATCCGATAGAATCCATCTATGAACTTCCCATAGTAACCGGCAAGCCCTAGGAGACTCCTCACATCGATGGTCGTCTTCAGTGGTGGTCAATCTCATACGGCCTGAACTTTTGCAGGATCCACTACCAGTCCTGCTCTACTGATAATATGGTTCAAGAAGACCACCTCCTTCAGCCAAAACTGGCACTTGCTGAACTTAGCATACAACCTGTACTCTCGGAGCTTCTCCAAAGTCAGTGCCAGACTACGCGCATGCTCCTCCTCAGTACTTTAATAGATGAGGATGTCGTCAATAAACACTATGATGAAAACATACAGGTAGGCCTCGAATACCCGTTTCATCAAACTCATGAACGTGGATGGTGCATTTGTGAGCCCGAAAGGCATTACGGTGAACTCATACAGCCCGTATCTACTGCTGAAAGTGGTCTTTGGGATGTCCTTCTCTTGAATTCATAGTTGGTTGTATCCTGACCTTAGATCAAGCTTCGAAAACAAATGAGCTCCCTCCAACTGGTCAAACAGCTCGTCAATCCTCGACAGAGGATACGGGTACCAGACCGTCAGCCTGTTCAGTGCCTTGTATTCAATGCATAATTGGAGTGTCCTATCCTTCTTCTTAACAAACATTACCGGAGCTCCCCATGGAGAAGAGCTTGGCCGGACAAATTCGGCTTCCACTAGCTCCTGCAACTGGCTTCGAAACTCCACTAACTCCTTCGGGGCCATCTGATAAGGAGCTTTGGATACTGTCTTAGCTCCCGACACGAGATGTATCTGGAAATCCTTCTCTCGATGCGGCGGCAATCCTGGCAACTTCTTAAGAAATACGTCAGAAAAGTCCCGCACCACCGGAATACTTGCAATTGAATCCTTGGCCTCGACCATCTCAAACAGCACCTGGTAGACCTCATCTCCCTACAGATTGGCCTTGATGGCCTGAATAGAAGAGAGTAGAAGACGAGAAGCTGGGGCAATACCTTTGAAGGAGGGGTAAGTATTGCCATATCTCAACACGACCCTTCTTGCTAGACAATCAATCTGCGCATGGTTCCAGGTGAGCCATGTCATGCCCAGAACGAGGTCAAAATCGGGCATCCTCAGGATCATAGTCGTAGCCTCGAAAGTTACACAATAAATAGTCACTCCCAGAATGCACTTGGTCGTAGACTGGTTCTCCATCCCGTTTGGGAGACGCACCCTCCTAATGACTCCCTCAAAGCTCTCGATCTGGTCCAGGTCTCTGATAAACTCCTCCAAGACAAAATTATGTGATGCTCCCGTGTCGAATAGGGTGTGGCAGGCTTGCCATACACCATCATTATCCCTGAGTTAGTTAAGTTTTTTCCTCTTAGATATCTAGTTTTAGATTCTTCCTTAATTCTACAATTCTATATTCATGTAATCTAACTTCTAGAAAGTAAAGAAACTTAAATCACCAGCGTACCTACTGTCACTCGCTTCGAGTTTTGGGGCTGAGCCAGATCTAAGGCATATACCTGCCCTCTATCCTGTCTGCGGTCTCTGCCCTGAAATCCTCATCCTCAGCTGCGTCCTCGAACACCAAACTATCGTGGAAGTGGAGCATCCTGAAGTGTTGGTGGGGGTGCTTCCCTTATGGGGCAGTTCCTCTGCATGTGCCCCGACTTGTTGCACCGTAAGCATGTCGGTGCCTCCTCCACTGCCCTCGGCATCTCCCACATCTGTAAAGGCTGAGGATCCAACACCACCGGGTTCCTCTGCTCCTGCCTGTCCTGTTGGCGGGATTTATCCCCATTCCTCCTTTCCCCAATGACATGACCTCTGGGCTTGTCTCTCCTGCCACCAATCACTGAGTCATTAGCCGGTATCTTCCAGCCCCGAACTGTAAGATGGTCTACCTCCAGCTTATTTTCCATCTCCAATATCCTAGTCAAGCTCCCATCAAAGACGAAGAGGAGGGCCTTCCTCATATCATCGTGAAGGCTCTTGTATAACCTCTTCGCGTAGCCCGCATCGTCTGCTTGATATGAGTCCACAAAGCGGGCTAGATGTGTGAACTCCCAGTAGTACTCCAACACCATCCTGCTACCCTACCTCAACTCCAAGAACCTGTCCTCCAATTTATCCCTTGCTCCCAATAGATCTGCTCTGAACTCCTCCCAGGATATGTCTATGACAACCCACTCCAGCAAAGGTGGTGTCTAACAGTGACTTCCACCATCTCTTTGCATGTGACTCCAAGCAGGAAACTTCCAAGGCTACAGCCTCCTCCATCGGGCATTGAATCCCAGCCAGCATCTCATAAATAATGTCCAGCCACTCCTCTATACGGATCGTTGACTCCATCCCAAGGTAGGATGGAGGAGAAAGACCCCGGAAGATGCTCAGCCAGTTAGCCCTGAGATTTAGCTGTGGGGTTGGGGCCTACTGAGCCCTGAAGGCCTCCAGAATAGTCTTCAGTGTCTTCCCCACCTCCGTCTGCTGGAACGGAGTCGAATTCGGCGGGGGTGGAACCATGTTATGTGCCTGAGGTGTACCCTGCTGAGGAGTAGGGTTTATCGCAGGCTACAAGGAAAATTCCAATTATTTGTTAATGTACAAGTGGAACTAATGAAAAGTGGATTTTGCATGTGATTCTCCCTTATGGGCACACCATTTCTTCCACTTCTAGTTTGTCCTTAAACTAAGCTTGCGCAGGGTGTCCTAGGGTTTTTGTGGACTTCTTCTCTTTCGATCGACGTTTCCCTCAGAAACTAGTTTGTAAGACACCTTTTTTTGCTACGCTACTGGGTCTTATGCCCAGAACCACCGTTTTGCGGTGACACCGACACTCGGGAGGGTCGCCACTACAAAACGCCGATTCTGCCGGCATTAACAATCTTCAAAAAGTAGAAGTACAACAAATCAGACAATTAAGTCTAGTCCACAATCACATATAATATATGAAATATAAATCACAACAATTTCAACATGATAATGAAAGTACTGAAAAAGATCAGTAAAATAGAAACATAAACGGGCAATGCCCGATACAACATATCCTCACTACATCACTCTCGCGAAAGCTAAGTAAAACTAATCACTCACGGAGTCGGAGGTTTGAGCTCCCGTACTAGACTGGCCCGCCTCCATGTGGACCGTACTCCGCTGGTGCTGCATCTCCTGCTATTGCTCCCTATCTTCCATCCGGAGCCCCTGAAATGTTTGGTCCACCGACCATTAGTCAAAAGACTAAGCCAACTTTCATCCCCACCTCACCCCCGCTACTCCTAGGCACCGTGCGGGAGAAGAGAAAGGGAAGCTTATGAGGGTGGAGAGTAAAAAAAAAGGTGACGGTGGAACTATCTTACAGTTAAATAATATACTTATACATGAGTCTAAACTAACAGTTTTATAACATGTAAGCAGTAATAAAGGACATAAGTAACGTAACAAGTAAATAACTTAACCTTAACTTATATGAATGCTCATACAAACTTATAAGTTAATTGGTCTTTTGTAAGGCTCCCATCGTATAAGCTATCCCATACTAGTTTATACGATGGGGTGTCTGGTTTTATGCAGGTATGAGTGTTGTGAAATCTTATTTCATGATTCATGCAAGTGCAACACACACACACAACTTCATGTGCATAGACCTTTAGTTCCCCCATTTTGTAAGCTAGCTTCACTCCCAGGAGCCTCCTTAGTGGCCAACGGAGACAGTGGGTCAGGCCATCCCACTCTTAGGTGGGTATTCACACTACCAGGCCTAGCCCTTACGTACGCCTCTGAAGGACACACCAAAGTCTCCACGTACTATGCTGACCCACCGCCAGACTTTTCCTTGGCTATGTGTAAACCACACCAGCCGATTCAACATATTGATATTTGTGTGAATGATCGACAAATATCGAAGGCCCACCACCCAATGCACATGCAACCATGAATTTCCGAGCCATCGGCTCCCCGGACTACCCGTCTGTCACAACAACCTACCGAAACACTTGCTCCTCGGCTACTTGCCCGTTTCCACAACCACTGAGCCTACCGCTCGAATAACCAAACAAAAACTCTCGAGCCATCAGGGTGAGTGAAAGTTAAGTCCTAGTATATACTAATTGCTCTTTATTATTTTAATCCAATGGTTTGAGGTTAACCTTGGACTACCCAGGGCATTCCCTGTGAAGGGCTCTTGAGGGCACTAGGAACTACGATGGGATGAAGCCCAAAGCTCCCTTTCGCAAGGCACTTATTATTGTTGGTATCTACCCACATTCCCAAACTCCATGATTTACACTTGATTTAGACCTTAGTGCATTTAGACACTCTCCAGGGAAAGACGATCTATCATCAATCCCGAGAACAACTCTGCCCCTAGTCAACCAAGCTCTCACAAACTGTCTTCCATTGGTGACCTAAATTATTCTCAACCAGACCAGGTACACCATCTACCTCATACCAAGGTTCACATGTTTCCTTAATTCTACAAATTTTGGTTATGTGCAAAACTAATGGACTATATAATGTGCAAGAATTTTGACCCTCCAAATAATCATCTGATTGACCTAAGATTTTTACTGTGGGTCTACCATGGTATTATAAGGTTAAATCCATAAGACAACATTGTTTCTAATTTTATTTACATTTATTGTATTTTCTGCAAAATCAGGCCATTTGTGCTTTAGAACAATAAGTGCCCTTTTTTGTCTAGGTATGGCCTTAGCAAAATTATGTCAGGTGTATGTCATTAAAATAACAATAAATACTGAAATTCATAATTTTCCAAAAGGGTTTTCAGTTCCAATTAATTGTTGACTAAATAGCCCATAAATAGGGAAAACAAGAAATAATAGAAATATTCATCCAAAAATTATAGGAAAATTACCAGAAGACCTACATAAATAGAGAAAACAACTGACCAAGAATTATTATTTTCCAAGCTTATTTGGTCACAGAATTAATCATCTAATAGTCTTCTACACAATGCACTTTGTGAAATAACTTGTATAAAAAGACTTCCAATAATTATATAAAAATTCACAGAGCTTGGAAATGTCCTAAAAAGTCCTCTGCCCAAGTTTCATGGATTTGTAATGAAATAACAGCTCATTGTTGAAACCAGAAAGAACTAGTTTCTCCTAAAAGCTCGGATCTAAGGCTGCAACCCACGCTTACTTTTTTTGAACCACGCTCCCAACAAGACACCTAAAGGAACAGACCGGGAGCTTCAGCTCGGAGGTCCCACCGCTCACCCGGAAGGACTAGAATCCTTCCCCTCCCTAGCCAATGCTGAGCTAGGTGCCTGAGTGAGAAGGAAAAAGAAGGTTCCACCCCCTTCTTCTCAGACACCTTACCGGTCTATTTATAGGCTTCAGGATTTGAACTGCAAATAACCAAAACAAGCATCTGTGAAATTACCTGAATACCCTGGGTTGGGTCTGCCAACAGCCAAACTCCGCTGTTCTGAAGGGCTATGAGCAGACCACCGAGGGTAAAAGAGTAAAAAGGACAAAAAGGATGAACTGCTTGCTAAGTGAGCCGGTCCCCACCCAATTGCTGAACCGGCCTTATCTCTTCCTGCCGACCCGATGCTTGGCGAGAGGACCACCTTGCGGCTAAAAAGGATTACCTCACGGGCGAGACCCTCAGACGACATATAGACAATCTTCCTTTGACCCCCACCCGCCAGGCGAATGGACCCACGTTTTGGCTCCTCTCGCCTATTGCGAGTAGACCCTCTTTTGGGCTCCTCTCGCCTATTGCGAGTGGACCCAGCTTTTGGGCTCCTCTCGCCTATTGCGAGTAGACCCAGCTTTTGGGCTCCTCTCGCCCATTGCGAGTGGACCCAGCTTTTAGGCCCCTCTCGCTTAGTGCGAGTGGTCTTTGCGTCGGGCCCCTCTCGCCTAGGGCCTTGTCTCCTTTTGAGGATTCTTCTAATTCCCTCTCTGCTGGGTTCCCTCCTGTGAGCCCGAGGTTGTACACAATCCCCGCTCTTTTCGGGGTTGTCTAAGCCCGAAAAGAAAAGTCCAACCGAGGCTCACGTCACCTCAGCGACTTTAAAGCGGAATCTTTTTCGGGTGAGATTCCCCCCCACGAGTCTATAAATATTGGGATCCTCCCCAAGTGCAGCAGGCCTCCTTTCTTTGTTACCGCTACATCTACCCTGCTGCCATGTCTCTTAGCAAAAGCTTTCGCGATCGTATCGCGTTGGTGCGCCAGCGGAACAAGGCGAGTGCGGCTGCCTTGAACCTAATTCCCGCCCGCACTTCTTCTTCACCTCCGCCCTCGTCTTCTCGCCCAAAGAAGGCGAGAACAACCGATCTGGTTCCCCCGTCGGGAGGACTCTTACCGGATCCCCCGGAAAGACGCATCCCTCCTACACCGTCGCTTCCCCAAGAAAAGGAGGTAAGGTCCTTGTATACCTCATCTGTTCGTTATCTATCTTTCATTGCTCCTTTTGCTGTTGTTTTTCAGAAAAGTCACGCACCCCTCGGTCAGTCTGGTAGCACACAAACTCATCTCGCCAGCCATCATCTAAACCCTGTCTCGCCTCCTCCTTCTACTCCTCCTTCTACTCTTGGTGGGAAGAATGGTGAGCCTCCCCATGTCGCTGGGACCTCTCGCCACTCTGGTTAGGAATCCCCTACCCTTGGCTCTAGCCTTCTCTGGCCGTCCACCTTTTATTATGTCTTTCCTTCCGTTTTTGCCTTTGCAGATGTGCGAGTAGACTCATCTGCCGAAGACTCGCCTGCTGAGGAGCGCCCGAGGCGAGCGGTCTCCTCGCCTCCTCCTCCCATGGACGAGATAGAAGATTACCTTGGCGACCCTATGGATCCGCTGGCGATGAAGCGCAGGGTGGCCGAGTTGTTCCGAAAACACGCGATCATGATTCAAGAGTTGGAGAAAGACAAGCAAACGGCCGACCGGCAGATTGATTGGCTAGAGGTGGAGGTTGCCCGCTTGACCTCCGAAGTTGATGCTGATATTGAGATAGACGAGACCGATCCCCAGGCGATTCTGAACGAGGTCGATCAACAACTCCGTCTCGCGCGTCGCGGCGTGGATGCGGCTCGTGCTTTTCACCTCCCCCACCGTCCTCCCTGCGCGAGGTCTCGCGGTGGGGGGCGCTGGCGGTGGCATAAGGATTGAATCCCTCGCGCCACCCTACGCCTTTATTTTCTTTGTACCGCTCTTTGTTTTGTAATAACATTTCCTCTCGCGGCTACCGCCCGAACTCTTTGGATCTACTGAATGGGTCGGCTTAATAACTTCTTTTAATAGTTCCTTTGATAATTTTACTTCTAGTACCGCGCTTTTCTACTCTGTGACTCGCGCGTTGTATCTGTGCTTAAATCACTACTCTCTTTTTATTTTTATTGTATTTTTTAGGATACTGCCTCGTCCCCGGCTTGGGGCTTACGTTAGGCTACACCAATCGAGACTAGGAGAGAGAGAAGGACGGCCGACTCTTCCCCTTCCTTTACACTATATATTTTTTCCACCTCTTCGTATTTTTCTCTTTATTCAACGGGCTATAAATACCCCCCTATCCCTGGGGCCCGGATCATGCTCTTGATTTGTCTCGGCGCCCTAAACCTCACCTCTCTCTCCCTTCTCTCGCGAACTGATCCTGCTGGTGCCTCGTCTCGCCTGTTCTTCTCGCATCCTCCTTTTCGCTCTCTCTGTCCAGAATGGGGAAAAGGAAGGCTGAAGAAGGCGAGGGGCGAAGCCGATGCGGGAGGCGGTTTGGTGACCATGATTTTCCTCCCGGCCGGATTCCCGAGGAGGACTACAACGCCTTTACTCGCGATTTCTTGCCGGAAGGTTTTGAGTCCCGCCCTCCAAAAGTGGGCGAGTCAATCAACACTTTCTATCCCGGTGAACTCGCCTTCCCCGTCCCGCATTTCGAAGCGGGGCTGAGGTTGCCCCTCTGGCCAGAAGTGAAACAGGTTCTCAAGTACTTCGGGACTGTTCCTGCGCAGTTGAACCCAAACGCCATCTCCGTACTCGTTGCCTTCGCCTGCTACATGCGCCGGGAGCGAATCGAGTTCAGCCTGAACTCCTTCCGCAAGCTTTTTGTCTACCATGCCAATGCCGACGGCGTTTCCTATTTCACGGGGCAGGGTCTCAAGGTTTGCGAGACGCCTAACAAGAATCATCATTGGATTACTCGCTTCGTCTTCATCCGCGGCAACATGGGTGGCATTCCGCTGGCGCCTGTGTCGCCAGCCGAGGTGTTCTATACCACTCCCCAGGTTAGTGGCACGGACAAGCTTCTTTGTGACTTCTTCATCGGCAAGAACTTCGAGGTTCAGTTCCTGAGGCGCGGCCTCGACTCCCTCCTTCCTGTGCTTCCAGGCGAAGGTAAATGCTGGGGCCCTTTATTTTCGTCTAGGTCTAACGAATAGCTTTTATAAACGCATCGTCTCGCCGTTTCCAGGAGAAAGAAATGTTCCCGTTCGCCCGCCTTATAAAAGCAGCATCAAACCTTCCAAAGACGTCGCCTTCGCCACGATGGCAGCTGAGGCGGCGAGAGAAAACCTACCCCTCTCCCTGAAGAAAAGGCCTGCAGGAGGCTCCGCCCCGTCTCGCCAGAGTCCTTCGAAGAAAGCAAAGGTCAAGAAAGGAGCGCCTCTTCCCTCTGGAAAGGCGAAGCAAGTTCCTGCCGAGATGGTAGATGTGTCGGGATCCTTATCCCCCATCTCTCTGGGTTCTCAATCTCCCCAATCCCCTTCTCGGCTTCTTGATCAGCGGACCGTCTCGCCGATTGGCGGGGCGGGTCAACCTGATTCTCTTGCTGACAACATCCCCCCGAAATCTCCTACTCGCGAGGTGGGCTCTTCCAGCCGCCCGGCTCCCTCCACTCATCTGAACTTCAATATGGGCCCAGCGATCCCGGATGCTGCCGGTGAGCCAACCCTGATATGGGACAAGGAGGCGAACCGGGTCTCTATCTCTACCCTCCTTCCTCCCTGGATGGAGCGAGACCAACCTACGGCTCATGCATTCTCTCTGGGCTTTGGCCTTTATGGAGGCGCAGAGCGAGAAGCTGCCGCTGAGCCCCCCTCGCGGGATTTGATCCTAAGGGCCGCGCAATCCCAGATGCGCTCGCTAGAGCTATCGCACCAGGTCTCACGCCGTCTGATTTACAATAATAAGAGCTGGAGGGATTCAGAGGCGAGCCTGGCGGCAGAGCGCGAGAAGTCTACGGATCTTGAGAAACGGTTGGCCGTGGCCGAAAACCTTCTCGCCAAAGCTCGGGGTGGTGTGGTGAGTTTCCCCATTCTCAATTCCTTCCCTTTCTTTGTTCACCTTCAACTTCCCCTAATGAATAAACCTCTCGCAGGATGCCGAGACGGCCGACAGGATGCACTCGCGCATAGCTACTCTGGAAGGGGAGGTTAAAAGCATGGAGTCCGAGATCACTCGGCTTCAGGAGGCTGCTCTCTCGCCTTCTCGCGTGGTGATTCCCCAACCTCCTCCCTCTCATTATTCTCATGCCGAGGTCGTGGGACTCTGCAAAGACGCCAACATCAGGACCGCCGAACTAATCGTGAAGATGATGAAGGAGATGGAAGTTATCAGGGAAGGCTGCGAGGAGGTCACTGCCCGCGACCTGGTACCAGAGATTTATGGCGAGGAGGGAGACGGCCCGTCCTCCAGCGCGGAAGAATAGAGGATTTATTTTACAGTGTTTTTTTTTGTATATTCCTCTTCTTCCCCCCCCCCTTTTCTCTTTTGGATACTTGTTGCTGAGGCATTTTTGTATTACAGCCTCTTTTTGTGGATGACATATATATATTTTATTTTTAAGGCCCTTCTTTTCCTCTCTCCTGTATGCCCACCCTCTCTTTACTTTGCGGAACGAGATCGCGACTCGTCTCGCCTAATGATGGAGGGGCTAGCTTTACTTGTGGCGCGAGTGGGCGGGCTCTCAGTGCTCTCGCGCAGGGACGTATCACTTCCTCTCGCCTTATCCTCGGACACCCCAGGCGCGAGTGGGTCTCGAATCGTTATTATGCTTGGTTTCGTTTGCGAGACGAAGGTACTCCTCTTCTCGCCCTTTGGCCGAAGAGCAGACCCCTTACTCTAGGTGCGAATAGCCATGTACCCTTCCACTCGCCTTGCCCCTTGGCGCGAGAGGATCTTGAGGGACCGACTCCTTCCTCCTCTTCTTCCTTTGGGACAAGGATCTTGCTTTTGATCAAATTATGAAACTCCTATCCATATGCTGCCCCTTTACCTAACCTCCGAGTGAGCCTACCGACCTGTCGGCTCGATGATAGCCCGGGCAGCGGGTCTTCTCGGGGGCCTCCTCTCCAGAACCAACTCCAACCACCGAGTGAGCCTACAGACCTGCCAGCTTGGTGGTAGCCTGGACAGCGGGTCTTCTCGGGGTCTCCTCTTCAAAACCAACTCCAACCACCGAGTGAGCCTGCAGACCTGCCAGCTCGATGGTAGCCTGGACAGCGGGTCTTCTCGGGGTCTCCTCTCCAAAACCAACTCCAACCACCGAGTGAGCCTACAGACCTGCCAGCTCGATGGTAGCCTGGACAGCGGGTCTTCTCGGGGTCTCCTCTTCAAAACCAACTCCAACCGCCGAGTGAGCCTACAGACCTGCCAGCTCGATGGTAGCCTGGACAGCGGGTCTTCTCGGGGTCTCCTCTTCAAAACCAACTCCAACCACCGAGTGAGCCTACAGACCTGCCAGCTCGATGGTAGCCTGGACAGCAGGTCTTCTCGGGGTCTCCTCTTCAAAACCAACTCCAACCGCCGAGTGAGCCTACAGACCTGCCAGCTCGATGGTAGCCTGGACAGCGGGTCTTCTCGGGGTCTCCTCTCCAAAACCAACTCCAACCACCGAGTGAGCCTACCGACCTGCCAGCTCGATGGTAGCCTGGACAGCGGGTCTTCTCGGGGTCTCCTCTTCAAAACCAACTCCAACCACCGAGTGAGCCTACAGACCTGCCAGCTCGATGGTAGCCTGGACAGCGGGTCTTCTCGGGGTCTCCTCTCCAAAACCAACTCCAACCACCGAGTGAGCCTACAGACCTGCCAGCTCGATGGTAGCCTGGACAGCGGGTCTTCTCGGGGTCTCCTCTCCAAAACCAACTCCAACCACCGAGTGAGCCTACAGACCTGCCAGCTCGATGGTAGCCTGGACAGCGGGTCTTCTCGGGGTCTCCTCTCCAAAATAAAATCTTCCTGCTTTGAGGAAATAGCTATTTGAAACTGTATGGCGGTACCAGAAGGCCTTGCCGGATTGGCTAACATTGAAAAGTGAGAGAGAAAAACAAAGGAAACCACATCTCATTCAGCATAGATAATGAACATGAACAAAAGTTAAGGATAGAAACGCTTTAGGTCGTCGCCGCTTCGGGCGCAATCTAGGGGTGTCCCGTCTACATCTTGGAGGTGATACCCTCCTGATTTCAAGACCTCTTTTACAATAAAAGGACCTTCCCAGTTGGGGTTGAGCTTCCCTACCGAAGCCCCTCTCCCTGCTGCATCCACTTTCTTGAGGACCAAGTCTCCCTTCTCAAATTGCTTGACTCTGACGTGCTTATCAAAATATCTTGACATCCGGCGCTTGACCTCTTCCTGTCGGATAGATGCCAGCTCTCTAAGCTCCTCCACCAAGTCGAGGGAGAGCCTTTGCTCTTCGTCATTATCTACCAGCCACTTCTCATCTCCCTTCCTTGCCGCAGCTACTCTAGGTGACTCAACCTCGAACTCAACAGGTAAGACGGCCTCAGAGCCATGGGAAAGTTTGAACGGTGTCTCCCCCGTGGCGGAACTTGGCGTGGTCCTTAAGGCCCAGAGGACGGAGGGGAGCTGCTCCACCCAACTTCCCCTCAAGTTTTCCACCTTTTTCTTTAAGAGATTCACGATGACCTTATTCGCGGCTTCCACCTGCCCATTGCTTCGAGGATGATGCACCGAAGCAAACCGAAGGTCTATACCTAGTCGTATACAGAAATCCACGAACTCTCTGCTGGCAAATTGCGGTCCGTTATCCGTGACAATGGCCAGAGGGAGCCCATGCCTGCAGATGATTTCCCCCCATACGAAACTTTTGACCACTTGAGACGTCACCTTCGCCAATGCCTTCACCTCCAGCCATTTTGAGAAATAGTCTACCATGACCAGCAGGAACCTCCTCTGACCACTGGCTTGAGGGAAGGGACCCACCAGATCGAGCCCCCATATGGCGAAGGGCCATGGAGCTGTGATCGTGCGCAACCTTTGGGCCGGGAGGAGCTGAAGAGGGGCAAATTCCTGGCACTTTCTGCACTTCCTTGCGAATTCCTCGGCATCCTTCCTAAGGGCGGGCCAGAAATAGCCTTGCCTCAACACCCTTCCTTCCAAGGTCCGACTCCCGGAATGGCTGCCGCACTCTCCAGAATGAATTTCTTCCAGCACCCTCGCGACCTCCTTCTCGGATACGCATCGAGCCAACAGCCCCGACAACGTCTTACGGTATAAGATCCCTTCTCTTAGCAGGTAGTATGCCGACTTGTACCTGACTTGCTTCCTCTCGAGCTCTCCCTCAGGCAAACGTCCCGTTGTCAAGTAGGTGGTAAATGGATCCATCCAGGATCCCCGCTGATCTACTTCCATCAGCTCTCCTTCTTCGATGGAGGGCCTAAAGAGCTCCGTCATGGTTTCGCCGGCCCGGGGACCGTGCTTGGCGAGCAGGTCCGCCCGAGTATTTTCCTCTCTTGGGATGTGTTGGACTGAGAAACTGCGAAACTGACCCATGATCCTCTTTACCTTTGTTAAGTACAGCTGGAGGGTGGGTTCTTTTACCTCAAATTCCCCTTCTATATGCCTTGCCACTATCATAGAATCCGTGGAGACCCTGATATCCTGTATACCGAGCTCACGAGCCAACCTCAGCCCTGCAATAATGGCCTCGTACTCCGCTTGATTGTTGGTGAGAGTGAAATGAACCTTCAGGGCCTGTTCGATCCATGTTCCCTCGGGACTTATCAAAACCATCCCTCCTCCAAAAGAATTCTTACCCGAGGCCCCATCTACTAGCATCTCCCAAGCTACTATGGGAGACGTCTTGGCCTCCTTGACCTCCACCGTGTAATCTACCAGGAAATCTGCTACAGCTTGCGCCTTGATAGCCAACCGAGGAACATAAGCAAGGTCAAACTCACTGAGTTCTATTGACCATTTAGCTAATCTCCCTGAGTGCTCTACCCCTTCCAGAATACGGCGGAGAGGGTGGTCCGTCATGATCTGGATGGAATGGGCCTGAAAATAGGGCCTGAGCTTTCGAGCTGAGATAACGAGGGCGAAGGCTAGCTTCTCCAGGATAGGGTACTTTAGCTCTGCCTTTTTGAGGACTCTACTTACATAGTAAACCGGGAATTGCTTTTTACCTTCTTCCCGCACGAGGACAGAACTCACTGCCCCTGCCCCTACCCCTAGGTACAAGAATAGAATCTCTCCTTCTCTCGGGCCCTGGAGTAGCGGTGCCATGGTGAGCTGCTGCTTCAAGGCTAGAAAAGCACTCTCGCACTCGGAGGTCCACTCGAATTTCTTCCCCCCCCTCAATGTCCGAAAGAAAGGTGAGCACCTCTCTCCTACCCTGGAAAGGAATCTGCTGAGCCCCGCCAACTTGCCGGTAAGGCGCTGGACCTCTTTGGTATTCGTTGGAGGTTTTAGTTCTAGGATAGCTCTTACCTTATCCGGGTTAGGCTCTACTCCTGCTGGGGTGAGGAGATGTCCTAAGAACTTTCCCCTACAGGCCCCGAATACGCACTTCAGCGGATTAAGCCTCATCTTGTACTTCCTTACCGTTGCAAACGTTTCTTCCAGATCCGCAATATGAGACTTGAGATCTTGGCTCTTGATCATCAAGTCGTCTACGTAGACTTCGAGGTTCCGTCCCTTTTGTTCTCGGAAGATCCGGTCCATCATCCGTTGGTAGGTCGCCCCCGCATTCTTCAACCCAAAAGGCATCATGTTAAAGCTGAAGCATCCATCCTCGGTGATAAAGGTGACATCCTTGACGTCCGGTGGATGCATGCGTATTTGATGGTACCCTGAAAAGGCATCTAAAAAACTCATTAGTGAAAAACCGACGGCTGAATCAACCAGCGCGTCGATTCGAGGCAGAGGATAACAATCCTTGGGACATGCTTTATTCAAAAGAGAGAAGTCAATACACATTCTCCACTTCCCTTCCCCCTTCTTTACCATCACAACATTGCTCACCCACCCTGGATACTTGTTTGCAGATATGAACCCCGCCTGGAGCAGCTTTTCCACTTCCTCCCTGATAGGCTTGGCCATCCTGGAGGCGATGGCCCTTTTCTTCTGCTGGATGGGACGAACCTTGGGGTCAAGGTTGAGACGATGGCATGCTACATCTGCGTCAATCCCTGGCATGTCGGCCGCGCTCCACGCAAAGATATCAATGTTTCCCTGCACGCATTTCCGGATCTCCTCCTGGTCCTCAAGACCGAGCTCTCCGCTGATTCTGATCTTTTCTCTCCTTCCTTCTTTTGTTAGGATGTCCACCTCCTGTAGCTTAACTGCAGCCTTCAGCCTCGAGGGCTCTTCTTCTTCCTCCTGATCTTTCGGAATATCCTCTTCCTTTGCCAGCCCCTCCTCCTGGTTTCCGATCTCTTGCTCTCCACCCTCCTTTCTCTCCACTGCCATGTCTACTTTCTCTACGAACCTCTCCTCCACCCGCACCGGGCCTCCTCCTAGCACTGACTCTTCCATCTCTCCTATTTTTCTTTTCCTTCCTCTCTCCTCTTTCCCTTCTCCTCCGACCCTTAACTCTCCTGCCATTACTGGCTCCTCCGCAATGCCACCTCCCCACTCCTCAACTCTACTCTCCTCTTCCCCTTCTCTTCCGACCCTTGACTCCCCTGCCATTACTGGCTCCTCCGCAATGCCACCTCCCAGCTCCTCAACTCTATTCTCCTCTTGTTCCTCCCGTTCCAGTCTTCTCTCTAACTCTTCCGCATCCCCCCTCCATGAGATAGCGTTTACTGCCGTCACATAACATTCCCGGGCCGCCTTCGGATCTCCTCTCACCCTGATCTGGGTCCCTCCTGAATTGAGTTTCAAACATTGATGAAAAGATGATGGTACACACCTAAAGGCACTAATCAAGGGGCGCCCGAAGATGGCGTTGTAACTGCTGGGAGCGTCCACTATCACAAAGCGGCAGTTCCTGGACAGCCCTCCCAGGGTTACCTGGAGGCCGACTCCCCCCTCTACTTCTTTCCTTTCTCCTGAGAATCCGAACAGCGGTCCGTCCGCTGCTAACACCCTCCTGGCTTCCACCCTCATCTCATTGAATGCCTTTTTGAAGATAACATTAACCGAGCTCCCATTGTCCACCAAGATCCTTGATACCGTGAAACCCTCGATAGCCGTCCGAATCACCAGCGCATCGCAGAATGGGTCCTCGTGATCTGGCAAGTCCTTCCTGGAGAAGGTGATCTTCTCGTCCGGGGGCGGGGCTTGCGACGTCGAGGCGACACCTCGACGGTACATTGTATGAAGGCTAGCCTTTCGGGTAGCCTCGATTCCCACCCCACCATGAATCACCCCGATCCCCCCTCTATCCCCCACATCTGACCGATCTACACATCTATCCTCCTCCCCCACTCCGGTCATCTCTACTATTCGCGCCGGTGGCTGCTGTTCTCCCGCTCCTCTTCTCCCCTTCAGCTCCAGAAACTCTGGACATGTAGCTGTCGCGTGGCCTTCCTCCTCATGGAAGTCACAGAATGGTATAGCTACTTCCCCCTCCTGCCTCCCTTCTTGGTGATTCCTTCTCCTCCCTGCTCCGGCTCCCCCCCTTCCTCGCTCTCTTCCTCTTCCTCTTCCCCGGCCTATAGCCATAGCCTGCTGAAGCGGGGGTGGGAGTGGCCTAGGTCCCTGTCTCCATCCCAGCTATGGCAACCTTCCTGCTCCTCCATGGTGGTAGTTCCTTCCCCCCGGGGGAAGACCTCTCCATTGCCCTTGAACCGGGCCTTCCGGTTGCCTCCAACTCAGCTCCTGCTGTGCCGGCCCCCTTGGCTCCTCCCTTCTCCTCCCTTCCTGCTGCCTCGCTCCTCCTGGTTCTCTGGACTCTACCTCCGTCAGCCTTGCTAGTTTCTTGGCAAAAGCCGGGTTCGCTGCCTCCATCGCTATCTCCTTGGCTGCCTTCTCCATCAACCCTTCAAATGATAAGGGTGCCTTCCGGGTGAGGCTCATTTTGAAGAAGCCTTCCCTGAGACCCACAGTAAAGGCCATTTGGAGAGCAAATCCCGGTACCTCCTGAATGTCCAGGATTTCCTCTTGGAAGCGATCCACGTACTGGGCTAAAGACTCGTCTGCCTTTTGCTTGATCAGGAAGATGGACTCCGGGTTTTTCTTCCTCTTCTTCGAGGTCGAGAAGCGTAGCTGGAAGCTCCTACTCAAATCTTCAAAACCATATATTGACCCTGCTGGGAGTTAATGAAACCAGTCCCGGGCCTTGTCCTTCAAGGTGATCGCGAAAAGGCGGCACTTGAATGCATCCGTCATCGGCCTGATGGAGACCGCATCTTCGAACCATTGCAAGTGTTGGAGGGGATCATCCTTCCCAACATAATAAACCATCTCAGGCTCGCGGAACCCCTCCGGGACGGGAGCCGAAAGAACCAGTTCGCAAAAGGGGGACCCTCTCGCCAGGGGTCTCGCCGTCTCTACTCGCGCCACGAGATCTACCGGCGAGACGGCGCTCGCCGGGCTGGGGAACAACTCCCTTCCTGCCAGATCTCGCCCGCTTCCCTCCACCACCTTCTCCTTTCCAGGCCGCCCTCCTGGCGCATCCTTGCCTATCCTTGCCGAGACGGCTCCTTCCGGAGGTAAGAGGCTCGGCCCCTGTGATAGAGGGGTCACGCACTCGCCTCGCTGCGAGATCTGCTGCAACATCCCCATGATGCCCCCGATGGACACCATGAATTCCTCTCTCCCAACGTATCCTCCTGGGTTCTGGGACCCGCCCTCATTTCCTCCGCCCTCATCTCCTCCTCCTAGATCCCCTGCCATGAGATGATCCAAAGTTCTTCGACGCAGGCTGTGATCCACGCTCACCGCACCAAAAATGTTGAAACCAGAAAGAACTAGTTTCTCCTAAAAGCTCGGATCTAAGGCTGCAACCCACGCTTACTTTTTTTGAACCACGCTCCCAACAAGACACCTAAAGGAACAGACCGGGAGCTTCAGCTCGGAGGTCCCACCGCTCACCCGGAAGGACTAGAATCCTTCCCCTCCCTAGCCAATGCTGAGCTAGGTGCCTGAGTGAGAAGGAAAAAGAAGGTTCCACCCCCTTCTTCTCAGACACCTTACCGGTCTATTTATAGGCTTCAGGATTTGAACTGCAAATAACCAAAACAAGCATCTGTGAAATTACCTGAATACCCTGGGTTGGGTCTGCCAACAGCCAAACTCCGTTGTTCTGAAGGGCTATGAGCAGACCACCGAGGGTAAAAGAGTAAAAAGGACAAAAAGGATGAACCGCTTGCTAAGTGAGCCGGTCCCCACCCAATTGCTGAACCGGCCTTATCTCTTCCTGCCGACCCGATGCTTGGCGAGAGGACCACCTTGCGGCTGAAAAGGATTACCTCGCGGGCGAGACCCTCAGACGACATATAGACAATCTTCCTTTGACCCCCACCCGCCAGGCGAATGGACCCACGTTTTGGCTCCTCTCGCCTATTGCGAGTAGACCCTCTTTTGGGCTCCTCTCGCCTATTGCGAGTGGACCCAGCTTTTGGGCTCCTCTCGCCTATTGGGAGTAGACCCAGCTTTTGGGCTCCTCTCGCCCATTGCGAGTGGACCCAGCTTTTAGGCCCCTCTCGCTTAGTGCGAGTGGTCTTTGCGTCGGGCCCCTCTCGCCTAGGGCCTTGTCTCCTTTTGAGGATTCTTCTAATTCCCTCTCTGCTGGGTTCCCTCCTGTGAGCCCGAGGTTGTACACTCATAATAATTTCTTAAGTGATTAGGGCAACTTTTATGATTATGAAAGAAGTACCATAAATACTAACCCAAAATTTATACTAAAATTTCCAGAGCTTGTTAGCAACAATATATGATCAGAGCCTAACTTTCAAATTCATTCATGGTCATATGATTGGGTAATAAAATCATGATCAAAAGTGCACTATTTGGTCCTAAGTTTTTCTAAGAGGGATGTAAGTTCTAAAAGGTCCTAAAATTACCTCTTAGGGTTAAACTACACCTTAGACACTTTTCTATCAAGTTACAAAGCATTCCAAGGACATGTAGTGTAATGTCCTTCATTAGGCCCAAACCCCACTGTAACCCCCCTGATTTTTCGACAATTATTTAATCCTCTGTGTGATGTCATAATGACGTAAGGGGCGTCACATTAATGTGGAGTTGATGGCCTGTCGTCGTTAGTGCGTTTTCGCGTCTATTCGGTCGAGTCGGCCAAATTCGTGAATACTTGTCGAAAATGGAAAATTTCACATTAGAAAATTAAATTAATTAATTTTTGACATGCTCGTCAAGTTTCATCGCGATCCGAGCGATATTCGAGCCTCGACAAATTTCCAAAGTTTTGTAAAATTTATGTTCGTCGTAGACTTTGAAAATTTATATCTCGAGAACGGCATATCGGATTTTTGTTTTGTCTTCGCCGTTGAATATATATATATATATATATATATATATATATTCATATACTCAAAGATAAACAAAACCGGTTCCCCCCTTCATTCAACTTCATCTTCTTCCCTAAGTCTAGACCGAACTAGAGAAGCGAGAGATAGAATGTCTGTTCGTGAATCTTCCGATCACCGCCGTCGGAGCTACGGTGTTTAGAATCGCAAACCGAGCATAGATCCAAAAAGCTCTTGCCGAGATCTTCACGATCGTGGTAACTTTTTCTCGTTTCGTGGAAGTTGTTCGTTAGGGTTTTCGGCCCTAACCTCTCTTTTGGCCAAATCCTTGTAGATTTCCCTTTCCAGTGCCTTCTTTTGGCTAGATCCGTGACGTGGAGTATATTGGAAGACCAATTGGAGTAGAAACAGAGGCAAGTGATGTTATTGCTCTCCCTTTTGCTCTTTTCTTCCAAATTTTTAGCCATATTTTGTGGGTTTGACATGTTTAAATTTCCTAGAGACTTGTTTTGAATTTCTAATTTACTTTCTTTGATTATGACGTGTGTCTCACCTAGAACCATTACTCCCAATTTTATCCAGTAAGGTGGGTAAACAAATGTAGTGGTCATGTATCTTTAACCATCAAGTCATTTTGATCGTTGCGATACCATGCGCGTCTCGTTGTTTTGATTGTGCCGCACCTTGCTTAACCCTTGCAAAATCCTTATACAATCCAAGTCGTCTGTTGACCGTTAGTCTATGATGAATAAAAGAAACTCTGCGTGTATAATTATGTAACTAAAGAAAACTTTGATGGTTTGTGCGCGTTGGGTTTTCTCCCTCGACACAGTGCCTTATGGTTGAGTGTGTGCGCGTTGTGGACCTTCATCCCCGGTACATTACCTTAGTTGTTGGTCTGTTTGCGTTGGGGTTTCTCCCTCGGCATTGTGCCTTTTGGCATGATGCAGTGTGGGTTATCGTGGACAGACTAACCAAGTGTGCCCACTTTGTGCCTTTCAAAATTGATTATTTTATGGAAAAGATAGCTGAGCTTTATCTGGACAAAGTCATTAGGTTACATGGTGCGCCAACGTGTATCATGTTAGATAGAGATTCCAGGTTAATGTCTCATTTCTAGCAGAGCTTGTAAGGAGCTCTAGGTACTGACCTTAGGTATTCTACTACCTATCATCCATAGACAAATGGTCAGATGGAGAGAGTGAATCAGATCTTGGAGGATATGATTAGATGTTATATTCTTGACCATGGTGGGGCTTGGGATAAACGTCTCGGACTGATGGAGTTCGCATAAAATAACAGCTACCAGGAGAGTTTGCAGCTGGCGCCCTTTGAAGCTTTATATGGGAGACGTTGTCGAACTCCCCTATTTTGGATAGAAGTTGGTGAGAAGCCTTTGCTCGTTACAGAAGCGCTAGAGGATATGAGCATTTCAGTGACATATATTCGTAAAAAGCTGAGGTTATCTCAGGAGCGATACGAGAAGTATGCAAATCAGCGCAGAGTTAATCTGGAATTTGCAGTTGGGGATATGGTATTTCTGAAGGTCTCTCCGATGCCAGGTGTTAAGAGATTTGGAAGGAACCATAAGCTTGATCCCAGGTATGTGGGACCTTTTCAGATTCTGGAGCGCGTCGAAGTTTCTACCTATAGATTGGATTTGCCTTATTCTTTCCCTGGTGTTCATAGCGTGTTTCACGTGAGCCAGTCGTGAAAGTGTGTTCGTAGTGATCGACATGTCCTAGACTCAGTACCCCAGTTGCATCCTAATCTCTCGTATGTCGAAGAGCCTATCCGCATTCTGGAGACGCAAGATCGTGTGCTAAGAAAGAAGACAATTTCGATGGTAAAGGTTCTCTGGCGCAATCAAGACGCTAGAGGTGCAACTTGGGAATTAGAATCCGCAATGAGAGAATCTCATCCTCAGCTGTTCTCCTAGCCTTCCCTGGTTAGTATTCTTGTTTAATGAATTCTTCTATCTTGTCTCTCCCTCCGCCCTCTTTTTTCGTTTCGTGTTCCAAGTTTCGGGACAAAACTTCCTTTTTGGAGGGGTGACTGTAACGCCCCAGATTTTCGGACAATTATTTAATCCTCTTAGTGATATCAAAATGACATAAGAGGCGTCACGTTAACGTGGAGTTGACGGAGTGTCGTCGTTAGTGCATTTTCGCGTCTATTCGGACGAGTCGGCTAAATTGGTGAATACTTGTCAAAAATGGAAAATTTCACATTAGGAAATTAAATTAATTAATTTTTGACATGCTCATTAAGTTTCGTCGCGATCCGAGCAATATTCAAGTCTCGGCGAATTTCCAAAGTTTTGTAGAATTTATGTTCGCCGTAGGCTTTGAAAATTTATATCTCGAGAATGGCATGTCAGATTTTGGTTCCATCTTCGCTGTTGGATTCGTAGCGTTAGTGTTCGCCTACGGTGCGAATTTCATTTAATTCAGCGCTCGTTTGGGCCTCCATTTTGAACTCATGTTTCATTGTTCAAAAATATAAATATTATTATTATAATATTAAAACACTATTCAAAAATGTCATTTCCTATTCATTTCTATAGTTTAATTTTTGGATATATTTGTAAAATCCACTATTCACCATGACAAAATTCAACTGTTCATGCAATTTTGTTCTCCAGTAGTCTTATGTTCATCTCGAGTAGTCTTGTGCTTGATCTCGAGTAGTCTGATGTTCATCTCGAGTAGTCCTGTACTTGATCTCAAGTAGTCTGTTGTTCATCCCGAGAAATCCGTTTCAGCCTGCTTTCGGGTCCCATTTTGAGGGTCAAAACGGAATCATATGGAAAAATGGTTAACATAGATATTGTTTGTCTAGCCGAGATCTACAACTTCTGTGTTGATCACTTTTCGATTCGGAGCCATATTTATCCTCTATTTTTGTTTTTCGCGCACCTGCACTTAAATTGCCCGCCTCCTTCCTGTTTAGACATATATATATCTTTACTATATAAATGAATATACATATTAATCAATCACACCAAGATTTTGATCTCAGCGATTGGATCCAATATCCTTCAAATCGTTGCCATCGTTGGATTGCAGCATGCACATAAATCCAACACATACATCCAGCCGGTTCCTTCCCCAAATCCCGATGTTCACCTGTCATGTCCGCCAAAAGAAGCAGGCCAAACTCTTCTCTCCCGTCATGTACGCCGAAAGCAACAGGTCGGTTGATGAAGACCTTTTTACCTCCCACACGGCATGCCTCAGTGCCTTTAACTCATGTCGCATGCCACATCGAAGATCTTCCTCCTTTAGCTGTAGAGCTCTTCCTCCTACCGGTTCAGAACTCTTTCCCCCTGTCGCTTCAGAACTCTTGCCGCAAACGGTGGTGCCGGACATCTTTCTCCGCCGAACCTTGCTCCGTCGGATGGTGGTGCCCTCCATCGGTTCAGAACTCTTTCCCCCCACCGCTTCAGAACTCTTCCCGCAGACGGTGGTTCCGGACATCTTTCTCCGCCGAAAACAGGGGACTTTTTCTGCTGAACCTTACTCCGTCGGACGGTGGTGCCCTCTGTCGGACGGTGGTGCCTGAGATATTTATCCACCTGCACAGTAAGTCTTCTAATCTAGGCTTCAGTTTTGTATGGCTCCAGAAATTAAGAATCCAGTTTAAACCAATCAGCCAATAATGTTTCTTCCCTCTTAACCTTTCAGGCAGAACACTCAAATTTCTGGCCGAATTCAGGTTCTGCTAATAATGTTTCTTCCCTCTTAACCTTTCACCCATTTAGAATACTATATGCTTACAATTGCTCTGTTTCCCCATGCCGCTTCAGCCCTCTTCCCACAGACGTCTGCGACATAACCGCTGCTGAACCTTACTCCGTCGGACGGTGGTGCCGGAGATAATTAACCTCCTCGACGGAAAGTTTTCTCACCTAGGCTTCACTTTTCTATGGGTTTTTTATCTCCACTTTTATGCTTTGATCTCTTGCCCAGTAGGTTTCCAGCTAAATTGTTTGCCCTGTTTAATATATATTTCTTTCATAATGTTGGTGTCGGAGTTTCCAGTTAAATTGTTTGCACAGAAAGTTTCCTATTTAATTTTTTCCTACTCCATGGTGATGCTTGGATCTCGCTGTCTCCACTTAAATTGTTTGCCCTATTTTATGTATGTATTTGTTTAGCTTATTTTACAAGCAGAATTTATGAAGTGGTTATGCTTGGATCTCATTGAAAAAACTTTTTTAATGTTCTCTTTCTCTAACCATCACATTTTATCATATTCTTACAATTCATGAATAGTACACATAATCCTTTATTTTATAGGCGCAGTAAAAAAACACAAACGGAGTTATTTAGATTTGAAAACTTAGTTGGGAATCATCCCGTTCTGTAGCTATTTTCCCATCTTTAATATTTTTAGTAGTTATCACGTGTTGTAGTTATTTAGTAGTTATAAAAAAGTTGGGAAAAAAAACCAAAACCAAAAAAGATGGAAGGTTTTCACCCTTTTTTGATTCCTCACCCAAGAAAATCTCTCAAGTTGCCAGAAGAAGACTTGCCTGAAAAAATTAGTGGAGAAAAGAACCCCCAACATTATTTTTTATAAACCTACAAATATCCGCAGCATAAAAGTACCTACCGGTTGTTCTTTAGTTCGGTCGTCTGTGAATATAATGTTCCTACCAGTTGCTATAAGTAATTCATAATTAATATACAAACAATAAGTATTGTCTTCACGGGATGTTGCTCTTCATTTTCCTTAATTCATGAATTGGAATTCAAATTAATTACTTCTTCTTTAATCGCAATTAACGTGATCTCTTCTTCTATTTTTGTTTTCCTCAAACCAAAATATGCATTGTTCTTTTGTGTTTGCTTCATGTTGAAGAACAACACAAGATATAAGTATTTGGAGGGGGGGGGGTGTTTTATGTTGAATTTCTTCCTTTAATTACATGCATTGAATATTGAATTGCTTTCTTTAATTTCTTTACAACAATTAAATTTAATTTGATTAGTTTTTCATTGCACTATGGTGTGTTTTAAATTGGCTCAACTTCACAATTTTAAGCAGTTCAACGCAAAATCCATAATTCCTTCCGCCTACACATTCACTTATGATATGGGAATCTTTAATATACCTTTGGATGATATAAATTTTATCCGAATTTCGGATGGATTGGTTAATAAAATGATTTTTATATACATTTGCATGTTGTCGTGCCCATTTAACTTATGAGTCATACATACTTAAAATGGTTGTATGAAGTGTACTCAAACAATACATACCCACCTAAAGAGGCATACTATGTTTTGGATGAAGTGTACCCAACATTATTTTTAATAAACCAACAAATATCCCCAGCATAAAAGTACCTACCGGTTGTTCTTTAGTTTGGTCTTCTGTAACTATAATTTTCCTACTAGTTGCTATAAGTAATTCATAATTAATACGCAAACAATAAGTATTGTATTCAGGGGATGTTGTTCTTCATTTTCCTTAATTCATGAATTGGAATTCAAATTAATTACTTCTTCTTTAATCGCAATTAACGCGATCTCTTCGTCTATTTTAGTTTTCTTCAAACCAAAATATGCATTGTTCTTTTGCGTTTGCTTCATGTTGAAGAACAACACAAGCAATAAGTATTTGGGGGGTGTTTTATGTTGAATTGCTTCCTTTAATTACATGCATAGAATATTGAATTGCTTTCTTTAATTTCTTTACAAAAATTAAATTTAATTTGATTAGTTTTTCATTGCACTATGGTGTGTTTTAAATTAGCTCTACTTCACAATTTTAAGTAGTTCAACGTAAAAGCCATAATTCCTTCCGCCTACACATTCACTTATGATATGGGAATCTTTAATATACCTTTGGATGATATAAATTTTATATGAATTTCGGATGGATTGGTTAATAAAATGATTTTTATATACATTTTCATGTCACCGCGCCCATTTAACTTATGAGACATACATACTTAAAATGGTTGTATGAAGTGTACTGAAATAATACATACCCACCTAAAGAGGCATACTATGTTTTGGATGATATGGGAATCTTTAATATTTTTATAAATGTGCATTTTAAGTATGTATGTTCCATAAGTTAAATGGGTATTTTTATATATATTTGAAATTCTGAGGACACGTGATGGAGAAACAATGAACATGAATGTTCTAATGTTTGCCATCCATATAGAAATGCAAGCCAGATATTTCTCAGTGCTCTACTAAAATACATGTGCTGAGCCTCCTTACCCCAAACCAAATTCCCTCTTCTCAAGGTAATCAAACTTTAAAATATCCAAAAATCTAATTACAAGCTATTCGATTATTTTACCATAGGAAGGAAAAACAGACCTGCAACATAAAACACCCCCCAATAAGTCTGAGCAGTAATAGGATATGAGTGTTTTCTTGGTTTTAAAATTGGATATCAGTTCGCATAGTTGCATTTTATGTTATCCATTCACTTGTTATGTTCCCCAACAATTATTTTCATAATGTCTCCATTTTATAGTGTATACTTCATGATTGTTAATGCCATATAATTGCTGCATGTTATTTATGTAAGTGTTCATTTCATGATCAACTTAACTATCCCTTGGCTCCATTTGGTATGGTTTTGGTGGTCGTAAACGCACGAGTTATAGCGTCATTTGTTAGGAATCATCTAACAAACAAAATCTATTTGCACATACAACATCCATGTTCCCAATTTTCGTTCAATTTTATAGGACGCGTTTACGCTAATCTTATAAGTATTCGGTGATTTAAGGGTTCAAATTTAGGGTTGCACGTTGGCGATAAAAACTACATTCGAGACAGAACTTTATTAACACCGCTAAATGAGCATGTGAATATATTGAACAACACTACTCTTCTACAATTTCCAGGCATTCCTATATGCAATGTTGCTACTATCTGGGAGTCGAACGTCATTTAAACTCCTGTAAATTGTTTTTCAGACATTACTCTTGAACAATCAGAACCCATTATAAACAATGGAAGAAATAGGAAGTCAAGAATTACTTCAAAATTTACTGACTCCAGGTATTATCTGCCCAATTTTATAAACATTTTTAAACACAATAGAAAATAATGTGTGAAAGCAATACATTAATAAAATATTTGTACAACTACCAGATAGTCGCACATGCTTACTACACTATGATTCTACCTGCGTACAACGAAATAATATGACTGAACAACAACATGCTAAAGAAAATGAACGAAAACACGCACAACGCAGTTGTCATGAAGCGCAAGAAAAAACATCGACCAATAATGTGACCATGCATTCAACTTATGAAAATAATGAGTTTTTAATGCCGACAACAACCCCAACAATTGTAAGCCAAGAGCAGCTTCAAAATCTACTGACTCTAGGTATTATCTGCTCAATTTTATAAACATTTTTAAACACAATAAAAAATAATATGTGAATGCAATACATTGACGAAATATGCGTACAACTACCAAATAGTCACACACGCTTACTGCACCGCGATTCTACCCGCGTACAATGAAATAATACGACTGAAAAACAACGTGCTTAAGAAAATGAACGAAAACATGTACAACACAGTTGTCATGAAGCGCAAGAAAGAACATCGACCAACGATGTGACCATGCATTCAACTTCTCAAATAAATGAGCTTTCAACGCCGACAATAACCCCAACAATTGCAAGCAAAGAGCTGCTTCCAAATCTACTAACTCTAGGTATTACCTACACAAGTATGAGATATCCCTTAACATAATATCTCATCCATGTGAATTTAATTCTCTGTTATCACACAACTACAAGAAAGTCATAATCACTTATTACACCACAATTATTGCCGCACATGATGAAGCAATATGACAGTTCAACAACGTGCTACCGAAAATACCTGAAGATGAGGACAACGACATGTTCATGAAGATCAACGAAGAGGGATATCTAATGTTATGAACACGCGTTCAACTTTCGAAATAGGCAAAAGTTCAATATGCACCCGGTTTGCAACAATCTCTCACAGTACACACGAGTAACTATCTTTGTGACTTCACTCATTTATGTATTTGTACTTCTAAATAATCACTAAATGCCTGAATACTTCACCCCAGCTACTGAACCAATCAACAATGATAGTTCTTACATAGAAAATGATAGTGCTGAAGAAGACGACGAGGAACATAATGCAACCAAAAGGACGTATATTCAACATAATTACACTAGAAATTTTTATCTAGCACACTGAAACACGCTTTGAACTACACTCACCGACAACCTGCCCCATTATCATGCTAGACTATTTCAATGAGAGACAAGCTCAATGTGTTGTAACAGAGGAAGAATATCAATACCTGAAATCCCAGCACCTACAGAATTACTCAATCTCTATACTGATCAATCTAAGAAAGGTCAGCATTTCAGGCAACATCTGCGCGCATACAACAATGTTTTCTCCTTCATGTCATTGGGTGTAACTCTTGATAACACGATAGCCCCATTTAACCAAGGAATTTATAGCTTTCGGGCACACGGATCCATATATCATCGCATCGGAAACCTAACCCCAGATCATAGTCTAAGACCATGCTTCCTTCAACTATTCATCTACGACACCGAGCATGAGACAACAAATAATTTACAAGAAAATAATGAGCTTAGGATTGAGGTCCTACAGACAGTAACACGCATATTGGATATATTCAATCCCTTCGTTCAGATGTTCAGACAACTATCACGTCAACCAAACTTACATGAATACAAGTTGCTTATAAAAGAACACCCTTCCAATCTACATCAATACACTATGCCTTCGGCCTCTCAAGTTGCAGCTATTTTAGTTGGACAAGAAGAAGGTCAACCAACGCAAGAAAGAGATATCATTGTTCAAACGATTGGAGGACACCTTCAGAATATCCAAGAATACTCTGGCTACTAGGACCCACTTCAATATCCTTTGTTGTTACCTTTGGGGACATTTGGCTGGTCTAGCAATTTAAAGTCAATCACAAACTCAAAAATCACATGTTGTGATTACTATTCATATATGCTTCAAGTAATCACCACTTATTTTACACATTTTTCAGATGTCACATTTTTACTACTCATGCAATTTTTCTAACTATTTATTGAATTTCTCAAGATTTGTGCTGCTTCCAATTCGATATTACTGTGCAGCGGAAGGTTACTACAACAGTATGTGGTCAATAACTATGTAAAAATAGAATCTCAAAAATTGTAGTTTATTAGATCACATCAAAGTGACCTGCGAGCAGAACTATATTCGGGGTTGCAAGATTGTTTTTATACGGGTGAAAATATAGCTGGTAGGATAAACTCACTTCGTCTTGAGAATATAAGTATATTGTTTCATTACTAACAAGCACTTTACCATGTAATTTCAAATTAGGTAACGTCAGAAAAAGAATCATACTACCATCTTCATTTAATGGAAGCCCAAGAGATATGTATCAGTGATATCAAGATGAAATGGCAATTGTTCAGCACAGCGGCAAGCCAGATTTATTTATAACCATGACATGCAATCCAGGATGGAAGGAGATTAAAGATGAGCTCATGGAAGGAAAAGCTCCGTATGACCGTCCAGATCTCCTAACTAGGATATTTCGTTCTAAATATGAGGAGCTCAAAAAAGATATATTCCACAGAGGCGTGTTAGGAAAGGTCGTCGGACATGTTCATGTCATTGAATTTCAAAAAAGGGGGTTACCACATGTTCACATGTTGGTGTTATTGGATCCGACAGACAAATTAACCTCCCCTGACGAATACAATTTAGTTGTACGAGCTGAGATACCTTATAGAGACCAGGAACCTGCACTATACGAGTCCGTAATAAAACACATAATTCACAGGCCATGCAGAACTTACAAACCAAATGCACAATGTATGAAGAATCATATATGTAACAAAGGTTTTCCTAAACAGTATGCAGAAGCGACAATACAAGGGAATGATGCTTACCCAGTGTATCGAAGAAGGAATGATAACAGGAATATTACTTTAGGCAGAAATGCAGCTTTCAATGTTGATAATACATGAGTAGTTCCATATAATCCATGGTTGCTTTTAAAATATGATTGTCATCTAAATGTTGAGATTTGCAGCAGTATCAATAGCATTAAATATTTATACAAGTACGTATATAAGGGACCCAATCATGTCTCTTTTGAGGTCCGTCCTGGTGCTAATTAAGATGAAATAAACAATTATGTTGACGGCAGATGGTTGTGCCCGCCTGAGTCATTATGGAGAACGTTCAAGTTCCAGATGAGTCGAATATATCCATCGGTAGAGCGATTACAAATACATCTACCTAACAAACATCAGATACAATTTTATGGTGAACAATCAATTTCATCGATATTAATGAAAGATCGCAATTCAAAAATAATGTTGACCGAGTTTTTTAGTGTTTATTCACAACATAGAGAGCAAAACCTCTATTTATACAGTGATTTTCCAAAATATTATCGATGGTTCAAACAACAAAAAATTTGGTGGAAAAGGATCAGGAATCGAAGGGTGATTGGTAGAACTTATTCAGTATCCCTTGCTGATAGTGTGTAACACCTCTATCCGTCGCATAGCATATAGCAGTAGGTCCGGCCGGGGCCCGACGCCATATACTACAGACAGAGCGGTTGGTTACACGTTGAAATAATTCAACCAATTACACGTCCTACACAAGCACCTAGCGGAAGCATTAAAATTAAGTTGCAAGACGAAAGAACCCGGCCAAAAAGCATGAATGTCCACTATAATAACACCCGCAGGAATGTTTCAATACACAGAAATAGAAACGGCCTTAAGGCCTTACACAGTTTGCTTGACATAAAAGTGTTTTCATACTTCGGCTCGCAGACCGGCCACACATGATTACAATGAAACACTCAAAATTAGGCCTTCGAGGGCCGGCTCAGCAACTTGGGCTTTAGCCCGCTATTTCCCGCTCGGCTCCGCAGCACCTGCAAGCCACAATCCACCGCCCGGTGGTAAACAAAAGCAACGGTCAGCTGTGCTGACCAATTATAACGATCCCGCCCCCAAAATTAGGGCGGCGATGCTCTTTCCCTGCACGTTATTAGTATAAGCAATAAAATAGTGTAAACACACTTTATCACAGGCGTAGGCTCGCACGGCCACACACCCCGTGCACACAGGGCACATTCACGGCGAACCGGCCAACGCCACGTCAATTCAAGCTATAGACGTTCTCGTTCTACCACCGCCCCTTGGACGACCAATCATATGAGCATTTTGTCTTCCTGGCCTTGGTCACGACAATTTAAGCCATAGACCACCGAAGACTCTCATCCATGCCAACGGTCCCACCGAACGACATAGATCGGGTACGGTTCCGCCTGACCTGTGCTCATTCCGCAACGACAATTTAAGCCATATGCGCAGGTCAAGACTCACCGAGTCCCGTTTCCTCCACAACAATCACATAACCCGGTTATGTTCACGTTGGCTCCCCGACCATCGTGTTGGCAAAACTCGCTTTTGCCCAATTTTCCGAGTGCACCTTGGAGTTAATCTCCAAGGCTCCCTGATGCAATCTACCACGTATAAAACCCGAAAAATGCCCAAACATCCAGAGTCTTCCCCGGTTAATATGCAATGCAACATCACCGATCCGACTTTACTTGTCCGGATAGGCTTCACACACAATGCCTATGCCCGTTTTTGCATACGGACTCTATACAAGAGGGACTTCACATATCTACCCCAAGGAACGCTCCAACTCTTCGCTCACTCGCGAGAGAGGGCTTCCTATGTAAAGGAAAAGAGGGCTTCACATGCCCTAGGATGAGAAATCATTACCCTTGCGTTTTTCCGCGGTGCCATTAAAATCTACGCGGTTGGAAAGCAGCGCAACGGCGTCGCCTTCGCGGATCTGGACTCGGATCGCGATTCGGAGCTCCGCCGCTCCACCGGTGGCCGGATCTTAGTCTCCTCCTCCACCTTGCTCTCCCCTCTCTATAAAAATTAGAGAGAGATTCACTTGGATGAAATGAGGGATTCTAGCCCTAAATCCCGGCTAAAACCTCTCAGGAATAGCCCCCCCGCCGTTGGATCCAAAGCCAAGGAAACGAACGGCCACGATTAGGCCTAAAATTACAAAATCTGGGCCGAACACGGGTTGCAACACGGCCGTGTGCATGACCGTGTCACCCATTCGCCGTCTCGACCGACGCGATAACCAGCACACGACATTCGACACGGCCTCCGACACGCCCGTATCGTATGCGAAACGGCCGTGTCATGACCCGTGTCACCCCCGTGTGCAACGACCAACATTCTTAACCCGAGAAGGACACGGCCTGTGACACGGCACCAGACACGCCCGTGTCACATGTGACACACTTGTGTCTGTGCCTGTGTCATGGCCCGTGTGCACCACACTCGACGAGTGACTGACACGCCCTGGGAAACGCCCGTGTCCCAGGCCGTGTTAAGCCTCTCGACGATCGTCGACTCCAAAATTGATGACCGCGTGGCCAACACTGAACCCGAGCACGACACGCCCTGGGACACGCCCGTGTCCCAGGCCATGTCACCCCTGCAAAAACACATATTTGGCTCAAAACACCACCCGTCACCCTATTGAGTTTCGGGGCGTTACAACTCTCTCCCTCTTTAAAGAATTTCGCTCACGAAATTAATAAAGGAAAGAAAACGGAAAACTTTAAGCGGTACCTGAGTGGAATAACTCCGGGTACTCCTCCAGCATAGTTTGCTCCCATTCCCAAGAGAGTTCCTCCCGACCGCAATTGTCCCACCGGACCTTGACCATCCGGATCTCCTTGTTACGGAGCCTCTTGACCTCAAAGTCTTCGATACGAACGGGCTTGACCCTAGTCGTCAACCCTTCGTCCACCGGCACTTGATCAACTGCGATCACCTGCGAAGGCTCTTGCACCGCCTTCCACAATACAGAGATGTGGAACACATCGTGTAGCCCACTTAACTCCTCCGATAGCCTCAAACGGTATGCCGCTTCGCCGACCCGCTCCAGAATCTCAAAGGGTCCAAGGTATCTTGGGCTCAGCTTCTTCAAGCATCTCACCCGCGAAACACCCTTGAACGGCTTTATCTTCAAGTACACCCAATCGCCAACCGCGAACTCCACGTTCCGGTGCTTGGCATTATAATACTTAGCCTGTCTATCCTGAGCGATCAACAAGCGCTCTCGAATGATCCGCACCAAAGAAGTATCACTCTCCACCACCTGCTTCTTGTACAACCTTGCCTCACCCGTTTCTAACCAAGACAACGACGTGCAACATTTTCTACCATACAGGGCCTCAAAGGGTGCCATTTGGACACTTGCCTGGTAGCTGTTGTTGTACGCAAACTCCACCAAATACAGGTGGTCCTCCCAGTGCTTCCCGAAGTCTATAACACACATGCGTAGCATGTCCTCCATCGTTCTATTGACTCTTTCGGTCTGTCCATCCGTCTACGGATGGAAGGCTGTGCTGAACTTCAACTTTGTCCCCAGCATCTGCTTCACCAACCTCCAATCATTGGACGTGAAACGCCAATCGCAATCACTCACAATGCTACGGGGCACACCATGCAGTATAACTATATTGTCCATATATAGCTTTGCCAACTTATCCACCGAGTCATCCTTCCTATGCGGAATAAAGTGCGACACTTTAGTTAACCGATCTACGATCACCAAGATGGCGTCGTTCCCCTTCTACGACCTTGGCAAACCATGCACAAAGTTGATCGATATGTCGTCGAACTTCCACTCCGGTATAGGCAAGGACTTCAAGAATCCTCCTGGCTTTTGGCACTCCGCCTTCACTAAGGCGCACGTTTGGAATTTAGCCACAAACAATGCTACGTCTTTCTTGAGCCCCGGCCACCAAAACAGCTTCTTGAGGTCACGGTACATCTTTGTGCTCCCTGGGTGGATTGAGTACTTGGTATGAAGAGCCTCGTACATCAACTCCGCCCGTAGGTTACCCCCGCTTGGTACGCACAACTGATGGTCCTTCCTTAACAACCCATCTTCCACTGAAAATTGGGAATTTGACCCATCCAACGCTGTCTCCATAAGCTCCTTCATGAAGTCATCTAACTCCAATGCCTGCCGAACCCGGTCAGCCAGGTCATACTAAACTTCTGTCCAGTTCAATATTGCTTTGGCGCTCGTCTGCTTGTCAACGCAACAGATCTCAAGCTCCTCCAACTCCCGTACTAGGCGCTCATCATGCACCAACAACCAGTTGGCTTGGGAGGGAGCCCTGCGACTCAACGCATCAGCAACCGCATTGCCCTTCCTGGGTACATAATGAATCTTGAAGGTGTAGTCCCCCAGGAACTCCATCCACCTCCTCTGCCTCATGTTAAGATCCTTCTGATCCAACAGGTACTTCAGGCTCTTGTGATCGGTATATATATCAACCCTTACGCCATATAGGTAGTGCCTGCACCTTTAGCTGATGCGATCCATAAGCTATCACTCTCCCATGCTGCAACAGCACGCAGCCTAAACCACTACCCGAGGCGTCACTATAAACCTCGAAGCCCTCGGTCCCACTCGGCGAACTAAGCACTGACGTCGTGGTCAACCGTCTCTTCAGCTCCTCAAAAGCTTGCATGCACTCCTGCGTCCACAAGAATCTCTGATCTTTCCTTGTCAACTTCGTGATAGGTAGCGCTATCCGCAAGAAGTTCTCTACGAAGCGCCTGTAATATCTGGCAAGCCCGAGAAAACTACGGACTTCCGCGACAGAAGACAACGCAGGCCACTCTCGTATCGCAACGATCTTCGCCGGATCCACCGCTATACCTTCCCCACTGACAATGTGACCAAGGAATGCTACTGAGGGTAGCCATAACTCGCACTTGGAGAATTTCGCATACAGCTCATTCCTTCTAAAAGTCTCCAACACCAGATGCAAGTGCTTGAAGTGATCTTCTTCGCACTGCGAGTACACCAATATATCATCAATAAAGACGATCACAAAGCGGTCCAGGAAATCTCGGAACGTCCTGTTCATCAAGTCCATAAACACCAATGGCGCATTCGTCAGTCCAAACGGCATGACCGTGAACTCGAAATGCCCATACCTTGTGCTGAACGCCGTCTTCGGGATATCACACTCCCTGATCCTCAACTGATAGTACCCCGACTTCAAGTCCAACTTAGAATATACCGACGATCCGACTAACTGATCGAAGAGATCATCAATCCTTGGGATCGGGTACTTGTTCTTCTCCGTCAGCTTGTTCAACTCTCTGTAGTCGATACACAACCGAATACTCCCGTCCTTCTTCTTAACGAAGAGGACCGGTGCGCTCTAAGGCGACGAGCTTGGACGCACATAACCTTGCTCCATTAGCTCCTCTAGCTGAACTTTCAACTCTGCCATTTCCTTCGACGCCAGCCTATAAGGAGCACGTGACACAGGTTTGGCACCTGGCACAAGCTCGATAGTGAAATCAATCTCTCGCTGTGGTGGGGCCCCGGGAAGACTATCCGGGAACACATCGGGGTATTCACAAACCACGGGGATGCTATCCAACGTAAACTTTGGCTCTACAGGCCCCACTATTGCGAAGAACAACTCTGCACCAGCACGAACTGCCTTTACCACCTAAAGAGCAGACATCAGCGTCTTGCTCGACCCCTTGAGTCCCACGAATGTTGTCTCCCGTCCAACACCCAGCTTGACCTCCTTCTAGTCGCAATCAATCCAATCCTTCTTCTCCGAAATCAATCCATCCCAAAGATAACGTCGAACTCTACTAGCGGCAGCGATGACGCTAGAAAGTCGAACTCTTGGCTCCCTATGTGAACCTTCACGGCGCACACTCTGTCCGCACGCATCGAGCACCCATTCGGTAGCAGCACATCCAACTTGTCCTTCGCCATCGAAGAAGGGACTCCGATGCGCGATATAAAATTTTCGGATAAGAAGGAGTGTGAAGCTCCCGTATCGAACAGTGCCCGTGCCGGACTATCGCTAATCAAAACAAAGCCTATGCAAACAATATTAGGCTAACAAGCAATAGATAACAGTATTTAAAGTTAACTTACTATAAATTAACTCGTACCTGTCACCACGTCAGCTTGTTTAATGGCCTCCTGCTGGCCCATGTTGTACACTCTAGGTTGAGTCGGAGCATAATGGGACGCGGTTGACTCCACCGCCTTGCCCTTCTCTTCGTAAGTGGCTCCTTGTTTTCTCTCGGACTTTGGGCGTCCGCTCCAGCAATCACGGGCAAAGTGCCCCATCTTTCCACACGTGAAACAAGCGCCCGGGGTTCGATTGGTAGTTTCCCCCGAGGCACCTGTAAAAAAAGCTGGACCTGACGTCCTAGCCTTCTTGCAGAATCTGCGGTAGCCCGACTTTGACGTAGTCGATGCCTTGAACTCTGATTTCTTCCCACCAGATTCCTTCTTAGCTTGCACATTTCTCATGTCCTTCTCCAAGGACCGGGCCGAGTTGACCAAGGTTAGTAAACCCTGCGCCATAGGCCCCGACAGTAGCAACCTCAGCTCATCTCTTAACCCTTCATAGAAGCGGTTCGTCTTTAGCTCCTCGTCGGCAAAGGTAGCACTAGCATATCTCCCCAATCGAGTAAACTCGTGGAGGTACTCGTCTACGGTGCTATCTCCTTGCACCAACTTTTGGAACTCGTTCTCTAGTGCGATCCTCTGTGCTGAGGGGAGGTATCGAGCCATGAACAGTCTCGAAAATTCCTCCATAGATACTTCGGCCAATGGCCTTCCCCTCAACTGGTGTAGCTCTAGACCTTCCCACCATAACCTTGCGTCCCCATCCAATTGGAATGTCGCTATTGTGGTCTTCTGCCACTCTTCCGTTTCTGTTGCTGTCATCACCCTATTGACTCTTGAGAGCCAATCTTCAGCCTAGGTCGGGGTTCCCGTTCCCGAGAACACCGGTGGATGGAAGCCCATCACATGCTTAAGCTGTCTCTCAGTTGATATCCGAGGCAACTTCGGCTCCACCGCCACCTGTTCAACCCTTCTAGGCTCCGCCGCTTGGAGCGGCACTTGCTCCACCGCAGGAGCAGGCTGCTGCACCTGCCTTGCAGGTTGCGCATTAATTATAGCAAAGACAGCTTCTGCCACCAATCTAATGGTCTCGGCAGATGGAGGTGTTGCAGGCGCTTCACTTGGTGCTCTGCTTGCCTCGGAACCTGGCCGTTCCGACGGTCCAACACCACTTCTGGTCACCTATAATCGTGCAAAACACTTATAAGCGACCAAACAATATTGCAAACAACAATTATAGGAACACGCAGGTTCCTCAAACACATGTATTTTCATTCCTAAGTTGACATTCATGGGTTCTTTTCATGTTATAACGATGACGCACACACATGTGCTCACCACCCCTTAAAGTGAATTCGTCCACGAATTCATTTAAGTTTGACCGAAACCAGTAGTCTGATACCAATTTGTAACACCCCTATCCGTCGCATAGCATATAGCAGTAGGTCCGACCAGGGCCCGACGCCATATACTACGGACAGACTGGTTGGTTACGCTTTGAAACCATTCAACCAATTACACGTCCTACACAAGCACCTAGCGGAAGAATTAAAATTATGTTGCAAGACGAAAGAACCCGACCAAAAAGCATGAATGTCCACTACAATAACACCCGCATGAATGTTTCAATACACAGAAATAGAAATGGCCTTAAGGCCTTTCACAATTTGCTTGACATAAAAGTGTTTTCATACTTCGGCTCGCAGACCGGCCACACATGATTACAATGAAACACTCAAAATTAGGCCTTCGAGGGCCGGCTCAGCAACTTGGGCTTTAGCCCGCTATTTCCCGCTCGGCTCCACAGCACCTGCAAGCCACAATCCACCGCCCGATGGTAAACAAAAGCAACAGTCAGCTATGCTGACCAATTATAACGATCCCGCACCCAAAATCGGGGCGGCGATGCTCTTTCCCTGCACGTTATTAGTATATGCAATAAAATAGTGTAAACACACTTCATCTCAGGCGTAGGCTCGCACGACCACACACCCCGTGCACACAGGGCACATTCACGGCGAACCGACCAACGTCACGTCAATTCAAGCCATAGACGTTCCCGTTACAACACCGCCCCTTGGACGGCCAATCATATGAGCATTTTGTCTTCCCGGCCTTGGTCACGAAAATTTAAGCCATAGATTGCTGAAGACTCTCATCCATGCCAACGATCCCACCGAATGACATAAATCGGGTACGGTTCCGCCTGACCCGTGCTCATTCCGCAACGACAATTTAAGCCATATGCGCAGGTCAAGACTCACCGAGTCCCGTTTCCGCCACAACAATCACATAACCCGGTTATGTTCACGTTGGCTCCCCGGCCATCGTGTTGGCAAAACTCGCTTTTGCCCAGTTTTCCGGGTGCACCTTGGAGTTAATCTCCAAGGCTCCCTGCTGCAATATACCACGTAGAAAACCCGAAAAACGCCCAAACATCCGGAGTCTTCCCCGGTTAATATGCAATGCAACATCACCGATCCGGCTCTACTTGTCCGGATAGGCTTCACACACAATGCCTATGCCCGTTTTCGCATACGGACTCTATACAAGGGGGACTTCACATATCTACCCCAAGGAACGCTCCAACTCTTCGCTCACTCGTGAGAGAGGGCTTCCTATGCAAAGGAAAAGAGGGCTTCACATGCCCTAGGATGAGAAATCGTTACCCTTGCATTTTTTCGCGGCGCCATGAAAATCTACGCGGTTGGAAAGCACCGCAAAGGCGTCGCCTTCACGGATCTGGACTCGGATCGCGATTCGGAGCTCCGCCGCTCCACTGGTGGCCGGATCTTGGTCTCCTCCTCCACCTTGCTCTCCCCTCTCTCTAAAACTTAGAGAGAGATTCACTTGGATGAAATGAGGGATTCTAGCCCTAAATCCCGGCTAAAACCTCTCAGGAATAGCCCATGCCGTTGGATCCAAAGCCAAGGAAACGAACGGCCACGATTAGGCCTAAAATTACAAAATCTGGGCCGAACACGGGTTGCAACACGGCCGTGTGCATGGCCGTTTCACCCATTTGCCGTCTCGACTGATGCGATAACCAGCACACGGCATTCGACACGGCCTCCGACACGCCCTTGTCGCATGTGACACGGCCGTGTCACGACCCGTGCCACCCCCGTATGCAACGACCAACATTCTTAACCTGAGAAGGACACGACCTATGACCCGGCACCAGACACGCCCGTGTCACATGTGACACACCCATGTCTGTGCCCGTGTCATGGCCCGTGTGCACCACACTCGACGAGTGACTGACATGCCCTGGGACAGGCCCGTGTCCCAGGCCGTGTTCAGTCTCTCGACGATCGTCGACTCCAAAATTGATGACAACGCGGCCAACACTGAACCCGAGCACGACACGCCCTGGGATACGCCCGTGTCCCAGGCCGTGTTACCCCTGCCAAAACACATATTTGGCTGAAAACACCACCCGTCACCCTATTTAGTTTCGGGGCGTTACATAGTGAAATATACTATTTACGCATGCTTCTAAATCATGTACCAGGTCCAAAGTCATTCGATTCACTATTAACTGTCAATGGTACGCACTGCATCACTTTTAAGAATGCTGTACAGAACTATGGTTTGCTTGAGAATGATAATAGTATTCGAGAATGCTTACTTAAGGCTCGAGTATTCAGAATGCCATCCACGTTGAGAAGACTGTTCGCTACTATATTGATCTTCTGTGAACCAGCCAATGTCAGAAGTATTTGGGATGAAAATTATGCAAGCATGATCGAAGATTATCCAAGTTCTAGCACGACCAATGAGTTCTACATTATAAATAAAGTACTTCATAGCCTCAATGATATTCTGAAGCAACATAAACGATATATTACAAAGTTTGATTTACCACCCGTCAATGAATCATTCAATGATTTTAATAACCTATCCAGTCTTATAGAAGACGATTTATCAATACCTATTACACGAGATGATCTTAACGCAATTGTGTTGCTCAATGATAGTCAGTTACATGCTTAAAATGTGATCAGCGAGGCAATAAAGAACAAAGACCATGAGTGTTTTTTTTGTTGATGGGCCTGTAGGAACTTGAAAAACATATCTGTACCATGCAATTCTTGCCACATTTAGGAAAATAGGATGCATCATTATAGCTACAGCTACTTCTGGTATTGCTGCTACCCTTTTACTGGGAGGTCGGACTGCATATTTAAATTTATAAAAACCAATTAAATTGGACTACAAATCATTCTATTCTTTTACAAAACAGTCGGATTTTGCATAAGTAATCAGACAATCAAAAGCCATAATTTGGGATGAAACACCCATGGCCTATAGAAATGCATTCGAGATAGTTGATCATTCATTACGTGATGTTACTGATATAGACAAACCATTCGACGAGAAAATTATCATTATGGGAGGCGATTTTTGACAGGTACTCTCGGTTGTTGTTACTTGAACAAGAGCACAAATAATTAATGCAAGCATCATTCAATCACATTTATGGAGTCATGTCAAGATATTAACTCTAACAGGAAATATGCGTGCCAAAAATGATAATAACTTCTCTAAATATCTCCTCCGAGTTGGAAATGGTTTGGAAATGACCATACAAAATGATATGATTAGAATCCCTGATACAATGGGGATGCCATGGGAATGTGAGAAATCTATTGGAGATTTAATAGATGTGACATTCCCAGGTTTAGGGTTGCATGTTGGTGATAAAGATTATATTTGAGACAGAGCTTTATTAACACCGCTCAATGAACATGTGAATATGTTGAACAACACCACTCTACTACAATTCCCAGGCGAAGAAGTTGTGTACTACTCTTATGATTCTGTCATTGATGATCAGAGAGGTTTGTATCAACCTGAATTTCTAAATTCATTGACGCCAGGTAACTTACCGCCCCATAAGCTAAAGTTAAAAATCGAAGCTCCTATCATGTTAATCAGAAATATTGATCCAAAGATAGGTCTATGTAATGGAAAAAGACTTATTTGTCATCGGTTTGCGAAAAATGTAATAGAAGCAGAGATTTTAACAGGCCACTTTCAAAGGAACTTGGTCTTCTTACCACAAAAACCATTGAAGATAGCTGAAGATATTAGACTGCCATTTCAATTAATGCGCAAACAATTTCCATTGAGGCTAAGTTTTGCACTGACGATTAATAAATCGCAAGGCCAAACAATCAAAAATGTTGGAATATTTCTGCCAAATAACGTGTTCAGTCATGGCCAGTTGTACGTAGCTTTATTGTGAGGTGTATCCAGTGAAAATTTTTTTCGATAAAGAATGGCAAGATAGCTGGTCAAGAAGGCATTTACACAATGAACGTTGTTTACAAAGAAATATTTGCACAACTTAGACAACAACATGCAATATATCTCCAATGTAGGTCGATTGCTCATTATTTTCACAACACTACAACTACACCCATCAACCGTTAAATAAAATTTTTTTGCAGAATAGACGTCGTGATCGGTGTTGATTGTGAAATGACTTCCAATTCAGCAGTAATACAAATTGTATGTCAAGCTATCGTATTATCATTATATTATTGTCCTTTTTGATGGTTTGTAAAATTCTCACCGTATTGTGAGATTTTCGGCAAAAATTGAATATTAACTGCTTTGACATGTATTGCCTATTTTTCTCAAGTCTTTGAAAATTTTAATCAATTTTGATAAATATTTTTTTTTATTTTGCACCAGAATCCATAGGATGCCCTAATTCAGACCTAATTTTGATCTACTATTCTAATTTGGATCCCTACTTCATTTCAAACGCATGCAGATGGCAAACCAAAATCAATCAGAGGCGGCGGTGTCATTGCAAAACAGGGGTGTCCCGGTCCAACGTAAGAGCTTCATACTTTACGAAGACTAATTTCGTGCATTTTACATAACCTAAATATGTATTACATGTTAAATACTGTCGTTTGTTTTCAGCTCTGCCAGCCTCAATAGATAATAAATGCAATATCATTGCTACCATCAACAACGATTATGAATACTACGATGAAGATTGCAGACAAGGTACAGCCAGATGGTCTGATGGTCTGCATGCTAGGGTTGAAGGTTTTAGGCTAATTATCCCAGCAGTGCCAAGTGGCTTGGATGCTAGACAAGAGTGGAATTTTGTTATTGATATGATAAGAAGGTAACACATAACAAGAAATATATGTTATGGTTGAAATATTGTTTTTTAACACATTTCAAAACTATTAACTAATGATTTATCTTTAAATCTTTGATTGAAACAAAGTCTCTCGAGGCCACTGAATGAAATCTATTACTGCATAAGAAGGAGCTGCTAATATTTTGAAATGGTTCAACTGTGAGATTCTGACGAGTTTTTTGGGGGTTTTGCAGTTTTAATTTTTTGTATACATATTTTTAATCAATGTTGCTGTTATATACCTCTCGCGTGCTCATGGATTTTTTCATTGCGAAATGTTCTTCTGATATTTTGGTTATGGATTTGTAATCAATGCTGCAAAATGTGTTGTCTTTTGAGATATTTTGCATTCCAAGTATTGACTTGGTTCTGAGCTTTTTTCATTGCAAGTGCAAGTATGAACTTTGCATGTTACAATCATATTTCTTTGTTGTTACTTCTTAAACTTAATATTCTTTATCAAAGATCTATGATGGTGAGGTTGAAGTGTTTCGTATAGAAAAGGACAACATCACCCCTCCCGAACAATGTCGCCGCCCCCCGAAAAATGTCGCCTCCCCTGCATAATGTTGCCACCCTGGCACATTGTCACCGCCCACAACCATTATTGCAGCCCATGAATAATGTTGCCGCTAATGAATAATGTCGCTGCCCACGAATAATATCGCCGCCCACGACCAATTTCGCCACCCACGACAAATGTCACACTCACGACCAATATCACAGTCCACAACACCTGCTGCCGCCCATGACCAATGTCGTTGCCAAGCGGGCGAAGCCCGCTTGGTTGCGGGCAAAGCCCGCAGCGATGCATCGAGAACGGGCGGAGCCCGTTCGAAGATGCTAGTATATATATATATATTCATATACTTAAAGTTAAATAGAACTGGTTCCCCCCTTCATTCAACTTCATCTTCTTCCCTAAGTCTAGACCGAACTAGAGAAGCGAGAGCGAGAAATTGAACGTCCGTTCGTGAATCTATTGATCGCCGCCGTCGGAGCTATTGTGCTCGGAATCGCAAACCGAGCATAGATCTGGAAATATCTCGTCGAGATCTTCGCGATCGTGGTAAGTTTTTCTCATTTCGTGGAAGTTTTCTGTTAGGGTTTTCGACCCTAACCTCTCTATTGTCCAAATCCTTGTGGATTACGCTTTCCCGCGCCTTCTTTTGGCTAGATCCGTGACCTGGAGTATATTTGAAGACCGATTGGAGTAGAAACCGAGGTAAGTGATGTTCTTGTACTCCCTCTTGCTCTTTTCTTCCAAATTTTTCGCAATATTTTGTGGGTTTTACATGTTTAAATTTCCTAGATACTTGTTTTGAATTTCTAATTTACTTTCTTGGATTATGACGTGTGTCTCACCTAGAACTATTACTCCCAATTTTATCCAATAAGGTGGGTAAAAAAATGTAGTGGTTGTGTCTCTTTAACCATCGAGTCATTTTGATCGTTGTGACACCTTGTGCATCCCGTTGTTTTGATCGCGCCGCACCTTGCTTAACCCTTGCAAAGTCCTTATACTGTCCAAGTCGTCTGTTGACCGTTAGTCTATGATGAATAAAAGAAACTTTGCTTGTATAATTATGTAACTAAAGAAAACTCTGATGGTCTGTACGCATTGGGGTTTCTCTCTCGGCACCGTGCCTTATGTTTGAGTCTGTGCGCGTTGTGGACCTTCATCCCCGGCACATTACCTTAGTTGTTAGTCTGTGTGCATTGGGGTTTCTCCCTCGGCATAGTTCCTTTTGGCTTTGTTTGTGCGCGTTGTGGACCCTTTCTTTTTCCCCTACACAGTATTATTTTCTATTGAGCTTATCAGTCTCATTTAAAAGTGATGAATAACATGAATAATAAAGAAAGATGAATGTATAAACTTCTGATGTTTGACACTCTGTTCTGTCCAGTTGTTGTGATTAGCCTTTCTTACTCAGTTACATTTACTATTTTGTTTATGTTGCTCTGCTACTGAACTTTTGTTGCAGTTGTCTTGTAGATTTTCGTTCACCTTGAGGTTTGTTTAGTCTACTTTTACTTTTTGCACCACTTGTAGCTTGCTTATGAGGTGTTCTTCTTTTGAATGCCTCAGGTCCAGAACAGTAGTAGGTTGAGCTGACAGAGTTATGCTTCTGATGCTGCGAGTTGATGCGGCCGTTTGTTTCCACCTCAGAGTGTTGAGGTAGTTATTTTGTTAGACATGATTGTTTCTCTATGGGTTCATGTTAGTTGTTGATGCACATAATCATAGACTTCTTATGATAGTTTACTTGTTACTTTATTATTGTTACTTATTGGTTGTTTATACTTACTCTCTGGGAAGGATTTATGTTAGGATGTATATAGTTACTTTTAAGTATACAAAACTGCATTATGGAATATTGACATGACATAACTTTTTAACTGCAAAACTTACTACTTTTAAGCTCTATAAAGGTCTTTTTTATATTAAATGTAGAAGTCACATCACCATTACATTATGCTAGACTTCCATTCTCATATAGGATAACAAATGAATCAAACTAAGTATTTTTCCGATGCGTAAACTTATATATTTTCTCACCTATGGACTAGTGATTCACCCGACCAAGGGACACGGTCAGTAAACTCAAAGAACTTATATGTATTTTTTAAACTTAATTTCATAAGTCTTTTACATAAAGTTAATATGAGGACGAGTCGCCTGAGCGACTGTAGTTGCCCCCTGCATGGCGTGGCATCACGACGCGTATTTTCTCTTACTCTGGCATATTATTTAATACGGAGAAAATGCGGGGTGTGATACCCACCCCTAGGGCTTACACTAGGGTCTTAGGGTATCTCCACCCCAAACCACTCAAACTCTCTTGAGGGGGTGTTTTAGATGACTTTGAGTCACTGGCTAAGATTTCATCACCTTTGGGTGAGAGTTAGACACTCTACCTATCAAACACCCATTTTTCCTAATTTTACCTTAAAGGGCCAAATTTTGGTTGCATCATTACCTAATCAAATCAGCTTAAAATAGGCTGAAATTTTTACCAATGACCTATCATAACCCTGAGGGTCATCCACCAATATTTTGGATGGTTTAGAGGTCATTAGACCCCTTAATTAATTCTTTTATGAATTATTAAATATTTACAAAAACTATAGAAAAATATTTTCCAAAAATTCCCCTTTTTGTACATGTCTGAGATATAGGTATGAGTGGCCCCCAGTCCAAATCTCAAGTCATTTGGCTGGCTGGATTGATTGGGCATTCAAAATAGTCTCTAGTCAAGCCTATGTATAGGCTGCACCATATTGAGTTCTGTGGTCAAACCACTAACCCAAATGGTTGAAACAAATTTTAACATAATCTAGACCTTAAGAGCTACAATTTTAATGTTGATCATTTCTCCAGCAGGTGACTAAGTATTTTTTATATTTAATTTAAAATGCAGCAAAATTGTAACATAAAAACAATTTTAAAATGAAATTAAATTTAGATTAAGCACGAATCTTGGCGCGCCTTTGACGGGATCTATTCATCTTCTAGCTTGAGCCTACGGTCCCGATTCCTCCATCCTGGAGAAAATTCCAGCCCCTTTTCCTGGCCACCTCCCTGGCCGGCTACCGATGGGCGGCAACACGACCGCCGGAGGGGTCGTTTCTGGCGAACCCGCAACCTCTAAATTTCATGGTATTTATTCAGGAATTTCTCACTGGATCGGGCACAATTGAGCCCGATATCACCCCTAGTCAATCTAAGAGGCTAGCATAGAGGGAGAGGGGGATAAGCCGACCTTTTGGGAGGCGTGAAGCCTTGTCGATCGACGGGGCGCCATTGCCGGATTTTGGAGCTTCGGGTGTTCTGCAATAGTACTGCCAAAGGGCTCAGTTCCTCCAATGGAATGGTGGAAACGGCTGCCCTGGGTCTGGGGAAGCATTTAAGAGAGCCAATTGGGGGGAGGGGCAAGTTCTGGATTCAATGGCCATTAATGGCCATTTTGAAGGTTTCGGCCAATTGAAGTTCACTGAATACATCCACCTAGGGAGTCGACCATGGTTGTTGACTCCTCTAAACTGAATAGGGAGAATGAATCAAGCCATTGGAATCAATTGGAGAGGCCCTTGGCCATGAATGGCCTTCTCTCTCTCTCTCTCTCTCTCTCTCTCTCTCTCTCTCTCTTTCTCTCTCCTCCATTTAAGAAAATAGAGTTATCTCTCTCCTAGTCACCCTATCCAGAATTTTAATGGCAATTTAGGTAAATTCATGCCTCCTAAAGCTAATGGTCCACACTAGTTTGGCTTAGCCTAAGTGAGTTGGGCTTGGTTAGGTCCACTTAGCCGAATTTGACCTAATCTTAGGGTTGAGTTGACCTTGGTCAAATTGACCTTTTGGGTTGACCCCAATGGGTCCTTGGTGACCCATTAGCCTCCCCTAAGGTCTAGGTAGGGTTAGGTAGGGTTAGCGTGTTACCTTGGAGGCCACTTGACCCTTAATTATTGCACTTTGACCATTTTAGGGATATGGTTGACTGTCAACTTGACCCTTTTGGTTGACCCCAATGGGTCTTTGGTGACCCATTGGCCTCCCTAAGGGTTAGGAGTGTCATGGTGGTTTCATGGAGTTAAGGTGAAACCCTACAGTCAAACCCTAGGTCTGGTGATTGGGTTGAGCTATTTGCAAACCAAGGTGATCTCCACCTCCATGCCTTAGCTTACTTGGGTCTTCTTGGGTTTCCTAGGGTTTTTTCATGAGCTAGTCATGACAAAACCCCTCTTAGGGGTCTAGTTGTTAGAGGGATGTTACAACCTGCTTATCTTAGAATGGAGTCGACTGTTCGTACTGAAGAATGGCTCGACACTACGCAAGAGTTAATGGCTAGAATCAGATGTCAAGCCAATATGGCTGTGACCTTAGTGGTGTTAGTCTTGGAAATACATGTGAAGAGGTGGTGGAAGTCCCTTAGGGGTTCCACTTTCCAAGGCCGAGTGTACATGGAGATCAGTTGGAATGAGTTTTCTAGAGCTTTCTTGGAGCATTTCATTCCCTCGTCTGCTCGAGACGAACTCTAAGAAAGATTCTGCAGTTGAAGCAAGGATCTAAGTCCGTCATGGAATATCAAAGGGAGTTTCAACACCTCGCTAGGTTCGTTGATTCCTACGAGTTGGATGACTGTAGTTATGCAAAGCGGTTTTACAAAGGCTTGCAAAATCCCCTAAGGCAAGCCCTTTTATTTATAGCAGACTTGAGCTTGGCAGAGATAATAGATATGGCAAAAAGGTTGGAAGCTGATCATTTGGGAGTCCAAGCTAGTAGTAAGAGACCCGCTGAGGGAGTAATGGAAGCAGGCCCCATTAATAGAAGGAGGCAGGACAACAAGGGAAGAGGAAACAATAGAGGTGGAGGTTGTTTCCGTTAGAATTTTAAAATGGAGTGTTCGGCCCCACAGCTAGTACTACCTCCACCGCAACAACTGTACATACAACCTAGGGAGTAGTATGAGCGAGTTTGCTTCAAGTGAAATCAGCCGGGCCACATCCGATGCTATTGACCACAACTAGGTGGAGATGCTCCCCTTACACTTCCTCTGGCAACTCCATGAGGACAGGGACATATGTGTGGTCGAGGATGAGGACTACGAGTAAGGAATCCTGGACATGCTTGAGAGTAGATGTTTATGCTGGATATGGGGCAGGAGAGGAATCCTCAAGATGTGATTGCAGGCATGTTGTGATTTGGGTAATATGTTATAAGCATTTCTCTTCAATTATCTAGGTCGTGCTAGTAATCTAGCTTTGAGTCTTTATAATAAATACTTAGGCACCGTGATGGTTAGTGGGGAACAAGCATATACTCTATTTGATACCAGTGCCACTCACTCGTTCGTTTCGGCGGACTTTGTTAAAAACCTAGAGGGATTATAATACTTCACCGGTATCATATGGAGAGTACGCCTCCCAGACGGCTCTGAGATGATTTCAGCCGCCAAGTGTGACTAGGAAGTACATATCTGGGGAAAGATTTTTGAAACCCCTACAACGGTGTTGGGAATCCCAGAATTTGATCTCATTTTGGGCATGTTGTTGTTGGATTGGCACCATTCCAAGATAGATTGTGCAGCGAAGCAAATCACCTTGAGGCATGGAGACTTGGAGGTCAGTTTCCAAGGTATTAAATTTGCACCCCGTATGTTGTTGTCTTCGATTCAGGACCTTAAGGCCCATATGGAAGGGGACGAAGTATATATGATATGTTTTGAATTAAAAGATATGGAACCAAGTATGAAAGATGTGCGGGTAGTGCGAGACTTCCCTGAGGTATTTCCGGAGAAGTTGTCAGGACTACCCCCACATAGAGAAGTGGACTTTCAAATTAAACTAGTATCGGGTGCCAAGCCTGTCTCTCAGACCCCTTACCGAATGTCTCCAAAGGAACTCGCCGAGTTTAGAGTTCACTTGCAGGATCTAGTAGAGTCAGGGTTTGTTCGTCCATGTTCATCGCCTTGGGGAGCCCACGTCCTATTTGTTAAGAAGAAGGACGGAACATTAAGATTGTGCATAGACTATCGAGAGCTTAACCAACTGACGGTGTGGAACACCTACCCATTACCCCGGATTGACGAGTTATTCGATCAGTTGATGGGAGCGCATCGGTTCTCCAAATTGGATCTACGCTCAGGGTACTATCAGTTAAGAATACAAGAGGATGATGTCCCAAAGACAACGTTTAGCTCGAGATATAGTTTGTATGAGTTTACGGTCATGTCGTTTGGACTCACAAACACCCCTTTTGCGTTCATGAGTTTGATGAACCGGGTGTTTGAGCCATATTTAGAGATCTTTGTCATCATCTTAATCGATGACATTTTGGTCTATTCGAAGATGGAAGAGGAGCATGTCGAGCACTTTGCCCTAGTTTTGAAGAAGCTAAAAGAGCATGCCCTGTTTGCTAAGTTCAGCAAATGCGAATTTTGGCTCCGAGAAGTTTCCTTCTTGGTCATGTGATTAGTAGAGTTGGGTTAGCAGTAGACCCGTGAAAAGAGTCTAAGTTGTCTACCTAAATCACCTAGAGGGGGTGAATAGGTGAGTTGTGCATCTATTTACGGAATAAAAAATTTAGCGATCTATGCACAGAGAAATAACCAAGCAATCACAGAAGACACCAAGAATTGTAGTGGTTCATAGACCTTGGGTACGTCCACTTTCCACTCACCGATCTAGCAAAGCACTAGACTCGGCTACTCCACTATTCTCGGATTTAAAAAATTCCTACCACTCGGAACAATGTTCCTACAACTCGATCCACAAAATGGATCTACACTCGGAAGATGAAAACTTCCTACAACTCGAAGAACAAAGCTCATACAAGAATAAAATGAATTTAAGAAATACAAACAGAATAATTTCTAAGATCTATAAAATTTCTTCCTAGGTCTTCCTTCTTAAACATGCGGCTTTATCAGTAATTGTTGAAAAAGACGCGTCATGATCCTAGAACTGAAATTCTTAGACTCATAGGATCAAAGAGAAGATGTAGAGATTGAAAACGATCTTGATCTGTAAGTTGACTGGTCTGAATCTTCTTGAATGAAAGCCCTTGACGATTTGCACGATGAGCGGCGGTGGCTTCCGATTAGGAAAGAGATTCGGCGATTCAGAATTCTTAGAATGATTTCTTTTCACGCACTTGTTGTTAGGGTTAGTCAAAATTACAAGACCTTATATAAGATCTCCCTAATAGTTAGATTTATCATTAATGATGGCCACGTGGACCAATAACATCAAGTTTTTTGAAAAATCCGTCTTTCAGGGACTTGGCAAATTTTTCTGAACAAAAGACAGGATTACTCGAGTGAAGAGAGTACTACTCGAGTACTATGACTGGCTCTCAAGAGGATAGTATCAAAATACTTGAAAATAAGCATTTCAGGAAATTTCAGAACAGAATTCATTATCACTTGAGTGAAATAAGGAATTACTCGAGTGCTAGAAATGTTACTCGATAAGTAGAAGTGAACTTCTCGAGAAAAAGACTTAGAGAAAAATTATGGAAATAAAATTGGTTACTCGAGTACTGGATCTGGACTTCTTGAGAAGTAGATAGATTACTCGAGTACTAGAACTTCACTAATCGAGTGGGGTAGACATTACTCGAGAACTTTCCTTCTGTCGCTTGAGTCAAAGACTCATATACTCGATTGATGAACTTAACTGCTGTTACTCGAGAAAAATTGCTCATCTACTCGAGTGATAAACTTAACTACTCGAGAGTTATACCTAGAAAATTTCTGAGATGGAGAAACTGATAACTCGAGAAAGAGAAGAGGTCTACTCGAGTAATGGACTTGGCTTCTCGAGAACTAGATTCAAGCTTCTCGAGAACCATTTCCTAGACTCAAATTTTAGACTGGACCTACTCGAGTACATCTGCAGGTTCTACTCAAGTACGATAGTTCTACTCAAGTAAAACACTTAGAAGAATTTTAGTTTATGAAATTTTTTGTTTCTTCATTCCAATCAGCAACAAGTCTTCCTTTATCAAACCTAGTGCTTGAAAATGAAGTGTATTCCAATAGAGAGGCTACACATGAGTCAACACCATGGATCATACAATGAGGGATTACATTGTATGGTCTTTTGTTTAGTGACCCACTGTAGACTGACATTTGTCTACACTTGTCAATAAGTCCTGTAAACACATAACTCAAACAATATATCAAATATAACTTAATTCATCTTAGTTCAAGGGTGTCTTCATACAAATCTAAGTTATTGTGGATACAATACCCAACAATCTCCCCCTATTTGTAGAAGTCAGAACCTCTACACTAAGGTGAATTATATAAACAAATAAAGAACTAGATATAAAAGAGAGAAAATAGAGTAACATGCACAAAAGTTAAAGACAAAGAGTAGATCAACAAAATTTGGAATTTATATAAATAGAATTGTTCAAAATTCATTTCTACACAATTCCAATCCACTCTTAGAACTTTCGTCATTCTTTAGCATTATGTTGTTGTTGCTGATGTTGTCTGTCCTTCTTTTCTTGTTGCTTTCTCTGATAGCTGTATGGCTTTGGGTAGTATTTAGGAGGTTTTGGAGGTGCAGCAGGATTATTCCTTCCATGTTCTCGATCATAAATTCTTCTTTTGGTCATAGACCTCTCATATAGGTCCCATTCATGGGAGCTGTAATGGTCATGTTTATTTTCATTAAAGTCCAAAACTAACTTGAGAGTATCCAGGATAAGTGACTTATAGTAGGACTCTAGATTTCTGCAAATTCTTGAGCTTTCCTTTTCTCTGCCTCTGTATTTGGAAAGGATCTGCTGGCAGAAGCTCCATCACCATATTTTCTTCTTTAAGGGATCTATACTTCAGGTTGATCTTGTGGTATATCTGTTTCCATACCTGAGCATATGATTCTGGAGGAGGAACTTCTGTGCCTTCAGGCCTAGGAGAGAATATAGGTTGAGGAGCAGGCATCTGAGCTGGTTGATGTTGAGCAAGAGGATTGAGATGATGAGAAATAATGTTTGGGTCTGCTTGGAAATCAGGGAAAAGATGGTTATGCACCCATACTGCAGTATCATAGGTATAATATTTTACACAAATTATTTGATTATGTACATCAGTATGAATTTCATTCAGCATGGCAGTCCAAAGAGTCTTTATATTAGCATCAGATTTTTCTAAATATTCTTTTACAAGTCCCTCCCCCTTTCTAACTTCTACACAGAGTTTCTCTATGGCTTCTTCTTTGAAAGTACACACTTCTTCACAGATCTTCATAAGGTGCTATTGGGCCTTCTTTTCTAACTGAATTTGATTATTGATGACTAGTTTTAGTCATCGTTTTTGGGGTAATTTAGTGGCCTAAATTCCTAAGTTTATTTATAATTTTGTTTATTTTATGCTTGTTTTGTTTTATTTCTCGTTTAATGTCTTTTATGTTATGATATTATAATTTCTAACTTTATTATGTGTTTTATTCTTATTATTTTATGTTATGTTATGTTTAGTTTAGTTTTAATGTTCATTATGTTTGTTATTTTTTTTTATGTTTTGTTAATTGTCTTATTTAATGTCTTATTATTGTTATGTTTAGTCTTATTAAATTATATTATATTATGTGATGTTTCGTTTTATTTGTTATAATTATTATGTTCAATGTTAATAAATAATATTATGTGTCTAATGTTTGTTTTGTCTTGTTATTTGTAGGTTCAAGTCCTCTTGACAAATGCAGCCCTTTATTTGTTGGTGAACCCCCTACCCGAGTTCAAGTCCAACATGCATGCTGCCCGACCACTTATGGTGCAACCCATATCATGATGCAGCCCCCCCATTCATGCTCGGCCAGCCCACATGAAGAACCCGAGCCATCAAGCCAAGCAACCCGAGCACATGAAGAATAAAGCCTATGCAGCCCGAGCCCACCTAGCTGCTCCATTTCATCAAACCCGAGCACACTACAAAGCCCATTTAATCCATGCATTGGCCGCCCACTCTCTCTTTTTTTGTTATTTTCTCTCCTCTCCCTCATTTAATGCCATGCATGCATCTCCCTATGCACTTGGCCGGCCACCCTCCACTTTCATCCCCCTTGTTTGTTTTATATTTTCTAATTCATTTCCATTAAATTCATTGCAATGCATCCATCATACCCTCGCTCTCCCTTCTTTTAATTCATGCATGAACCTTCTCCAAAGCCTATGGCCGGCCACCCTTCATGTCCCCTTCATTTCCTATCATCTAGAAGCTTCTCCATCTCCTATAAAAGCCACCCCATCCCTCAAGCCAAAGAGTTAATTTTTTGGGAAGTGAAGTTTTAAGTTAAATTTGAGTGTTGAGTTGGAGAGTGGAGAGTGCTTGTGAGTTGTTATTTTTAGTTTCATTATTGTTATAGCTTTTTCATTATTGCAAGTTTTCTTCATAATATAGTCTTGTCTTTTCAATATTTTGTATACTCTTCCCTTTTTGCAAGTAATGAAAATGTTCCTCTCTTATCTTATTTTGTCTTTCCTTTCAATTATGAGTAGCTAATTTCTCTTAGCCTTCGATCGTGAGGATCCATAAAATGAGATGAGGGTTCCTTTTATTTCATAGTTTTATTTTTTGCTTAATTTTACTCGATCCTTCTTTGATCTTTATTTTGTCACTCCGTATTTCCGGTATACGGTAGTAGGCTTTGGATATCATATTTAAGTAGCCGAGAGGCTCGTGAATATGAAAGATCACTCAAAGAAGGAAGGAGTTGAACGCAACCCTAGAGATAGGATGACGTAAATCTTCCGGATTGGAGTCAAATCCGATAGTGCGGGTCACCTCGATAATGCGGCTTTATGCCTTTTTGACTTGAAAGAGATTTCGGCCAAAACGTCTATAAGTCAGGGGATTTAATGCTCTAGCGAGATTATTTCCTAATATCGGATCCGTCACGGTCGAGTATGATTTGTAAATTAAAAACTATGCCTTTTCATCCCTCTCATTTCGTTTTATGGTGAATCTTCGATCGAATGCTATCTTTTTATTATAAGTTTTCTTTCGTCTAAAAATTATCTTTTATTTTACTTTTAAAAATTCTCAAATCCCAATAGTATTCCGGTAGGATAATAGTTCAAGCGTGAGGAGCAGTACTTGACAACCCCGAGTTTAAATATGACCTTGATACTATGATTCAACAGGTACACTTGCCTGTTCGGGTTTTAGCCCATCAATTATTAGTTAAAGTAAATGATTGGTCCATCACTTGTCCAACACTAGTAATTGTGTGATCCAATGCTTTTCCACCTATCTTGAACAAGTGTTTCAGTTCATCTGTATTGTGTTGAATCTCTGCAAAGCCTCTGCTCATTTCCTTTTCAAGAGCAGTGACTTTCTCTTGAACAGCCTTCAAGGAGTCATCAAAATACTTTCTCTGTTCCATCAGCATCTGTTCTATCTTTCCCAGTATATCACTAGCAACAAGAGTTGGAGTTGCATAATGAGTAACTGGAGGAGGAGGAGCAGTCCATAGAGTAATTTATTCAATGATCACTGAGCTCTGAGCTCTGGTAGTGTGAATCAGAATATCTCCTTCCTCACCAAGTATGGTGGGAAGAGTGAAATCCAAGCTCTTCAAAGGAGAAGGTTCTTTTTCATATGAGATTGGTATGGTCTCATCTTGCTCTTTGCTAGCGGTAGGAGATTGGGGAACAGGGATTCATGGAGATGTAGTAGGAGAGGGTGATGGTACTGGAGTTGGTTCCTTGGATGGTTCTGCATGTTTGTCTTCCTGGAGGGGAGGAGGAGGCTCTTCAGTGCTTAGTTCTTCTATCATCTGGTTAATGTCTTATGTAGTAGAGAGTATGGTTTCTTGCACTTGAGTGTCTGACAGGATTTCTTCTGGAGTGGATGGAGGGAGAGAAGCAGTAGCAGGTGGAGTAGGTATCCTTTCCACTTGAATAGAAGGAGTAGGCTCCCCCTCAGCAGCTGCACCAGATATGCTAGCAATATGAGGTTGAGAGGGAGATGGAGTCCTGCCCTCTATAGCTGGATGTTCATGAGCTTTAACAACCAGTGCAGGATTCAGCAATTTCAATTCCCATCTTTGAATAGAAGAGATTGATACCTTCTTCATATGGTGCAGGGTTGTTCCTTTAGAGAAATCAAAAGCATCTGGATTTATCTCATTTAACAGCAGAGAGATGATCCTGGCATAATTAGGAGCCTTGATGCTCTCCCTTATCTTATCAAGAATCAGCATACCAAATTAAAACTTCTTTCTTGAAACAATGGATGTGATCATGTAAAAGAAATCAGTTGAAATGAAACTTATCGAGGTTGTTTTGCAAAGTAAAACTTTCCCAGAATGTATACTAGTAGCTTTCCCTCAGCATTGAGGTCTGGATAGCGAATGTTCTTGATAACCTCAGAAATTCCACAGAAGCTATATGCCCAGTCATAATCTTCATACTCTAGGTCATCTTCTTTATCAACTAATGGTAGCCGAAGAAGTGTAGAAACAGTGGACTTGGTGAGTTTGATCTTGATACCCTTGACCTTGGACTTAAGAACCTTGCCATTTCTCTTTACTTTCATATTGCGAAAGAATTCTTCTACTTTTTGAAATAGGATCTTACAGGGCTGCTGGAGAACGAATGTCAAGCCGACGGTGTCGAGAAGGATAATAAGATTCCTGAAATCGTCTGACAGCTCTTCAATTCCGGCGACGATGAGTTAACTACTGATCCCAACTTTGGAAGACGGTGCCATTTTGTCTAGAAAACTTAGGGAGAACGACTGCTAGAAGACAGCGATGGCGAAGTGCTCTATATCAGCGATATAAGGCAAAGAGTCTTTCGAGAGAGAGGGATTTGAAATCGTGTAGAACATGAAATCCGATTTTTCTATTTATATAACCCTAACTATCGATGATTAAGGAAGAAATTAATCGAACATACCTTATAAACTGGCGGTATAAGCTTTGGGTGCGAATAAAGAGATTTGAACAGAATTGAGAAGTTGTCTACCTATTTATCAAGTGGATCATCATTACTCAAGTGACAGAATGGCGGTACTCGAGTGACATCCTTATACTTCACGAGAAGAGACCAGTACTCGAGTGGTATCACTCGAGTGACTTTCTTAGTTCTCGAGAGTTCAAAGAAGTACTCGAGTAGTCATTACCGAGTTCTCGAGTAGTCATTATCTTTCTCGAGAAATGAAGTCTAACTTTGAGAAATCCTGACCTTTTGACTTTTTCCTTGATCTTTGAGCTGTGTTGTGAGTTCTCCTTCTCTATCCTTATTTGTTGAGCATTCCAAGTTCTGTTTTGAAGAAAGAGGACTTGGTCTCGTCCAGCGGCTTCGTGAATATATCTGTAATCTGCCTATCAGTAGGGGCATATTGTAGATCTATGTCCCCATGCTCCACATGCTCCCGGATGAAGTGGTATCTCAGCTCTATGTACTTTGTACGGTTGTGAGAGACTGGGTTGTTGGTTATTGCAATCGCACTAGAGAAGTCGCAAAACAAAGGGATGTCTTTGACTTGCATATTGTAATCTTCCAGTTGGTTCTTTAACCAAAGCAATTGTGCACAACAACTGCCGGCAGAAATGTATTCTAACTTGTCCGTTGAAATTGTGACATAATTTTGTTTTTTGCTGCTCCAAGAAATGAGTCTTCTTCCAAGGAATTGACAAGTCCCGGAAGTGCTTTTTCTATAATCTTTACTACTTGCAAAATATGCATCTGAGAAACCAATTAGTTCGCTGTCATTACTTCTTAGGTACCATAATCTAAGATTCGGTGTACCTTTAAGGTATCTCAAAATCCACTTTATAGCGGCATAATGAGATCCCTCATAGTTCACTTGGAATCTAGCATATACACATGTTGAGAACATTATGTCTGGTCTAGTGGAAGTAAGGTAGAGCAAGGATCCAACAATGCTTCTGTACTTGGTTTCATCAAAAGGTTTCCCTTTCTTATCCTTGTCCAGAGACACAGCTAAACCCATTGGAGTCCTCATAGAGGTTGCGTTCTCCATTCTGAATTTTTTTTATTAGCTCCTTGGTGAACTTAGTCTGCGAGAAGAAAATTCCATCTTCAGATTGTGTCACCTGAAGCCCTAAGAAATAATTCAGCTCTCCCATACTTCTCATTTCAAACTTCCCTTGCATAAGTTTCGAAAACTTCTTGCAGAGGTTGTCGTCTGTAGAGCCAAAAAATAATATCGTCCACATAGATTTGCACTAGCAAAATCTTGTCTTTTATTTGCCTAAAAAATAATGTCTTGTCTATCTTTCCCCTTGTGAACTTGTTCTCAAGAAGAAAGCTAGACAGCATCTCGTACCAAGCTCGAGGAGCATGTTTCAAGCCATACAAAGCTTTAAATAAAAGATAGACATAATCAGGAAAGTTAGAATCAACAAAACCTGGAGGTTGTTCCACATACACCTCTTCCTTTATGTCACCATTAAGGAAGGCGGATTTCACTTCCACCTGATAGATGATGAAGCCCTTAAGTACAGCATACGCTAGGAACAACATGATGGCCTCTAGCCTTGCCACTGGAGTATACGTCTGGTCAAAGCCTATTCCTTCTTCTTGTCGATATCCTTGTGCGACGAGTCTGGCCTTGTTCTTTATGATTGTTCCATCTTCGTCCATCTTGTTCCTGTAGACCCACTTTGTCCAGATGAATTTCTTGCCTTTGGGTCTTGGAACAAGTTTCCAGACTTGACAATGCTTGAGTTGATTCAACTCTTCTTCCATAGCCATTATCCATGATGTGTCCGAGTTTGCTTCCTCAAACTTCTTTGGTTCAACCTATGAGAGAAAACTCAAATATAAATTCTCATTAGTAGTACCTCTACAAGTTCTGACACCATCCCGGGGATCTCCTATGATTTGGTTCATTGGGTGATCCTTCAGATGTCTGAGCTCTAGAGTCCTTGCATCTGGAGTGTCTTCAACCACAGGAGTGACTTCATCAGCTTGGATTACTTCTTCATCTTGATCATCAACCTCTCCAATAGGGGTTGGAGTAGTGATCTTGATGAACTTTTCACCTTTCTCTTCAATCGGTTCACCCAAGTTAAGTTCTTTCATCCTTGAACCTGCATCTTCAACAAACACACTAGAAGAGCCACCTTGCAGCAAGCTCGTCTCATCAAATACAACATGAATAGATTCTTCTACAACCAGAGTTTTCTTATTAAATACCATATATGCCTTACTTTGGCTACTATACCCTACGAAAATACCTTGAAAGCTCTTTTCACTAAATTTAGTAGTATGATACTTGCCATTATTAAGGACGAAGTATTTACAGCCAAAGATTCTAAAATATGAAACAGTCGGCTTTCTGCCATTTATTAGTTCGTAAGGTGTCTTATTATGGTTCTTGTTTATGAGTGCTCGATTTTGCACGTGGCAGGCAGTGTTGACGGCTTCAGCCCAGAAATATTCTGGTAGTGAGGCATCACTCAACATGGTCCTGCAGGCCTTTATAAGTGTTCTATTCCTTCTCTTAGCTACTCCATTTTGATGGGGAGTACGAGAAAGGAAAACTCATGAAAGATACCTAGGCTTTCACAAAATTCTATCATGGCCCCAGACTTGAATTCAGTTCCATTGTCACTTCTGATTTTGACTACAGAACAGTTGTATTCATTTTGGATCTACTTAACAAAATTTGTAAAGATATCAAAAGTATCTGACTTGTATTTTAGAAAGAGCACCCAAGCTAAGCGCAAGTAATCATCAATAATAACCAATATATAATCCTTACCTCCCAAACTTCTAACTTACAGTGGACCGAACAAATCCATATGAAGTAGGCGTAAACACCTATTAGAGTCTTTGCCAATAATGATTTTAAAGGTAGCCTTTATTTGCTTGCCTTTTACACATGCGTGACAAGGTCTATCTTTAACGCACTTGACATTTGGGGCATCACGTACTAAATTAAGAGAAAATAATTTATTAATAGTTTTGAAATTAATATTAGTTAATCTCTTGTGCCATTGGTTACCAAAAGATGCGCTATCTTTTGCCAAAATACACACTGATGCAGAAGAGTCTATGCAAATAAAATCCAAACAAAAGATATTCCTACTATGAGTGCCTGATAGAATCGTTTTCAGATTGTCTACCGATTTTATCAAGCACTTGTCTGCAAGAAATTCTACGATGTTTCCTTTATCGCAGAGTTATCTTATGCTTATGAGATTGTGTTCCAATCCTTCAACATAAGCCACATCCGAAAAGGATACACTACCATTTGTAATCATACTGTAGCCTTTTAGTGATTCCTCTGTCAGAACCTCCAAAGATGACATTTGGCCCGTTCATGACTTGAGAGTAATTCTGGAGAAGGCTTCTTGTCCCGGTCATATGCCAAGAGCATCCACTGTCCAAATACCAAATAGGAGTTTTGGTGGTCTTTGGAAATACCTGCAATCACAAGTCAGTTTGCCATAGGAACCCAAACTTTCTTGGGTCCTTGGTCTCTAGTTAACACACACCCCCTACGTATGTTAACATTGTGAGCGGTCTTTCTCACATTATTAACTCGAGGAGTTTCATAATGTCTGGGATTAAACCAGCAATCTATGGTGAAGTGACCAATCTTGCCACAACACCAACATTCAAATCTATTGTATCTTTGCCTAAAGATCTCCTGCTCGACCTTTTGAGATTGTGGTCTAGCAGAGGTAGTAGAACTAGAAGTATAAGCTTCATGTTGAATACATTCACACGACTTCTTCTCCTTAGTAGGCTTTTCTACAACGGGTTTAACTCTTGGAGCTTTCTCGATGTTGTGACCATGATTATAAGGTCCGTAGTTCTGAAGAGTGATCTCCTCATAAGGTGCCTTGAAGACACTCTCGCCAAAGTTCCGGGGATGAGTCCATCCTTGGTAACGAGACTTGGGATTTACGTAAGTAGGCCTAGCAAAGTGACCATAGGACGAATCCAGATCAAACTTATTTGTCGGAAAGATAACCTTCCTAAATGACGTTTGTTCTAGAGGAGCTTTCCCCTTCTCCTTAGCTAGTGCTTTCTTAGTAGCGTAATTTCTCCTTTGGGCTTTATTTCTCTAAGAAGATTTACTAGGAACAGCCACATGGCCTCAGCCATCACTTTTGGCCTAAGCAGAGAATTAAGCAACAAGTAGAAGAACTGTCTTGGGCTTGGAGAAACCTTCAACAAGTTTCTTTTCGGCTGCAAGTTGTTCTTCCAATCCCTTGATGATTTTATCCTTCATATCTAGGTGCTTGAGAGCCTTATTATATTCTTCCATAGCATCATGTAAGTCTTTCTTGAGTGAGTCCATCATTATAATTTCCTCTCTCAGATTGCTCTCTTCAAACTTAAGAGATTTGATCTTCTTAGCCTGAGCTCTTGCCACTCTACGACATTTGTCGTAGGCTTTGATCAACTCTTTATATTGAAACATGAGTTCAGATTACTCGTCAGAAGAACATTCCTCTTTTTATGGTCAGAATCATCAGATTCGGAAAGAGGTGTGTGAGAGTTTACCTTCCCAGTGAACTGGGGCTCTTCTTCTTTGTCAGTTTGTGCCATTAGCCCAAAGTAGGCTTCCTCTTCTTCACTTGACTCAGATGAGTGAGAGTCGCTGAGAGTCTTTCCCTTTTTGTCTACTAGGCTTCTTTCGGTTCTCTTCTTGTGGTAAGAAGATTTCGTCTCCTCTCTTTTTCCACCCTCCTTCTTCTTGTGGGGGCAGTCAGCAATAACGTGACCTTGCTTATCTCAGCAATAACAAACAATGTCAGTAGAATTATGTTGTTCTATTTAGAATGATACCTGTCTTGGCTACTTGAGCCTTTCTTGTAGCGATCACCATCGTGACATTATCTTCTAAATGAGGCATCCTTGCCTTTCCATTACTACTTCTTGTTCAAGAATTTCTTGAACTTCCTAGAAAGGAGAGAAAATTCTCCTTCAGATAATTCTGAGCCTGAGGTACTTGGCTCCGAGGTTTCTTCTTCACTTTCTTCTTGTGTTGGGGAAGGAGAGGCAACCTTAGAATTCCTTGAGGTATCTTCCTTGAGAGCTACAGACTTCTCCTTGGATGAAGACTTGTTCTTCTCTTCTTCAGCTTTTCTTGAATTGATTTGTAGCTCATATGACATAAGCTTTCCGAAGAGATTTTGCGGGTCAGTCTTAGCTAGCTTTCCAAATTCCTGAATAGCACAAACCTTGTTATCACATTCCTTAGTTAGGGATCTCAAGAACTTATCATTCAGTTCTCCGTTGGTGAGGACTCGACCGTAGAATCTTAGTCCGTTTACAATCTTGAAGAAATTCTCAAAAGTATCTACAATGGAGTCTTTGGGACATTGTCGGAATGCTTTATATTTCTGATTTAGAAGGGATTTTCTATCATCCCTAAATTCTTCAGTTCCTTCCATCAAGATGATAAGAGGCTGCCACATTTCCTTAGCGGATTGGCAGTGAATCAAGTTCTGCAACATAGAATCATCGACTGCACTTGCGATGATATTTTTGGCTTTCTTGTCTAAAGAGACAAGTGCAATCTCATCCTTATCAAGATCCATCAGCTTCTTAGGAACTTGCTTAGTTGGATCAATGGTAGAGGCTATCAAAGGGACATGAGGACCTTCTTCCACAATCATGAAGATCTTTGGATCTACAGCTTCCATGAAGAACTTTATCCTTTCTTTCCACATAGCAAAATTGTTCTTTGTGCATAAAGGAAGCTTGGAAAAATCCTTGGCTCTGTCCATGCTTGGATAACTCAAAATACAACTTGGGGCAGATCTGATCAAGGTGTTAACCTTTTAATGATCAACCTCCCTCTGATACTAATTGAAAAGAGTCTAAGTTGTCAACCTAAATCACCTAGAGAGGGTGAATAGGTGAGTTGTGTGTCTATATGCGGAATAAAACATTTAGCGATCAATGCACAGAGAAATAACCAAGCAATCACAGAAGACACCAAGAATTATAGTTGTTCCCCAACCTTGGGTACGTCCACTTTCCACTCACCGATCTAGCAAAGCACTAGACTCGGCTACTCCACTATTCTCGGATTTAAAACAATCCTACCACTCGGAACAACGTTCCTACAACTCGATCCTCAAAATGGATCTACACTCGGAAGATGAAAACTTTCTACAACTCGAAGAACAAATCTCCTACAAGAATAAAATGAATTTAAGAAATACAAACAAAATAATTTCTCAGATCTGGAAAATTTCTGCCTAGGTATTCCTTCTTGAACTTGCGACTTTATCAATAATTGTTGAAGAAGATGCGGCAGGATCCTAGATCTGAAATTCTTGGACTCATTGGATCAAAGAGAAGATGTAGAGATTAAAAATGATCTTGATCAGCAAGTCGACTGGTCTGAATGTTCTTGAACAAAAGCCCTTGACGATTTGCACGATGAGCGGCAGTGGCTTTTGATTAGGAAAGAGATTCGGTGATTCAGAATTCTTAGAATGATTTCTTTTAACGCACTTGTTGTTAGGGTTAGTCAAAATGACAAGACCTTATATAAGATCTCCCTAACGGTTAGATTTATCATTAATGACGGCCACGTGGACCAATCACATCAAGTTATTTGAAAAATTCGTCTGTCAGGGACTTAGCGAATTTTTCTGAACAAAAGACAAGATTACTCGAGTGAAGAGAGTACTACTCGAGCACTAAGACTGGCTCTCGAGAGGACAATATCAAAATACTCGAGAAGAAGCATTTCAGGAAACTTCAGAACATAATTCATTATCACTCGAGTGGAATAAGGAATTACTCGAGTGCTAGAAATGCTACTCGAGAAGTAGAAGTGAACTTCTCGAGAAAAAGACTTAGAGAAAAATTCTTGAAATAAAACTTGTTACTCGAGTACTGGATCTGGACTTCTCGAGAAGTAGATAGATTACTCGAGTACTGGAACTTCACTACTCGAGTGGTGTAGACATTACTCGAGAACTTTCCTTCTATCACTCGAGTCAAAGACTCATATACTCGAGTGCTGAACTTGACTTTTGTTACTCGAGACAAATTGCTCATCTACTCGAATGATAAACTTAACTACTCATGAGTTATACTTAGAAAATTTCTGAGATGGAGAAACTGATAACTCGACAAAGAGAAGAGGTCTACTCGAGTAATGGACTTGGATTCTCGAGAACTAGATTCAAGCTTCTCTAGAACCATTTCCTTTACTCGAATTTTAGACTAGACCTACTTGAGTACATCTACAGGTTCTACTCGAGTAAAACACTTAGAAGAATTTTAGTTTATGAAAGTTTTTGTTTCTTCATTCCAATCAGCAACAAGTCTTCCTTCATCAAACCTAGTGCTTGAAAATGAAGTGTATTCCAATAGAGAGGCTATACATGAGTCAACACCATGGATCACACAATGAGGAATTACATTGTATGGTCTTGTGTTTAGTGACCCACTGTAGACTGACATTTGTCTACACTTGGCAATTAGTCTTACAAACACATAACTCAAACAATACATCAAATATAACTTAATTCATCTTAGTTCACGGGTAACTTCATACAAATGTAGGTTGTTGTGGATACAATACCTAACAACCCGGCTAAGGTGCGTGCCGTAAAGGAGTGGTCTCCTTTTAAGTCGGCGGCCAATATACAGAGTTTTCTTGGACTTGTCGGATATTATTGTAAGTTTGCGAAGAGATTTTCAAAGATATCCCTTCCCCTCACGTCCCTAACAAAGAAAGGTGTGACATATGAGTGGACACCTCAGTGTGAAGCTGTGTTTTAAGAGCTAAAGGATCAACTTACCACTGCACCCATCCTAGCTCTTCCATTAGGGAAAGAAGGATTTCAAGTTTACACTAATGCGTCCTATCAAGGGATAGGAGAAGTATTGATGTAGCATGGGAAGGTGATCGCTTACGCTTCAAAATAGTTGAAGAAGCATGAGGTTAACTACCCAGTGCTTGATTTAGAGTTGGGAGCAGTGGTGTTTGCCTTAAAGGTTTGGAGACATTATTTATATGACGTCCACTGCGAGATCTTTTAGGATCATAAGAATTTGAAGTATGTCCATACTCAAAAGGAGTTGAATTTGAGGCAGCGGTGGTGGTTAGAATTTTTGTGTGATTACGAGTTTACATTGAACTACCACCCTGCGAAAGCAAACTCCGTAGCAGATGCTTTAAGCAAAAAAGTACCAGAGTCGAGCCCTGAGTATCGGATGATGAGATGAAATTGGCTCGAGTCACATTGGTGTGTAAGGATTATTCTGAGACATATACTGAATATCTAACTGCCATGTGTATAATTTGTGACATTCGAGATCAAATTCGGGTAGAGCAAGGGAAGGATGCTGCTTTGGCCCAAGTGATTAAAGCTATTGAGGACGGATCTACTGCAGAGTATACTTTGAAGGACGACCTCATTCATTTCCGGGGCATGCTCTACATTCCCAAGGGCGGTGAAATCCAGGAAGACATCATGAGAGAGGTACATTATTCCATGTATTTGATGCATCCCGGGATTTCCAAGATGTATATTGACTTATGAAACACCATGTTTTGGCTAGGAATGAAGAGTGCTATTAAGTACTATATTACACACTGCGTGGCTTGCTAGAAGGTGAAGGTGGAGTATAAGAGCCCTAGAGGATTGTTACAATCGTTACCCATTCTAGAGTGGAATTTCTAAGATATCTCCATGGAATTTGTTCACGGCCTTCCCCGATCACGATCTGGGAATGACTTAGTTTGGGTGGTTGTGGATCGCTTGACTAAGGTCGCCAGATTTATCCCAATGATGAAAGAGACGCACGTGGATCTATTAGTTCATCTCTTTGTGGAACAGTTTGTACGATACCATGGAGTGCCTAAGATGATAGTCTCCGACCGTAATGGTCGCTTTACCTCCAAGGAATGGAAGGTAGTTCAAGCGTATTTGGGCTCTCGCCTTACCTTTAGCACTGCCTTTCATCCTCAAACAGACGGTCAGTCTGAGATGACCATCATAACAATGGATGATCTTTTGAGATTGTGTGTATTGGATAGAGGGGAGCCGTGGGAAAGGCTCTTGCCGCTGGTGGAATTCTCATACAACAACAGTCATCAAGCTAGCATCAGGATGACACCCCATGAAGAGCTTTATGGAAGAAGGTGTAGAATGCCTTTATACTGGGTGTAGGTGAAGACCCGAAGATTTTTGGAATCAAGTATATTGATGATACTGATATAGTCGTTAGATATATATGGGACCGCATGCTTAAGGCTCAGAGTCGACATGCAAAGTACTGTAATACGAAATACTGGATGGTGGAGTTTCAAGTGGATGACAAAGTGTTCATAAAGATCAGGCCGATGTATGGAGTGTCACGAGTGCGTGGTAGAAAGAAGCTCAGCCCGAGATATGTGGGTCCTTATGTTATATTGGAAAGAATTGGCCCTTTGGCCTATCGGCTGGAGCTACCACCAGAGCTGGAAAATTTGCAAGACGTCTTCCATGTATCGTCGCTTCGAAAAGAACTTCTACGGCCCGACCACCAAAAATGGAACAGTGGCAACCGATAGGTCTATTTGACTAGAGCTGGTGCGGATAGTGGACGACACCGAGACAATGAACATGCATCAGAAGAGTGTTCCTTTGGTGAAGGTATTGTGGTCTAATCAAGGGAAAAAGGAATATACTTGGGAGCCGGTGGACTTGATGCGGAAGCACTACCCGGAGCTGTTTTCTCAAGGTAAACTTAAAAGCATACTTTGTATTCGGTATACTTTACTTTCCCCATAGCCTTAGCCTGATTTCGGGGACGAAATCTTTTATTTTGTTTATAAAATTTGTAACGTCCTATTTCGTTCTAGATCCCTCGCACATGTTTTGAGTCAGGAAAGTTGACTCGGGCTAAGGGTGCACTGGTAACAGGCTTCGAGTGATACTCGACTAATTGGGCAAATTTCACTTAGAATTATCTTGGTTGCAGTAGGTGTCGAGTGCGTTGAGTGGTCTCAATGCCACTCGATGAGGCATTGAGTGATACTCAACGCATAAGGAAAAATGGACTTAGAATATTTCTGTATTTTGGAAGCGTCGAGTGCGTTGAGTGATCTCAACTCCATTCGATGAGGCATTGAGTGATACTCAACGCACAAGGAGAAATGGACTTAGAATATTTTTCCATTCTGGAAGCGTCGAGTGCGTTAAGTGGTCTCAATGCCATTCGACGAGGCGTTGAGTGATACTCAATGCACAAGGAGAAATGGACTTAGAATATTTCTGCATTCTGGAAGCGTCGAGTGCATTGAGTGATCTCAAAGCCATTCGATGAGGTATTGAGTGAAACTCAACTCACAAGGAGAAAATGGACTTAGATAATTCTGGATTGTGGAAGCGTCAAGTGCGTTGAGTGGTCTCAACACCATTCGATAATTCGTCGAGTGTGTATAGGTATACTCGATGATTTTAACTTGCAATTTTTCTGGATTCACTAAGCGTTGAGTGGTCTCGGCGCCATTTGACGAAGCGTCGAGTGCATTGAGTAAACTTGACACCATTCGATGAAGCATTGAGTGTGTTGAGTAAACTCGATGCCATTCGACGAAGCGTCAAGTGATCTCCACGATTTAGACTTAGAACATTTTCGGCACAAATTGTTTTTACTGGTTCAATATGCATACTGAATTAGGTTTTCGGAATAGGCGTTGATGACTACTTTGGATCGACCTTTTCAATAAGTCATATTTAAAGTAATAATGGACGGTCCAATGTTAGGGTGACACATGGAAACCCTAATTCTTCTTATAAAAAGGAAGGAATGAGAAACCCTAGCCGTCACTTCCATTTTCTTGCCGAGCCGTTTCCTATACCGAAACTGTCGGAAGAGAGAAGTTACCGGAGTCAGATTTGTTGGAGGAGGAACCTTTAATTTTCGTGAAGAACAATGCTAACGAGGGAGAAGATGCCGCCGAGAAGGATAACAAGATTCATGGCCAAAAATGAGGTGAGCTTCCTACCCTCTCCTTTGGTGCTAGATCTCTAGTTATTATTCCTAGGAGAGATGTCGACTCAAAGGAGTTTGACTTGTGAGAGATGAAGATCTCCTAGGAAGAGACCATGATAGGACCTTGTCCTAGAGATTGATAGTCTTCAACTCATCTCTCTTCGATATGAAATTGATGGACTTGGTTTTGTGAAGAGGAATGGTTTATTGAGGGTGAATAAGGGAGGAGGAAAGTATGAATATATCCTTGAACAAATAGCTAGAGGAAGAAGATGAACCGATGTTGTTCATCTGTCTTTAAGATGCGTGCAGGAATCTATTTTTGCGCGCAGCAAACTTCGAGTCCGTTTTTAGTGCGATACAGTAAGATGTGGGTTTTTGACTAAACATGAAAGACGCAGTCCTTGGAAATCTCTTTCCAACGAATGGTTACACGTTTTTATACGAGTCCTATAGCCTCGGGAAAGTCCAATCGAAATTGCCACACATTATCACTTAAGTGCACATTGTTTTCAGGTTAGTGTATAATCATATCTGGACTCGGTAGAAGGTTGTAACATGAAGATGTTGAGGTTTTGGTGTGTTGGGTTTTTCTTCACGACACAACACATTGTGCGTAGTGGAAATAATGAACAAGAAAAGCCCAAAGAATTCGGATCTGGCAATATACATGAATCAAGAAGTAAAACTTGTTGTAAATAAAATTAGCTTTATGGGATTGAGTATGTACTCAACCTAGATGCTCCAGAAAAATCAGTCAGCCACTTAGCGTCTCGAGTCCTGAACGCAGAAAGTATATCCGCGCCTCTACAGTAAATCCACACGATCAGGAGAACCCGCAGTCACTTGTCGAACAAGCACTACGTTGGAAAAGGACACTATGCGTCTCCAAAGACTGCTAGATCTATTGAAGGAGAGGCGGCGGCGACACTCACCGGGAACGTTATCAACGATAGCGACGGGATTGGCGGAACGGCTTCTGTCGGGATTCTAGGGCTTCTGTCTTTTCGCACAGTATAGCTCATGTGCTTAGACAGAATAATCGCTTAGTCTTTTTTTTAAAGAAACCCTAAAGACTTCTATTTATACCAAAGGAATAAACAGAATAGTTTCCGCCGCTATCCGCAGACCGAGGACTAAGTCTACAGAACTTCGGCCAGACAACCCTTGTCTCCACAAATCATCGAGTATCTATGGCATATACGACGAATCGTCGAGTATCATCACATACTCGATGAATCTTTGAGTATCCATAGGATACACGATGAACTATACGCCATCCTCAGCTGAGTCAACGCTTGACTCTGCAAAGGCGTTGAGTGGACCCAACTTTGTCATCGCTTTCTATGCCATACTCGATGAATTGTCGAGTATCATTCATACTCTATGAATGGCGTTGAGTGCGCTCAACACACTCAACGCCAAAAGCCAAATTTATCGAATGGCATTGAGTGAGCTCAACGCCTAAGTGTCAGATTCGTCAAGTAAACCCTTTACTTGATGAAGGCATTGAGTGAGCTTAATGACCTCAACGCTTGAGACCCATACTCATCGAATCAACACCTTGACTCAACGAATCGCCGAGTATAGTCAACACACTCAATTCTTTAAGTGTCATACTCATCGAATTAACACTTTGACTCGATGAACCATTGAATATACTCAACACACTCAACGCCACCATTCGACGAGTTAACGCTTAACTCGACGAAGGAGTTGACTGGTCTCAACACACTCAATGTCATTAAGCTAGGTTGAACAAAGTCTTATCAAGTCATCATATGAGATAAACCATACAAATCCAATATCCCAATTTCTCCATAATCTTATGTGCAACCCTGATAGGCTCATACTGAGTTGGTAGTGAGTCCATGTGCTTGATTACTTCCAGATCACAATGGTAACACCAACAATCTCCCACTTGATCTTGAAAGTATCAAACAAAAGCTTCACAAACAATGAAAAATATCTAGCAATACATCACTGCTCCCTAAATAGTAAGAGTTTATAAACTCAAAATCCATTGTGACCAATGTTATAGTGTTGTCATGTCCCTTCGTCCCTTACATCCGGATAGAACTAGAGGTATAGACCGTGTCACCCTCATAATTGTTCAATC